>OX388351.1:46416938-47666938 GCA_947579665.1 Sympetrum striolatum | reverse complement strand
AATGTACACTTTTAGCTCCACTGATGGACTGCAGAAAGAACGATCAGGAGTACCAAGTATTTTTCAGAATTGCAACGGAAGAACCCAGAACAACATTATCATCATTGTCTAAATGTCTTGTCTCTGCATCCAGGAGTTCCTATCTTCTGCCATTCTCTTGAGTTGGCAGTATCCATCCACTGCCATCCTTGTCTGGATATCTTCGATGTATTTCTTCCTAAGTCATCCCCTTCCTTTCTTTCCCAACACTTTTCCTTCTAACATTATCCCTATCATACTGTTAAGTCTTAGTAGATGACTAAAGAATTTTACTTACCTTCTTTCCATTACATTTATCAATTGCCTCTTTTTCTTCACTTCTTTTAAAACTTCAACATTCGTTTTCATTTCCATGGAACTGATTTTTAACAATCCTCTCCATATCCACATTTCTGAAGGCACTCTTAATCTTCCCCGAAGTCCAACATTCGCTTCCATAGAGCAAAGGGCTCCGAAGCAAGGCTTTGGCAAATCTCTTTATTATCTCTAAATTTATATGTTTACATGTTAAAAGATTTCTTTTGCCTTGAAAAACTTTTTTTGCAAGGGCAATTCTTCTTTTCACCTCACGTAAGAATCTATTGTCATGAGTTGGTACAGATCCTACATAGGAAAATTCTTTCACTTGTTTAATTTCGTGTTCTTTTGCCTTCACGTTTGTTTTTTATATTTTTCCCTATTTTTGTCTACAACCATAAATTTTGCTTTTTGATGTTTATGTTTAATTTATGTTTCCTTAAGGCATCAGGTAAAACTTTTAACATCCTAATGGTTTCTTTTCCCGAGTCTGACGCTATGAAAATGTCATCTGCAAACCTTACACAATGAGTTCTAATGCCATTAATTTTAAGTGCTTTTGTTTATTGCTTCATAATATTTATACTTTCCTCAAGGTATAAATTAAATAACAGGACAACATTTCTGAATATTAAATAATTATTCTTGATGATTTGAGGGAGTATGCTTTACTGAGGCTAACAATGATTCTCGAATGGTGATTTGTCTTTCTAAATCCCTAAAAATAGCGGAGGGGAACATGGCTGTTTCTAAATAGAAAACTTGAGAAATGACTCACAAGAAAATACTTACGGCTAGGAGTCATTTCTTAAGTTTTCTTTCTAAATCCCCACAAAAAGTTCCTCTATTTTAGTCATCGCTCTCGGAAAGCGCAACAAACAAGCCGTATAAATAGAGTTTCGTGATAATTTTCTTTCAAGCTGGTCCGAAGCCTCTTGCGTCCAATCGTGTGCCACGTGGAATGAATTAACGCCCGAACTGATGTACACTCCTGGCCAAAATTAACGCAGCACCTCCCTAGCGATCCTTACGACCGGTGCTGCGTTAATTTTGGCCAGGAGTGTACGTTACCTTGCGAATGTGCCTATTTGTACTGGAGCGACTATGACCAGCTTTTGTCATCTTCCTTGGGCAATAATTTTATGAAATTTTCCGCCTAATTATATAATGCTCTCATTTCATTTTAGCAGCTTTTCCAGTTCAAGATCAACCATCACCATCATTCTCCACTTATTGTTTCAATTCAACTATTAACTCAGACACCCTGACCATTAACTCGCATCTAAACTTCATATCCCATGTCATGCTTCGTAAAAATATTAATGCCGTTTTAAACACTGAATATTTCTTTCAAACAAGGTGTGTAGATCCTAAATTAAAGTATAAACTGCATAAAAATCGACCAAATAAATCTGCTTTAGCGATTACTTCGTTTCGGTCATTTTTCGATGCGTTTCGGAGATTGTGTTCGATATTTACTGAAACTACAAGGTTATTTACCTCGTATGAAAACTCTGAGCTGACGAATGTTTCGAAATTTTCCCGTCAGATCTCACCTGGAATGAATCCACCAAATGGATTCTATCATACCTGTAACCCCATTTTCGAGCCTGAAACCAGCTGCTCTACTTTGGGCCAGAAACTTAATATAAGCTAAAAATTACTTCATGTGGATACCACATTTGTGCAGCAGTAGTCGCTCAAAGTCATTCATTTGAGAAAGTTTCATTCTTTACAATAAGGATATATGTATTTCCATCTCATAGCATCTCTTAACCCTTACAGCTCCGTTGAGATTTGGAAAATAACCTCCCGTGATGTTAGGTGGTGATTTTGTTGCGACTGAATCACATTATGCGGCCTTTTTATATTGAATATCGTAAGAATTCATAATATTGATCTAATTAGTGACAAATTGTAGCATACATTTTATTTTATTCTCTTTTCGTTTCCATCACAGAAATATATGCCTTTGATATTGTAACAGTCTAATTTCCTTAAATTTCTTATTCTTTTTTCGATAAAAAATCCTAAAATGAACCAATTTCAAGGACAAAAAAATTAAATCGAAAAGTATTTGAATGAAAAACTCAATTTTCAGGGAATAGTCGCGGGGAATTCCCAGTGATATATGAATTATTATACAGTAGAAGTGATGAGAATAGAAACGTCAAAGCAACATCAGCTTTTGTTGCTGTTGAATATAATTTGATTACAATTAAATACATCACTAAAACAACAGCAGTTAAAGCAACAAAATCTATGATTTATGCCAATCACACAACGCAACGAGTAGCACCAACACGACCTAATTTCGTGGTCTCATCATCACGTTGTTTTGGTGATGAAATACCACCGAAGGCCAAGATGATCTTGTTTACTATGAAATACATCATCAAGGCAATTGAGGTCGTCAAGCACTTCAAAGCCGGAACATATCAAATCGCATAAGATAATTGATATGGAAAATCACACAGGATGATAATGTGCTTGGATTGACTAATTTGCCTGTTTTGTCAATTACTCTCCTATATGGTACACTTCTAATAGGTTCCACCATTTTAAGGGTATCATAACGGACATGATGTTTTCTCTCATCATAAACATTGTTTTTCCTGAGCGGCGTGATTCGTCAATCCCATGATTTATAAATTTTGTTCTGAAATAGATTCTTACACTTCCGGAACAAGGCGCCTCATTTGTGAGGAACCGTATTCAATTTAAACAATTGTGTGTGATATCAGGAGTCGAAATTGGGCCGCTCTCAATAAGCTGCCGGTGTTTTTCTATTCCACTCCGCACTACCGAATTAATCCCTGCTTTCCTTGAGCAATTCCTGAATAAAGGCGCCTATTTTGGAGGCACTTAAAGACCTTCTCACGTAGGCATCTCCGCCGTTACGGAGGCTTAAAATAGCGCGTTGTTTTTTGTCTGCGATTTTCAGAATGCGGAATCGTTTTCAGCCGAAAAATTCGCTAATTCTCGAGAAAATTTTTCTTCTGAATTTTTTCAATGCAACGACGGGACTTTTCATGGATTCTCTCAAGTCAATCTCGGATGTGTGGGATGCAAAAGAATTGGGTCTGCAAAAATATTCACGACCACCATTTTTCCGCGAATACAATGTATTTTGAATTATCGATGACTTTATCCCACATAGGATTCATGAGGTATTCTAATCTCCTTTTTTGCACTAAGCATTCCATACCTTCAACCTAACCCATGCATAGACCCTTTCGTTTGAAAACAAACGTCACATTCACGTTACTTTCAAGAATTTGTTTACTTCTAGACTGAATTTATGGTATCAAAACAAAACTATATACGTGACTGAAATAAAATTCGCGAGTACTCGATGAGTTAGTATAGTATTTATAGGTAAAAAATTCTTGGAAAAATTAATAGATTAACTGCGTGATGACCATTAGGAAGAGCTAATATATTTGCACGAAAAGTGTGGTGTCCTGTCTTGTTTTCTCGGAATACAGGGTAATGAGAAAAGGAACGCCCAAAAAAACGGCTATTTGAGATTTTGAACCTCTTATTCCTTAACGTCTGTGTCCCAACTTTGTTAAAATTAATTTTTAATCTAAAAATGTTGTTGAATCAAACTGGAAATCGTGTTAATTATGATTTAGGTAATTTATTATGCATGCTATTTAATTTTTACATATATTTTCAAATCTCTTTTAGAGAAACATTCTTAATATGTAATTGATAAGTTAAAGAAAGTCTCTAGCGATTACCACGTTTTGAATGTGGAACATTATGAATGACATATTATAGAAAACATTGTAAACAAGAAATATAAGTTCACCTTAACAGACAGCCACCTGATTTGGTGTTACCGACTCTTCAAAATGGAACAAACATTGAGTGAATAAATAGTAAATTATACCTTGTTTCGGCACATTTTCCGAGAAGTATCAATGCGAGTGACTAAACATTGAATTTTCGGACCGTCCCGCCTAACCCTGAAAGATTAGCTACTTCAGACAAGCCCTTACAGACTCTCCTTTTTCTGGATCTTTGAATGCAAAATCTTTCCCTTCCGAGAACCGTCGCCCATTCTCTGGGAAAAAACTCCTGAGACCTCCATTTCATATTCCCCGCAATGTTCCGCCTTATCCTTCCTCCGCACTCCCACCTTATTTTTTAACGGCCTATAAACGCCTTCGTAGTTCGTTAGCTTTCATCCTTGCGAGGATTAAGCCTAATGAAACATAAAATTCAATGCTCAGAAGCATTCATCGCGGGGATATCAAAGGGATGTGCGAGGATGCAGGAGAGCGGAGATGAATGGCGGGGTTAAGCGGGGAGATGATAACACGGAAGAGGGAGAATGGGGCGAGATTAGGGCTGCCAACCTCTGAAGAGCTTGATTCCGGTACTTCTCCGAAGGATGGAGAATTCCGGGATATTCTGAGAGATACGCAATTCACAGTATACACTATTTCCGAGTCAGGTAGAGGGTCATACTTATAATGAACAGCATTCTGCGATACTTAGCGGAAAATCGTTTAAAAAAGATAACTCTAAAAAAACTTGTACAAATTCCACAATGCATTACGCACAAGTTGTCCGGTAATGCTGCAAATAACGCCAGCATCAGAATGTTTAAATGTTTATTTTTCATCGGTTCTGATGATGGAGTAATTTTAGCCGAAAATTATCAACTTATGCGTAATTGTTAAGTGGTATTTGATACAAGTTTTGTGAGTAAAATCCTTTTTAAATTTCATACTAGTGTTGGGAGGCCTTGCGATCACGTGAAACTAAGTGCAATTCACGTGGTCCCATGAGTCGTACTGTCTTTTGGACCCCCAGCGAGGAGCCCTCAGCTCCTCTTCCCCCATCAGCAAACAGCAGGGCTGCTATTTAAGGGCCACGCCCGATTAAGTGGCGGCGGTCTCACTCCTGTCGCTCAGCCATGGAAAGACATTACCCTCCTCGGTCTGCCAAGAGTAAGACTGCCCTCCCGGTCTGCCGAGAGTAAGACCACCCGATACGGACTCCTCAACGACCCTGCAGGTACGCTCGCTTCTCGTAATTGTAATAAAAAAATCGTTCAGCCAACCTGTGTTGTGTTTCTATGTCATTACGATACTAGTTTATATTTTATGTCAAAGAGTCTCTAATTGTACTTACTATCCGATGTCGTATTTATGTACTGAACTAAGATTTATTTACTAAATTTTATTGTATCGCATGTTATCTTCGAAAAATTTAAATTAGTTTTATGGACAAATACAATCAACCCTGTTATATTTAATGATTTTTCTATGTGAATATGTATCTGTATTGTTCTGATTGTCTTTTTAACCAGATTCCTCCATAGAAATGTATTATACTTATAATAATAATTTAATTATATTTACTCGCCCTAATAAAAGACGGCTTTATTATTATTATTATTATTATTATTAATATGAGGGATATGTGCACAGATTAAATGTGATTGATGTATTATCTTCATAGAGTTATGAATTCAGGGAGATTATGGGAGATAATTTTTAAAGCATTAACTATTTCCGAGTCAGACAGAAGATTGTACATGTTTACTTACGAATATATTATTGTCCTGTCCTAAATAATGGGTTAATTTTCCTTTCAAAATTTAATATAGTAAGTATATCGTTTTACTTCGAGTTATCTATCATATTAAATTAATATCCTTAAGAACGCACAATTCGCTAATAAGATAAATAATATAGGTCTATGAACTCCATAATACCGTAAAATGATATTGCAATTTAATTTATTTGAGTTTACCACTTAAGAAAATTAAACTACTGTAAATATACTTAATTCCATAATGTTCTGGCTTACAAAGGTTTCAGCAGGTAGAAATGAAAATTTATAAATAAAATCGACAACGATAGGCCTCGCTTTGAGTAATTATATCGTAGCAAAAAGAGAAAAGGAAGGAATAATTGATTACTCTCAAAAACAAATGCTAAATAAATATTGTGGAAAAAGTACCATTCCTCTTATTCTGGTGTATTATTCTTATATCAATACGCGGTATGTGGTAAACACAATGTTCTAAGTGTAATCCAGGTGGAAATTTGTCAAGTTGCGAGTTAAACAAAGGTGAAAATAAATACCTCAATCCGGAAGAAATGAATTAGTTGGTAATCTCTTTATTTGGACATGCTTAGACCAGTTGGCTTCGACTCCATCAAAATTAATTGTCAATGCAAATATCTAAAGTAATGAAAGAATTAAACAGAAAAAAACAACAAAAATATTGGGTTAATGAGAAAAATTATAATGTAGAAAAAAATGAAGCTTGAAGATTACAAACAACACGGTATGCGGAAAAAAAACAGTTAGGAATGTGAAAAAACCGCGAAAACTCATAGCATATAATGGAAACTTTATAAAAATTTAATTTGAATCACAATACAAGACAACGCGAGTAAAGTAACCATTTGAAGCAATAAAATTCGAATTTGATAGGAAACGTTGAGTCAAAATCAATGCAAAGTATTCAATCTGGTGTTTAAAACCGATTGTCTGATTCCGGCAGTGTTGGTAGCCCTGGTGGAAGATCAGTATGTAGGTGGGGAAACAAATCGAATGCCGAGGATGAACCGAAAGGCGTGGATGAGGGAACGGAAAAGAGAAAGTGAAGATCAAGGGATTCGATGGAGCTGATTTCTCCTTGAGAAGCATAAAAAAGGGATGAGACGCGAATCGGAGAGGGGTCTCGCGGAAGATGATGG
Source organism: Sympetrum striolatum (assembly GCA_947579665.1). NCBI lineage: Eukaryota > Metazoa > Arthropoda > Insecta > Odonata > Libellulidae > Sympetrum > Sympetrum striolatum. The sequence continues at coordinate 47,659,874 of OX388351.1, read as the reverse complement.
AGGAAATACGTGAATTACGTTTGGGAGAAGAAATCATGAGCAAGAAAAACAGAGGAAGAAGGATAAATCAAATACGGTACGGAAATTGTTATTATTATCATATATGTGGAAGCTTCTTATTATAGTACCGCGTAGTAGAGATCCTGCATGGAAATTTTCGCGCATCCCCTCCTCGGAGGGGTATACCCCCACTCCTACGAACTTACAAGTATACTCCTCGAAACCACCTTCATTTTCTCGTGCTTGCCAGCTATCGCTAATCGTTATCTGGTTTTTCTTAAAAATGTGACATACGTACGCGATGGAAATTAGTGGAGAGAAATTGTCAACACTGCTGTAATGGAAGAGACTCACTGCATGAGAAAGGGGGGAAGGGATACCAAAGGTGGAGGTATTCGGAATGCTCCGCCCACTGGTGCCAAAAAAAGGCTCCTTAGTACACGGTACTATAATCAATGAGCCAAACAAAGGTGGAGATCTAATTGCTTTAAATTTAGATTTAAACGTATACCCTGCGAGCCACCAGTGGCGTATGGCAGGGGGTGTATTAACCCCAACATTCCTACCTAGTATACCCGATTAACTTATCTAATATACTGCGTAAAGAACGAAAAAAAAGCCATCTTAAAGGAGAACACTTTATAACTTCCACAGTATATATTTTAGTCGACCGGATAGTCAACGTGTTGACACCATCAGGTGAAGAGAAGGGAGAGGTAAGTTGAGGAGAATGTGGGTGGGAGGGAGTTTTAATGTACTCAACGTACTGACATCTACTGATGTCAATACGTTGACGAAACCAATCGATCCCAAGGAAAACGGGTTCACGCCCTTATGCGCAATACACCCTTAACCCTTTCCTTGAAACATATCGACTAAAATATATATTGTGAAAGTTACATAGTGTCATTTCTTTTAAGACGGCTTCTCTTTAATTCCACCAAGCTAGGATCTACCAAATTAATTATTTGTCTTTCCTATAAACTAAACTAAGGTAGATTAACCGTAAATGATAGCGACACACTTCAAAATTATAATAAATATATTTACTTTTCAAAGAATGTAAGAATAGCTTCTTGTAAATTTTTATTATTTTTGATTCCGGATCAATTCTTCCCAAATTACTAAGAAAATATTCTACATGAAACCAATTTGTTTTAAATGAAAACCGTTATTCTTTTTATAAAATTTCGGCAAGAATATGCCTCTTTCTCGCCAGCATCTATCTTCTGATGCGGATAGTGAAGTTTGGAATTATGACCCATTAAAAACCATGCAAATATACGAATTTCGGCAACAGAGCCTGTAGTATGATACAATATGAAAATAAATTTCGTATGCTTTCACTGTTATGCACGTACTTCGACGTAATTTTTTGGCGTTTTTACTTCTACGCAAGAGTTTAGATATGTATGTACGAGTGAAATTTTAAACTTTTTAAAGCTTTTCATTCTTTCCTTGCATAACTTTATTTTTTTAAGTTGAGTACAGCTTCTTGTATTCAAAAGGTAATACATTACATTTTGTGAAAAGGGAATAATTTTCATGATATCATTTAATATTAAGCGCTTATGAAAAAGCTAACATAAAAATTGAACTTGGAAATAATTCAGCTATTAAACAGCTAATAACAGCCACTGCCGAGTTCTAGAAATATTTCGGGGATTGGAAAATGCAATGGATTAGTGAGTAATATCTAATGGTGACAACATTGTTGTGAACGAATAAACAAAATTATTTCAAAAAAACGAAAATTCCCATAATCATTTGAACACACCTCGTGTGATACGAATACTGAAAGCAAGAGCCGAAATAATTGATCCTTACTAGAAGCAATTCGTACATGAATGAATTCCTGACCGACCTGGGCCTTAAATTTGTTTCTACATTTATATGATAGCAAGTATTTTCTGCAGTTTTACATAAACTATATCCAATGTTTAAGAAACAATTTTCCTAACCTTCTAACAAGTATTAAATTTATAAAAAAATTATTTAAGTAAGCTTATGCTGCAGTTCTTACGCTCCTTTCAGTTCAGACAGCCCTTAATCTTGCTTAATATTTAAAAGACGTACGCTTTTAAAAATAACCAAGTCTCTCGTCTTAAAAGGAAAAACTACTCTCATGAATTTTAACGCAAGGCAAAGGAGCTCGGAGTATTCGAAATAGAAGGCGTAGTGGATTGCGCGGGACCAATCTTATTGTCTGTTCCCTCCCTTCTGAAACCTCGGAGATATTACAATGGATCCGGATGAAAAGACAAAAGAAAGTAGAATCCTTGCGAAAATACTCCGCAAACTTGGCTCTCGGGCTTCAGAGGCGGATTCTTATGAATTTAATCTTACATTCTTATTTAGCTTTTTAGACAACGTCTTTGAAATCTACGCTATTTCTTGTTGCGCTCAGCTCTTTTTGGGATTTAGGTATAACTCATTTCTTGAAGGATGGCGCGCAGAAAATATCAAACCGTATTCTTTCTTTTTTTCCAAATCAGACAAGAGAAGGGCTGGACCAAAATACAATAAGATTTCATTCCACAGAGGCAAAAATTCGGAAAGACACTATTGTTCTCAAAAGGGAGAAATCTTTATTTTCGGAGGTATGGCTAAATGAAGAAGAGTAGAATAGCGAAACGTTACAATTGCATGTAAAAAGAAGGATTAATCAACGTATTAAAATTTTCCCGCGCCCCATGCATCTCTTTACTTTGAGCAGCAAGTCCTCTACGTCATTAGGCAATTTAAAAAGGAAAATAGAACCTGCCAGATTTAGACTGGTATCTTTTGAGAACCTCATTTTATAAAATGCATGACTTTCGAATATTTTAGTTCATTCATGTTAGTTAATACATCAGTTCAAAAGTTTGAAACGTGGAGCGTCCTGAAACAGAGAAGTCGTTGAGCTAATTTTGAATTTCTTCAGAAATCAGGCAAAGAATTATGAATAGCACATTTTTAGCAGCAGATGAAAGAAGAATTTAATTGAAATGTGTCATCCTTCTAGTTCTGTATGAATGGTTTTACTGTAAAGTTTTTCTACAGTATTCTTGAAATCAATGGATAAGAAACATTTAGAATCACCGGCAAATAAGGCCTGTTAATGTATTAAATATATATTTCTGGTCCTTGATGAATTGCCATCCTTGTGCATTTATATCAATTATCAAGTGGTCACTTGGAATGTTGTTACACTAGGAGTTGCGTTGGGTCATATAGAACCGAAATTCAAAATCGCTTTTTAGATTTTTTATTCTAATAAACAGCGTGAAAGTGTCATAAAAGACTGAATTGACTTATGAAAAATAAAGTTAATGATATTCCAGCAAAATTTCTTTTTAACCACAAGCTTGTTGGGTTGCATGAGAATTTGCCACGATACAGACTGTAATACTGAAGTGAATATCGATTCGATGCTCTTATTTGATTGATTTCCGGTATGTCATTACAGTAGAACCCCGGTAATCCGGACACTCGCTAATCCGGAACCCTCGGTAATCCGGACGGTCCATTGGGAGTTATGCAAACCTGCAACTTCTTCTTGTGAACATATAAACACGCATATTACATAATAACAAGAAACGTGAGGAGGACAGACTATTTGAAAAATTTCTCCATTGGCTGCAATGATGTGATGGAGGGCGAAGTATTTCGTTTATTGTGATAATACATTTAAGCTGTGATACTTTTCTGAGACAGCATCTTTCCATTAGAGAAATGCTTAATATGTGCGAGACTAAACAATTTCGAAAGACAATAAATTTTCAGTTACAGCAGGGTATCACTTCTCAAAACATCACTTTCATTAAAAAGCTATGAGAGAAGAGGAGTAAAAAACAATCCTTTCCTTTGATAGACGTCCAATGAGGATGACCATGCATGGGCTATAGAGATCGAGGGCAAAAAAACACTTAGGTCACACGAGAATTATTTCTGGATTGGTTTGACAACGTATGAAATCCGTCAATTTACCACAACGTGCTTTATTGTTGCTTGATAATTGTTCTGGCCATCCTTCTGCTGAAGAATTGTGCACTGATGATGTTGAAATTTCCGCAATTTTTTTACCTCCTAAAACGACTGCGCTGATCCAACCCATGGATCAAAATGTTATTCAAAGCATTAAAATAGAATATCGTAAGTTGCTCCTTACAAATATTCTTAATTGATCCTGTGCACAATGAAAATTTGGAAAATGCACTGAAAAGGGTGAATTTAAAAGTTGTCGTGTTCAATCTAGCTAACTCTTGGGCATCCGTGTCTAAATTATTGATCAGCAAGTCGTGGAAAAATTTACTCCCAAATTTTATTGGTTCGGAAGTTTAAGAAAATGTGCAAACTGAAGAAATTCAGCTGGGGCCACTCGTTAATCAGTTACAAAATTCGAACCCAATATCTAACGTTCTCCGGTGGGCTGCTGAGGCTGACGACAGTTTGGCTCGAAACGAAGCTTTAACAGATGACGAAATTATCAGAACAGTAACGACAGAAGTTGATGATGACGACGACGACGGCCACCCTGTGGACTCCGTCAAAATTTCTCATTCTGAGACTTTGGTGGAACTCAGTACATCATTAAAGTCGGCCGAGGAGCAAAATTTTGAAGCACATGAAATTATGCTCTTTAGACGTTTTAGAAACCGCGCACTTGATTTAAAAATAAAAACGGTCGCGCAAAAGAAAATAACTGACTTTTTTGCTCCCTGATAATATTAATTCACTTTATATGTTGTAATATCTTATATAATATATACATGCATTATCTATACAATATAATTTTTGAGAAAAAATGTTTTTTACGTTATTTTTTGAAAACCTCGCTAATCCGGAAACCCCGCTAATCCGGACGCCTATGTGCCTGAATTCGTCCGGATTACCGGGGTTCTACTGTATTTACATTGAAATAAAAATTATTTTCATTGTTTTATTAGTATTTATAATCATATTTCGTGTATATTTATCTGTGTTATTTTTCGTCGATTCGCTTCTATTTTATTTGATGCATTCTTGTACATTTATTTTAAATTTATTGTATTCTTCGCTTTGTGGTTTGTATTCACTGTTAATTGATGCCAACACTAAATGTGAATCTTTAAGTTAATAAATAAATGAATGACATATTGTCCATATTCTACCGTCGAAGTAATTTATTTCAATCCACATACATTGCGTTGCCAGTAATTTATTGGAGTGAATCATAAATGGTGAATAAAAAAATATTTCTTTTAATTTTCAAGTACAGCACCAAAATTTCGCCATCCATTCATCCTTGTGACAAACGTTCTAATGCTAAAACCTGAACACATTTTATAATGACGGTCGAAGCATTATTATCTCACATTTTTCTAGCACTTAGAAAGATGACGTCATAATTTCATCTTCCCGTTCCCATAAACAACGAAATCTCCTCTCCCGTGGTTATAATGCGAAAAAAATCTTGATTCTCTAGGCACGGGAAAATGAATTACGGCTTTAAAAATTACACTGCGTCCTCGTACTCGGTAGTAATTCTCTTCAGTTGTTCGACCCGAACGAAATGGGACCTTTAAAATTATACTTTCCGTGCGCAAAAGGCACGGCGGGATGCAAAAGCATGTAGAAGTCACATTAGTCACCGCCGTGACAAAGAACGAATTCGGCACGTATTCTGCCTTTGCGAAATGTTCTTGGTAATTGCATGACCATGGGCCGGCCCATAAAGAGGACCGCAATGCATTCGTTCTCGTATTTTCAAAACCGCGTCAAATCACACCCGACACATTGGATAATTCACCCAAGTGGCAATTATGGTAATGGCATCAGCGGAAGCTATTGCGAAGTCTTTTCGCGATATTATTAGCCATAAACGTGACTGACTGTTGCAAGATTGCATATCGTTGTGGCTTGAAATTGTCTGGTATCACACGATATTAAAATGTATGAATTTTCTTATATTATTACCTTTAATTAAACATGTAATTCACTAAAATTTTATCTTATTATTTTCACTGTGCTGCTTCTATCTGTATTTTTCTAAATACTCTAGTGTAACAAAGTCATTATCCAAACGGAAATATATTCCTGTGGGATTGCCTCTTATCAAGTAAAATCTATTACCTTTTCTAAGTATTTCTAATTACTGTGATCTATAATTTATTGGTGCTACAATCAATTTTCTACTTTATTTTGTTATATTATCACTTTAAATTGGTGACTCTACTGTGCATTAAAAATTGAATAAAATAAATAAAATCATATCCACTTATTAGCCTTTAGCCTTACCGTTTTTTACTTAACTTGCTCTTACTTCAACACGAGTAATTAAACGAAGTTTCGTCCAAAAACGATTCTATTTGTTTACACAACTAAGGATCCCATCAATATAATTTCAAATTAAATGCAAATAATAATAAGACGTACAACCTTTGTAGATCATTCGCATCGAAAAGATAACATGCATAATTCAAAGGAAATAGAAGGAAAACCACGAGTAATAATTTATAAGCTTCATGAATTACTAGCACACGAGAGGGTTCCAGGATTGGTAGAAATATTTACTATATTATCAATGTAAATGGTGAAAATTCCAACGGTATAGTAACGTAAATTATTATCCAAGATCTCCGTAATGAAATATCTTACAATAATTCATTTTCTGTAACTCATAATTATAAATATTGGTTCAACTTATAATTTATGGGATTAGCGATGTAGATATTATTACAGATGTTATAGATATACCTATGGTATTTCTTATTAAGGCACTGTTAGGAAAACTTTATTTGCAGCCCTTTAAAATCAAACATTAGATTATAAGGTTCGGATTAAATTTTCCTATGTTTAACTGTAATTCCTTTTCTATCATATTTTGATAAATGGAATATTTTTCATCTCCATTGGCATAGAATAGAAGAAACTTTCTCAGTCTTTTTTATGGCCACAAGATATTAGATCCTAAGCAATTAAGCCCTTAATAATAGTATTCATTTAAATAAAATAAGCTGTTCATGGAGTGACTTTGCTTACCGTAGGATGCATAGACTTATACTCTCGCTTGAATCCTCAACTAACTAATTCGCCTGCTAAAGAACAGATAGCCTAAATAGAACAGGGACATAATAAAAGAAACCAAAAATCTATAATTACGTTATTTTGATTCAGGATATTTATTACCCTCATATTCTAGCGAAGGAGACGTAAAGAAGGAATGGCTTCAAGGAATGATATAAGATTATCTCCCGTGAACCTCTCGATTGATCCATCCCCTTTAAAATGGTAAAATTGCCAGCTGAGGAAGGTGGAGATTTATATGTATAAAGGAAGGTTTATAAGGAACGTTTGAAGAGGAGAGCTTTGAGAAGACAACCCCTGGGGGTCTTCGGATTGATGTAACGAAGAATCAGCAGATGAGAGAGGAGGATGAACGGAGGCAAGAAAGGAAGATCAAAGCGTAGAGGGGATGGGAAGTGACAGGAGACAAATGACTTTCATTAGCACTTAACTACGCGGCAGCGGTCAAATAATCGTATTGGTATGGATGGAGAGGACATGGCTCGAGTCGTTGGTTCTTTATTTATCTTCCTTTGGATCCATTCTCTCTCACCTTTTTCATCGAGGTTTTCTCGGGTTTTTGTAATTGAATTAGCTAAAATTCATTGTGTTCAAATTGTGAGGCAACTACAGTGGATACATTGCATAAAGAATGATTAACTCATTTGTATTTCGCTGAAAAGTTAATTTCTATGATTATACAAAGATTCTCAGCTCAGCCTCAGCTTCTGCTAGAATAAGGGTAAGACCTTATTGATTGTCATATTTTCCTTAATTTTTCAATAACAGAGTAAAATCTATTAATTAGTTAGGTACTAATGAAACGATCCCAGTCCGACTGACCATAGATAGTAGGGATTTATAAGGAATTAAAATAAAACATTGTTAACTATACTGTATTAAGAAAACTCTTTCCAAGAGTATGGATATGTACCTAATATTCCTTTAAAAAACTATAAATTTGTGGGAATTACTTATTTTGGCTGAAGATTTTAGTTGCAGATTATAAGAATATTATTTGGGAAAACATACTTTTTGTTACAGGAGGATAAACTTGGCATATTTACTCTAATTAAAGATATTAAATAGTAGTGATGAGAAATATTTGCTTAACGAAAGATTATGCACCCAGTATTAGAATACCTTTAGTTGAATTCCAAGAGATTGCGTATCATCAATTAACCTTTTAAAGTAATTGTAATATTAGCTATTAATTATAAAAAATATTAACAATAATTTATTGAGGTTAATCATATTTATACTTTATAGATGTATAACATTTTGATATATACAACAAAAAATACGAATTTTAGATAATTTCAATTATTCGCTGGTTACAACACCAGAAGCTGATACTTCGAACACAGAATACCTTAATTGCAGTAATGATAGGTTCGAGATTCATATAAAATCACAGTAGCTCTAGAGCAAAGCCAACATTCACATGGATGTTTTGAGTCTGAGTTTCAAAGTCAAATAGATGATACTCCTTAAGAAGATGCGGAGAGAACGATGGAAAGCAGAAAGCAGTAAATAAGGAAGATGGATGGCAAAGGAAGGAAAGGAAGTGGACGAATGGAGAGAAATTAGCCGAGGAGATAGAATATGAAGGCGGTGTAAGGCGAAGACAGTGTTAGCAATAGATTGGAGAGAGAACGAAAGTGACGTACTGTAAATGAGTGGAAGGGAGTAAAGGAAAGGAAATGGGAAATTTAGGACGGGAAGATGTATTTGGGTTCCAGGAAAGAAAATGAGTTAAAGCACAAAAATAATCACGTCCTCAAATATTAACTGTAACTGTAACATCTAACATCTGTAACTGTAACCTTCAACATCTAACGGCAATTCCATTAATTAATGAAACTCATGATCGAAATATGAATTTATGAAAGTAATGTGAATTAATTGTACATAAAAAAGTAATTAGAGTGAAAGAAAACGATAAAGAAATGAAATATCGCGTAAGTAAAGGTGAAATTGTGTTAAAATGAGTATCGTTTGACTCGTGATTAAAAACTAGAAGTGTTCAACACCGAAATTCCCAAAGCAAAAACATACTAGATATTTACTTCATCTTTTGCAATCAAATTATAGGTGAGGTTACATTACTTGTAAAGGTGTTTATCCATGTTTTTTTCCCAAGGAAAAATGACATGAAACAGTCAGGCAGGGCCGGACTAGAACCCGGATCTCCCTTTTACGGAGCCGCTGCTCTACCGGCTAGTCTGAATAATGTTCTGGAAATACAGCTCAATGATTAAAGTAATTGTCGGGAAAGGAAGTGATCAGATTTCGAATTTCGGTCTTATAAGATGTTTGTTATGACTGTTTCCCTTGAAAATTGTGAAGTTAAAAATAAAAATACATTTTATGAATATATTCTCATTCTGTTTATCTTGTAAAGAGTCATTTTTATGAAATTATAGAGAGAAAATTAATCCAAATGATGATGAGTGAATGATGCTTTAAAATTAACGATCTATAGTTGAATGTATTTGTCTCAGATAACTCAATAAGTAAATCTATTTCATTGGCAGCGGCCGGAAATGCTTTCCTCGAATGGCCGTAAATTAGCTACCGCAGGTAATCATGTCGTATTTGATCTATGTGCCGTGCAAATTTAAACAAACCAAAACGAATAGAGCCCTTGGGGAATACGAAGTTTAAAAATTCATTTTGATACAGTGGAGAACTTTCTCTTCCTTTCACCCAACAATAGGCAAGGCAAAGGGAAAGCAAACAACGTAGATACAAATACCGTAAGAATGTAATTACTTTGTGCTTGCTCCATGATGTTATATGATAAATCATTTTTTTATTTCCTTTAAATTGAAAACTGTATCGAAATAGAATTTTTCTGTCTCCTATAAATATGCACTCTACACTGTATGGTGTAACATGTTTATTATATTTGTGAACAATCAGATCATTCTCCAAAACGCAAACACGATTTTTCTCACCAATGCGTTCTCCTCAAAATTAAATAGCCTAAATGTCTTCTCTTCTCAGAATTTTGCGGTGACAAAGCCTTCAATATATGTTTGCTCAATGATATAACTTGATTTAACAAATAAAATATAATGAATACTTATGCATCATGAAGTCTGAGTTCTATTGTATTACGGGGATTAGCTTTAACACATTAGCGCTTTCTGATGTTTCTATGTGATGAACTCTCGAGGCATACCGCAACTACTTCATGAAATGTAAGCTCAATAACCCTAAATTAAAACCTAAAAATAAACCCTAATACACTACTAGCGGATTTTTTAAGGAAACCGGTCACGGCCATACATCGTAGAAATAATAAAATTTCACTTAGAAATGAGTGAAAGTGAAAAACAAAACTGAAATTGCTTTTATTTTTATGAGTAGAGTATTAACGCTAACTTTAATAACACAGGTTAAGACTTTCAAGTGGAGGCCTTGTACAGTAGGTCCACTTATCTATGTGTATCATACTCTATGTAAATTAGGTTTCAGTTTGTTGGCAGGTATTTTCATCATGATTAAACATCCTTTGAGTGTATATTTTATTCCAATCGTTACCTCACATCAGCGCATTATCCTCAAAATATCATATTCGATTTTTGAATACTGCAATCACTTTCACGTGGAACTAATCTCACTCCAAGTTTAGGCGTCGATTATCTTTTACGATCTCTGATTTGAGCAGTATAAGTTATGGACGAGTCTTCACTGAGAGTCACCACAAAACTTAACCCATTAGTGACAGATTGTAGTATAGACAGCAATGAAAGCGAGCGGATAGTGCGTTAAGAAGACATTATCTTGCAATTTTATAACTCTGCATAAAACCTGAACGCCTTTTTAACGGTATATAAATAAACCATAGCTTGATTCTATGATAAATTTTATCCTTTTTCAATGAAGATAAGGAATGAAACTGTCAAGCAAATAACTAATTACGTCAATGAAAAGTATAAAAGTGATTTAGTGTGTCACGAAATTCACGTTAGAAAATTACCGAGGAAGAACATAGTTAAATTAAACCTGCACATAAGTACACAATGACTCGTATGAGCGTATATCCGAGGCGCAAGTACGAGCTAAACTTCAAAAGGGTAATAAATTCACAGAATTTGGCGATATAGTGTGGAAATCCATTATTCATAAGGTTGATATTGGAGTATGTTGATACGAGAGATATTATTCTAATCATTATTTTGCTAGTTTTGCGAGATTTGCCTCCTTGAGCACATAAAAATTTATCTCCGAAGTAGTACATAGTAGTACCTAGCTAACAACAAAAGTAATTGAATAGAGTTAGCTTACAAAAAGCTAAATTATGAAACATGAAGTATGTTAATCCAAGATTTAGTGATTTTCCAACGTAGAGCAACTCTTTTTGTCAGAGGAGATTTCAGGTTAGACAGTAGTGTTACGGCTGTAATTGAATCCCTCGGATAGAATTAGCTCCAAGTGAGAAGAACAGATTACCGATCAAACCTTTTCGAAAAATTCATCTGTTCAAAAATTTTAGACGAAGTAAATGACATCGCAGTTACAGTAAAAACGAACGCAATCTCCGAGATGTATCAACGAAACGTGACAAGGAAGTGATCGTAAAAATAGATAATTAATTTTGTTCGTTCTTACCACAGGCTATTAAAAACTTGGCTTGTTTTTTGTTTATAGAACAAAATAGGGTTGATTCGTTAGGAATGAAGGTGTTACTAGACCCACTACCATACGTTACGATACACACTATGCCATACACCACTGATGGTTCGCGGGTAGATATCTAAAATTTAAATTATATCACAACTTCATAGCAAAAAAGAAGACGTAGGAAAAAACCTAATAATATAAGGTTTTGCGTATTAAACTCCATTATGAGGAATCACGCACACTCTAATAGGCGGGGTTAACCCTTAAGAAAGGTAATTATCAAAAAAAGTTCTATTATGGATAAGAAGTACTGAGGAGTAGTTGGCTACTCATTTGATACTAGATTAACGTAATATTAGAATAAAAGAAGCAAAACCATAAACATAAATATTTAATTAATGTGAATAATATATAATAAGTGCTGAAAATGGTGTTCAATATGACACCATTTTCATTTTTTTCACTATATAATAGTTATTTTAAGATCACCTTACAGAGAACATTCCTTCACATTGCATTTTCAAGCTAAACTATTACCTTTAATACATCTATTTGTTTATTCTAAGATTATTCTTCAATCGTGGAGTGAAAAGGGGTAAACCAAAAGTGTATAACTTTAGGTCATGTAACGCTGAAATCTTAAAACCTAATATTGAATAATTTAGACAATCGACAATACTAAAGTTCTAATATTTATTGTAATCTGCCTATGTGTATTACTTCTGTTAAAATTAAAATAAAATTTGCCATAAAATTAAAAGATTGGCTGCTGAAACATGAGGATATTGAATTTTTGTTAAGTAAGATGGTATAAATGGTTTTTTTTAAGTTAACTATTACTGTATTTTTATATCTCTGTTAAAACACATGGCCATAGTTTAATTAAGTATGAATTCAACAAATACTGTTTTTTGTAGTTTGATAAACTTGAAGAGTCGGTAACCCTAAAGCAAGTGACTCTCACTTACAGAGTACCCATATTCCTTCCATTGTTGTACCAAAATATTTATTTTTATCACAGAAAAGGAACAAACATCATTATTATTATTATATGCCGTCTGCGTGCCAACAAAATGGTGGCATGCAGGGTCTGAAAGGGCTAAATATCAAAGGGAAAATATCTTTGAAAACTCATGAGTGAGAGAATGCGATAAGCGCAATAATTCCTGCATATTAATAATGCCTACAAGCCAAAATACTCCTCTGGTATTCCTACATAAACAGGCGTAATTGTGTATGTGCTCCTATACACATATATATTGTGTATGTGCTCATATGATAGTGTGCGTGATATAATATACCGTATAATATTGGTTATTAATGCTTATAAGAAGCGCAAAAGGAGAAAATACTGAGATTGGGCACGCGATGATGCATCAAACCAGGGAAACCGAGGGGATATAAACAAGGGACGGAAGAGGGAACAAACAGTTTCAGGGGCTGAATGAGATATGATGAGAGAAGTTGGAAAAGAAATAAAAGGGCCGGGCCCTCACAAGCTCGAGGATGTTTGGAGGAGAAATTTGCGATGAGATTCGGAGGATGAGAATTCGCGACGCAGTAATCCTACGGGCGGTAGAGGAAGAGAGCCATAAATCTCGAGGAAGAGCTGTTTGTCGTGGAGTTCAAGTATAACCCCGCTAATGAAGTGCTGAGAGATGCATCAGCGTTTGACTCCAGACGATGAGAACTGCTTTACGACGAGAGATTTTTCAAGGGGAGGGAAACGGAGATTAAAACAGCCCGTAAGAATTTTACTGCGCGCTACTTTTTAATAGCGAATAAACAGCCCTAAGAAGGTAATTATACCCCTTAACTCTCACCTGTTTGGGGGATAATTGTATTTATAGAGAAAGGTGTGGAGGTTAAGACGTGTGAGATCTACTGAAGGGGAGATGCAAGAGAAAGGAATCGTTTGTTTTTTACGACCATATTATTATCTCCAGTTAGCGTTTTTGTTCACGGGAGGAAGTAGTGTAATTTCTCTTCATCTCTTCTTGGAATAGGAATCTCTTGATGAAGTTTTGAGATTTGCAAAAATATTTCTACGAAAGTTCAATATCGTAAAATGCTTTAATGACATTTCTTTATGCTTAAGTTAGATAAATACTGTAGCTCGTATTTTCATCTTACTAGTTTAACGGGATATTATATAAATCACTATTATCTCAATGACCTCCAAAAACCATATTATAAAATGTATGACTAAATCTAAATTTAGAGATTCTATTAGTATTTCGCATTGTTTTTAGGCAGACACGTATACGAAGCGGTATTTTAATTGCTGACTTTAAAGTTTTCGATGACAACCAGCTTTCAGGTATCGAAATTATTCTATTACTTCCCTGCAAATTTTCACTTTTAAATATGTTTAATGTTGTGATTTATTTACAGAAATTACAAATAAGATCAATGATTTAGAATGGAATCTCCATGCTGGAAGATTACTAACGCATCAAAAATGCAAGGGTATTGAAAATTGAATAATATATTAAGCTACGTTAACAATTTTAGTAAGGCAAAAACTACATTTTAAGACGATTTACAAGTATCACTATTAACTGACTTATACGCGAAATGATGCAAAGAAATATTAATAGTGATATTTGAAGACTATGAATTATAAATATATTGGGCGAGAAACCAGTTGGAAAGAATTTGTAATTAGGTAAATAAATAAGGAATTTCAAACAACAAAATAATAATCACAAAGTTCTTTCTTTCCCAAGTACGATACCTATCCTCAAAATTGAGCTGGAGCATACTAGATTGATCCTACACATACTATTTGAAATATGTATTGGCAACTCAGTTTTCATCTGTAATTAATGGTCTGTAAAACATATAAAATAATTGGTGGATCACTGAAGAGTTAATGTCAAAGAGAGAAGATGTTGATGCTTAAAAAAGGGTAATGTTAGATTCTGTAAGAATCAATTGCGTATAGTCATAACCTAGATCAGCATCTACAGTTAAGTACATTTACAATTATAACATGATGTTTTTCTCTAAACGTATGTTCCTACGAATTTAAATTACCATTACCAATAAACACGTAAAAATTACCATAATTATCTGTAAATATCAATTTAACCGTTATAACTAACCTAACGCAACTGAACCAATTTTTAAACAAGACGATACAAGTATTACCCAAACCAAAATATAGCATTAGATTACATATACCTATTAAATTAAAAACTTAACAAATTCCTATACATTTTATACCTCTCTAAATAACTCTACAAATACTTCACTACTTTAAGTTGCATCTAATACCTCTCTCCAGATCTTGGAAGTTAGGGATTGATTAAGAGAAAGTGAGAGGTCTACCTGCCTTCTTGTTGTATAGTTTAAAGTACTAATTCGCTGAAACTGCCCACCGCAGTAGATTAAAGTGATTGCTGGCAGTTGACCAGTGCTTTTAGGCAAGTCTACGGTCAATATTTCGTTGGAACTGCTCGGCAGTCAAGGTTCGTGATTCGGTTTCCCCACTATTGCTTATCGACCGTTAAAGAAGCAGCCAGGCAGTCACATTACGACCGCAGAGAACTGTACACGCTGTTTTCTGTATACTATTTGCTTTTTTCGGCCACAATATTAAGGAAAGTTTTTAAAGACACCGAATACGACTAACTAATATAACACATGAGTAATTATCGTCTTTTGTATGACCAAAAAGATAAAGATTTTGGGAGCGTTCTGGCATAGAATACAGTATGGCCGGAGATAGTCGGCGCAATGATTAATAATTTTGTTTTGGCTACAATGATAAGTTTTCGTACGACATATTTTAAGCTACGACAATAGCTGACTGGCAATAGAAACACTGCGGTGAGCAGTTCCAGCGAAAGTTACAAGCATCTGACCGTCAATTCCAGACGCTTCGGTGGGCAATCCGAGCGAAGGTGCACCTTTAGAAAGACTACCAGCAAATAAATGAAAATTACAAAAGCTGGTCAAAGTAGCCTCCAAACAGAAATGGCACCTGCACGAATTGAAACTTATATCAGATACGGCTAACACTTAATTTAATCAGTTGCTTTGTCGATTGGTACGATTGGTAGTGAGTGGCTTCAGATTGGCAACATACACATTTCTTCCTGTATCACCTACAATTTATCATTGCAGTGTTTGCTGCTCTAGTAAATTGTAGATTGTACAAGTGTTTTTTTCATAAATTTGTGTATAATGAAGTTCCACCAAATATCACTCCATCAAATTCTGTAAATTGTAGATGGTAAGGAGTGACGAGAATGTGTTGGTCTGATACCTCTCACTCCCATTCGTGAGCACAGCAAATCAACTGATGAAACAATGCATTAGCCCTACCAGAGGTATGACTAGTTATGGAGGTTACATCTCAGATTTTCTTCACTTTGAGACGAGGTACGCAGAAAGTCTGAATACATTACCCGTAAGATTTATTTCAACTCATTTTTTGCAGATTAAATTTTACCTGCATCGCAGAGCCCTGTAAGGAAAGCACAATCTTCTAATTGAGATAACTCACCCTCGTGCGCTAAATCTTATCCGAGAACTCTACTAAGCTTAAAGTGGATCAGCGCAGAGGTAATCAATCTAATTCCTTAGCATTATCCGACAAAGGAAGTTCACATCGCATAGTAATCCTGAATGTCATCAGTAACTCCGTGGGCCATTCAATTGCTAGAGTAAGATTTGACCTAATCAGCAGCGGAGGCCCGAGGATTTACGGCATCCTGGGGATCCAAATTCTCCCTGGTATTCCATAAGACGATGCAAGAAGATAATGATGAAAGGGCCGCTGTAGACACAGTCGCTGAGAGATTGGGGCGGAGACTTGGTTCCAGCGTATCCTTGAAAGACAAATGCTCTCAGGATCATGGCCAAAGGAGGTTAAATACGTTTTACCTCTTTACCTTCCAATCTCTTGTCAGATGGAAACCTTAGTCCCGTTTTCCTGATTAAAATGCATAGATCCTTATATTTTTCCGTAATTACGGAGATTTTTCATAATTGAGTTTACCTTTCGTGAAGTTAGTGTGCGTTAAGTAATCTATGATTAGTTAAATCTCATTTTTACCATTTATATATTTCAAGAGAGTATGTTTTACATAAATCACTGAATCAATCAATGAATCCATCAATGAATTTCACCATTTTCACCATAAATCGATCAATGGATTTCACCATTTAGGCTATAAAATATATTATTTTTTCACAAAAATATATTATACATGGATCAATAAATCAAGAGATCGTTTCTGCTACATGAGTTGAATTTGAAACTATCGTTTGGGTCCATGAACGATTAGCAATGTTATGTTATACAATTATGTTAAGCAATTTTAAGTTTCGAGATTTTAGTATGTAGCTCTCAAATAGACGTAAATTTTATTACTTCAGTTATATCGAATTGAGTAATATGAAAATCAAATGTTTTGCAAATTTACCAGTGTAATAAAAATGTTGCTGTATTTTAAGACAATTTGCAAAGGTGTCATATAATTAATTTGTAACATTTTCTTCACTTCAAACTTCAAGGGGGAAAAATCTTAAACTTAATCTTAAATTGCAGGAACATTTCTCACGAAATATTCCTGCAACTTATCCACCGGGAAAGCACCAGATATTTCATTAATCTTAAATACTTAAACCTGATTGAGAAAGGTTATTACGTGCAATCATATCTGAATGGATTAGTTACTTGACAATTCAAACAAGTTTACACGGATACAATTTGGACTGAGAGATAAATGGATAAATTTCAAAGTAAGAATACATTAATTGGGATTAAATGTGCGTTAGTTTAGCTAAACAAAGAATTCAAATTAAGATAATTAAAAAGAAAACTACTCCATATATAGCAAATGCCGAATAATTAAAAAATAGCAACCGGTGTTATTGATGGATACATCGTCTTTAAAATATTTTAAAGAAGTACTTCCGTAAGTAATCTTTAGAAGAATTCAAATGATACGTTCTTTTATTGATATGTATAACTTCATATTTGCAAGAAACTCCTATACAACATTGTTTCAGAGATCCTCACAAAGTGCTATTCTGAGAACAGGTAAATGACCTCCTCCGCATCCCCCAAGGGAATGAGGTGCTCCGAGTGGGCCAAGACTTGACTAACGAACGTTTGTTTCCTCAGAATCAACCTATGGTGTTCAAGATGATCCATCTAATCTTACACTCCCTTTATCATATTCTACGCGTCACCTATGACCTTTAAAATTCTTGGAAAACCTTTTCCTAGAAATCGTCAGCTTGCTTTAATCAATAAATACGTCTAAAAAGATTAAATCTTTATCATCATACATTATCTTATAATTTTTTTCGGGATTGACGAATGCAATTCATTTCTGATAGCCACCAAGTACTTTTAGAGTGAGTTTATGAAAATCAGTGGTTTTGTTCTTTAAGACGACGCCAATTCAAATTTTGACCCAATAAATACACCGCGATATTTTCTCAAATTGTAACTTTGCCTATAAGTGAATATTTGTTATTAATACGACTCCTATTTAAAATCTTTTTGTTTGGCTTTCAGATGTCTTAACAGCTGTTATTTAAAATTTATTATCCGCAGGTTTGGCAGGTTTGACGAAGGCTTAGACTTTCTTCAGGCCTAAGGCTTGTCTTATCTTTTCATTTCTTAACGCTATAGATTTCAAACATAAAGTCTTGCCTGAAACTATTGATAGTATAGTCAAGCTATTTCTCTATTTTCAATTGTGTATGACGAAGTTTTTGATGTAGGTCTCAATGAAGACAAATTATCCTCGTCCAAATAATAGTCGCATTATAACTGTGTGACAGGGTAGAAAAACATTTTTTCTCATAAGGAAAGGGTTGAGGTGACTTTGCACACAAGGGCGTGCACCCAGGCCGGATAAAGGAGGATCCCGGGTTCGATTCCCGGCCCTGTCAGACTTTTTCCAAGTCCGTTTTTCCTTGGACATTTTTTTCTGTTTCTGCAACCTTTGATGAAGGGTTTATACCTAAAATAAACGGATAGAATACATCAGGGGTTCCCAACCTTTTAGCAACTGCGTACCACTTAAAAGTTTAAGAAATTTTGGCGAACCAGCAATCGTATATTTTCTTGGAAATATATACTTATTGTCGGAAGAGTGACCATTGGCTTTTTTTATTTTAATAAAATTATTGAGAAATCGTTTTATCGAAATTTTTTATCGTTTTCTTTCAACCATTTATCAAGGCCACAATAAATATACATAAATATTTTCAATTTTTATTGCTAATTTTTATTGATATATATATATATATATATATATATATATATATATATATATATATATATATATATATATATATATATATATATATATCTATTATATATAGATGCTTCTCCGGATTCATTCATATATCATATATATATATATATAGAGAGGATACAAACTCACAGCCTAAACCACAAGAGTGATTGAGCTGAAATTTTTACGGCGTATTGGCCATAACGTGTAACCACCAGAAAAATTGCGATTTTGAACCTCAGTGTCATGGGTTCGATTCCAGAGGGCCCCAAAGTCCCGATTTTTCCCGTTTAAATACATTGCTTCGATTTTTGGGAATTAAAAAAAAATACTTTCCGGATAGGTAGAGAATCAAAACTCAAGGAGCCTATATATATGGTCATGATCTATCGAAAACATAAATGAGTTTTACGGAAAATATCCTGGGTTCGATGCTAGGTCGATGCAAAAATCTGCCGTTTAAAATGTATTGTGGCGATATTTATGAATTTTTTTGGACCCCTTTTCAATGGCATGGAAACATGAAATTTGGTATGTGGTTAGATACCATAAAAATATATCATAATAGAATTTTAGATATTCGCAGATGGTCCTTGGTTCGATCCCAGAGGGACATTTATATTCCTCAATGCATTTCTTACGGAGATAACGGAAACAAATTTAAGGTACTTCCCGGCATGCTATCGACTTAAAACTTAGCATGATAGAAGAACCAGTCTTAACAAATCAAACTATGAATTCATAGCTATCAATGTGTCCTGGGTTCGACACCAGGTGTCTCTGCAATTAGAAGTTGATCCGATATTTAGGAATTATTTTGAAACCATTCCCAATAAATTAGAAACTTGAAATTCGGCATATAGATAGAGATCATAAATAACTTTCAGAAACATGTTTTAAATTTCCACGATCGTCCTTGATTCGAGTCCCGAGAGGCATTAACATTCGTGAAAATTAGAACGTTTTTTGAGGCAGTTGTAGCCAATATTTCTGCTTGAATTTTCACACATCGTTAGAGATGGTGATGTTCTATTGTGCTGCATAGTAAGTTCACAGTAAAGACCCGGGTTCTATGCCAGACGATGAAATTTAGGCAAATTTTAAGAAAAAATTAAATCCTCTTTTTTTCTTTTGAGGACCGTCCCTATATGATGCCGATACGAAATTAGTATTGGCGATCTGCTTGCAGTATGCAAGCAACATTTTACTCGTATATATATATATATATCTATTATATATAGATGCTTCTCCGGATTCATTCATGTATCCATATATATATATATAGCGAGGATACAAATTCCCAGGCTAAACCACAATCGTCATTGACCTGAAATTTTTACGACATATTGGCCATAACGTGAAACCCCCAGGAAAAAAGCGACTTTGATCCTCGGTATCATGGGTTCGATTCCAGAAGGCCCCAAAGTCGCGATTTTCCCCATAAGATTACATGGCGGGGATTTTCGAAAATTTATTTGAGGCACTTCCCGGAAAAGGAGAGAGTTGAAACTCGAGGGATCGCTAGATGCCCCCCATATCAAAAGAAAACCATAAAGATATCTAGGAATATTATCCTAGGTTCGATGCTAGGACGGGGCAAAAGTCGGCCGTTTAAAATGCATTGCGGCGATTTTTAAGTTCTTTTTTTGAACCATTTTCCGATGGCATAGAAACTTGAAATTCGGCATGGCGTTAGATATCATAATTATATTTCATAATCAAATTTTAAATATTCCCTTATGGTCCTTGGTTCGATCCCAGAGGGCCATTTACATTCCTCAATGCATTTCTTATGGAGATTACGGAAACACATTTTAGGTGCTTCCTGATATTATATCTACTTGAAACTTTGCATAAGATAAGATCAAGTCATTACTAATCAAACTGTGAATTCACAGCTACCAATGTTTCCTGGTTTTACCACCAGGCGTCTCTACAATAAGTAAATGATCCGATTTTTAAGAATTTTTTGGAACCATTTCCCAATTATATAGAAACTTGAAATTCGGCATATAGATAGAGATCATAAATAACTTTCAGAAACATTTTTTAGATTTCCAAGATCGTCCTTGGTTCGAATCCAGAGAGCCATTTACATTCGTGAAAATTAGAACGTCTTTTGAGGCAGTTGTAGCCCATATTTCTGCTTGAATTTTCACACATCGTTAGAGATGGTGATGTTCTATTGTGCTGCATAGTAAGTTCACAGTAAAGACCCGGGTTCTATGCCAGACGATGAAATTTAGGCAAATTTTAAGAAAAATTTCAATCTTTTTTTTTCTTTTGATGGCCGTCCGGATATGATGCCGACATGAAAATAGTGTTGCCGATCTGCTTGCAGTATGCAAGCAACATTTTACTCGTAATAGATATATAGATGCTTCTCCGGATTCATTCATGATATACCCAGATACCCAGATACCCAGATAGGATACTAATTCACAGGCTAAACTACTGGCGTCATTGACTCGAAATTTTTACCACGTATTGGCCATAACGTGAAACCCCCAGGAAAAAAGCGATTTTGAACCTCAGTGTCATGGGTTCGATTCCAGAGGGCCCCAAAGTCCCGATTTTTCCCGTTTAAATACATTGCTTCGATTTTTGGGAATTAAAAAAAAATACTTTCCGGATAGGTAGAGAATCAAAACTCAAGGAGCCTATATATATGGTCATGATCTATCGAAAACATAAATGAGTTTTACGGAAAATATCCTGGGTTCGATGCTAGGTCGATGCAAAAATCTGCCGTTTAAAATGTATTGTGGCGATATTTATGAATTTTTTTGGACCCCTTTTCAATGGCATGGAAACATGAAATTTGGTATGTGGTTAGATACCATAAAAATATATCATAATAGAATTTTAGATATTCGCAGATGGTCCTTGGTTCGATCCCAGAGGGACATTTATATTCCTCAATGCATTTCTTACGGAGATAACGGAAACAAATTTAAGGTACTTCCCGGCATGCTATCGACTTAAAACTTAGCATGATAGAAGAACCAGTCTTAACAAATCAAACTATGAATTCATAGCTATCAATGTGTCCTGGGTTCGACACCAGGTGTCTCTGCAATTAGAAGTTGATCCGATATTTAGGAATTATTTTGAAACCATTCCCAATAAATTAGAAACTTGAAATTCGGCATATAGATAGAGATCATAAATAACTTTCAGAAACATGTTTTAAATTTCCACGATCGTCCTTGATTCGAGTCCCGAGAGGCATTAACATTCGTGAAAATTAGAACGTTTTTTGAGGCAGTTGTAGCCAATATTTCTGCTTGAATTTTCACACATCGTTAGAGATGGTGATGTTCTATTGTGCTGCATAGTAAGTTCACAGTAAAGACCCGGGTTCTATGCCAGACGATGAAATTTAGGCAAATTTTAAGAAAAAATTAAATCCTCTTTTTTTCTTTTGAGGACCGTCCCTATATGATGCCGATACGAAATTAGTATTGGCGATCTGCTTGCAGTATGCAAGCAACATTTTACTCGTATATATATATATATATCTATTATATATAGATGCTTCTCCGGATTCATTCATGTATCCATATATATATATATAGCGAGGATACAAATTCCCAGGCTAAACCACAATCGTCATTGACCTGAAATTTTTACGACATATTGGCCATAACGTGAAACCCCCAGGAAAAAAGCGACTTTGATCCTCGGTATCATGGGTTCGATTCCAGAAGGCCCCAAAGTCGCGATTTTCCCCATAAGATTACATGGCGGGGATTTTCGAAAATTTATTTGAGGCACTTCCCGGAAAAGGAGAGAGTTGAAACTCGAGGGATCGCTAGATGCCCCCCATATCAAAAGAAAACCATAAAGATATCTAGGAATATTATCCTAGGTTCGATGCTAGGACGGGGCAAAAGTCGGCCGTTTAAAATGCATTGCGGCGATTTTTAAGTTCTTTTTTTGAACCATTTTCCGATGGCATAGAAACTTGAAATTCGGCATGGCGTTAGATATCATAATTATATTTCATAATCAAATTTTAAATATTCCCTTATGGTCCTTGGTTCGATCCCAGAGGGCCATTTACATTCCTCAATGCATTTCTTATGGAGATTACGGAAACACATTTTAGGTGCTTCCTGATATTATATCTACTTGAAACTTTGCATAAGATAAGATCAAGTCATTACTAATCAAACTGTGAATTCACAGCTACCAATGTTTCCTGGTTTTACCACCAGGCGTCTCTACAATCAGTAAATGATCCGATTTTTAAGAATTTTTTGGAACCATTTCCCAATTATATAGAAACTTGAAATTCGGCATATAGATAGAGATCATAAATAACTTTCAGAAACATTTTTTAGATTTCCAAGATCGTCCTTGGTTCGAATCCAGAGAGCCATTTACATTCGTGAAAATTAGAACGTCTTTTGAGGCAGTTGTAGCCCATATTTCTGCTTGAATTTTCACACATCGTTAGAGATGGTGATGTTCTATTGTGCTGCATAGTAAGTTCACAGTAAAGACCCGGGTTCTATGCCAGACGATGAAATTTAGGCAAATTTTAAGAAAAATTTCAATCTTTTTTTTTCTTTTGATGGCCGTCCGGATATGATGCCGACATGAAAATAGTGTTGCCGATCTGCTTGCAGTATGCAAGCAACATTTTACTCGTAATAGATATATAGATGCTTCTCCGGATTCATTCATGATATACCCAGATACCCAGATACCCAGATAGGATACTAATTCACAGGCTAAACTACTGGCGTCATTGACTCGAAATTTTTACCACGTATTGGCCATAACGTGAAACCCCCAGGAAAAAAGCGACTTTGATCTTCAGTGTCATAGGTTCGATTCCAGAGGGCCCCAAAGTCCCGATTTTTCCCGTTTAAATACATTGCTTCGATTTTTGGGAATTAAAAAAAAATACTTTCCGGATAGGTAGAGAATCAAAACTCAAGGAGCCTATATATATGGTCATGATCTATCGAAAACATAAATGAGTTTTACGGAAAATATCCTGGGTTCGATGCTAGGTCGATGCAAAAATCTGCCGTTTAAAATGTATTGTGGCGATATTTATGAATTTTTTGGACCCCTTTTCAATGGCATGGAAACATGAAATTTGGTATGTGGTTAGATACCATAAAAATATATCATAATAGAATTTTAGATATTCGCAGATGGTCCTTGGTTCGATCCCAGAGGGACATTTATATTCCTCAATGCATTTCTTACGGAGATAACGGAAACAAATTTAAGGTACTTCCCGGCATGCTATCGACTTAAAACTTAGCATGATAGAAGAACCAGTCTTAACAAATCAAACTATGAATTCATAGCTATCAATGTGTCCTGGGTTCGACACCAGGTGTCTCTGCAATTAGAAGTTGATCCGATATTTAGGAATTATTTTGAAACCATTCCCAATAAATTAGAAACTTGAAATTCGGCATATAGATAGAGATCATAAATAACTTTCAGAAACATGTTTTAAATTTCCACGATCGTCCTTGATTCGAGTCCCGAGAGGCATTAACATTCGTGAAAATTAGAACGTTTTTTGAGGCAGTTGTAGCCAATATTTCTGCTTGAATTTTCACACATCGTTAGAGATGGTGATGTTCTATTGTGCTACATAGTAAGTTCACAGTAAAGACCCGGGTTCTATGCCAGACGATGAAATTTAGGCAAATTTTAAGAAAAAATTAAATCCTCTTTTTTTCTTTTGAGGACCGTCCCTATATGATGCCGATACGAAATTAGTATTGTCGATCTGCTTGCAGTATGCAAGCAACATTTTACTCGTATATATATATATATATCTATTATATATAGATGCTTCTCCGGATTCATTCATGTATCCATATATATATATAGCGAGGATACAAATTCCCAGGCTAAACCACAATCGTCATTGACCTGAAATTTTTACGACATATTGGCCATAACGTGTAACCTCCAGAAAAATTGCGATTTTGAACCTCAGTGTCATTGGTTCGATTCCAGAGGGCCCCAAAGTCCCGATTTTTCCCGTTTAAATGCATTGCTTTGATTTTCCGGAATTTTTTAAAAATACTTCCCGGATAGGTAGAGAATCAAAACTCATGGAGCCTATATATATGGTCATAATCTATTGAAAACATAAATGAGTTGTACGAAAAATATCCTGGGTTCGATGCTAGGTAGAGGCAAAAATCGGCCGTTTAAAATGCATTGTGGCAATTTTTAAGATTTTTTTTGGGCCCTTTCCCGATGGCAAGGAAACTTGAAATTCGGCATGAGGTTGGAGATCATACATATATTTCAAAATCAAATTTTACATATTCGCTGATGGTCCTTGGTTCGATCCCAGAGGGCCATTTACATTCCTCCATGCATTTCTTATGGAGATAACAGTAAAAAGTTTTAGGTACTTCCCGGCATGATATCGACTTCAAAATTTGTATGAAATAAGATGAAGTCCTAATAAGTCATACTGTGCATTCACAGCTACCAATATTTCCTGGGTTCGACACCAGGCGTCTCTACAATCAGTCACTGATCCGATTTTTAAGAATTATTTTGAACCCCTTCCCAATAATATTAAAACTTGAAATTCGGCATATATATAGAACTTATAGATACATTTCGAAAACATATTCTATATTTCCTAGATCGTCCTTGGTTCGAATCCAGAGAGCTATTAACATTCGTGAAAAGTAGGTCTTCGTTTGAGGCAGTTGCAGCCAATATTTCTTCTTGAATTTTCACACGTATTTAGAGAAGATGATCTTCTGATGTGCTGCGTAGAAATTTCACCAAAAAGACCCGGGTTCGATGCCAGACGATAAATTTCAGCGAATTTTCAGAAAAAATTAAATCTTTTTTTTTTTTCTTTTGAGGACCGTCCCGATATAATGCCGATATGAAATTAGTGTTGTCGATCTGCTTGCAGTATGCAAGCAACATTTTACTCGTATATATATATAGATGTATATTTTTAAAATTTGTATAATAACGGGAAAAATAAATCGATTATTGAAAATTACAGTTTTATTTATTACTCATAGGTCTAAAAACGTACAATTTTATGTAGTTTGCGTGCTCACGCACATAGAGGCCATTACTATACTATCGCTCATAATCACTTGTATCACCAATGCGTGCCACCGGTTGGGAGCCCCTGGAGTATATCATTAAAAGCAGTATGAAAATCATGGAAGCGATGAACTTAAAAACGATCTTGTCTGCTGGGCTAGTGACTTTACAGCCAGATTTTATATTGAGCTACTGTACGTGCTATATAAACGTATGAATGAAGCTAAAGTATGATTTATTAACTAAAAACATTCTGCAGTTATTCCAACTCTTATCATTGACTTAAAAAGAACCACATTCAACTTCCTTACAAACAAGAACAATACAATGCCAGAAAGCATGTTCAGGCTTCTTAAGCTCATGTATTCGCTATTTCTTCTATATAGCTTAGTCGTTCGTATTTGATTTCGTTTCAATCGCCCATTGAATTGAGCTGCATATAATAATAATAAAATTTTATTTACCTCAAACAGAAAAACCCCAATTACATGCGATATAATATACAATATAAATAAAACATACATAAAAATATATATCACAAGAAATTTTAAATAAATTTTAAAAGTATTTGAGTAAATTTTCCGCTTAAAAGACGGAAGCGAGTCATAAAAATATCATTATAAGGGGTTTTACTTAAGACCTCATTTTTCACCCTCATTATTCTGGCCATTGGTTCATATTGGCATGCATCCACTCGCCCAAAGGAGTCCCTAAAAAGCGTGGTATGCGTCTCAGTGGTACATTGAGGTTCACAAGCGAAACAAGTTTACCAGAGTCGACGCAACGTGTTACGATGTTTCTGAGGAACACAATATCCACCACGGCACGTAGTTTTTAGAGAGGAACAAGATTGTATTTCTTGCAAACATTATTGTAGTCCTCTTTACGAAAGGTAGTACCAGAAATTTTATAATTAACCCATTTCAAGAATCGCACTTGAATCTTTTCAATTGCTTCAGTTAGAGTGGTATGGTGTGGATTCCAAATCAGACTATTAAATTCTAATATAGGCCTAACAAGGGTAGAGTAAGTATTAAATATGGTTTTTATTTAAAAGATCTCCATAGTATTACGCTTCAAAATGCCTAAAAGACACATATATAATCAATTTGGTGCTTCACCCTATATTGGTGCTTATAGTCGACTCAAAAGGCCAATTTCACCGGTTTTCATCAAAAATGTCCCAAAAACATTATTTATAACCTTTGTGAACTAAAAGTTAATATGATATAAAATAATCACAAATATGTCTTCCAAGTTTATATTGAATATAGACTTCGACAATAATGTCGTAGATAAATATCTACATCTTATACATGGAGAAAGACATGTGCTAGCCACATCAGATTTTTACAATTAATAGTTCTTGAATTTATATTTTTTTTCTTCTTGGGAGCAAGATAGCTAAATAAATTCCAATACACATTAAAAAGTTCAACTTCCGAAACATCTCGGTCTCTTCCGTTGATTTAAAAAAATTAAAAAGCTGGTCATCGTCGCCCCTATACAGTGAGGATGAATCCTCTGCACCAACACTGAGTGAAGGTACAACAGTTCGGGCTTGTATATAACTTGCTCAAGGGTTTGCACACAATTAGACGCAAGGGACTTCGGACCAGCCGAGGAATTAAGAACAATTCCGATTTTATATAGCTATAATATCCTGGACTTTTCGACCGCGATGAATGAAGTACGAATGTGCTTTCTATTGAAATCCTAAAGGGAGCAGATATATAACGTCTCTTACCTGCCAGAAATTCATATTTCCCTTTAAACCCAAATAAAAAAAATGGTACTTCCGCAGGAAACCAAACCTAACGTAGGTAAAGCCTATCGATGCGTCTCATATTCGTAAATTTAAGGATGGACACATCTGCCGATTGATTTGTAATTTGTTTGATTATTTCGGTTTTTCCACTATGGTCAAAAATCTTGGAAACTTGAAAAAAGATGCGAACAAAATAAATGGTTCATAAATTGTTGTTTGCTTGCATATGGCAAGCCACTTCTCTATTACATAGTAACGATAGAAAAAAATGAACACAAAATATTTTCAAGCACAAAAAACGTTTGCGACAATAAAAGTAAATTTTCATATCAGAAAAGTGATTTGCAGTCTACAGTAGCTAACAATGAAGACAGAAAGTAAATTTTCATTAATGTTTTTTCTCTGCCTTTCCTTTTCCTGAGCCCTTCATTTCTTTGCTCCATCGTTGAATCAAATAAGAATATGAATGAAAATGTATATTAGGGTGGTCCACCGCTGTATATTAGGGTGGATCGGAAATTTTTTTTTCGAAATCCGTCAACAGCTAGTGCTTAAAGTTTGTGGTTGGTGGTTCTTATAACATATAAAAAACTTCAACTCGATCGGATTATGCCCTGAGGCTGCGAGTTTTAGTCAAAATTTTTAATCTTTGTGAAAAATGTCAATTTTTTCATTTTTTCCTGATGGTTTCTCAGTGTTTCCGAAGTGATTTAATGGCAAAGAAATACATATTAAGATAAACATTTATTACGTTTGAATCAAGGGAAATGGATTCTCAGTTCACCAAAATTCGTCTAAATACGAAAAATATACAGAAATGTTACGGATGTTGGTTAGACAGTAGGGTGGGTCGTTTTGTCTTTTTTCTGATAGAAATGTAATACCATGTAATATTGGCACACCCACATTACTGATATAACTTTCTTTTCAAATCAAATCTTTTATGAGAATTTTTACCTAGAAGTTTCGAAATTTCAACAAGAAACGCTAAAATAGCCAACAATTCTAGTTCGGTTCAAACGAACAATTTTTGGATAAAGATACCTTTGCGACAAAAACTGTCATTCAGGCCTCAATATGCCACTTATATGCCTCTGTATTGGGCAGAGATGCCTACAGGACCAGAATAGAAGGCGAATTGCTCATAGTTAAAGGACTCCACGGATGCTGCAATTTCCAAACCTCATCTTTAGACACTTTCCCCAAAAATCAGGGCAGCCTAATTCCGTTGTTTTCCCAAACTTTCCGGCATTCGCAAACTACGGGATCAAACTGATGAACGTGCGAGAAAAACTTTTTCCGTTACCGAAGAAAAAAGGCGTTTCTTCCATCAAAACCCCGAGTTCGGATTGTTTTCCCCCAGATTATCCAACTCCCTCGCGCGAGCACGCAAAAAAGAGGAAATGAAGTAAACGACGTTTCCGGAGGGAGAAAAAGGTGACCGGCGTTATTAGCCGGAGAGTTAAGCCACGCTCCCCCTTATCCTTTTGCCGGAGAGAGATGAAAACAGAGGAATTTCACGTAGTTTCCTGGAGTTTCGGTGGTAACGAGGTGGTCGTGGGAGTTCGGATAGGTGAGGGAAACGTCTTTTTTCTCCATCGTGGTCCAGATTAAGACGGGCCGAATCTCTCGTTCCGAAGTGTGTGGGCGGGAGATACTCTCGGATTGTTTTTTTTTCCTCTGAGGAAATATGAGGATCCGTGCCAAAAAAGAGTCGAGGGGATGAAATAACGCAGACATCTGAATTGAAAAGTGGGCTGAGGAACTTCTTAGTGACTTCGGGGTTAGTTATGGCAAATGTGACTCTTTTTAGTGAGTCGCCTCTAATCTTGAAAATGACTCACTGGGACTCGAATAAAATAAATGAATTTCAAAGTAAACAAAATATAATGCAAGACTCAAATTCAACAAACGTAGACTACTACGATTAAATACCGGGGCAATGGTTTATGGTTTATATATGAATACATAAGCTTTTTCCCTCCTGTCCTATCCTGTAACCTAATTATTTACTTTTACTATTCTCTTTACGTTTATTGTCATGCGATGAAATATCTATTGATGTAATTTCGTATCGAAATAATGGTCTACGACCAATATCCTAATCGCAATTACCATAATGAAAGTACATTTATAATTATAATATATATAACACATATATAATACATATATAATCATCGGTCGTGTTATAAAATATTTCTTGTGGAAAATACAAAGTCTGCTGTTCATATTCATCTTGAAACAGGGAGTTCTGTTTTCCCTTATATTTTATAGTTAACAGTGCCTCCTTGAGGGTTTCCCTTACTCTTAAGTGAAAAATAAATAAAATACCTCCCCATTATACCATTCTACAGTTTCTTCTAATTCACAGTAGTCCGCAATCTCTTAAAAACGAAGAGAAAGTGAGTAAACGACAATGCACATTATATTAAATTGAGGTTTCCCATAATAGTTACGAAACTCTGAGCTGCAAGGTGCGGTTGAGTGATTCGTGGATGCTAACAAAGGACATGAGCGATGAAAATACAATATAAGGCGGAGCAAGGAAAGATAGCAAGGAAAAAGAAGTAAAATAAACCTGGGAAAATAGGGCAAGGAACGTTTCAATCAAGCGGAAATCCGAAAAGCAAAGGAAAACAGACAAGGAAATGTATCCAAAGACTGAGAAAGGAACACTTGCCTTTTCCGAAAGCAACATATGATTTTTGGAGCGTGAAAGACCAAGAGGAAGTTAAAGAAGCTGTCAGCAGAATGAAAGAAAACAGAAGTTGAACAAAAACCAAATGAAATTGCAGAAAACACTCATGGGCGCAATGAAGGGCAATTGGAATGACTAGCGTGGAAGAAATGGAACAATAAGACAGACGGCATAACACCATTTGAGGAAGGCGTGTGCTTAAAATGTAGTGAGAAAGACAAAATTCAGTCTTTAGTATCTGAAATGAATAAGGGAAAAGGCTGTCATTGAGAGTTAACTAGCTGTACACGGGTCAGGCTTTTCCGATGCGCGAATTGTTGCGTTGGTTGGACATTTGTGTTCATAATTTAGATTATACAGTGACCACGAATTTATTTATTCAAAGATTCACTTACAATTTTGTCACAATTGTAAAGTGAATGCAAACACACAAAGAATATCAAGAATTTAAAGTAAACGTACATGATTGTACGAAATAAGAATAGAAGCAAAATAAACAAAAAAATAACATAGATGAATACATACAAAAAACATCCTGAGCAGGAAATTATTTACAAGAATCTATAAACAGCCATTCTTTTAAGAATGCGTCAAGCGACTGTCTGAAAAGGTATATGGAGGGAGGGAATTAGGAAGGTTTGGAAGTCAATATAGAAGGGAATGTTGAGCAAGCGACAATTTAGGTGTAGGAACATGAAAGGGAGGAGTCCGCCTAATTGTTGTAGGTTGAATATGGTATCCAAATACCGAAACTTTCAGGAGAATCGATATGGGAGTTAATTGTATAAAAGATGAATGAAAGTTCAGCTTTCATTGAGATTTCTTTTGGGTATCTTAAGGAAATTTATCTTGATACAGCCTGTAGAGGTATTGCGGAAATGGAAAACACGAGCTCCAACATAAATTATCCTTTCTCGTAATTTAAAGTGAAAACTAAATCCGAAATGTATCTTTCTTAACAGCATAACTACTTCCCAACAATGTCTATCCATTTGCAGAAGATAAGGACAGGAAGGAAATTTTCTTTCGCAACTACTTCGTAAAATAGAAAACGCAGAAAATGTACGAGTAAAAGATTCTTTCAGGCATAGGAAAGGATGGAAATCCTAAAGTATTTCCAACAATGAAGAGTGCTCTTTCATCTGCTTTAGCCATCTCATATTCTACCCAGACTCTGACGTAGACCACCGTTTCTATGTTCCAATCCTGACAGGCGTCCGTTTGTGTAACTTCACCAGCAGCCGCATCTCAAGAAATCTCGGATAGGAACGTTCATGAATAGCCTTGGCTATACGTGATAAAAGCTTCCTTCCTAGCACACCAAAGAACCGTATATACCACGAAAAGGCTGCTGAAGAGGGCAGGTAGAAAAGATAAACCACGACAGCAACGCCTAGCTATGCGAACCACTCTTACGTTGCCGCCTTTGATATCTAACAAATGACGTTTCCGAAAATTTACCTCTTACAACCTGCAGATTCTGAATATGAACTTTGCACAAAAATTTGGCGGTCCAATCGAAAAAGTAATGAATATTTTGAAATAGTTAAATTTAATTGTTACATCTTGTAATATTTTCAAATAATTAAGCATATATTCTATTACTTCCGTCGAAAAAACTTAGTAAATGATTAGACAGATTTCATATCGTAGGGAAAATGAAGTATTTTCAGTTTGAGAATTAAGAGTGATGCCACAGAAAATTAGGTTTGGTACAACTAAATAAAATTAAAATATTTATTTATTACAAAGATATTTTTATTTTATTTTGCTTTATCTACCTTG
This sequence comes from Sympetrum striolatum, assembly GCA_947579665.1. Taxonomy (NCBI): domain Eukaryota; kingdom Metazoa; phylum Arthropoda; class Insecta; order Odonata; family Libellulidae; genus Sympetrum; species Sympetrum striolatum. The sequence goes on along the minus strand of OX388351.1, from coordinate 47,627,632 downwards.
ATGGAGTTCCACACAGTGACAGCGAATTACATCAATACTAGCCACGGAAAATTACTTAGCGACGGCTATTTATAGATACTCAAAGTATTAAGCTACTATCAGAAGGAAAATTTATCCGTTAGATTAGTCAAGTTAAAATATAAATACGATAAATTAGGGTGAAGTCTTTTATCATGCGTATTTCATTTATAAAATTTTGATGCGTAGAGTGACAGGGGATCATTTTTCAATTTAAATTAGTTTATTTTTGTCTTCGTCGTCCTACGGAATTTTGAAAATCATCATTTGGAAAAATAAACTTTTCAAGACTTCTAAAGTTACTCATCGATCAAAATAGTTTACCTTAAATTTTTCTATACTCTGTTTGCATAATCTCATACGCAGTCGACATTTTCTTTCATCGCCTAGTGCATAAAAAACGGATGAATTATCATGATATATACTCATGACAGAAGAACTTTATACACGTTGACGGTCCGTAAAAACGGTATAAGACTTGTATTTGTATATATAAAACTGGAGGCATATTGTTTGCTAAAGGATGAGCGACGGTTTTTTATATTTTCTTATTATCGCTTATCGTCATATTTCGGTAGCCAACGCAAATAAATCTTATAAAAGATAACCTTATTTATTACGGAAATACGTCTGGAAAATCATTCAACCCTTGTCTTATTTTTCACTCCGCCTGCATTAATATAGGGATGATCTCCTTGACACGAATCGGAATGATTTCGAGAGAATAATTACATAGACGAAGAGAGCGCTATTCCTCTTCGGATGAAGAGGTTAAATCTTTTTCTTCTTCAAGTGCGAGATATTTTTCTCCCGACCTCAGGCACTGCTGACATAAAAGCGATATAAGGTGAAGTCTTTGGAGGAAGGAGATTTGGAGTTTTGGAGTTTAAGGGAAGAGAGAACGTCTGAGGAATGAAAGGTTGAGGATAAGGGGATGAGAAAGGAGCTTCTCTCTTTGAGGAGGCGAGATAAAGAGGCCTTCTGAGGTCAGCTACTCTTCGTTCCATTCAAACCCCTCGCTGTGAATATCTCCAATGAAAGTATAAAAATACCGGATTCTCACAATTTGGGATTTTATGTGAGAAAATGTAACATTATTGATAGACATCTTGCGTGACTTTAGATTATCTTCTAAGACTAAGTGTTCTTTTGTGGAAGTGGAACTAAGACAAAGTGTTCTTTTCCTTTCCTACGTTTAGATTATCATTTTAAGTGATAGGATCAGCTCTTTTTTAACCAGGGGTTATCATGTAAATTCCAGTAACAAATACATATTCAAACGAAATTTTCAGAGAATTACACTTAGTTTTAATATTAAACAAAAGAATCTTTAGAAAATTGAAAATTAATACTTAAGATTAATTTCCTAAATAAGTTCAGAGAAAGTTCTGAAGATGTAACAAATATTATGCGACCTCCTAGTTATAAGATCAGGGAAATTGATGATAGAAAAAATCGTTTCAATAATTCATTATTTTCGCGAACGATATGCGAAAGCAGTCGATTAGGAAAATATAGTCTTGGTACTTGCATCCCCTACCACACGCCTGAAGGCGACTTGCAGGAACCACAGACATAGACAATTTATTAAAAAAGGTATGCATCAAAATAAGGTTTTCAAAGTTGTAAAGAATCAAGGCATCGTATTTGAGAATCAATAATATTTGATACAAAGGACGTTTCATTAGGGGTTGTTCGAAACGATAATTTAAATTTCACAGTGTAACATAATTCTAAAAAAGGTAATTGGTGGATTCAATTAGTAGATCTTGCGAGTTCGTTTTAAATTTCCATCATTGACTGTGATATTTATCACGCTATTTATCGTGTTTTATAATTCATTAGTTATACGATTTAATTAGTTTTCCAGTTGAGGAGTGAAGGAAATTAATGTTTTATGGAAGACATGATTCCGTCTTTGTAACTGAAATGAAGAAAGGCGATCTTTCGTAGAAAAAAAAACTAGTTGTTCACTGGTCGACAGACTGCTCCATGTTTGCTGTTTTTGGTTGGCGGCAAAAATGTGTTTATAGAGTAGATGACACGGTATATTTATTTGCAAAAGGAATATTCCAAAATTTACCTTTGTAAACAACTTAATTAGTTTCGCTACCACTTCCATTCATGAGAAGAAGATAACGTTGATATGATTAATAATGTGAGTCACGATATACCTTATGCTGTCAAAGAATAATAATATTATATAAAATAATAATAATATTCTTTGACAGCATAAGGTATATCGTGACTCACATCATTAACATTGCTGTCAGTGGTGTTTTAATATTATCTATTGGTTTTTCCGACCTTCACCACTTTTCTGTGATTTGATTCCTGGATCACAGCTTGCAGTTTCTATTGCTTCGGTGTTTGACAGCCAACTAATGTCTCCACTTCGATTAATTGTCTTTGTTTTTTTTTGTGACTTACTTTATTTAAGATCACACATTTTATCCCTTGACATCGATCTTTTCCATTGTGATTTTATCTTATTTTTGATCCTTGACTTATTTGTACATATTCTACTTGTTCCCGTATCTAAAACTACATATATGCTGTCACTCTCTGTTAGCATTATCTCACTTTAATTGATTCTTACACGTTAGGGAAAGGGTGGTGGGCATTTCTGATTGTTGATTGACTTGTATTTGAAAACTACTTTTCACATTATTGCTCTTGTTCTATAAATATTCTTTGACAGCATAAGGTATATCGTGACTCACATTATTAACATTGCTGTCAGTGGTGTTTTAATATTATTGTTGATATGATTGACAATTTTCTTTTGCAATTTCCTAACCCTCCTTTTGAAGTCGCTCATTCAGCTCTGTTTCTTCATCGAATCGTCTTTAATATATTGATTACCGCACTGAAATTTTTGGACGAGTTCAATTCGTGAGGCTTTTTGTGTGGCTTATTATCGACAGAGAAATTAAGGAATTGAAGGAAATGAAAATGACATACGATTCGCCTTATCATATACAATTACCAGTTAAACACTCACATACTACTTAGTTTTAAACGAAAATATCTGAGGTAAACTATAAATTTTTCGTTTTTCATTTGGGGAATGACAAAATGCAGTAAATCGCAACTATTCGCAGTTAAATCAGCGGAGGCTCCACTTCAACCCAAAACTTTGCTGAATTTTTATTAGTTTTGCTAATAAAAGAAACTAAATTCTTTATCTCTTTTCCTTCGTTCCCTTCCTTTGTTCTTCTTACAGTAACACATAAACATGATTTCGCCATTTTCATAGTTTTACATTATTAAACTCTCTTCAAACCGCTGTTTAATTGATTTAGTGTCTGATATGGTCCGGGAGCCACATGCCGGCATATCTTTCGCGCAGCTTAGTAGATAATTCTTCTCTATACATTTAAAGTAATTTTTTCTTCTATCCCTTGCGTACTAGATTAGAAATGGTACTATTAACGTAACCCAAATACATATACTGATTAAAATATCCTGAAAAGTGATACACTTAATAAACAACGTATATCATTGTAGTGGAAGTGTAACATTTTTGCTGACTTTATAAGAATTTCAAACTAAACATTGATGCATTTTCTGTGGCCTGAAACGTCTGCGGGAGCTAACAAGGCAGGCTGAGGGTTAAGCACAGACTTCCTCTTCTTAAATGGAATGGATTTGCTTATCAGACAGCACCGTATTTCCACTCTTTGACCCTTGTAAAATGTTCCTCGTGTAATCACCGTCTCTCTTCAGCAATTGGGTTTACCGATTCGCGTATTCACCACATTTTAAGGATCGCAACAGTAATAGATACAGGGAAACAGACTCCCATTGAATGCACCACAAAAAGCACCATCATCCCTAGCTAAATTTATGGGAACATATACCTTGGTCTCTTGAATATACATTCATTCCATTAGCCTATATACTAACTAAAGCCCTAAAATATACCGGTTGTTCAGTAAGCGTAGTAGTAATAGTCAAATGTCTCTTACCTTTGCGTTACCACCGGAGAGGGTTAAACGGGATCTCGGAGACCTTCCGGACGAGGACAATAACGCCACAGCACTAGATCCTCGACACACTGCAAGCCATGAACGATCTCCCGCGCGATGCCTATGTTGAAAGGAGCCAATATCGCTACTTCTAATGTTTGTGGACTCTTCAAAAGTTCAGAGCATTGGAAACGCATTATTCGAGAGGCGACTCTAATGACCGGCTTCGACCACAGCACGGGGAAAACTGCGATAGGTGAAGTGGAACTCCGTGAAGGGGGTCTCTAGTTCGCAGCGAAGGTCGAGGGAAAGGTCTACGGGGCTTAAGCGCCGAATGAAAAGGGTTTTTCCCCTTTAGGGATCGGCCTTTTCAAAGGATATATTGGAAATTACAGCCGCGGCTCGGATTTCATCCGGAACATGAGGATTATCACTCCCTTTTGAATTGACTACTCAAATGATTAAAATTCGAGGAGATGACGTCGCATGGCCCTCGCCGCGGAAACGGATTCTCGCACGCTTAGCCCTTCTTTTAAGGTTCTCCTTTTTACTTTCTCCATATACGAAGTATACAGAAAGTATTGTTTTCATGAAAAAATTCGACTTCGAGATTTCAACGGAAATACATGTTTTGGGGTCCCTAGAACACGTTTTAACCATTTTCGGAATTATGTCTGTGTGTGTGTGTGTGTGTGTGTATGTGTGTGTGTGATAGTGGGCGCTCTAACGTGAAAACTATTAGTCGTATCAATACCAAACTTCATATATAGTACTGTGGTGTGTGCTGTCAGAGTTGATTAGTTTTTGGAGTAAATCGGTCAACCGGAAGTCGAGCTTTATTCATTAAAGCTCATTTCCGGTTTTCAAAATATCTCCATAAATATCATATTTAGGTATATACTATTGGGAATAAAAGTTTTAGAAAATATAATATGCTATAACTTTTGTTTCAAACATATCTTTGTATCACTGATTGTTTAGGAGTTATTCATGAAATACTGATAAACCGGAAGTAGCTGATTATGTACTTTGTGGGCGCTCTGGGCTCTATGGGCGAAAGGCCAATTTCATAGTTTTTCATCGATCATGTCCCGAAAAACATTATTTATAATGTTTGTGACGTCAAAGATAATAATATATATATTAATCACTCATCTTCCAAGTTTAGATGGGATATAGAGTTCGAATTACTGTCGTAGATAAATATTTACATCTTCTATATGGAGAAAGTCATGTGCTGGCCACATCAGATTTTTTATCACTTCATTTTGCCCAAGGAAGTAAAACTGTTATAATACGATGAGGATGATAATACAAAGCGGCCGGGACGTTATAATAATAATAATTTTCTTGGTCCAACGACACGCAAGTATGTATAGGATAAATCACATTGTTCATTACATAGTTAATACATATACTAATTATTTATACAAATTACAAGTCTAAATTACCATATTAATTAGCTTTAGCTTATTTTTTTTATTTACATACATATATACACACACACATTCATTGAAGATACCTTCAATGCGGTGGTAACAGCAGTATACACTTATATACATACAGATATACAATCAACTATTTCTTTCATTAAAAAACTCATCAACACTATAAAATGTCTTACAAAAGTAGTATTGTTTAGACTCTTTTGGAAACACGCACCATTAATTTCCTTCCGTTCATTTGGCAGTATGTTATATATTTTTAAAGACATAATTACAAATTGCCTGTCAAACCAAGCCTATGTAATGGGGTCCTCAAAATAAATCTCCCTCTTGTGTTATGATCATAAACATCCGATTGCTTTTTAAAACAATCTATGTTTAGATGAATATATTATTTACTATGCTACTTTTGCCTATATAATGGTTCCTGCTACCATATTCTGATGAATGGAATATTTACATTTATCATTTGGTAGAGGATAGAGAAAATGTATATTTAATTTTCTTTTATCCATGTTTTGTCATGACCGTGATAAAATGAAAGCTACTGAGGTATGAGTGAATAATTAAACTAATCACGGAATGCCAACAAAAGTGTTACTCGTAGAGTAAATGTGCATCACTTGCGTGGACATGTTCCGCTCACAGCATTCTGGTTAAGTGAGGAAAGCAAGGGCAAACTACCTCATTCCTCATACTAGCTAGTGAACCTCATTCCTCTCTGCAAGCTCATAGCAGCTTATGTCAGAGGGGGGTGAGTTACCAACCGGCCTTCTGGCCGAGCACTTTACAGACAGTACATATAATAATAGCCAATATAATATAAAAATAACAAAGGACTTTATTCTGGTTGAGATTGAGACTAAAGTCTTTTCCCAGTAGCTTTCTCTAAAAATATTCCTAGAGCAAACTATCTGGTAAATATCTAACACTTGAAACATAAGAGGGCAAAGGGAGGCAAGAAAGATCAGGTGTGGTACGGCATGACAAATCATCATTATCAGTAAAAATCAAACTCTTCTTTGTAAACATAAAATTTCGCTAGTATACTTGGGCAGAAAGATCGAGGCAATTGCGTAAATATTAAGGGACTAATTAAAGATCAATCAAATTGAAGAAGACATTATATGCGTACGAATAAGAACAGGTAGACCGAGGGGACTTGTAAGGGGCGAAAGTGGGCCAAGAACAATTGAAAAGGGGTGACGACCCTAACGTCTCCACTTTAGATACGCCCCTGAATCCATCCCTCAGTATTAGATCCAATCTCTTCCTAACCCTCCCACGTATTTATTCAATCAGTTTTCCTCTCCCACCATTTACGAAACTTTCTCATCGGTTCCCTTATTTCCCACTCCTACCTTTTCCAAGCGACTCTATACATAGGTGATTAACCTTTCAATAGGTTCATCTGCAATAACATTCCCTATGCAACGCCATCCCTTCACTTCTTGTTGGCTCACCCCACCCTTATTGTTATCTAGCATGTTCTATCTTTGTCTTCCCCTCTGTTTATTTTTCCTTGTTTTCTACTCTCCATTACTTTATTACTTTTTTTAGCCTTTCCCTCTCAATATTTGACCCACCAATTTCTTTTGTCGATGCTCAATCACTTTAATCAAAGCCCTCTCTTACACAGCCATCTCCAGCACCTCCGTGTTTGTTTTCCTGTCAACCCAACTTACTTTTTCCATTCTATGATCCATTTCCGCGTTTTACACCCATACGCTAAAGCACTCCACGCCTAGGATTTCACCCATATTTTCTGATATCTTTATCAAGCCCTTTGGTCATCAATCCTCTTCGCTTTTTGAAAGCTTCTTTGGCGAAAAAATTCTTTTTCGTATCTCATCTTTGCATATTCCATCCCAAGAAAGAGTAATTCCCAAGTAAGAGAATTTATCCATCTGCACTAATTTTTCCCCATCCATCCTTATCATTAATTTAAATTAATTCCCCTGAGTGAATATTATTACTCTAGTTTTACTCACATTGTTTTCATTCCAACCTCCCTTGCATTATCGATAAGTGTATTTAATACAACTTGTAAACCCTTTTCGGAATCACTCAAATTTAGTTCACACATAGTTAACATATAATAATACACATACGAACAAGCTATTAGGACGTCTTCAGACGAGAATTCACACTTCCTTGGAACCGAGTAATATTCAAGTGAGATAGTGACTTAATAGTACTGAATCAAGGGAAAGAAAAATGTCAAGTTAACTCTGCGAGAATATTTAGCAATCTTTCCTAGCTGTCATTATCATCTGGAATGGAATAATGTATAGCCATCTAAATCACTACGACTAGCGACGTAAATGGAAACTGGGATGAAAATCTAAGCTTTTGCCAATATTAACACCGTTTGCCATACTAGAAAGCGGATAAGAGCATCCATTACGGAAGTCTAGGCGGAATGCTTTAGAAACAACGGGAGTTCGGAATTGCAAAAATCCACGGCAATAAGGCCTTCGCGAAGAAGGAGCGATGCAAAATTCCACCTTGTTTCAAAAACACTTCCCTAGAATCCATTCATTAAGCGGAATGTCGCGCAGCACAGTTGACTTAATTTGCTGACTCACGGGAACTAACTTTGGCTGTGCTTCATTTCAAATCCGTGCTTCGTGAAGAGCGTGGATGAATTACTGCTCGGTATTTCGGAAGTAAGCTACGCAACTGAATATTTTCCTGGAAAAAGGATTGATTTTGAAATAGAGACGATTCATGGCGACGTTTCCTTATCGGAAAATATGGGCTGTTTACCTAACGTGAGTTTCTATATTTTCTCCTGCGGAATTTAAGCCGGTGAGCCAAAAATAATCGAGTCGAAGTAGTTCTCGAAAACTATAAATTCTGCTGTCGATTCTCGTACAACTTTTAACGAAGCTGGCTCAGCTTTTAAAAAATATAGATTTCTCTTAAAGTATAGAGAGCCAGTCCGTACCAGTCTCAATCTCGCTCGAATAAAGTCCATTTATTATTATTATTACCTCATATTTTTTTCATTTGCTTCTTAATGCCTCTGAATTCCTTTAATTCATGCGCGGGAAATCGGCTTTTTAAATGCTAAAAAGCTCGGTAAGCTTACTGCATCTTCATTTCTTTTCTAAGGCATGATACATTAAAAAACCGCTCATGACAAACCTTAAACGCCTAAGTCTCAGAGAAATAAGAAATATTTTCTCGGTTCGAGTGTACCCGTCTGTAAGTAACTATAAGGAGTGTCGCAAAATTCTTCATGGGTAGTACGTACATACATACATTCGTACATTTATGGGACAATTATAGCGGGCGACTATTTTTTATTTTAATTTATTTATTCCATACACCCCACAAACGTCCATTTTCTGCACCCTTACAGTGGTAGGTAATCAATAACAATGAACAATCACACACGACCATTCCCTAATCGGAAAAATCCGACTAGCCGGGATTCGAACCCAGGAATGGGGTTGAAGCGATAACGTGCGAGCACGCTAACCACTCGGCCACCACTGTTAACCAAATCAGGGCGATATATAGTTCAGCGATATAGTATGGCTGTTAAATTTTCTTCGTTTGAGTAATTGGTTCAATATTAATGACAAAATCACTGCTCTCTTTTCCATACTATAACACAAATAAGAAATACTCTACTCATCATAATAAAGTATCAGGGAACCGTCTAGTTCAGGAATCAAATCATAACGTTGTGATTTTGATCTCAAAGAGGCGTTACAATTAAGTAAATCCAATTTGGAACATATCAAGTCTGAAATAGCTCAGTTATATATCACTCTCACATAGTCCTGCTTGCAGTATAAGACAACGTATCACAAAACTCATCATCCCTATGCTATCCCAGTAGAGTAGACATCCGTATCACACCGCACTTTCTTCCTTTCGATTACAGTCATTTCAAGAAATACGATTTCCAAATTGCATCCCCTCTTTTCATGGATGACTTCCAATCTAAAGTTTTCGGACGGAATATACTTCTCCCTCGATGATTCTACGCTGCATCTTTCCCTTTTCGCATTTCCAAGAAATAGGGTCGAATCGGAACGGTTGTTTTCATTCCCTAAGTTTTTCTATTAGATTGATACGATCTCTCTCGATAGTGGAACATACAAAGTCGATAAGATATTCCACTAGGAAGAATTACACTTCCGCTGATATTCTCCTCTCTTCTTTTTCTTCGAATGATTCCATTTTATTTTCAATGGAAGCTGTATTCTTCCAATGCGTAAAATGAAGATATGAAGCTCGATTTTATTAGTTCATAGTAATAAGAGACCATGATACACTCAACTTCTTAATACCAAATATTGTGCAAGTAATAAAGATAAAACATCTCAGAACCTGAGATAAAAATACAACGCAGAAAGGACATCATCTGCATCTACATCTACATTAATACCCTACAAGCCTCCTTTCGGCGTGTGGAAGGGGGTGTAAACACCAGTTGAATCTAAACTACTTCCAAATTCGGTTATTGTCGCGTATCGTTCGCGGAAAGAATGAATTTTTAAAACGATTCGTCCTAGCATCTATTTCTCTTAACTTACTGTTATTATCGGATCGACCGAGGTAGCAGGGGGGTAGCATGATTCCGATTGTATCTTCTGAAAATGCAGTTTCCCTGAATTTATTAAGCAATCGCAGCCTAGCTTCCAATCTCCTTTCTTTCAAGGATTCCCAACCTACGTCTGACAGCATTTTTGTTACGCTTGCTTTTTTATCGTAGCATTTCTTAGCAAAACGAACCGCTTTACTCTGCACTTTCTTGAGTTCGCGAGTGCACGTTTCATCCGCCGGATCCCATATACTTGCCGCATATTCCAGAAGGGGTCTGACCAAGGTAAAATAACATCGCTCTCTCACCTTTTTATCTCATTTATCGACAATACGCTTTACAAAGCCAAGCCTTTTACTTGCTTTGCCGCAGATTTTTCGAATATGCGTGCTCCAATTTAAGTTATTAGTAATGTTGATCCCGAGATATTAAACTGAATCTACTTCTTTGATATTAATTCCATTAATTTTGTACTGGTGATTTGGACGCAATTTTTTCTTTTCGAAGAAATTAACTACGGAGCATTTACCTACGTTAATATATAATTCCCGTTTTTCGCACCACCTTTGGATGAGTACTAAATCGTTTGAGAGAGATGTTCGGTCTTCCTCGTTTGATATTTCCCTCCATATAAACGAGTCATCCGCAAATATCCTCACATTGCTAACTATCTCGTCACTCAAGTCATTGATATAGATCAGGAAAAGAAGAGGTCCAATTACACTGCCTTGAGGTACGCCAGAGTTAACTATGACTCTATTTGAGCTAACGCCATGCAGTAAAACTTGTTGTTCCCTCTCGTAGAGAAAATCCTTAACCCAGTCGACTACTTCCTTGTTAATACCCGCTAGTTTTAGTTTGTAAATTAGTTTGTAGTGGGGGACTCTATCGAATGCTTTAAAAAAAATCATATGTCACCCTATCAACTCGCAGATGCTTACATTGGAGTGAAAGGTCATTGATTGTTCCAATCCATAGATTCGGCCCTTACTTCGTAGTGAGATAATATTAGGAGTACAATAAAATTAAGCACATTTATTATGCCTGATGGCGAAGAGATGTATGCTATTCTATGCTATTTTTCTGGATTATCCATAAATTTTTGAGTGCAAACGATCATGGAAGTGACTCGAAAGACATCTAGAAAGTTAATTTTCTTCATTTATTCATTATTTATGTGAAATAAATTAAAATGTTATAGGCATCACTATGAGAAATGATGACATAATGTCACTCTTAATCCATCTTCGCTGACGCTTTTATCTCCATGCCGTTAGGAATTCATTAGTCTTGAATGACTGACAAATTACAAATGCAAAGGAGTACATAAAAGATATTAAAATAGATCGAGGCTTAGTGAGTAAAATCTTCTGCCACAAATATAAGTATGTTGAGCACCTTGATAAATGCCATTTCCCTACCCTAATATTATCAGAGCTGAGTAATGAAAATTTTAAATTCTCACACTTACTAATGAACTCCTCTCTTAAAAATTTTGTTGTATTCTCCTATGGTTTCTGTTTTACTCTCTTTTTGAGTAGCTCGAGTATCTTTAATGCTGAAGCAAAGTTAGATTAGTAATTACCACAAACAGATGAACGGGCAGGCAGAACGTCATTAGATCTTTCATATGCTAAACAAATGCAAAACTTGTGTATGACTAAGAGAGATTTTTATGGGACCCAAATTTGCAAAGTGAACTTATAGAAATGCATTTATATTCGTGAGCGACATTCAAATACTATTCCCAGAATTTCTTTAAAAATCCATTTATTTTTCATCCAAGAGCACCCATTAGTGTGGTAAAATGTCTTTTTAAAACGTAATTTGAGATCATAGCAAACCTTCACAGGATCGCGTTGAAAATATCTCGCATAGTTTTTCTCCATCTTTTTGTACGTAATTAATTAAAATCCTCCTCATTCTTGCTTGAGACTTAATTAAAATTCTAAAAATATCAAGAGCATTCATATATAGGCGAGCTGTTCGTCTCATTAACTCACTTTGGAGCGTCACTCAAACAGAAAGCGCTTCTTTGCATTCTCGACTGCTCAACTCATTCAGGAAAATGTTTTTTGTCGCCTCACCTCAGAGCTTTCTTCCCTACTCTTTTTCCGCAGAACTTTCCTAATTTTAATTCCTTCTTAAATCTTCCCTTTGCTTCCTTATTCTCTGAATTACCTCTTTCCTCTGACGGACAGGACTGCCTCGCACGCACCCATCCCACTCAATTCTTTCTCTGGAAGCTCGAAAACCTAGAAACGGGTTTTCGTATTTTTGTCCAAATTACTTCTATACAGTGACACTCCGTTAGGAATATTTTAATCCTTAATCATTGCATTACGAATTTATCTGCACTATCATTATCATAGTGTCTAAAGGTTGAAATTAGGTAGCTATTCTTGGTGAAAACTGTAAAATATATTAGAATAAAAAAACTAAAATCTCGCGGGTAACTCATTTTCAATGAAATATATTGCTGCAGATGTTTATTTTATACATGCTTTTATCTATCGTTTCGAATACAAAGCTAAAAAAATAAATGTCTATAAATCATTGATTGTTTAATTATATTGTTAATTATCGATTTCTGATTTTAGAGATAGTAGTTAAGAAAAATAAAGACTAAATTCTCTTGCAAATCCCTTCCACCAATCCTGGTCGCTTATCATTTCTATAGGAATTAGTGTACAGAAGCTAAATTTTCAATGAGTTTCTACCGCTAAATACAATTATAATTGTAAAGATAAATATAAAAAGTTTAAGTGGCCTCTGCATTAAAGAATAAATATATAGTCTATATATAAAGTCTTAATTATAGTCTTCATATAAAGATTTATGGTCTGATTTCTGTTCCATTCCATTCGGTATGGAGCAGACTAGTCAACTTAGAGATATAAATGCTAAGTTTTTGCAAAGCCTCAGTAGTTAGAAGTGATAAGCAGAAAGTTATTAGGATATGCAAGATTACGACGAATGGGAATAATTTGTTGAGGGAGATAGCGAAGAACGAGCAGTAATAATACGGAAGAGAGAATCTGACTTTCATTGGGATAATCTGAGGATGAAATCACAACAGATGGAATCAATGGAATACATAAATGCAAATGAGTAACGTTTTGTGATAAACTATTGTTGTAGGTAATAGAAGTAACTGATTTAAGAAGCCGTCAAGAATTCAGAACACTGTAAAGAAAACCAACGAGATAGACGAATTACGAAGTAAACCACTCAAAGCATAGAAGATAATACTTTAACCAGGTTTCCAATTTGGAAAGGAAATATTTCCAAAGTAAATGATTTAGACTATAATCCAGTCAAAATCAAAGATTCCTATAAACGCTTGCTAAATTATTACGAAAAACAGTGTTCTACTGTTACCACTTACATAGACCATGCTCTAGGATGATACATGATGCATTTTAAGATAGGAATTAGATTCCTCTGTATGACCTATTATAGAATAGAATAGAATTTTTTATTAATACCAAATACTTGTATCATAAACAGAACACAGAAAGGCACTGTTTGCAGGTTGGTATCTCGTCAGTACAATACAATTAATTTTTTTACAAATATAAAATTTTTAAATTTCATAGTACATAATATGCATAGTCCATTACCTTATACATTAACAGAACAATTATTATTTAAGTAATCATTTACATCATATTACATATTTTAGTGAGGATATTAAAGACTAAATTGTACATTAGAGTCGAAAAAATTTTAACAAATACTTGATTTTTTTTTCTTTAATCATAACATAATCATCAGCAGCCGCTTTGCCTTTTTTTTAAATACTTGATAGATTTAAAATGAAATCAGAGCTGAAGATTGGTCTCCCTGTATATTCTTGAAAATTAGACATTTGAAAAAATCGCTAATGACTATCATGAAGTAAATAGGGCACATATAGGTATTTATTATTTTCTTATGGAAATGGACAGACAGTGAATTAGTGAAAAAAAATAAAAAAATTACGGTTTCATTTATTGGAGTTAGTACCCGATGAGTCTCTGTGAGTCGAACTGTGTCGCTTCAATGAATACACATGTCGTGCAAGTTGTACTAACTTTTGGTCCCTCAATTCTTGAGATGGAGTTAAAAAAAAATATGATTCCAACGCTTTAGAGAAATAATATTTGAAACACGGTTGTTAAGGAAGTAGAAGTTTAAAATCTCTAATAGCCGTCTTTTTGGCGTTCCTCGTCTCATTCACCGGTATTCCGAGAAAGCAAGAAAGCAAACCGACCTTTTTGAGAGCACCCAATACGTATTTCGAATACCATGCATTCATCCTCAGGTTGTACCTAATTACTCCTGAAGAAGAATGCATCGCATTCGAAATACGTATACTCTCAAAAAATGCGGTGTCCTTTCTTGTTTTCTCGGAATACCAGGAAATGAGAAGAGGAACGCCGACAAAGACGGCTATCTGAGATTTTTGATCTCTTGTAATATTTCAACGCTTGATTGAATATTTTCATGTTTGTAAAGTTTTGGATTCTTTCCTTCTTTAAGTTTACACACCACCAAGCGCTAAATATATACGTGACGTACTCTGGACTATCAGAATCCTTAAGCGTACGCCAGCGCAAGATCGATTACTGTGCGTCGCTTTAGGATCGTCTGGAGCTTGGGGATAATTATCCTCGAGCTAATATTGGCGAGAGTTCGGATTTCCGCTGAGGTTCGCATTGTTCTTCGGGAGGAGATGTTCTTGGTGAGAACGCCTTCTCCAAATGCCCGAGATACGGGAGTAACTGTCATTTAATCACCGATCGGCCTATTGATGCGGATGATTTGATGAGGGCACGTGGAAATCGGCCGATACCACGGTCAGATAAGGTGTTATGTAACCTTGAAACTTTAAAATTAGCCATAATTAAAGATTAAAATTGTGTACAATTTCGCATGCACTTGTTCCTTACTGGAATTAAGAACAGAAATGCGAATTTACAATTTACCACAAATACATATATTTTGATATCAATTGAGAGTAAAATTTTTACCGATCATTTTTAAAGAATTTAACTACAAAATTTCCGAACACCACACTCACTTTTAAATAGTTGGTATGTTTATAAATGATATCATGATTAATCATGCTCAGCATATTTTGACCTCCCGCTCAATATCAGAATAATGATGGTCAACTCAGCTCAATTTTTTAGCTCTTTATGCTCTGAAAATCATAATCAAGGAATTAAAAGCAGTTTATTATTATATTAATATTTTTCATGTACAAGAATTGATTAAGTTATGTATTATCCATCGCAATAGATATTTTCTCCCCCGATATCTAGGTTTTGGTGAACGGAGGTTTTGGATTGATCAATTTGGTAGCTCATTCCAAAAACCGTTCTCACTGAATCCGATATAAAATTAACTGGTCTTATTATCGATATTTCTGATTATTCTTGAAATATAAACGCATTAGATTAACTTTTTGTCTTTGATTTACCTCCTTCCATGAGAACTTAACAAATGATTAATGGGTGATGATTAAATACTGGTAAACGCTTCTTTTAATGAGTAAATGAGTTATTATACTACAGCGGTTATTTTATAGTTAAAATATTTCTGAGGACGGCAGGGATAGGGGTATAACACACCCTTAGACCTTTTACAGACCCGCAAATATTAGTTCCACTTTTAATAAAGGTGCTGGGATCGCGGATAGTCATGTGGACTGCTCGTTTGCCTTTGATGGAAACAGTCCCAGATTCGATTCCCGGTGGGATCCTATGTGCGAAATGACCTAAGCTATCGAATAACTTTTTACAATAGTACTACTATTAAAGGGGCTTCTACAACTACGATTATTTTGTGCCCTTTTGGTAAGGGACAAACTGTTATAATGATCAGGGACCGCTTTTACCAGAAGCAAAATGGTTACACACTTGACAATCCTCAGGACTACTAAAAAATTATGAGCTGTATATATTTCAAAAAGTTACTTATAATATTGCGCCAAGTTAATCTTAAGTCTTCAAGTCTTTAAAACAATTGATTGAGTATTTTATTGTCAATCCTTTACCAAACATTGTTATTCCGAAACATCTTTCTATACTACACAATTAAGAATATTTGTCATTTGAAACACTAAAATAGTTAGGATGAATAGGAACAGTATGCGCAATACATATCAAAATAAACGCTCTTTAGATTGGTGAGTTCTTATTTTTTAAGAATTTTTAATAGTTAAAAAATACAATTCATGTGCTTCCAAGTTGAGTATTTGTTCTATAATATTCGAAGATTCCCAGCCTGTATTCCTTCTCCCTCTTACAGCCATCCTTTAAATTACTCGCTTGCTAGGAGGAAATCTAGGATTTTAAGGGTAATCCAGTAAGAAGCGATTGTTCATGCCTTTCGGCAACGTCTCTCAGGCGAATCGGGGGAGAAAAGCACTTCGTTTCATCGCAAGACTGCGGTAAACTGAGACAACTTCCGAGCAAATAAAATAGACCAACTCCGTTCCCTCTTCTTGGGGACATATCTTCAACGTTGTTGACCTAGAAATTCTCCCCAGTGCTAGCGCAACAGTTTGCAGCTGAAAACCAATATTGTTACGCCAAACCTGCGCAGCCCTTTGCAGACCTTCCCTTGAGCGAGCGTCAACTCTTCTGCATGTTTAACTGCGAGACAAATATTTGATTCGTCTCCATTTTGAAGGAAGAAGCGGGATTGTTCTTCTCATCTTCAAGAAGGCCGGGAAGGAGGTAAAACTTTAAAAGAGGTGAGCGGTGATGATTCCTGAATTTCATATCTCTAGGTTGCATTTATACGCTTACTCGGCGTTAGTGAAATTCTAAACCATACTTTTTTAACTTCAGGAATACTTTAAATAGATAAATAAGGGGATATAGTAAGTAATATGAGGAGGCAGAACTTCGTGGAACCTCATGACAACTGAATGAGGAGCGTAAACTTATAACCCATAACCATTATTTTCCTCTCCCTCCCTTCTTCCTATAAATATGTTATACTTATACTGATGATTACCAGATGATGGTCCTCTTTGGCCGAAACCGGTCGTAATAAAAATATACTGTGGAACATACGAAGTTTACTCTCCTCATTCAAGAGAATACAGAATCGCCTACATCTAATGAAAATGCAGTTCTCGTATCATACAACAGTAATTCGTAATTTATGAATACATCTTATTTTCTATTAAGAAACTTGCACTAGTATCAAATTTGTTTTAAATTTATCAATATCCCGAGGAAGGCTTGCAAGTACCTCTAGGGGGAATGTATACATTTCACATAGCTCTCTGAATTTCGCTGAATTCCGACTAAAACAGATGTATCGTAGGGAGGAGGAAGAAGGTTAAAATTATAGTTTTCACTCTAACTATGAAAATAGACGCAGTAAGATTCTAGAGCAATGATAAGGTTCAAACGGAAATACTTTACATCAGTATGTACAGTCCTGGCCAAAATTAACCCAGCACCGGCCGTAAGGATCGCTAGGGAGGTGCTGCGTTAATTTTGGCCAGGAGTGTACATATATGTGTTGGAGCATGCATGCCGCTTTGACGTGTGCAATGCATAAAAGGACTCTATTTCCCTAATCGATTGATTTCGCGTATCTTTCGCAGAAAAAATTATGAAAACGGTATTCTTGCATCGATTCGTTTTAGCATCTACTTATCTAATCTTCCTCGCAGAATCAAAACGGTCTATTAAACAGGTACGGCTATGTAGGAATATTTTTCGGGTTTCCAACAGGGTGGTTTCTAGGGACAAGTCCGACGTTTTGGCTACTACCTCCGCGGCCATATTCGGGGAAGTGCCTGCACTTTAAGTCTACATTAAGTCTTTGATTTACTCTTCTCTCTACTAAAGGTCGCTATCCAACCTTTACTTAGTAGATAATTTTATTGAAATATCAATCGTATAGCCAGTACTAACAGTATGACTAAAATTAGTAAAATTAAATTTAAAAAATATTGAACTAAGGGAAAATTTTATACATAAATATGAGAGTATGGAATGAAATATAAAATTGTTTTCTTTGTACGGAACTTAATCTATTTAGGCGATTAAGTATCTCGAAAAAAGCGTACCACATTAAATTAATGTAACCAAAAATATATCAAAGAAGATGCACACATGCACTTTTTGGAGTTAAAAATTGTCCATAGAAAATACTGAAACGAAAGAAATACCACGCGTGGAACAAAATATTTCGGCTGATTTCACAAAACACCTCATTCAAGAAAAAGTATCTAGCACGATAAAGATAGCGTATAATGGATAATTTGAACAAAAAAATACCCTCGGCTGTTCCATAGGAAATCAAGAGCATAATCATAGTACACCAGTGCGCTGTGGAACCCAGTTCTTCAGAGGAATGGGAAAAAAATCCAACATGAATCTCGTAATGGACTTTTCTGATAACCGCGATGATTTGAGTGGCTTGTATCGCTGAAAAATTTCTCAGGAAAACTCCAGTCCCTCTTTCAACGGAAGGAAAAATTAGAACGAGTTTCCCGGGGAGTTTTCCACTCTACAAAGCCAGCTATAACCCTCGTACCCTTCCCCTTAATAATTTCGGAAGAAGTGAAGGAATTCACGTTTTCTTTTTGGCGCATTTCTCTCTCCTGGAAATACTCTCAGTACTCTAGACAGACACCTGAGCTCATTCTCCCTGCCTTCCTCAATTATTCATGCAAGGTTTCCTCCATTTTCCCCTCCCTTTCCGACAGTCTTATCTCTCTCCATCTCTCTCCCCCTTTCCTTCCACTTTCCATTCCTCTAAATCTTTATTTCTCTCGCTCTGAAACTACGGAGCTCAGATCTCTATCCACCTACGTCTATGACGTAGATTTTATGGAATGTTGACGCCTATATTGTACTATGTGCAAGTTTTTCCGCAACAAAAGGTTCCTGAACATAAAATACTGCCTACGGAAGTTAAGATATTGTTACATTTAATTCTAAAATCAATAGTATTTTCGCGATTTATCTAAATGTTTGTGTGATTATGTATGCATGTATGTAATTATTATTGTTTTTAGAGACGCTAATACTCTCATCGCCACCTAATTTTATACAAATCATATGTTGGTTAATTTTCATTTTTCGTTTTCTTCTTAAATTTCTAACATCACATTCCTTCAAACTGCTATACTGCATATTGAACTCCTGAGTAAAATAGATGGTTTATTAAAAATATCGTACAGAATAAGCAGCTCATATACGGATAAATCGTCAGAACGGCAAAAAGTTATAATACAAAAATGTATAAACACAAATGACCAACAGATACTAAATGCCACTCTAAAAACCACTGCTGAATATTCTTTACGGAAATGAAGTTGATTATGGAGATGTACCCAACATAGATGTGCATAAAAATTTACTAATCAAACTACTCAAAAGAAACAAATAAAGTATAGATTAGAACTGAGGTTAAACAGAAGTAAGCAAATGTACAGCGGAAGCTGACTAATGTAAGCGAAAATCACCCAAGAAACCTGCGATTAAAATACTGCTGAACATACGATAAGTGTACTAAAAGCCACCCCGTTAATACTTCCTGTACTGTGTTTATCTTCGAGTTTAACGTAGTTACATAACAGATTACTTCGGCTTTCACTTTGTGGAACCTTATATTATTTATGGTGAACAATATTAATGTAGATAAGTTCCACCAGTGGATAACTAAAGGTTTTCGATATTTTTAATTACAGTCTTTACTTCAACTGGTGCAAAACCTAAATGCATCACCGGAATAATTGTAGTACGCATTGAAAAGCTTAACTGTTATTTTCTAGCTATAGTCTGAAGGATAGCCGTAGCCAAGATGCTAAAGTAAATGCTATGTAAAACTACTCCATGGATATCTCAATCAAAAATAGAGATTCAGTAGTGATTGAGAGCTGCATTTAGAAACCCTAATGTAGGGTAGGTTTCTGATAACTTACTCAGGGGTACACTGAATAGTAGTAAATTGCTTATGATATGCTTTTAAATAAATACGGACGTGCTGGTGATGGTTAGGGAGAAGAGGGTTTTAATTGAAGTAATGAAGCATCGACGTAGAAAATTGGAGGATCAAATATTGAGAGAATTAGGTCTGCTACAGAAAATGATCGAGAGCAGAATACAAGGGGAAAAAACAGAGGGGAAGGCAAAGACAAAAGATGTTGATGTATTTTCAGACTTACATCTGTAAGATGTACAGTGGCGGAAAAAATTATCGCAACACTTTGCGCGCGCACCAGTGGCTTTCACAGAAACTATTTGGAATTCTGCTTTCTGTGACTGACTGGCAACACCGAGGAAAGCCTCGAAAAGCGGTAATATTTGAGTCAGAGCCTAGAACATACAAACATTTCCTCTCTTTCGAACTCTTCTTAGAGCCTTCGCGCGATCTCTCCCCGAGTTCGTCATGTTTATTTCGGCGTTTCTCTTTCACAGATAGTTATCGTATTTATAGAACGATAGGTTAAATATATATTTATTCCAATTTCAATCTTAAATTCAATAAAATACATGGACAATAATTGAAATTTAATTCTTAATAATGTGAAGAATACTATTCGGTTTTCATAATGCGTAGCAATAAGGAATAAGTGGGATTGGAGTAGGAATACGCGATGTGGCGATTCTCACTTTTAGAGAACGAGAATTTTGGAGTCTAGAGGAAAATGATGTTCTGCGAGATTATAGCGAGAACAGATGGCCTATAATCGTCTCTTTTTCTGGATAATTTGTGCGCTAATAAGGCGTTATTTTGGTAGTTTGGTTTCTCACTCGAACATACGTCTTACGGCTGCCTGCTGGATATTAATGTAAATGTAATTCTTCAAACGTCCAGTTCAAAAATAGGATATTCATTATTTGTGATAAACATTCCGAGGAGGATTTTTGATTACAAGTCTTATGTTTTCAATTCAGCAATTAGAATTCGAGAAGTCGTTAGAGTGATTACTGAGTTACTAACTATGACACAATTTAAAATTTGTATTTTGTCTACGGAATATAATTTTTCGCCAACGTAATCATGCAGACGAAGGAAATTCGTAATATTAATTTATATACACCATTTATCACCTAGAATACATGAAATCATTGTCCGTCCGGAGTTAAAAGGAAAAATACCAATTCCAAAGTTAAAACAAACATGATTTTATAAAAACCGAACAATTTCTGCGCATATATCGGACTTGTCTTACATTTTGTAACAGGGAGCTCGGTGACCTTGGTCATTAGTCAATTGTGTTGCCTTCGCGCGGAGAAATTCACGTAGAAATGCATTAAGGCTTTGATAATTCGCGAGGAAAGTCTTTAACCACAAGTCGATCCCTTCAAAGTATTGCAGGAGCCAATACAAAACAAACGTTGAAATGCATTATCTCGGGTGGAAAAGCTTTAACCATACGTGGAGCACTTCCAATAAAAGTATTGTAGGTGCCAGGTATATTTTCCCTTTTCGTGCCTATTTAGCTAGACTCAGGACCCTCATTTTATAGTCGCCCAGTAGAAACTATCCTCTGGCTAATTCAAAGCTCCTTCCTCACCATGGTGCTAAGGAAATTAGATGTTATTGCACTCGTAAAAATATTCCCAAATAATATTATTATATTAGCGTATTTTAGTAAACAAAGACTTCCTAATAAACAACCCAAGTTTTTAGTACTGATACGTATTTTATAAACGTCTGACTTTATTAAGTCAATTAACCAGGATTATGCTGCCATAATAAAATTATTAATAAGCTGCTGAAATGGAATTCTCAGATTGTTTGGAAGTGTCATAAATATAACTAGATGCTAATTAAGAGGTGATTTTGCAGCTGTCTGACACATATTATTGGCATAGGAAGGGCACGAGCTCGAATTCCGCTTAAGTTAAATGAGTTTTTTATCTTTAACTTCTCTTGTTCGGGAAATGAACGAATGTAAGATATGATTTCCACATATATTTATACGCCCCTGTGATGAATATATATATATATTTACCAGAGAGATGCAATTCATTATGGAAAAATAACCATTGGATATGAAAGATTCGGATCCGATTCATCACCAATTGTCGGTCAAGAACATGTTCCGTGTGTCAGTGGAAATTCCTCTTCTACGAAGGATTCGAGGTCGTTCGCTGAAAGACAATGTCCTTTGACTCATTTTCCACAATTAGAGGTATTTGACAGGGCCTCCTGATTTCCCGAAGCACGATGAACCTTTCGCTTTCAGTGCAGCGGATTTTCGAAAGCCTATGCGTCACTCGCAACAACAAACCGGTCGTAAGGCAAGGAGCTCGGGCTTACTTAGGCTTATTGGCCACTATTTCTTCATTTATGTCTTCACGTCGATTGACGGACAACCAGCGCACCGCGCAAGAGAATCTTTTTCATTTTTACGCTTTAAAAAAAGCCTTGAGAACTATTGACATTCTTATGCATATTATTATTCATTGTTCGTCTACAACCACGACAATTTGCGGTTTCACACTTTCCAATTTTCGGCGGTAGTTCCAAACCAATTATATACATTTAGATTTATATATATACCCAGCGAGCTGCCAGATGGGTATGGTAGGGGTTGTAATAAACCATCGTCACGTAATCTACTCTATCAGCCTCTCTTATTGTACGGGAAAAAAGCGACCAAAAGTTATAATGTTTTGTGATTACCTCCCTGTAACGTTTTGTCGATGCTTCTCGGAGATCGCGATTAGGTCTTTAGTTGCACTAAAATTTCATTTACTTCGTCTTTAGGTTCTGAACCGATAAAGCTTTCGAAGAGCTTCCGTCGGTTATTAGATCTTCTCACCTGGAGCGAATTCCAATGAAGAAGTGGATAACTCTATGTCTATGAGGCTGAATCATATAGAGGAGAATGAAGGAGAATGGATATATTACTAATCATACTATATTTTTCTTGATTCCAATATAATTCTAGATTATTAATCATAGTGCATATGTGCACACTATTACCGAGTCTGAGAGAAATACGAATACATATAAATATTTTCCACTTGTTCTAAATAATATTAAATAGTCTCCTTCTCTTAAAACATGAAAATTGAGTAACATTACGGGGATGGAGGTCTATGGCGGAGCTGACATTTCTTCATAATCATCTATGTGTAAGAATCTACGGATTCTATCGAATGTGGAAATGAATATATAGATGATAATTAATGATTGCTTTGTCGCAGGGGCGCAGCCAGGATTTGTCTATGGGGGAGACGGTCATAGACAGTAGAAAGAGCGAAAACATTTCTACATTTCAGGGTCGGTATATTCATGCTCGCTACATGATAGAAGATATGTTAAATTCTTTAAAAATGCTCAAATGCATAGAAAACTAGGATATGTTCACAGTTATGTGGCAAAATTAAAACCTATTTGAGATTTTAGTTTGTAAAATGAATAATTGAATAATGATGATGAATAATAATCCTCAATGATATTTGGATTTCCAGTTTTGATCGGGCCATTTTCTCTTACATTGTCATTATTTCTCAAGGTGTAAGGTTTTTCTTATGGTAAATATTAATTTCGATTGCCTTTGAGAGTTTTTTTGCAATCAAAGGAAGGTTAATTAAATTTTCCTTTAACTGTTAGTGAATGTGAGAAGAAATAAATTAGTAGTAGTGATTTAGGAGATGATTTTGAAACGTAAGTATTTTGGAGGTAGCACTACAATTTGGACAACCCAGTTACTTTGAAGGAAACCGAAGACCAATCGTAGCGGAGACGGATGAATTTTTCCTCTTAAATTATATGTTGTTTTATAAATACGATATATTCTGATTATTGAGTTAAAATGTCGACAGCACAAAAACACCATAAAAATATGTGTATGTGAGAACCCTTCAATCCGCCTTTCGGCGTGTGGCTGGGGGTACAGGCACCTTAACTCTATTTTCCTAATCAATTTCTTTCGTGTATCATGCGCGGAAAAAATGAATTCTTGATACGATTCCTTCTAGCATTTATTTCTCTAATCTTCCTCGCAGTATCAGAGCGGCCCGCATCAACAGGGAGGTCGCATAATATCGATTGCATCATTTGAGAACCTAATTTCTCTGAACTTACTTACTAAATTTATCCTTTGAATTAGTCTTCTATCTCTTAATTATTACCATCCCGCGTACTGCATCATCTGAGTAACACTCACCGTTTTATCATGGCAATTCTGTACAAATCGTATCGTATACAACCAATCAAACAAATGCCATACACGAACAGGAATATAAAAGTAATAATCAGTGTAATCGCGCAACAGTATTTTCTCGTTTGGCTAGGTTGAATAAAAGGAAAATAAGTTTTTCTTCTTTGACACTCGATGAGCATCCCCTCAACGATCTACTAGTTAATCTTTGCATTCTATTCACTTTTCTTATCGCATCTCCAATATGTTCTTTCAAAGATAAACTACAGCTAAACGTGACTCTTAGGTATTTTGTGTGGCGCACTAACACTAAGGGTTGTCGCGAAATTTGTTGCTGCGTGGAAATAACGTTTTTGGATGATATCTAACATCCTTACGCTTTATATACATCATTCACAAAAAACTCTAGGTGCGTCTTACAAGATTTATCTTTATGGAATCCGTGTTGGATCCGAATGATTCCTATCTTTATGGTAAGAAACTGAATAATAGAGCTTGCTATAATATGCTCCATTATTTTGCAGAAATTCGAAGTTAACGAAAATTACCCATAATAATCTGATCATTCTTAGGCCCCGGAGTGACGTTTAATTTCTTCCACGACATTGGGACAGTACCCTCATTAATTGATTTCTGATAGAATTTCCTATCGGTGGGATCCAATGTGCGAAATGACCTAAGCTGTCGAAGCACTTTTAACAATACTACTACTACTACAATTTCCTAACAATCTGTTGCAGTGACTCGCATCAACTTATATCTCTATGGAAATCATCTCCGAATCAATGCGCGAAGTAAAATCGTTAACTCGACCATCATCTTATTAGAAACATTTCTGGAAGTACGGATTAAGTAAGTTAGCTATTTCTGCCGATTTCTGCCCTCTTCGCTGATAAAGCTAGACATAGAAAACTGACCACCACGAGTCTCTCACACTTATGACCAAAATTCTTTCTAATCGCCAACTAGTGATTTTAACAGGGTTCGAGATCTATATTCCTGGTATTCTTTTCGTGATCCTTCCTCAAATAGCTTTTGCACTTCTCTATAGTTTTGATCACCAAGCTCATGGATCTCACCGCACGGTTTAAGTTTTCTCAATCGCGAGTGAATGACTCCTATGCAACGATTCAAACTTCTTCCTCGTCTCACCTACTGTTTAGACGGAACATATTAAACTAAATCTACTTTGATTATCCGTAGAAACTCTACCAAACTATCGTTTACTGTATTTTCACCCGAAAAGCGTAAAAAATTATCCAAGCCTTCGTTCAAATAAAACCTTAAACTCAGAAATAATTGCTTTGCGAATTACATACATACATACATACATAAGCCTCACCGGCTTAAGAGATCTAACCGCTACTACTTTCATGCCTGCCATTATGACATCATGGTCTGACTGTACCGTCAACTACAGCGAGGCTAGTTATTATTTGTGGTTGGGAAGTGGCTAGTAAATCTAAATTGATACCTTGCCTCGCACGATTCGTTCGAGTTTTAGTCATATTTACCTTATCTAAAGCATGCAACGAAAAAGTAAGATGTATTTCGTGAATTTTTTTCCCACTGCTAGTGCTGGAGAATTTTAGATTATCCCAATGAATATTGGTTAGGTAAAAATCTCTTCCTACGGCGATGATTGGATCTTTTATTTTCTCGAAATTTTTATGTAAGGCCTCGGATAAATCAACAATACAACCTATTTTTCCATCGGGAGGACTACACAAAGAACAAACATTAATCTTACTTCCGTTTTGTCTTTGAATCGAGCACCAAATGATTTCGCTCTTGCTATTTTCTACTAATTCATCGCGCTTACTAATTAAATGAGTCCATACTGCTATAAAACCTCTACCGCTAGATTTACATAGTCATATTTTCAGTATATCACATAATTGGGGGAAATATCTCACTTTGAGTTATATCCTCTCGTAACCAAATCTTTCTAGAATGATTTCCGCGCAAGTTCTCATCGTAATGTTAAAGATTTCCACCTGTTTATTACGTAAGCTCTTGCAGTTTACTATTATTATTTTTAGATCTCTCAGTTCGCACATTAAAACATGGTTTTCTTTTTCGAATAACCTTTATCTTTTTTTAAAGTGAATTTTTCTTTTTCACCATTGCAATTTTTCTATGTTTTGGGGCTAAGCTCATGCCCACCCTTTTGCTTATTTAAGTGGGCGTTAGTAACTATTTATACTGCTAAATTAAAGAATAACTTTGTCTGCGTATATTCGCTCTATGCTCTATTCTATTCGCATCTAAACCGCAAAACAACGTAGCAAACGACATTTAAACTACGGTCTTCATGGAGGGAGAGGGGTTGGGAGTGTTTCGGAAGAGTCCGTAAAGTGCACACAAATTTTAGTAAAATCAGCGAACAATAGCTGAGTATGGTGTCTAATATATGGATCTAAGTAACCTTGAGAAGTATTTTAACATACGGAAATCAAGATGATCAAATAGGAAGCGGAAAATTTTATTCATCGCTACGGAGAAAGTAGAGAAGTGAATACCGGCCTCTTGGAAACTTAATACAAGTTTAGATTATGCTGCCACAAGTATTTTCGTAAGTGTGGCCCGTTCTACAGTGTAAAATCTGTGGGGCACCTGTAATTCGTCGAAAGTGTGTGATTATGTTTACACTACGAGGCGAGTACGGAACATCTAATGATTGATTATCGGACATTCGAATCATCATTTTTTATTTGCATTAAAGATTCCAATTGTTGGTATAATTTCGATTGCATTCTAGCTCATTAATCAAATATATTACAGCTCTGGATAAATTAAATTGAAATTAACTGTTGTAGAGTAATACACTCACTGAAGAGGAAAATCGTATTAGTGGCGTGATGAATGACTGTAACATCAATAGAGATGTGGTACCGTTGCAATTTATTATATTTTTTCAGTCAGTATGGTTAAAGTGCATTGATGTCTCATGAGAAACACCATTTGTTATTACACAAATATTACTCCCTATTATATATAGCCTGATAGAGCTGAAAGTTGTTTATTACCGATTCCACTATTTAAAAGTTAATAATAGTGATGACAATTCCTGTCAAAACGTTAATTGCTAAAAAGCTCTTGGAAAAGTTGAACTCCTTCAACACACGGATTAGATTGGATTCATCGAAGGGATATTTTTAATACCTTAAGCAGTGGAAAACTACACTGCTCGAGAGAAAATAGAAAGGTAAGAATAGGACGCATCTTAGTGGTTTCTAAATTCGAATTTTTAAGTGTTGAATTCTCTTTGCAAGAATTCAATTCCATCACAATTCTAGTATTTAGACCTTTAATTCTCGAAATAATACCTCAAAATGTTCATTTTAACGTCTGATATTTCGCTATCAAACAATCTTGTTTGTTACTATCTCCCAGTGTATTATATTGACATTCTACATAACTATTTTTATCACAACTGACTTTGAATAATAAATGGCAAAATATGAAGACAATGAGGCAAAGGCACTACTTGGAAATCTCGCGAAGGTGAGTCTTAAATTTCTGCATATAAAAACGAAACTAAAAGTCTATTTTCCATTCGTATGGACTTTGAATATTCCCGGTTTTACTGCCTCTATACAGAGTTGCCGAATTGTCGGAGTTAGAGTGATTTCAGTTAGTTTCCACGTAATCCGCGCTCTGACGCCAACTGGTGTTGCGATAATTGTTTCCCCCACTGTACATAGGTAGTAAAATGAATTAAATTCGTTTTTTGTTTACTTTAAAATGTCCGTTGACCCGAGATCGGTATTATCAACGTGACGAACTTTTAGTGGCAACATTGCTCAATGGAAGAACCAAAATAACAATTAGAGAAAAATATTCACAGGTTTTAAATATTAGAACGGTAAGGAATTTATTTAGCTCACCGATAGCTAACTGCTACGCGATTACCAGGATCTTGGGTCCTCCTTGTGCGTCCTCATTGGTGCAGAAGTCTCCTCTGTTGGACATATGCCCCTCCGTCATAGTTGATGCCGATCATCCTACAATCTAGCCGATTCCTAACCTTACCGTCAGTCAGTGAGGATTTACTTTACTCAGAGTAATTACTTTACCAAACCAAAACCTCGTCAGTCGGTCGGTGAGGTTGCTTGGATTGCTATTCGTCAATGCTAAGCTTTAGGTCTCCGTGCCTAATATTAATTTATTTATGTAACACAAACAGGTAAATAATACCCACAAATTGTGTTTTAATAAAAACACGACAGATAAATACGTCAAAGTTATTAAAAAAGTAATCTATCTAAAAAAAATGTCTGAAATATAATAAGATTAAAGGTCACTAAAATCCATAAAAAATATAATAAAAAAGTCACGGACGAAACTAACCGATATGAGTCACTGAGGACGTTCTGACAGCTCTTTCCTCGTCTTTTCGATAAAGAGACTCTCCGAAGACCAATTGGGACGGTGAGGGTGCTCGGATAACACTGTCGTAATCGTCAAGATTACGACGGGCACAATTACGACGGGCTATACGAGGACGGTCGGAGGAGGCGATGGAACCATGGGTATGGCACGCGTCGGTGAGGGAAAGAACGCCATATCCACTACGGGACGATTTATTGCGGCGCCTAGGGGCGGACGCTAGGAGTTGCTCCTTAGGGCCGCTGCACAGACGCGTGCACTGTTTCCAAGCATTGCTCTAGAAGCTTCTACGTCACAATCCTTTGACCGGACTCAGTATATAAGCCCGTGGATTTTTAGGGAAAATCAGAGCGTCCCTCGCTCTCGCTAGCTGACAGTGTCTGCCTACAGACTTCGGCAAGTGAGAGCGACCCCCGGCTGACCGAGTCTGCCTAAAGACTTCGGCCGGGATTCCCAGCATCTAAACCCACCCCGGCTGACCGAGTCTGCCTAAAGACTTCGGCCGGGATTCCCCGCATCCAGTCCGACCCCGTAAGGGCTTCTTCCGTTCCCCAACAGATCGAGTCACCATAATAGTAAGAATAATAAACTAATTATTCTCATCCAAAAGTATATTATAATTTAAATTCCTAAAGTCGACCCACCGCTACGACAACACTTTCCTCGTAAACTACTTCCACTTCCCGAGTATATAAAGTCACTGGAAGACTTCAGTCCTTTCTAAGGGACACCCTAGTCAAGCTACTGTAAGTCTACAACGGGGGACCGCTACTTAACCTGTAAGAAAAATTCAAACATTGATATAAGGGGCTAAATAAAACTTCTAGGCAAGAGATATTATAGAGAAAATATTCAGACTTCTATCTCACCCATAAGATTTAATTAAGGATATTTAGTAAAATAAGTATTTATTTAATTTGATGTATATATTAATTGCCATTTTCAACTCACAAAAATATATAAATACGAGATTAACAGCGTTAGTCAAAAAACATTTTGCAGAAAGTATATTAAAAATGTTCAAAATTTGAATATTGTGAATCATCTAACTCTAGAACGTAAAATCCACACGCATACTTATTTATACATACATGATATAAGAGCAGTACACTACCATCAAAGATCTTAGAGAGAAAAAAATTAGATATCTATGAATGAAGTAATAAACCAGATATGCAGTTGGGGTCGATTCCTTCTGTAATTTTATGATCATATGATAAGATTTGAATAACTAAATTTAATGGTGAAAACTCATTTAGAGCGATGAGAAGCTAGGGTCTGGCTAGTAAACCAGTTCTTTCTAAGATTCTCTACCTTCTTGGTGCAAGGAATAATACAAGGAATTTAAACTCACATTATAAGAGACATAAAGGAAATGGGGTCGATTTGCAAAGATAGAAAATGACGGATTAGCTATTGAAATGAATTGAGATAAAATAATTCATCTGATGCATCGGGATGTCTTAGATATAATGGCTGGGTTTAAACTCCATACGAAATGATAAGGATTGCATTTTATAGAAGACAATATATTATTTCGGTACAGGAAAAATACTTGCAAATTCCCATTAAAGATACCTCTCATTGTGACTCAAATGCTTAGTGGAGCTGAATTTTGAGGAAAACAAACAAGGAAATTCCTCCAATAAGGAAAATTTCTGCCACAAAATCTCATTGGGTCTTCGATTTCACGCGATATAATATTTTATTCGAGAAATTGTATTCATATCTCGTTTAGCTTTTGGTGGACAATGTGATAATTTCTATACATCCATTTCGTCCCCCTACTTCTTTGTTTTCCAGCACCATCCCTTCCTCCAAATTTTCCTCAAACACCATCCACTCTTCCCTTACGTAATGCCGGTTTTACCGTACGCTTTCCGCATCATTCACCTTCATTCTCTCATGTATGTTACGGATGTTTGAACAAGCGGACACGTCCGAATTTCAGTGAGAGAGAGGGGCACTCCAATTTTATCATACTGCTATTAATTTTCGGCTTTATCTCTCCCTCGAGTGTTTGGTCACACAATGTCCTCATCTCTCTCCTTATCTCCCTTTATTTTTCAATTTAATTGTGTATATTTTTTCGCCCACGTCCAACCTTTATCTCCGAGTCGTTTCGTTTCTGATTATTTCCGTTCAATTTATTTCTCAACCGTTAATTCCCTTTTTGCTTTCGGTCGACCAAACTTTTTCGGTCGCTCTCATTTTCGTTTTTTGATTTTCGCACCTCGTCGAATGCATTGGATATTTTAGTGGTCCGAAGGCAATGATCGATAATTCAATCGGAAATGGAGTCCGCAGCAGTTACAAAATTAATTTCGTAATCTTTCGCTGACGGTATTATAAATCAATACGACTTCACGTTATAACTCATTAATTACCGTATATATTCATGAATAAGCCTAATTTTCAGCATATTTTTATGTTGAAAGAACGCCTTTCGGCACCATATGAAAAAAAAATCGGCCATATCCGGAAAATCGGCTTGTACATATCTCACATGCTAAATAACAATCATTTGTCAATATTTTTCTAGCCTACTGATGCCCCAATAATTGTAATTTTATAGGTACCTATTTTTATTTAGAAATTTACCAGTAGCTGCTGCATTTTCTACTCTAAGCTTATACTCGAGCCAATTTATTTTCCCAATTTCTGTGATTAAATTTGGTGTCCTGGCTTATTCATTTCTTTAATTTTTTATCCAAAATTAAGTTGGTTTGTGCATAAGTACATCTTCGTACAAAAAATAACAATTAAATAACCTAATTCATTTCTCT
Organism: Sympetrum striolatum; assembly: GCA_947579665.1. Taxonomy (NCBI): domain Eukaryota; kingdom Metazoa; phylum Arthropoda; class Insecta; order Odonata; family Libellulidae; genus Sympetrum; species Sympetrum striolatum. The sequence goes on along the minus strand of OX388351.1, from coordinate 47,596,316 downwards.
TAATATGAAAAAATTTTCCTACTCAAATTCTTACGTGCATTCCTGTCATATTTGGCATTATTTTTGATGGTGAAGACAATGTAAGCTTCTAGCCTGATGATAGGTTTTCAGAACTAATTTATATATTTTCAGTTCGAATAACTTTTTCCATTTGTACCCCTTACCTCTAACGTCCAAATATTTCCTCATCTCTTTTTCGTATCTCCTTCTTGTGATTATTTTCTTCTATCCTCTTCAGAAGCCAACTTTTTGAGATGATGTAAATACATTTCTACCTTCATACATTCTCCCAATTACATACATTAAATACACTTCCTGATGACGTATTGATAAATCTCAAGTGAAAGATCTTGCTGTTGGCTTACGTTTTTAATCTTGTGAACAAATAACGCGCCCTCAGCCTTTGGTTGGGAATCGTAGTTGTCTAAATATTGTTCTAGATGCCTTTCTATTTGGCTTACATTGCATGATACCTCTGTTTATGTTACTTTTGTATTTCTGCCACTCTTAACCTCTTAGCTGCTTTTCTGAGGTAATATAAACTGTCTGGTCGTGTAAATAACAACAGCCTTTATTTATACTTTTAGAACGTTTTTATGTTGCATAAGAATTAAAAGCTATACGCTCATAAAATATAATGGCCTCAAAAATTACTGCTGTTTATCATGAAAAGGTATAATATAATTCGTAATTTTCAGAAAGTTTGAGCTGAATTAATTAAAGAGTAATTATATTTAGAGTAAGGTAATATTCGCTTTTGTATACATGTCTACGAGTATTTATGAAGATTAGTCACATAATTATTTTGTTCAAATTTGCTGATTTCAACTCCATCTTAAATAGTTTCCATTCATTTATCAGTAATTATTGCAGTATAGTGTTTTATAATGTTTAATTAGTATTCATGATTGAACCTTACTGTCGATTCACATATAGCAAAGACGTATCTTTGCGTTATTCCAGGTTTTCCCTCAAATTTGTATTATACTGAATGCGAATTATTCAAATCCATTTGAAGCTATTTAAGTTTTTATCATAAGATCATTTTTTCTCATAACTACTTTTGTTCTAATGTTATGAGAATTTAAACAGCAAATGATAGGATTAAAATTTTTGTATAGTACATTCTTCAGTTTCTTTATATCCCTCTTATTATCTTTAGTAACATTATGAAAAATTTCAACTTGAACTATTTATCCTTTTCTCTCTATTTTAAAATACTTTGCTTAGAAGTGAGAGTGAAGTTCACTTTTCAAAAGTATTCCTGACGCCCAGTAAAGCCTACTTTATTAATTGAAATCTCCATAAGAAGTCTTGCGGCTCACGCTGCCCTCGCCTTGAAACAGTTTCACTGCCGGGAAATAAAATTCAAAGGGAGAGAGGAAAGATAATTCAAAATGGTCATAAAAGAGACCCTCTGCAGCCTTTTCAAGGATTTGCATAAATACTACTCCTGTGAACACACAGAAGAAGATGTCTCCATTTTAGCATCGTTTCATTTTTTCTGAGAGCGTTGCTTCTTCTAAAATGTCTTTCACTGTCCCAGCGTATACGCAAAGCTGTCAATAATTAAGTGATATCAATGTGAAGGGGCAAGTAATCCAAAAAATTAAGCAATGCTTTCCTCACCTGGCAGTTTCTGAATCATATCATAAGCTATTTCAGCCGTTAAGAGCTTCTTAGCGCAATTTATATCCACACACATTATGGAATATAGAAAACATTTTTTTATATTGATGCCGTCGGGCAATATATCGAATTAAACTAGGCCAGGATACTCTATCTAATACCTAGGTGAGCTTTTATTCTCTGATGAATTATAGTGATTGAGTTCAACTTATTAACATGCATTTTCCGTACACAGTATTCGGGGTTAGAAAATGAAGTAGATATACTTTTTAATTTCAAGACAGTGGTAATATCTTGGGTTTAGATTTATACCCACCGATCCATCACGGGAAAATGGCAGAGAGATAATTAACGCAAACATCCATACCTAATCTACCCAGTTACCTTTTATAGTAACCTATGGAAAAAACACACATGTATTAACACACTTAGCCACATTAAATGTGGAAATTGAAAAATATAATTAGCTATTTCTCTATAGTGTTTTACAAAGTCACGCTAAATAAATTTGATTACAATTTTTGCTCATTCTCATTAATGATAGTTATAAATAACAAGTTCGAAATCTGACAAGATTCTCCTTATCATTCAATCCATACAAGCTGTAGTAAGAAATTAAGGACTGTAAAGCCCGAGTTTACTCTCAGTAATTTTATATCAATTTCAGTATAAGACTCGACTCACCTAAATTTTGAAGGCAATTTTTTAATGAAATAATGCGTCATATTGTCTGTAAAATACGGTAATTTTTGTTATAGTACTGATTTTTCAATTTCCATATTATAAACAGATTTCCTTTGCATCTTCTAAGTTGTACCAATCGGTAAGTTTGCGCAGGTTTTTACACCCCCCTTACTTGTAGGTGATCTTTTGCAGTGGATCCATTTTCTACAGATATTACCTTAGGTTTTTACATCTACTACTTCAAAAGTTGTTCTTTTCTTTCTATCTCGCATTAACAAAACACTAATAGACCTCGGTTCGCCAAAACATGGTATATTCAATTTTATTTTCGTTTTACTCAATTATCAAGACTCACAAACAAAATAACTCAATTTCCCGATTGCGTATCAAGAAGTAAGAAAAAGCGGAACTGAACGCTGGTCGCTGGTTCCTTGCCTTAAGCCAAGAAGAAAGTTACTTATCGGAACTGTCAGCGTCTGAAAAGTTATTCGCAGAAAATAAACAGAGATGCCTCCAATGTGATACAGATCAGACTCAGGAAGTTCCAAACTAATCACACTTCGTCTCGAATTACTGCTACTCTGAAATCTCGAGGAAGAAATGCTGTAGCTATTCGCGAAGCATTAAAACTGCCTCAAAACGCTATTGCAAATCCTCGAAAGCGTCGCCGAACTTTAATTATGACTCTCGACAGCTTTCTCAATTTCAATCATCACCGGAATTACGAAGTTATTTTATTTCTCGTCTTTGATTCGGAAGTTAAATTACATCGTCATACACAACATGAAGATGCATCCTAGAGTACATGAGTTTCGAGCTGTGAACTGAAAATAAATGACCTCAGTCGGAAGCATAGTGAACTGTTGAAGGAAACTCATCCTTAGAAAACGAAACTTTTCACACGGTTAATCCTTGATATACACTAATTATCAACTTCTAAAGTGGACAATTATATTATAAATCAAACAATATGAACTTTCCATGCCATGCAATTACTTTATCTTCAAATAAGAGATGACAATCTTGAGTACTTCTCTTAATGAATCCCTCAAACTTGAGATGCACAGCACAGGATAGTGCGTTCAAAGTTCCTATGATAATTCAGACCACGTTATGGAAAGATGTCTGACATAGGTCGGGAGTGCTTCTAAGAAAATAATCTAGGTTACGATTTTAAATTCAGAGGAAATGGCAAAACTCAGAGAAGGCACGTTTACACAAGACGTGATGAGCATTATGCGAAATACCTGCTTCTTAGAATCAACCAAACATGGGCATAAAACTAGAATAAACTTGGAAATAAATCGTTTAAAGAATTTCGGATTTTGGAGAACTTTCCGCATAAGTAATAGACGAAACTAATATGTCGACTTATTGTCTAAAAAATGACCTGAAGACGGCGTTAAGCCGAAACTAGTCGTCCAAACATATTTCCTGTGGAAAATTACCAAGTCATCCTTAATTTATTTATTTTCTAAACCCTCTGCTCTATTCCTATGTGTTATTTGAGTAAAATAAATGTAATAGAGAATAACAGACCAAACTCTATCAATAGACGGAGTTTAGTTTTCAACCTATAGAAGCAAATAAGGGCATCATGAATTAAAAAAACTTTATAAATACAATACATACTTTATTTACCACGTCCATGTGTTACTGAGTATGGAAATAAGTTAAAATTTTTCTATTCTAGAAGGAATAAAGTTGCCTTATATATTTCCTTGATTGGTTAATATAAGTTTTACAGCTTGTATCGTTCCGAAAAGATGATTTCAGATCTATTTCTAACCGGAGGTGTCTGTAAATATATGTTGGAATACGTAAACAGTTTTTTTAATCCCTAATTTTCCTATCTAAAGCTATCTTAAATAAAATTTGCTCTCTTTAGAAAACTCGGCGAAAAAACTATTCGTCATTTCCACTGATATTTCTTATCCTGTTTCATTGTTTTCTTTATAGTACGGAGTTCCACCAAGTTTAGACTTGGACGATTAAATTCTTATCCCTCTTTTCCCGGGGACGTCAGACACTGGCGTGTAAGCCTAAAAATAATTATGCGACACACCTATATTCCTCCAAAAAAATAGCAAACCGGTAATCATTTCCAAACTTTTACCTTCATTCAGGGTACCGGACTTTGAACCACATTTTAGATGAACTTCCCCCAAACTCAGTTAATTCGAATACAAAACCATACCGGATATATTCAACCCAAAAATATTCAGCGATGTCGGGCGCAGTCCGAATGAATATTTATCCCAGAAGGCTCCTCTCCGATAAGAATTCCATCTTTATCTACTTCTCCCCCTTCGTTGCCCCACGGGGAATTTTATCGACCTCCTTGTTTTGGATGGAACAGCGGATGGAAACGGTCGGGTTAACCGTCCACCACCTTGAAATATTCAATCCGAATACGGGTCACGGGTACACGTGCCTGAGTATCCCCAGAGACGCGACCGGTGAAATTTGCTCGCGTTTGGGACGGAATTAGACGATGGAATTTCAATTGTTTACGAGCCCGAGGAGATAAATTGGGGTCGGGCTCGGGGGAAAGTTTCGTTAAGTAGGGGTGATCTATTACGGCCTTATTTATGTCCCTGATCTGCGATACGTTAAATTGGCGGATTCCTCCGGGATTCGGTGTGGATTGGGGGCATCAATATTCGCTGAATTACGGAGCGGTTACCCTTGTTGCTGCGGAATTCCTCCGCGGACGTTCGGACACTAATGTTTACGCATGTACGAATCGTGTATCTTCCGTTTCCAATCAATTAGATCACGCGTGAGCATCTATTATGAGGAAATGAGGGAACGTTTTTTTCCACACAACAAAACCACATTCAGAAAACCTGCATGACGGAAGGTGTTAATGAATGAATGGAAAATAAAATAGCTCTACTTCTCACTAGGGAATCAAATCCTATTTAATTAAAATCCTTTTGCGTAATACCTCACACAAAACTTAGTAACACGCCAATGTGTTGAGTTACGAAGTTTATGACATTTCAAGGAAATTTTATTTTTCTTCTAATGTTAAGTACTGACATTCTGTATTTATATATCTAAGGAATCTGGGGATTTGTTCGAGTTAATTGTTAAAGGCTCATGTTATTTGTTGTGGTTTTAGATTATTTTGTAATTGTGAATTTGCGTAATTTGTATTCAATTGTAGATGGCTATAACTAGTTGAAACCGGTCGTGTGTGTGGTGGAATTAAAAAGTTGTGGAATTGAATACATTGCGTTTAATTGTTCCAGTAATGGAATTCTACAAAGTGACGGCTGCTACCATTGAGTTTATTTTACGTAGTTTGCTTTCAATTGTTAATTAACGTAGCTTGTAAACTAATGTACTTATAGGACAAATTTATTAAACACTAATGTTCTCTAGCTGAATGCGTAGGACCTTGAAACATTGTTTGCGTTTGTTTCCTTTGGGATTGTGTATTTTTAATTGCTGGTTTCAGAATAGTTTGGTTGTCATCAATACTGGTCGTTTAGAACATTCTTTTAGGAGATATCTAAAATTTTATACATTTTTTCCACATTTCCTGTTTCCTCCATCATCACAATCGGCCGTTTTCAATATATCACGAAAAAATGCCATCCCAAAACCCTTGTCTTGGGCTTTCATTCCTTAGATACAACCTTACATTGTTGATTTCAATTTATAAAATAATATACTCTTCTATATATCGATTCACTCTCGTTACTAAAGGTAGTATAATCCTTTACTATTATTTAAAGATTTTAGCCGATTAATATACTTGTTTTGAACGGCAGGTTTTACTAGAAAATATATATTCGTGAGCTCGAAGGCCGATATTAACATCAACTTCTCATTAATTAGCTCCAACAAGCTACAGAGAGCTAATGAAGCTTTATAGGACTGATCGGTGAGGTAAATTGCATTTGGACCCCTTGCCGAGCCGGTATACTATGAATGGAAAACTTCCATGCAAGCGCAGCTATAAATAACAATCTTAATATTATCGAACGAGAACCAATTACAATTAAAGCCTTTATTAAGCATCATTAATACCCCATTAGTTTTCATATTACCGAGACCGTGAACGAATGATAATTCGTTTTTCCAAACTTTGTTCGAAGAGAAATTATAAAGGTTTAGCAAACTATGGTAACAGGAATATAACCATTCCTTGGTGGATTTATCTAGCATTTTTGTAGCTTCCTTTATATTTACTAGATTGATGTATCTACTTTACCTATCACTTCATAAAGAAGTAGTATCACTCTAGAAGATGAGATCCGTATTCAATGTATGTATTTGTATTTCATTCTTGACCTGAGTCTCGAAAAGAAAGGACGTGTTTTCTCCGGTGCTCCTGAACGGACCCCCAGAGTGACAAGCCAACGGCCCACCAAGCCCTCATTAACCGGTGTTGTTTTTCAGTTTTGTCCGTCTTAGCAGAGTAGCAGTTTAGTGTTAAGTACAACTAAAGCCCTTACTGTTTATTTATTTTCTGTTTTTCTAGTCATCCCTCTATCGTTTTAGCTGTTTTTAGAGTTTTTGTTTTGCAAAGGTTAGTTTTTGTATTTTTATCCCCTCGTAAACGTATTGTAGGCATATTTATTCTTATTGCGAATTTTATTTTCGTTATTACTTAACCGTCGTATATCCTTGTTGTTTATTAGTAACCGGTCTTTATCGTTCCCATAAGTGATACATTCGTCCTTTCAGAGTCTTCTCAAACTTATTTGGTCTCAGTTGCGTATTTCGTCTCAGGTCAAACGCAAGTGTTAGTGTCAGCCTAAGTTAACTCGTTTAATTTGTTTGCGTGTTCTTATTGTCGTTTCTCAAGCATTTTTTTTGGGTTCTCAGTTTTTAGTCATATAAAAGTCAATTGTATAATTAGGTAGGATGGCCTCTCCTAGGACTCCCGTTTCCTCTTTCTTGGGAACTGCTTGTCTCGCGTCCCTTCGGGCCGAGATAGTGGAACTCAGAAAGATGGTTGCGGATCTCAGCTCCAAGGTGGAAAGGTTGGAGGCTTCCTCCTCACGTGTGGAATCCAAGGGTAGCACCCCGAAAGCTCGCTGCGCCAAGTTGGCGGCTCGGGGTTCCCCGAGTGCGAAAGCCAGCCGAGCGATCGAGGGTGCCCCGAAGGTTTCATCGAGGGCGGGGATGTCGACGGCCAAGAAACCTGACGAGTGGAAGGTAGTCTCCATTCGGGGGGACCGCGGGGTGGTTTTGCGGAGGCAGGGAGTTGCAGAAGCTTCGGCTGATGCTCTTCCTGTGAGCAATCGTTTTTCTGTGTTGTCGGAGGACATTGCACCTGCTGCCATCCCCGTAACCCCGGAGGTGGCTGAGCCCGAAGGGGGTCGGGGGGTTTTAGTAATAGGAAGTTCTAATGTCCGGCGGATAATGGATCCATTACGTGCAAGGGCCAGCCGGGAGGGAGTGTGTGAGCGGGTGTTCTCCAGGTGTTTACCGGGAGGTACGGTGCCGAAGGTGACGGAGGAACTAAGAACGTCGGTATCGTCTTCGAACTGCTCCGTGTTGCGAGTGGTGGTGCACGCGGGCACCAACGACGCCTCGAGATTCGGGTCCGAGGAGATTCTAGGTTCTTTTAAGGACCTGATCGCCGAGGCTTCTCGAGTCGAGAGTGAGTCGGGTGTCCGTGTGTCGCTGTCATTTTGCAGCATAGTTCCGCGGTCGGACCGTGGTTCTGAGGTTTGGAGTCGCGTTGTCGGCCTGAACCAAAGACTGCGGGACTTCTGTAGGAGCAACGGGGTCGGGTTCGTCGATTTGAGGCCGGTTCTTGATTCATGTCGGCTACCTCTTAATCGTTCTGGCGTTCATTATACTGCCCGGGCGGCGGAGCTGGTGGCACGTAGGATTTTCGAGGTAAATAGGGTTTTTTAGGTTAGACTATTATCAGAGTTCGCCACCTCAGGTAGTTTTAGAGTCCAATTCTTCCTGTTTAAATGAGAGCGATATAACGCAGATAGATTTGCGAGAGAATTTTAAATCTAAGGGGAAATAACAATATTAAGAAAGTACATTCAGCGGTAGGAATTATAGATAACACCCACGTAAATAGGCAAGTAGAAACGCATGATCTTAGTCCCCGAAATAGAAACAGTAGCATTGACAATAAAGAGAAATTCAATTCAAAAATCGTTACGGTTATTCCAAACAGAAATCCAACTTTAAAGCGCGAACTCAGAGATCTAAAAATAATAGTCGTGAATTGCAGAAGCATACGTAATAAGCAGGTGGAATTTCTTAACCTTACAAGGAGCACTTGCGCGGATATCATACTAGGATCTGAGAGTTGGTTAAGCGAAGACATTAATTCAAGCGAGATATTTCCTCTAGATTATGTGATATATCGCAAAGATAGACAGGGTAGAGTAGGCGGTGGAGTTTTTATCGCTGTAAAGAACTATTTGATTAGTCAGCGAGATGAGTTTGTAGAAAATAGCAGGAGCGAAATGATGTGGTGCTCGATTTTAAGACCTAACGGTAGTAAGATTTATTTTTGTTCATTGTATCGTCCTCCCGATGGCGAAATTGATTATATTGACGATTTATCCGAGACGTTACAGATAATCGGTGAAAAAATAAAAGATCCCATCATAGTTGTAGGAGGAGATTTTAACATACCACATATTAATTGGCGGAATTTAACATGCTCCAACTCTAGTAGAGAGAGAAAAGTTTCTCAAAAATTAATCGATACTTTCTCGTCGCATGCGATAGAACAGGTAAACATGACGAATACTCGAACGACTCGTGCGGGTGAAGGTAACATCCTAGATTTACTAGCCACCACCCACCCACAATTGATAGCTAATCTCGATATAGTTGACGGTATTTCAGACCATGATGTCATAATGGCGGAGATGAAAGCAGTAGCGGTTAAATCTCTTAAGCCACCGAGGCAAGTATATGTAATTCGCAAAGCTAATTTTTCGGAGTTTAGGGTTTATATTAACGAGTGCAAGGATGATTTTTTCCGCTTCTTGGGTGCAAATACAGTAAATGATAGTTGGATAGAGTTTCTCCGGATAATCAAAGAGGGTTTAATTAAATTTGTTCCTACTAAGAGCGTGCGTGAGCGTAAAGAGCCACGGTGGACGAAACCTAAATTACGAGCATTACATAGGAAGCAAAGAGTCATTCACTCGCGATGGAGAAAACTCAAAGCATGCGGAACGAACCATGAGCTCGAAGAACAAAACTATAGAGAAGTGCGAAAGTTAGTTAAGGAAGAAGCGCGAAAAGAATACCAGGAATATAGATCTCGAACCCTATTAGAATCATTAGGTGGCGATCAGAAAGAATTTTGGTCATACGTGCGAGACCCGTGGAGGTCAGTTTTCTGTGCCTAGCCTCATAAGCGCAGAGGGAATTACCGTAAATAAATCAGAAGATAAAGCTAACTTACTTAACAGGCACTACCAGAAATGCTTCACTGTAGACAATGGTCAAGTCAAGGATTTTACCTCGCGCATTGATTCAGAGATGTGTCCCATCGAGATATCGGTTGATGGAATTGGAAAATTATTGCGAGATATTGATAGAAAAAAGGCGCCAGGACCCGAAGGTATTCCCGCTGTTGTAATAAAAACTTTAGCCGATGAAATTGCTCCGCTTCTACAGATTTTCTATCAGAAATCATTGGATGAGGGAACCGTCCCAATGTCGTGGAAAAAAGCTAATGTCACTCCGGTGCCTAAGAAAGGGCGCGCGTCAAAACCAGATGATTATAGGCCTATTTCATTAACTTCAATTTTTTGCAAAATAATGGAGCATATTATAGCGAGCTCTATCATGCGCTTTCTTTCCGAAAAGGGAGCAATCAGTCAGAGCCAGCACGGATTCCGTAAAGGTAGGTCTTGTGAGACCCAGTTAGCGCTTTTTATGAATGACGTATCTAAAGCAGCAGACGGCGGTGTTAGATCAGACGCAGTTTTCCTAGATTTCAGGAAAGCTTTCGACACAGTTTCTCACGAAAAGCTTATCCAAAAGCTGAGTGCCTACGCGATCGACGAAAAAGTTATCAGATGGACCAAATCTTTTCTAGAAAACAGATCTCAGCGAGTTGCGTTAGATGGAGTTTTATCCGAAGAAATAAGTATCTCATCAGGAGTTCCACAGGGAAGTGTTCTTGGTCCAATCTTATTTCTAATTTACATTAACGACCTCGTAGATAACGTAAAGAGTAAGGTTAGATTATTTGCCGATGATACCCTGATATACAGAGAGATTTTGACAGAAAACGATTGTAATGTGCTTCAAGACGACCTGGACGTAATATCAGGATGGTGCAAAGATTGGCAGCTGGATTTAAATATAAATAAATGCGTTGCCATGAGTTTTACGCGCACCACAAACATAATTCCCACGCAGTACCAAATCTCAGGTCATCCATTAGAGTTAGTTCACGACAACAAATACCTAGGAGTCACGTTTAGCAGTAACTTATCTTTTAAAGAACATATTCGAGATACAATGAACAAACATAAATCTTACTACCGTTAGGTCTTAAAATCGAGCACCACATCATTTCGCTCCTGCTATTTTCTACAAACTCATCTCGCTGACTAATCAAATGGTTCTTTACAGCGATAAAAACTCCACCGCCTACTCTACCCTGTCTATCTTTGCGATATATCACATAATCTGGAGGAAATATCTCGCTTGAATTAATGTCTTCGCTTAACCAACTCTCAGATCCTAGTATGATATCCGTGCAAGTGCTCCTTGTAAGGTTAAGAAATTCCACCTGCTTATTACGTATGCTTCTGCAATTCACGACTATTATTTTTAGATCTCTGAGTTCGCGCTTTAAAGTTGGATTTCTGTTTGGAATAACCGTAACGATTTTTGAATTGAATTTCTCTTTATTGTCAATGCTACTGTTTCTATTTCGGGGACTAAGATCATGCGTTTCTACTTGCCTATTTACGTGGGTGTTATCTATAATTCCTACCGCTGAATGTAATTTCTTAATATTGTTATTTCCCCTTAGATTTAAATTTTTCTCTCGCAAATCTATCTGCGTTATATCGCTCTCATTTAAACCGGAAGAATTGGACTCTAAAACTACCTGGGGTGGCGAACTCTGATAATAGTCTAACCTAAAAAGACCCTAAAAAGGTAGAACGTTGAGAGGATGCTCATCGAGAGTCAAAGAAATAGCTTACTTTTCTCTTATTCGTCTGAATCTAGAATACTGCTGTGCGGTTTGGGACCCACACGAAGTAGGTTTAGTCTCAGATTTAGAGATGGTCCAGCGTAGAGCAGCCCGATTCGTTTGTGGGGATTTCAGGTTTGATAGCAGCGTTACGGCAATGATAGAGTCCCTCAGTTGGAATTCACTACAGATGAGAAGATCTGAATATCGTCGGAAACTTTTCGAAAAGTTCAATCGTTCAGAATTTATAGACGAAGTAAGTGAAATGTTATTGCCAGCAAGGAGCGAACGCGATCTCCGAGAGGCATCGACGAAGCGTTATAGGGAAGTAATCGCAAGGACGGATAATTACTTTTGGTCGTTTTTTCCCCAAGCTATTAGAGATGCTAATAGGTAGGAATGAATAATGGTGGTGTATTACACCCCCTGCCATACGCCTCTGGCGGCTCGCGGGGTATATATCTAAATCTAAAATCTAAAAAAATTTGTTAAGACAATCCTTTTATTTCCTTCGTCTATACATACTACTCAAGAAACGCTGATTGTAAAAAATATAACGCTGAAATTCAGCTTTCAATGATACTCCCAGTACGAAAAAAGGCATTCGTAATTAAATAATTCGTAATCTTAGCAGAAGAGATTTTAGTCTCCGTGTTTCTGAAGCTACCTCATTGTCAAGGTTACTTCTGCACATTTATGAATGCGTGTACGAAACATACTCCCCTTTGCATTTTTAAATAATCTACTACTCTACTCGCGGCTTTAAGGTTAGTTTAAATTTATCAAGGAAGACTTTCATGGAAGGACTGATGGACCTCACCCAAAGGTAATTGATACTTTATACTCTTCTAAGAGCGTTTACAAGTCGGGGACGTTTGTTCATCTGAGTCAACTATCTTGTGTGATGGGAAGGAATAGCCCCATAGTTCAGTTATATCATTTTATAATATAATTTTTAAAGTATCCCGACCATAGAATTTTTAATACTCTAAATTTAAACAGATAATTTTAGCATTTTTTTTTAAGTTTATCTCATTCATCGAATGAAATTTGTGACTGTATGTGGTATGATTGAAATGCCTATTCTATGCGGTATTTTATCTAAAATGACCCTCCCTAAGAAATAATTTTGGAGCATTAGTTATAGGGTTTCACTCAGCTCGGAAAATTCATTACTACTTTACTTAGGATTAAATAACAAGCGGTTATTTAAACAAGAAATCATATAAAACGTTTGGGTGATATATTTGATCTCATGCACATAAAAATGGTATGATATTTTTCTGGAAAGTACTCCTATGTGAATGCAAAATAGATGCACAGTTATATTGCGCTGGTTAATTAACTTTTTATAACATGTAAGTGAAACGTTTGTGTATATTTCTTTCAGTTTTAGTTATTGTTTTGTTTGCATAGTTTTGATTGTACTGTTATTCTTTAGGTGAGCAAGGTGAGCCAACCTAGGCTACAGAAATTTAAACAGAAACTGAAAACCATTCGTTGACTTTAAAACTGCACTGTACAGCAACTAGCTCAGGATATCGACAGCGAAATATCAATTAGAAAAGAACTTTCAAAAATAGGCATATTAACTAATATTATTCATGTTATACAAAGTATGATACAATAATACATCACCAAAAGAAAATTGAACTGCTCATTGAAAGTTGGCACAAGTAACATTCAATACAAACGTCTATTCGGCAAGTCACCAAAGAAAAGCCACTCCTGCTACTCACGCCACGATCGTCACGGTCGGTACGAGATTATAGAAAAATCGCCACAAAGGTTAGGATGTTTGTTTTTTTTTCAGGAAATGGCCAAACCATTTTAGTATGTATCAGATAATAAGATTTAGGAAAATTATCGTTTGAATTCCCGTGTCAAAGAAAGTTTCAGGTAAAATAGTGTATTTTATCGTATTTATATCCCTGATTACTCATTTTACATTTGGGCGAATCTATACGATTTTCTCAGGACTCACCTTGGACGAAAGTAACCAAACTTTCCTCAATTTAAAATAAATCGATTTGTAGGACAACATAGGATAACATCTAATTCTTTTTTCGCATTTTTGGACTCTGTGTCTACATTTCGCTTAACAGATGCCATTGTTCAGTCAATTAAGTTTCTATCGATGAAAATGTAGAAGATTTAAACTTCTTTATTCCACGAACCTGTGAGTACGTACGAATTGAAAATAATCTGAAGAATATAGGATCACATTGATCCCTATTGTAACGCTACTTTGCAAATTAACTTTTACTATGCTAGTGGAATAGCGCGAGATGGAATTGAGGCAAGCTTTATAAATATAGAGTAGGACAGGAGACGCAAGAATTTTATTTTTGTTACGTAATTACGCTGTCAACGAGGCTTTAAATAGCGAACGATCGATCGCATTTATTAAACAAGATGCGATATTAAATGATGCATACATGAAATATTAAGCGAGCTTTGATGTTATGTTCGCCATGAAATTCACATTTTAGCCACTACATTTGAAGTTTAATCTACTTAACTGAATCCTCTTTGCCTGTCAGATCGAACGCAAAATTTAACTGCAACATTTATCCGCTTTAGATATTTAACTATTCAGAATACCCGTCATTTTGCGCCCAGCCATTGAATATTTACATAGTTATACAGCGGGCCGTTTCACTAAACCGAAAGTACCCTTGTTTAATGAAAACTTATTTATTTTGAAACATAAACGGCGGTATTTTCCATTTAACTTACGCAAAAAATAAATTTGAAAATCGTAATGATTTCCTTTTGTTGAATTTCAATTAAAATAAGTACAAAGGACCGATGTTGACTTCTACTGCACGCCTAAAGCTGACTTTCAGAATGCATTTTTACTTTCTCCATATACGAAGTATAGAGAAAGTATTGTTTTCATGAAAAAATTCGACTTCGAGATTTCAACGGAAATACATGTTTTGGTGTCCCTAGAACACGTTTTGACCATTTTCGGAATGATGTCTGTGTGTATGTGTGTGTGTGTGTGTGTGTATGTGTGTGTGTGATAGTGGGCGCTCTAACGTAAAAACTGTTAGTCGTATCAATACCAAACTTCATATATAGTAGTGGTGTGTGTGCTGTCAGAGTTGTTTAGTATTTGGAGTAAATCGGTCAACCGGAAGTCGAGCTTTATTCATTAAAGCTCATTTCCGGTTTTCAAAATATCTCCTTAAATATGATATATACGTATATCGTATTACTTTTAAAAGTTTTAGATAATGTAATTTACTATAACTTTTGTATTTAACATATTTTTGTATTACCGGTAGATTAGGAGTTATTCGTGGAATACTGATAAACCGGAAGAAGATGATTATGTACTTTGTGGGCGCTCTAACATGAAAACTATTTGTCGGATCAACAACAAATTTCATATATTGTACTTTTATTACAGTCGTTAGAGTTGATTAGTTTTTGGAGTAAATCGGTCAACCGGAAGTTGAGCTTCATTCTTCGAAGCTCATTTCCGGTTTTCAAAATATCTCCAAAAATATGATATTTAGGTATATACTATTATTTATAAATGTTTTAGAAAATATAATTTACTATAACTTTTGTAGGAAACATATTTTTTTATCACTGATTGTTTAGGAGTTATTCATGAAATACTGATAAACCGGAAGTTGCTGATTATGTACTTAGTGGGCGCTCTGGGCTCTATGGGCAAAAGGCCAAATTTATCTTTTTTCATCGAGCATGTCCCGAAAAACATTATTTATAATGTTTGTGACGTAAAAGATAATAATATATACATTAATCACTCATCTTCCAAGTTTAGATTGAATATAGGGTTCGAAATTACTGTCGTAGATAAATATTTACATCTTATATATGGAGAAAGTCATGTGCTGGCCACATCAGATTTTTTCATTGTGAAAAGACTCGTTATCAATGTTGTGCATAATTGAGCTTCATAACTAGCTATTACTTTAACGTATCCAGAGGAAGCATCAGATTGAATCATCAGTTGAAAAATACACTATGATGCAGCGTTACATAACAATAGTTAACAGTAATTCATTTACGTAGAAGAATTTGTTGATTGCCATCATGGATATCATTATTTTCGTGTGGTTAGAATTACTATTTCAAAGTCATTTAGATACATAGAGAAGATTTCTTTCAGTGGTTTAGAAAGTAGGATTAAAATTTTCATTTACCGTCAATTGAATGTTTTGCGGAATTAAAATCTGACGCTCTAATAGGTTGTAAAATCTTAATATAATGAAAATCTATCCTGTGTTCGTTCGTCATCATATATGGTTATATGTATGTATCTATGTAACCATGGATACAACTTCATAAATAAACAAATAAAGTATAAAGTATTGCTCAGTGTGCGTGTTCGTTATTTGACTTTTTTCACATCTACAGTTCTGAGTCTCTGTGTTGTAAGTAATTTAAAGATATTATATATAATTTTTAGAAATTAAAAATAATTTAAATATATAATTTAGGTAGAAAATGAGACGGCACTTGCAAAATTTTGAGGTTGCGAGACAATACCGCTTACGTCGAACGACTGAAGAAACAGAAAAAACTGCAATCCGTCGTTTGCGGGATTTTCCATTACATCTGGATAACATACCTCATTTGAGGGATTTTTTATTCGGTCTTCTGTTATTGTTAAATTAAAAACAAAGGTATCAGAAGAAAACAATATTAATATTTGTTGTCCATTATTATATAATAAAACATTACTCATAAGCCATAATAATGTGTTTTTTATATTAATTCTGATTTAACTATCTAAACATAATTATCATATAATATAAAAACGAATAAATTTATAATATTTTACGGTTGAAAATTTATTTGCAACGTTTTTCATTAATTATATAATAATCGAGCTATCTATCAGCATTTTAATAAATTTCAATTGATGTCTTATCGAAATTAAATGGGCAACAAGTAAGCATTTACTTGGAATGTTTTGATGTAACTCGACTTCATCAAATTTTAAAAGCATAATTTGTTCTCAGATGGTCACAATATTAGCTCCCAAATTGCTATGGGAGGTAATATCACTTCTTTGGAACAGACTAAAAACTTATATTTATATTATATATTATATTTTTATACAGTAGTATAACTCAATCATTAGGACAGAAGATACTTTCTTTATAGGCCTTGAAATGATTAACGACCAAATGAAAATATTGATGCCTTGGATTTTGCTGCATACTCGTAAATTCCATGTAGCTGAGTTTGTGGGCGTCAGAGCATAGTCAGCAATGATCGTTTGATATTTCGATAACCACCAGTTGTACCAGTTGGCAACCGACAAAGCCGTCTGCATAGCTGACAGGTCATTACTGACAACGCTACGATATCAGCCAACTCAGAAACATCAAATTAGAAAATTCGCTCTAAAATCCTACCCTGAATTACTTACTTGTCTCTTATAATTTCCCCATATTTGCAAAACTTATTTATGGGAAAGAGATAACTGCATTTTAATCTTATGGTATCTATCCTTAAATTAGGCCACGCGGCCCTTTCCCGCTAGTTATTCATCCTTACATTTGAAAAGTAGTTTCTGAACCGTATTTGAAACGCGTTTATCAAGATGAATTTACTTTTTCTGGGAGAGGTAGAGGATCTTATGATCAAGCTGCGCGAAATGGAATGGATTTTATATAATGTGACAAGCCCCGCAAAGCTGAGTCCCTAACGAATCCCTGAGAATTCTCTTTTTTCCCTCATCTCCGTCTATTACCTCTCTCCTCTTGCCAAAAAAATGACAGTCGCGCCCCGTCGTTATTTTCTACTTTCATTTCGATTCGCTTGAGAATTTTTTCCCCCGGCGTGGTAATTAAGATACGGGTTGGTTGATGCCCTAGCCAAAATGGATTAAGACGCGACGGACAAAAAATGAAATAATCTTCCCTGGAAGTATACAAATCTCTTTATCCTGACGTTATCTCCTCCCAGGGACTTGAAATAATATTAATCCACGAGACACCTTAATGTATGTGGATATTTTGGAGATGAGACAAGATATTTCACTCGAGAGTATTAATTTCACGCAGCACAGTGCACTGGAGCTCATAACCACGTTACGGTTTCCTTCGAGAATTTAATCTCCTTTTCCTTTGCTATTTCGGTTATCATGAAAATGTGTTTTGGATGTGAGAGCCGTCATTGAGAAAGTGAGAGATTGTTAACTCATTGTCCATGAAAAGAGTTCGGGAGAATATATCCTTGAAACAATTTTACGTTCCTAAATGTCATTTCAAAGCTTGAGGTACGAATTTGAAAAATAAATTTCAAGAAATTCTCTTACGAGGCTACATTTGTCAGATTTTTGCTTTTTATTATATTTCACTATGAATATCGAGGCTTAAATTTAATATAATAACTAAGCTTAAACTTAACCTAGTAATTACTCAAGATATTAATATATACAAAATTCGTCGATATTCACGTGAAATACAATATCATGCATTCTCTTACTGCCGAACAACAAATAAAGCGAAACAAACTATTCAACCCATTTTCATGTATCTCAACGTTGTTTTTGTATTTTATAATAATAATGGTTTCTGGCTATATCTCGTGGGAGTTCTTCATGATTATAGAATAAAAGCCACTTTGTTACTTCCACATGTACCTGAATTACACGACCCAGGTTACGTTGCCATGCAAATATCATCAAGTTATATAAGTTCGTAGATTTCCGTGGCGTTCAGGTATTTTCTTCATGGTTTCTGGTTCTCTTCCACGTTTTTTGTCTTAGTCGGACGACGTTTCGACTGCTGGAATGCGGGCGAAACGTCGTCCGGCTAAGACAAAAAACGTGGAAGAGAACCCGAAACCATGAAGAAAATATCATCAGATTATGATGGTGCTACATATAATTATAATTCTATCTATATTTTATTTCTGAAGAATGCTTGCCTGCATAATAATTTATAAAAGATTCATTTTTGTTAACAGAAATTTTTTCGAAGGCCATCAAAGTTTGAATTAATTTCGTTTAGCTTTAGGTAAAGCAAAATGAATAAAGTTCTTTGAATATTGAAACTTATTTAATTTGTTCTCACGAAACTCGTGCAGCTGTACCCACGTGGACTGAATGAAAAGTAATTCACCCACCTGGATTTCGATGAAAATATATTAATAAATCGAACGCAGAACCAATTCAAAAATAGTTTACTTCCTATAAGGATTATTTTTGCGTTTATTTCATTAAAATAGTCACATCCAAACCAAGTTATGAAAGTGATTGCATCACTTTTCCCTTAGCCTTCGTAGTTTATTCGATTAAGATTCCTCAGCAAACATCTCAACTATACAAGCTCACTACGTCTATAAAAAGATATTTTCCTTCAAATCAAGGGATCCTTTCTAAAAGTAGCAAAAAAGAATTGTTCCGTAAGCTCTAGAATTAGATTGCCGCGAAGCGTAAGGATCCATCTCTGCTATCATTACCAATCTTGGGAATTTTCTGTCTCACGGCAAATACAGCTTAGGATAGACGCCGCACACTTTCGCTTCATAGAAAATTCCATCACGCACGAGCGGGAATTCTATATCTACGGATTCATCTCTTCCCTCGCACGGATGGATCGCGTAGCTGAGTAGAAAGGTCCAGGAAAAAAATTGGGAAGGAAAAAGGTGGGTGGGAAGAAATGGAACTGAAAAATGCCGAGAAATGGGACTATTATTTCCGATTAATCGCCCATTCACGTTACGGTAGTTATGGTATGAGGGTAAAAACTTAGAGGGTAAAATTGGACTAAAAATCTTGGCTTTTACTTTTTGTGATTTGACAGACTTTCGAGAGGAAAAATAACTTATATACGCCATTCTTGCTAAATTATTCAGTTCTGCTGCGGATTTGAATCTTCGTAGATATTTATTTCGTAATTTTTAGGCAATGCTAGAGTGGATATGCAAACGTATCCTGTTTGGGCTTAATCTCTCTTTAATTTGCCTGCCGGTAACGAAATGTGAGACAAGTAGGGGATCGCCTGGTAGGGTGATGTACGGTGGGGACTTTTTGGGCCCCGTGGCCGCTACGGTAGCAGTAAGGGCCTATCAGGAACCCTGAGAAATCTTTCATGGTACAAGTAACGTATATGCTGATTAAGGCTATTTAAAATTAATTCTGAGTTAGCTAATTCAAAGCGGTGTTTTTATATAACTCATATATGTACTGCATGTTTATATTTTTGTAATTATTTATTTGTTGTTCCTTTTTATTTATAAATGCTTATTTTGTATTTAGTTGGGTTTATTTTAGGCATGCGCAGTAATATTTTTTTATTTATTTGAGAATTGATTGTTATGTAAGTTAACGTTCACAGTCCTTGTGACTAACTGCGACGGTTGTGTATAATAAATAATAAATAAATAAAGAGCTAATTTTTATATTCCCTAACAGTTAGAATTCGGGAAATATACGCACGTTAATGTTTCTGGACTTATTGCGGAGGTTGCATCTTTTATCAATTTTTCTCATCTTTCTGTTTTCATAGAAAACTGCTTAGCAAACAATCAATTTGTTTGCGTTTAGTAGTAGCACGCAGTATTCCATGTAGGACAATGAATGCAAACTCAAAGGATCTATTTTTATGAACTCTCAACAAATGAATTTAAGTATTACCTTAGATCGTACGCTATAGGTTAAATGAATCATTGTTTTATTTTAGATTAAAAATGAGAATAAATTGCTTTCTAAAGGTATACATTTCAATATATTTTAGTCCTACGAATTCTGATGTTTTATGGGACGTACTTTCTGTTATTAACTTCATTCAAACTTTGATTGAGTAGATACTAATTATAAAAGAAATGAGGTCTTTAATTCAAGCATTCGAGAAACTCTTGGTTAAATCGTTAGTACTTATATTAAGTGTGTTTTAGGTGCTGTTGATCTAATATTTCTTGCAGAAATAAAATGAAAGTCGTAGGAAAAGGATGCCGCTATCGATGTATCAATTACTATAAAATTCTAGGAAATAATATAAACTATACTTAAACATAAATTTATCCTCCGAAGAGCCATTTCTTAATTGATTGCATGTATGTAAAGGAATAAATAATTAATTGATTAAATATAATTATGAAATTAACTTAGTGAAATCTTTACTACACTCCTAAAATACTTTTCAAGCGGGACCTCTTGTTTGATCTAAATTTATTCAGAAAGATGTCCCAATGTGAGCTAATAATTAAACTCAGGACTAATTCCAACAACCTTGACGTACATACACGCATTAATTATCTCTTCGCGAGATTACTTATATATAACGAGCTCATTCCAGTGAATAACCTAATATCTTAGATATCTTCCTTTGAATTCCAAACGCTTTTCCAAACACCGATGCATATTTCAGGAACACAGGTGACTTGTTTCATTTCCTTCCCTTGATTCATAATCCCTTACGCGTCGCTTACTGCATTGTGAAGACGTGAGATTCGTCAGATATATTCCAAACGGCGATGCTTTGACATTTTGACGTTCCGGAATGCAGACTGCAGTTGAGTGTGAATGGCTTCCTGGGAATCTCGTCTTGCGCCCGAATCTTATCGAGTTAGTCGTAATGCGATTGATGAAGGATATTCGCTTTGAACTTATGAGAATCCGTTGATGGAAAGGAGTTCACCGTCGAATGAACTTGCACGAGATTAAGATGCTTGAGTTAAGATACATCGCTTTCGGTAAGCTTCCGCTGTGTTAATTAGTCAGCGCATTTTGGAGGATATTCTGGGTTATTAGAGTTGATTCTAGGAGCAGGCTAAACTTTGGATCATTCATCGCTAGAAGTATACGTCAGGAATGACGAATTTCAGAAATTCTCATTTTTTCATTTTGTGATTGATGTTCAATCTCAGCTATCCTCTGGTAGCAGTGTTGTAAACAATCCACAATTTCTATAAAAGGTATAAAATAAAATTGTATAGAAAATGTAAATATTTTACCAACAGTTAAAGCCCAACATTGCGTTCACGTAAAAAGAATCACAGGTTAACCTGAAGTCTCATTTTTAAGGATGAGAATTTCTACTGAGAATTCATCGCTATGCAGAAAATAGCTTTTCGAAAACGTTTCTGAAAGTGAAATTCAGATTTTGATTCAGTTTTTATTAAATATCTTGCAGCGTTTTCATATGTATGTAAAGTTTGAAAAAAAATATTTATAGAAATTTTTTAACTGAACCCAAGGATCCTTTGTCTTATTCAGTGTTGGTAGTGGCGGTGTTATATTCATGAAATAGAAAAAGTACAACGAAAGGCAATTCGATTTGTAAAGAATTGCTTCGACTAATCAGTAAGTTTTACACGTTTCATAGTGAATCTGTAGAAGGTAGACGATTCATACTAAGAAAAGCATGCAGCATAACTCCAATTTCTTAATTGCTACAAACTTTTCAGTATCGTTCGCTGAAAAATGAATTCTTGAAGTGTCTCGTTCAAGCATCTACTTTTTTGATCTTCCTTGCAGATTCTGTACTATAGAACATGGATGTATTAATATAGAATACGCACTCAGAAAACTTACAACGCAAGGAAACTTTCAATTTGATTCCGAATAGTTAGAAAAGTGACGATATTAAAGCACTACATTGAGTATAGAAGCATTTCTATTACTTCAATAGCAATACATTTACATCCAAATGGAGACCAGGTAATATTACAAGCAATCAGTATTATTAAATTGCGAGCATTGACCAACAGCGCATCACTTCGAGAAAACCCTCAAATTAATATTGCAGAATCTCTAATTCCTTGCATCTTACATTTACCAGAATCATCCGGGACCCAAGCCCTTATTTGTGCATTTCTTTCCAGACCCTTTCTCCCCATTTCCCACAACCCCCTTCTCTCCGATCTGCCTTCATTTGGCTTAACTCGCAGCCCATCGCTCTTGCTTTCCACACCCCTATTTCCTCTCCTTATCTATGCCTGCAACTAGCGAAGAAACTCCGCCGCCATCCCCACCCATGCGAGGCAATCGGCGAGATTCCTGCGTCCCAGTGAAAGGGAAAATGGTTGAGTCACTAAAAGCCCCCGATCGCGCTATATTTAATTGGAGTTAAGTTATTTGCTGCGCGAGAAGCAATATCTCCTTCTCGGGAGGAGAATTAATGTACGGCGCATGTTTTTATCGAAGGCGGTGGAATGCCGAAAATTTACTTAAAATAAATGTATCTGTTAAAGAATACGAACGGGAATCCAGTTAAAAATAATTCAACTAAGACTAGAAGAGAGCAAAGTGGAATAGTAAATTTTATCTTGTACGCCTGCTTATAAAGAGAGATGGGATATATGTTTAATGAGCCGATGAATTTGTCTGAATATCCTAGGTATTTTAAGACTGAGCTATTCCCTTCTAAAGATCAGAACCATGATAAATATATTTACATGTAAAAAAATGCAGCTCTAATTAGAGAATTAAATTACGAAAACATTTTTGTATATTTCAGTGAAATACAATATATTATCTCAAGAAAAACTAACTGCACGCGACAAGATGATATTTTAATGGATAGGAAAGAGAACTGGAACGTTGTCAGAGGCATGGTATCACAAATTAAATAAGGCTTTGATGAAAAAGAACTAATTAAAAATTTATTGCTGAAGGAGAATCTTCATCTGCGAACGTATCAGCTCTGAAATATACTAATCGCTTGCACATTTGATGCCCCTGCAGCATTAAAAGCTTCAACGTATAATTTGAAAATTAATTTTCATTTAGTTTCGTTTTATTATCAGTGTAAGTCAGTTCGTATACAGATAGTACCAAAACAATATTATCTATATTTTCTGAAGGAAAGAGTATTGGGGTAAAACAAGGGTAAATAGAGTAAGAAGTAGTTTTTTCCCGGTGAGTTGCTTGAAGGAAGTATTCTCGGGTTTCCAACCGGGCAGCGTCTCTCCATTCTGTCAACGTTTCGGCTACGCACACTGCAGCCATCTTCAGGACTCAAGATGGTTGAAGATGGCTGCAGTGTGCGTAGCCGAAACGTTGACAGAATGGAGAGACGCTGCCCGGTTGGAAACCCGAGAATACTTCCTTCAAGGGTAAATAGATATAAAATGTGTTGCGTTGATATACATTGATACTGTACATACTGCACTAACCATTGATAATGCACATTGATACCCAAAAATTCATTACCAGCCTTGGGAACACTTGTACCTCCATCTTGTCATAATCAGTATTAACAAAATGAAAGATGTTTTTAGAGCCTTTCAGAATACTTTACGACAAATTATTTACTCGCAGTTGCTTGTATATTTAAATGTTGCCATCTAAGATGATGCTGACCGAAGCTGTGATATCAAGCGATAACAATTTGTTTACTTGGTAGAAATTATGAAAAGTTGACATTAAGCATAAAGATTGGAGGACATCCAGTTGTGGGTGTGGCGTAGAATAGAAATAGCTGTGAAGACAAAAAGCAAATACGGAGATGCTGGAGCTTTGCTTGGGGAGTTGGGAGAAGACCGTTCTAATGGAAGTAATTAAGCCTCGATAGAGGAAATGGGAGGGTCAAACTCTTCAGAGCAAAGGGTCTGCCGAAGAAAGTAATTGAGGGTAATATTCACGGGAGAAGACATTCGGGGAAAACGAAGGCAAAATATGTTAGATTTGGATGTGGTAATCTACTAGAAAACGAAAGAAATTGCATTGAATAGGGAATATTAAGACACACGAACCTAGTATATGATAGTATAATGATTAAAATCAGGTATTTACCCATTTGCTACAAAAAATAAAATGCACAACAAGAAATAAAATTGTATACGGAATACTAAGGCATATGGACTATGTAGTATGGTGGAATACTGATTACAATTAGGTATTTATTCATTTTCTCCAAAAACCTAAATGCGTACAAAATGTCCGAAGTTACAAAATTGGGTAGAAATTTATGCTCTTCATGAAATGGATGTTTTATAGATTTAACCTAACATACAGGGTATTATATCCAGAAGTAGGGTGTCTAGGAGTCTTAATTAAATCTATAATCTAAAAACTAATGGTAATTCAACAGCTCCTTGCTTATCCAATTTCCACTTTACCTACGTCGCGCAGTCATAATTACAACTTTTATTCTATTTATGAAGCAAAGGAAATTGATGACCTAAGGGCTTGATCCTTGGCTAGGAGTGTCTTGCTTTATGGGTGTGAAACATGGACATTCAGAAAAGAGAGAGTCAAACGTCTTCGAAACATTGGTGAGGAGTAGAATGAAAAAAGTAAGTTGGTTTGAGAGGAAAACAAACACGGAGGTAGTGGATATGGGTAGGAAGGAGAAGGCTTTAATTGACGCGATTAAGCATCGTCAGAATAAATGGGTGGGTCAAATATTTAAGGGGACAGGGATTGATGAAAACTGTCATTGAGGGTAGATTTCAGGGTAAAAAACAGAGGGGAAGACAAGGACAAAAGAGGTTGGGTGACATAAGGGGCGGGGTTAACTATAAGGAAATGAAGGAGATTGGGCTTAATATGGATCTTTGATTGCATTTAAACCTACCGAAAGGTAGAACACTCATATTTCTGTTCTCTTTAGTGTGCATAATGCTTAGGCCTCATAATTATCTGAATATATTGGGGAGAATGGGGTAAAGTGGCCAGCCTAAGACAAAATGTGTTTTTAGTTTACTATTTTAGAAGGAAATACTATTTAAAATTACTAAGCATGTAGTTTGATTAGTGCAAATCAATAACCATCAATGCATCAACAATATCTGAAAATATATTTTCGCAATTTTGTTTATTATTCAACTTCTGTAAAGTGGCCAGGGGAGGCATTTTACCCCAAAAAAGAAATCTTGAGATGATAAACACGGTTACATACTAATTAAACCTGTAATTATATCATTAACTATTATAAATCAATATTAATGTTAAAGTTAACAATAGATCAATATGGAATAATGTATTTTTCCAAAAATAAACTGTATTTTGTTTAAGTAATCTTCTTGTAATGAAAGGGTTAAAGGTACTTTGCACATAAGGGCGTCCACCCAGGAAAAATCCGAAGGAAAAACAGACTTGAAAAAAGTCTGGGCAGGGAATCGAACCCGGGATCTTCCTTTATCTGGGAGGCTGCCTTAACCATCTATGCTACCCGGCCAGAACACTTTAAACTTTCTTGCGATGCTCACAAGGAAAATCATCATCTTCTTCTTCGCATCCAGCACGCGCTTCATGAGCCCATTATTGGCTACCAGAACATCGTATTCATCCTTCTTTTACTGATCTTGAATATCTCACGTTACAGTTAAAACATTCTAATTTATCATAAAAATATAATTTTAAAGGTAACAAGACAGATTTTTCAGCTATATTAATTTAAAAATTGTATCAGTTATTAATTACGAAATAATGACGATAGAACTAAACAATTACCTTAGATCAATCCTGGAAAAATTAGAAAATATGTTGTAACTCACATATTTCGGAAAACAGATCACTGACACTTTAACACAGCACTAATAGCTTTCTTAAAACTTAGTCCAAAACCTTTCCAACCAAATTTCAGTATTTTCCAGCAAGTTAAGGCCAATGGCCACTTTACCCCCCCTGGCCACTTTACCACAGTCTCCACTACTCTCTATCTATCTATCTATCGATGGGATCCGGCGGATGAAACGTGTACTCGCGAACTCGAGAAAGTGCAGCGTAAAGTGGTTCGTTTTGTTAAGAAATGCTACGATAAAAAAGCAAGCGTTACAAAAATGCTCTCAGACGTAGGTTGGGAATCCTTGAAAGAAAGGAGATTGGAAGCTAGGCTGCGATTGCTTAATAAATTCAGGGAAACTACATTTTCCAAAGATACAATCGGTATCATGCAACCCCCCTGCTACGTCGGTCGATCCGATAATGACCGTAAGTTAAGAGAAATAGATGCTAGGACGAATCGTTTTAGAGATTCATTCTTTCCGCGAACAATACGTGAAAATAATCGAATAAGGAAGTAATTTAGATTCAACTGGTGTTTACACCCCCTGCCACACGCCGAAAGGCGGCTTGTAGGGTATTAATGTAGATGTAGATGTAGATGTAGGGTGCGTCTAGGAATCTAATTAAATCTATACAAGACACGACGTAAGAAACACAATGTTCAGGATTCTTTAAAGGCCACCTAGTTCTTCCATAACATCACAGCTTTTCAATAATCAGATAGCTAGGAGCGCTAAATGGAAAAATGAGGATAGAGTCTTTCACGCAACATTTGGGGCTGTGTGAGAATGCTCGCAATATCCTGGCATGGCTCCCAAGCGGTGGAAGGAACACTTTGAATTTAGACTGGGCGTCTTCTCCGGGGAAAATTTGCAGTGATAAATCAAGTCGAAAAGACAGGGAAAGTAGTCTGGAAGAATTGCTTGTGCCAAGATGGGGGTTGGAGAAGGAAATAGGGAATGGCGAAAAGGGGAAGAAAGAAGCGGAAATCGACGGAAAACATAACTGAAAATTGCGACTTCACGGAAGTAGGGAATGGATTTGGAAAAAGACAATCGCGTTTTATTTTCCGATTCTCACTCGCGGTACGTCTTCCTCCGAAAATTCACGGAAGCGATGTTGTTTGTTTTCGGAAAACTTTTGGGTGTTTTGAGAGATACACTTGACGCGTTTTCGTAAACAGCTTAAGTCAATTAGGAGAAATATAATCCCGAAAAGTAATATCATGAAATGGATAGCTATTTACATCAAGTAATGTGTTATTTTTGAGGGGATCCCTAACTTAAAAGTTGGATTGGAAGGTGCATTTGCGATTGTTTAGCAATATGTTAATGGAAGACTTTACATCCAAAATTCGAGGGGAAGTCAAATACTAAAATGTAATAGTGGTTATTATAGATAAATATTTGAGGAAATGTATTATTTCATGTATATTTTTTGTATCGTATAGAATTCGTGTAGAAGATAATGCATACAAAATATATTTTAAAATAGTGGTATAAGAGTTTAGTAATGAATTTTGTACAGAATTCAAAATATGTGCGAGTTGTGATTAAAAACATGTTGAAGTATGATTTATAACAGTATCTGCTGTCGCTACATCCATTTGAAGTAATAAGTTCGAGAGCCTGATCCGTTGAGTCAGTAAAGTGTCAAGTTTGAACAAGTTGTAACTCTATTTATGTGAGAGAGTAATTCATGCCTAATGATATAAGGTTAAAAAAATCTCATGCAATCTTTAGCTAGAAATTGTGAAAAGGAATTAGGTAGAGCAAAGCACGCAAAGAAGCTAATTAGCTGAACCGTAGGGATTACAAAGGAGATTATGAGGGATAAATTACAAAAGTAGAGCCGGGAAAAGGGAAAGTAAGGGAATTCCAAAGAGAAATGGGAATGATGTAGAACAAGGAAAGTTTAAAGAGAAAGAGATGAGGAACTTGTTTAGAGTATAATAAAGGAAGAAAGTCAAAAGGGAATAAGATATATGGGGACGGAGAACAGCGCGTGTGGATAATAAATAATAATGAGGGATGTTTAAGATAGTTAAAAGATTTTGATAGAATAGAAAGATATATCACAGAATGGTGCAAAAAGAAGGCAGAAGAAGGAAATGATGATAAAATGGAAGTTTCTAAGTAACAGAGATATAGCGAAAAAGCGAAAAGACAGTAACTAAACATATTAAGAATATATATATATATATATATATATATATATATATATATATATATATATATATATATATATATAATAATTTCTTCTAAAGACACTCACTTCATCTAAATTTTTCCTCTCTATTTATATTCACATATACACAAGTTTTTATGTATATAATACCATTGACGAAAGGTTAAATGGAAGAAGAGACTTTTCAGTCTCAATCTAGCCTTTAATAAAGACCTTTTTTATAATAGTAATTTTTTATTCTTATATCAAATTATTTATAATATTAGTATTTTAATGTTTATTTCATATATAATATAAATGTATATACATGTTAATTTTTTTATGCATATGCAGGTCTTAAAATGATTATGTGCAATTAAAATGTTATAATCATAAAATACACACATCCTAATATAATTACATATCTAAACACTTGTTAAACATCACCACTGATCATTACTATTATTATTATGATGTATTTTTGCTCTGGCTTATATATGCACACTCCTGGCCAAAATTAACGCAGCACCGGCCGTAAGGATCGCTAGGGAGGTGCTGCGTTAATGTTGGCCAGGAGTGTACCACAAATTTTTACTTTTAGGATTCTGCTGATAAACAGACTGTGCTTAGCAGGGGCTACTTTGTATTTATATTAATTTGTAGTGATTATAACCAAATAAATACAAATAAAAAAATCCTCTTGATAGTTATTCTACAGTCCCTTGCTTATCCAATTTCACATATGTTGCACAACCATCATTTTCACTCTTATTCTTTATTGTATAAGTCTCATGTGTTAATTACTAGAAATACGAAAATTTTAACTGGAAAAAAAACAAAATTAAGATGGAAAAGACGTCTACGCAATATCTGAGATATTTTTAACTTCAGATATTAAAACAAACTAAGCTTGAAGATGTCTAATTTAATATTGTAAAGTTTGTATGTTTACTTATACAGAAATGGGTATAATAACAGTTTTTTTGGAAAATAATAGACCTTTTATAAGCCTTAGGCCTTTAGAGTGGGGATTCCCAACGCTCAACTCAGGAGTATCTTTTAAGTACCCGTACGGGAATAATTTACAAATAAATATCAATAATTTCATACAATTGAAGTGTTTAAACCGAGATGAGTTAGCATAATTCAGCATTTAATCGATTGTGCAGCTATTAGCTACTGTGGCCAAATACATACATTTTAAAAAATAAATGCTTAAGTAAAGGATTTATTACTTATTTCAATGAATAGGGGCATGGTATGTAAGTTCTTCCGACTAAATGATTACGGAGACAATAAGGTTGGGAATTCCTGATCTAGAGCATTTATTGAGAACATGGGGCACTACTAGCAGGCGTTCATTCATAAATAAGTAAAGTTACAGCTAACAGACTAATTTTTTTGATAACTATTACTACGATAAATCAATGAGAGTTACCAAAATACTTAGATAGACTTAGGTAACACTGAAATGATTAGAAGATAGGAGCTTAAATCTTAGGGAAAAATAGCCCAATAAATTCAGTTAATTTCTTATGTGAAGAGGTTGTAAGAATTATGCATCCTTCTTGTAAGAGACGAAGTTATGGTGTTTTGAGGCAAACACTGGAAAAAAATAAGATCTGGCCACTTCTGAGTCTCAGCAATTCCTTGAAAGACACCCAAGAGTAAGTCATAGCAATATTCTCAGGAAAACTTGGACTGCTTCCGTCATTTTTCAGATTACTGCCGGGAATCGAACCTGGGACCGGTTTCATTAAACCTGAACGCAACAGTAAGCTTAGATAAATGAGTGACGAAATACACATTCCGTGCGACACCTCAAAGGTGGCTCGCTGAATACATATGTAGAAGAAAAACGAATCGGAACGGAAACGAAAAGAAACTGATTATAAAAGAAACAAGATCAATCTTCAATTCAAGCACTAGGCAAACTCGTAGTTAATCGTTAGTTATTCACCTTTAGTGTGTTTTAGGGGCTGTTAATCTAATATGTCTTGCAGAAATAAAATGAAAGTCGCTATCGATAAATAATTTACTATAAAATTCTGCGAAATAATTAGCCTATACATAAGCATCAATTTATCCTCCGAAGAACCATATCTTATGCAATTGCGTTATGTAATGGCATAAAATGATTAATTGATTAAATATTATTGCAAATGATTAATATTGAATGAATAATTCCATTGCGAGTGAAACTTAATGAAATCTTTCCTACACTCGTAAAATACTTTCAAGCGGCCCTTCTTATTTGATCTATATATATTTAGAAAGATGTCTCAATGTGAGCTAATTATTAAACTCAAGATTCATCACAAAAACTTTGACATACATACAGGCATTTAATTTTCTTCGTGAGATTACTTAGATATAACTAGCTCCAAAAGAGATATATATTCCCTACCACACCGCAAAGGTGGCTCGCTGAGTACGTATGTAGAAGAGAGAAACGAAAAGAAACGAGCCACGAAGGAAAACAGAGCGGCCTTATCTGAACAAGGTGAAAACTCCATATTCTCAATGTTAGTCTTTAATCTTTTAGAGGAGGGGAAAGGGACAGGTGGAATTAGATGGAGAAAAGGGAATGGAGAATAAAGCAGGGAAGGGATGGGGAAGACAGAGAAGTATAGAGGCAGTTAGGGGACGAGGGTTGGAGAAGTGGTTATGGAGAATTGGTAGAAAGGGGAATTGGAATAGGAAGAGAAAGAAGGGATCAAAAAGAAATGGGCAGAATGACGAAAGGGAATTGCATAAATAACTTACGAGTTGAAACTTGCCAAAGGAAAAGGAAATGATGAATTTTTTCTAAGGCGGACCGCAGAGTAAATCCATATAAAGGTCTTGTTTCTTTAGACATCGGGGCGAAGAAAGCGCGGGTTTTACGCCATTAAAATCTGTCTTCGGTGCTTACGTCCAGCAAAGTGGTACTGGAAATGAGGAGATTTGTCTGAGAGAGAGATTTACTATTTCTTGCCCTTTAAACTGGACGGCGATGAGGAACGGTGTAGGTTCTGCTTCTGCTTTCATTTACTTACTCGAGGAGAATTTATTTCACTTTTCCAGAGAAAAAGTTGGTAGCTAACCAAATGCCGTAACTAACTTATCTTTTCTGTATTCCTATGCTCTTTCTTGTTCCTTCTACATCGGACAAGCTTAGATAAGCCGAGCCCGCATCACCTTTACTTTTACGTCGGAGATGTTAAATTCACCAGAATAACAATAATTTCCGATGGTCATCACCTGGAAATTAAAAAGGAACACTGGATGTTCATCTCTTCATTTTGGAGATCTGCTCGACAGTTGACATGTAGCATAGACTACGATAGACGAATCACGCAAACAGAAATATCACAACAAACATTTATTTACGATGCATGTGTGACGCAAGCAGCTAGGATTTGTATCCGTGGTTACCACTAAAGCGTATTTTTTTATTTATTTATTATTTCATGGATCTAATTTCTTTATTTTGAATGAATCACGGCCCTAATATAAGTGAATAAACAAAAAAATATGTAAATTATGGGAAAACGAGACACAAAATGAAAAAATATTATTATATAGTTTCTTTAATATGATAAAAATGCCTTTTCATTGTGAGAGAGGACAAACATAAATTATTCAATTAATTGAGCACTTCAAAATAAAGTTTGCTAATATTTCTCAAAACAGAATCAAGAAATATTTTTCCAAAATTTAAGAAATTTTCGATTTGAAACAATCGAAATAAGCTTCATTCTGTGAAAAAACTTTCAATAATGCACAACCAAATTCAAATTTTAGATTCATCTCCAAGATAAAAACTAAGAATCCTCTAATAGTACTGAAAAATAAGAGGTTCGTAACGTAATTAGTTCGAAAATTGATTAAATTACAAACGACATTAAAATTCACAAATATTATCCCCGATGATATTAAAATGCAAGGAAAATAATTCACGGATTTCTCAGTAGAAAACTTCCAAAAACAAGAATACACGAAAAAGCTACACGAAGTTGCCTTACTGTACTCATCATACCAAGACTCTTTTCATTTTCTTTATTAAATAATTTAATACTCTCAAATTTGTGAAAGTGAAGGAAAAAGAATCACTGCAAGAATTCATCGGAAAACTTTCTTAGAATCAAGGGTAAGTCAAATGGATGGAAGGGAATAACAGCGTGAATATTATGAGTATGAGATAATAGTATTCTAACGTGGAAGTTCTCCTCATTTTTACTTTTTCCCTATACGTAGTGTAGAGAAAGTATTGTATTCGCAAAAAAATTCGACCTCCAGATTTCGACGGAAATAGATGTTTTGGGGCCAATAGAGCACGTTTTCGCTATTTTCCCGAACACGTCTGTCTGTGTGTCTGTCTGTGGTTAAAAAGTTTGCGGGCGCTCTATCTTAAAAAAGTAATAATCCGATATTTTCAAAATTCATATTTAGTATTTACCTAACAATGCCAAGAGTTGATTAGTTTTTGGTGTATATCGCTTAACCGGAAGCTGCGGTTTAGCCGGAACAAAATTTTGTTTTTTAAATATCTCTGTAAGAATGCAATATAGGTATATACAATTATGTACAAAAGTTATAGATAATGTATTTTACTACAACTTTTATATGAAACATTTTTAGTAACACTGATTGTTAAGGAGTTATTCTTCAATAATGGTTAACCGGAAGTTGTTGCTTATCCAGAAATGGAAGTTTTTCATACTTATCTCTGTCAGAATGCAATGTAGGTATATACAATTATGTACCAAAGTTATAGATAATGCTTTTACTACAAATGTTGTATGAAACATTTTCCTGTAACACTCATTGTTTTGGAGTTATTTATATATTACCGGCATAGGCTTCTATTTTCAATAAATACAGAGAAAGTCATGTGTTGGCCACATCAGATATTTTTTATTTCACATTAATCTCTCTCTTATACAGTTTGTCATCGCTTCGCCTAAGTTCCACCATTAATCACAATTCCAAAAGGAGTCCTTTAAAAAGAGTAAATATTAGACTTTCCATTCTCAACTTATTAATCGAAATACGAGGAAAAAAGAGTCTATCTTTTCCTGCTCCTATTCATTATTTATCTGGCGCATAATAAGAAACTATTAATCTGAAGGTGCTCATAAGAGCTGCCATATCTTTATACCTTGTGCACCGCATACACAATCAACCATTTATAACAATAAAGAGAGATTATATTTTTACTGAAATCTTAAGTTTTCTCTGTGTTACTTAAAATCTTTTAGGAGTACGCTTGCAATATATGTATGGACACTGACGGTAAGTGTAGCATTCGAAAGTTGGAAAAGATTTTCTGTATGATAATTCGTTTTTATAAGAGTTGTTGCAAAAATCGACTTTAGTTAGAGTCTATTTGATAGTTTATGATCCCTGACTGCATAGTAGATTAGCTTATATTAACAATATAACAGTCCCTCAGCTTCTCCCGCTTTCGAACATAAATTGTGATACAATGTATTCACTAGGTGACCGGTTACACCAGTATATCAGAAAATAGCTCCTCTTCAGGGACCAGGAGTTTTCAATTTCACTGCACACAGATGTTTCATTACGCAGATCAAAAACCTATATGAGATTTCAAGCGTGAGCTGAATTTTGCCGATTTCCAAAATAGGGGATAAGATTTCGGGAGAAATTGGCGACATTATTTTCTTGATACCGATCAGATTCTGCGAGTAAAAATTAAATATAGGGAGAATCTAGCACTAATAGTTATTGAAATTATTTTTCTTAATTCGGAACGGTAGATGACTTGAGCTACATTTAAAGTGATCTCCTTGATCGATTTTCTGTGTTCTTTACTTGAAAAAATAAAGCTTAAATCCAAATGACTGCAAATTCTGTCAATAAATATTGGGTGCTCTTCCTTAAGAAAATCATAAAATTATAACTGACCGAGCAGCATTATTACGTTCGCATAATTTGCTATAATTTTTGCACTGCATTGTAACTCGATTTATAGCGTATGGCTCTCTTTCGGCAGTATTCGACATCCTTGTTATAAATTATAACGTTTGCCGATCTTTGGAATACTGACGCATTCCCCAAGAAAGCACTGAAACTATAATCGGCACATATAGTATTCTAAAAGTCTTACGTTTAACCGTTATTCCTGTCAATATACGTCGTAGACGTTTCGGTGTTTTAGGAGAAGCTATCTTTTCAACTTTTTGCACGAGAAAACTCAAACTGAAAAATTTTAATGAGATTCCCTTCGGATTTCGTCTACGGATACCTTTCCATTTCCGCTGAAGAATCAACTCGAAAGAAACTTCTTCGACGAAGAAAGATCTACATTCACTTAGCATAATGTTCACCTTTCTCAAAAAAGAATAATATCCACCCAGTTTCTTCTCTCAATTAACCCCGACTTGGGTTGGATAAGAGAAATAAATGCTGAAGAAAAGATAGAGGGCTATAATGAATTGTTATGGGAGAGGGTCAGGGAAAAATCTCCCAGGTGGAGAAGTTATCCTCCATAAAAAGAATTAATAGTATAGGATATGAGTTGGAGGGTACCTACAAGTGCAAAGGGTTTTTTTTTAAAGAAGGCGAGGAATAAAATTGCGGTTTGAATAAGACAATCTAGATCAGTGGGGAAGTTCTGCGATATTAAAAGAGGTTCAACATATAGCTGTAGAGAATAAAGAGTGGTAAATACCCCGATTGGCACCATTTTTTTCTAATGTGAGAATTATCTCATATATCACCACTATTAAGATGATTTGTACTGTTGTAGGTGTGAAGTATAATGAATGTTTATTTGGTATCTACAGTAAATATCATCGATTAATGCTTAGATGAAGAACGCTAAATATCTCGCGATATTGTGTACCTTTTCTATAGAATAAACACTGATATTTAACCATTAATAAAATTTTACGTA
This sequence comes from Sympetrum striolatum, assembly GCA_947579665.1. Lineage (NCBI taxonomy): Eukaryota > Metazoa > Arthropoda > Insecta > Odonata > Libellulidae > Sympetrum > Sympetrum striolatum. Next base: position 47,561,318 of record OX388351.1, on the reverse strand, counting down.
GAAGAGAAGGAGCATTATTTAAAATAAGAAATACTAGAAAGAGAGCCTAATCTAGTTACAGTAGTGAGTGAGCCATGGATTTAATAAAAATAATGAGTTATTAAACAATTCAAAAAATGTTTCAGTCAGCCACTTAAGATTATTTTTTGTTACAATAAGAAAATGAAGAGAGTGAATTAAATTTTGAAAAATTACCCTAATTTTGATATTAACAAAAGGGTGACAGAGTTAAAGCCATACTATTTGGGATAAATTCTCGTTCTTTGAGGATGTAAGACTTCGGTCTTTAAATTCAATGATCTTCCCCATTATTTTATTTTTCTCTGGGAATTTTCCTGGGTGCATGCCCTTATGTGCAAAGTGCAGATTTACCTTAACTCTTTTCCTCCAATAATCATATTGAATTCAGAGAGCAAATACATCTCGCAACAGCGATGGGATCAGCGCTAAATATGAAAAACATATTAAATTATTCCTAATGATGCAAACCTAAAGAGCTTAAATGTACTTCAGGGATTGAAAATAATAAACTGTAAGTGCATTAACGAAAATAAAATAGGTTTTAAGTGATTACAACGGGTTTCTGACGAGATGAAGCATTGTTCTTGGAAAATCAAGCCATAGAAATTATATCCTAAAAATAACTAAATCTTTTGATTGAAAATCATTTCAATCTTAACTTTTATCCATTATATCTTCAATATTGCCTCATTATAATCTTTATTTCTTGGTGAAGATTTATTCTGAGAAAATACTTAACTGCCACTATCAATTCGATGCTTTGCACGCAGTTTACAGCTTTTTAAACCATGTATTATGTTGTGCATAATCTAAAGCGTTTGAACTACTGAAAGCTGAATGAAACTTAGAAAAATCTCAATAATGAGAGAAGTAATCAGAACGAAGGAATAAATTTATAGGTAAATAAGTGGAACTTTGTAGGTAGCAGTTAGAGATTGCTTTTTTCATATATATATTTAATTTCATCAATCAATTACGAAAAGAGTAACGTTTGCATCGGGATTTTTGTGATTCTATAATATGAAATGTATTTATGTTCGATAATTTTCCAAGATTCACGATAGGAAACTGTGTTTGGATGATATAAAAATTTAATTAATACCGCGCAGTATCTTGCCTCTATTTTAATTAGTCAAGTAGTCGTTTGAATAATTTTAGTATTTCAGTGGTATCAGCGAAGTAGTTAAGCTTCTAGCTCATCTAACTCTCATTTAATTTCTACATTCTATTTTTAATTATATTTTAACATATACATTTTTAAACTTTCTGAGCAACGCACGAAGTTGTAGCTAAATAATAAAATGAAAGATATAATCGTCGATGTACACGTGCCATCTAGCTAGGATTAATATCCTTTCTTTCATTCATGAAGTAATTTCAGGAAGTTTCATTTATAATACCAGATATCAAAGAGTCATTATCTCAAGTTACATTATTCAGCAGATTCTTTAAAAATAGACGGTACTGAGTCGACTCAAAATTCATCGTCTTAACGTCATGTAGAATAAAGCAACTTGCTCACAAAAAAGTGCCTTTTAAATATTCTATATTCAGAATTTCTTCACCTCAAGTTTTTCTTAACGACTTAATTAGGAGTAAAATCTAGGACGAACAGTCACTCTAATTTTTACTAACACATTCACCCTTAAGTAACATGCTAAATAATATATACACCGAGTTAAGAGTAGGGAAAACATTGTAAAAGTCTTCAGAATGGAAAACCTTGCATCTGGAGGGTCTAATACCTTGAAATATTCACTCCTAGACCGCTGAAAACTTTGCTAATTACTTTGTTAAATTTTTCTCCCGGAAGTTTACCGTGATCCAGATACAATGGCTCGGATGGAAAGAGTACCTTGATAAAAACCGCAGTAAAGGAAAGTAACGGGTCATTTATACAGTCCTAAGAGAGTCCGCAATCCCAGTTTTAATTAGGAAAGGGGATTGCTTTAATTCAAGAAGGAGAACTTTTGGGAGTGGAAAAGGAAACGACATAAATTTGAAGCGAATCGGAGGCAAAATACGAGAAACGGGAGGAGTCGCAAGAAAAAATTCCAAGGCGGAATTCAATATTCCAAATACAGAAACGTTCAAGGAAGAATATATATTTCAGATTTTCTCGCCATTGCCTCATCCTTGTCCCATTAACGCTAATAGATTATCCTTCTCCTATGTTGTAGATGGTTGGTGGATAAAAATTTATTAGTAATAACTAATGACCTAGTCAGTATTAATAATAATAATAATAATAAATCGTCTTTATTTGGGCGAGATTAAGTATTAATAAGCTAAGATGAAAAATTATTCATTCTCCTATGTATAAAAAGGGCTAAAATTCAACTATATTTTTAACCACAGTCGAGATTCAACGGGTAATCTTCAACTTGTAATTAATATTCATTTGCGGATATACCATTATTGTCACAATTTTTCACTCCTTGTTCAACCTTGTTCAACATTATAGATATTTTTTATCGATTTCCTACTAAATTTAGTTGATTACTTTTACATGAGATAAGAGATAAAGAAATAGCTCACTTTGTATACAGAGAATATGATTGAACTTTAAAGGAATAAGTCACTTCTAATGAGTAAGAGTTTAAAAATGTATCTTCTTATTTGATAAATCAAATTTAGATCGTTATAGCAATGCCGAGAATGGGATGCAAGGTATTATGTATGGATGAAAGGGGAATATCAAAGCATTTTTTCTTATCTTCAATATCGAAGTCTCAAATACCAATGGTTGAGCTACCGTATATAATCATTAGATATTTGGTGGTTTTGTTACTAATTTGTATAATTATCGAGAAAACTATTTATTTAATGAATAATGAATACGTCGTGATTTTGGTGCAATAATGACTATTTATTTCTGCTGCCATGCGCAAACAAATTGACTTCATTGAGCAGAGATTTGATGCGATCAAAGTTCTCAGACCATGTTAATTGACTATTCTGATTTAAAGGTTAATGATAAAGAATCGAAATATCGCAACTCCTCAGTAATTGAGTGGCTGTGGCGGGTGCGATGCCGCATTCATTCTCAAGCTTTTGATGTTTGCCTCCCTTGATTCTGCTCATTAAACGCACGGCTATTTATACTGCCCACATTGAAGTTAGATCATGTTTGAATTGCAAATCACCACGGAGACCCATGTTTTATTTAGATTCAAACAAAGTTCCATAAACAGCCTGCTTTAGCGAATGATTTAAAGAGTTTAATGCTATGAGTTTGGAAATGACTTTCATTCTTTACGGGTAGCAGAAGTAGAAAAATACTATCCACACATTTTATTAATTAGCAAAACTTACTTGTTGTATCCATGTACCAAATTACTTACATTTGAAATTTTATCCATTCATATATTTAATACTACCTATTTCATACGACTACTAATACTCGTATTTAGGTCATGTGGAAGAGTCAATTAATGAAGGAACGTGAATTTTTGTCTTTATGAAGGTAAAAAAATAACATGCTTGCGAGATAGTTTATTTCAGGGATTAAGAGTGGCATAAGTTGGGGTTCTGTACACATTAAATTTGTAAATTGAAGAATCAAAACTCTAATACTTATCCACGCAATGGTGCATTTTACCGAAGAATGACATGATCTCGATTAACTCGTTTGTGGATAGATAGTGTTCCTATGCTTCATATAAATATATATATATTGTCGCTAGAAAGATTAAAGTCGTAAACCTAACTAATTGATCATTGCAGATAATTTTTGTTCATTACATTCAAAAATACGAAAAACGATTCTTTAGCCTAAAATCTTTACTTTTAGAATTATTTTGGAGTTTTGCTACAAATTCCCTACTCTGCCAATCTTGCCGACAAGAGTTATATTGGGTAATTAGAAATGGTACAACAAAAGGTGATTCGATAAATAAAGAGTAACTACGATAAAACAGTGAGTGTTGCTCAGATATTACAGGACGCAGGATGGAAATCATTAGAAGATAGATGACAAATACAAAGGATAAACTTATTATATAAGTTCAAAAAAATTACGTTCTCAGAATATGTAGCCGATATAATAAGACCTCTATTTATATAGACTGCTAAGTTACTGCGAGTAAGAATAGGAAAATACATACTAGAAAAAAAACGATTCAAGAATACATATTTTCCGTGAACGATAAGTTAAAGCAACCGATTAGGAAATTAGAATCAAGTTGCTTGCACTCCCTATCAATCGCCGAAAGGTGGCCAGCGTGAGTTTGATTCTCCAGTTCTTCTTATCGTATTGATCTTAATCTCACATGTAATAATATTTCACCTCCTTATAAAAATTCCGAGAAATGATAGATTCCATCAAATATTCTACGATTTATAATGAATAATTCAGCCCATACAGGTAGGAATAACGTAAAGAATTTGATAATCAAACTTTCAGAATCCACAAAACGTATGTCGTAACTTATTTTGTGACGTATTATTTTATAAATCACAACATGTATGATTATTTTTAAAATTATCAAGCCCTTTTACAGCATAATTCACTACGCAGCTAGACTCTTTTTCTCAAATTTTATTCATTACTCTCAAATGTATACTAGGGTCTGGATTTATATTTAGCTGAATGCTGCACAGGAAAATAATAGCAGAAGCATAAAACTTTTGGTTTCACGTTTAAAGAGAGCAATATGAGGGGCAATGGAGTTCAATTGCTTGCATGCGTTTAATATAAATGCACCGTAAACTTTTAAAAGGAAACACTTTATGGCAATAATTCCTAGAAATTCAGCATGAAAACTTCCTTGTTCTCAGATATCTCATTACTTACCTTAAAATACGCACGTTCTATGAAAATGAGGAATCAATCAATTGTTTTCAAGCGCACTTCAAAGATAATACGCAAGGAAATGTGGAAATTGATATTCCCATGATCAGAGTGAGAAAAGGATAGATACAACTTGCGCGTAGTTACATAGAGATTTTATTAAGATCTTATTAATGAACTATCGTATTAAAGACAATTCTAGGAAATGAGAGAATAAATTGTCGCACGATCAATTGCATTTTCTAACACTAGGAAAGCACGTAATAAGTACGAATTCTACCGAAAAATTGCCATATATATTTACTACCGAAAATTTCGATATAAAATATTACGATTCGTTAAGGATGTAACGGATGTATAGTTCTATATTACGCTGATATTGAACGTCAACGACATATCTCTTCATCAAAATTCACGCGTAAAGCGTAATGGTAAGGCGAGTGAAATTCAGTCCTGTAAAATGAAATCCAAACTGTTAGGAATTAGAAAAGATGTACGACCTCTTTACATTTTGATACGTTGAATTGCCACTATACATGAATGGCTAGCGAAGCGCGCTTGCATTGAGAGATACCATGAGGAATGGGAAAGGTGTAACCTAAAAGGCAAGTCATATCGATCGAATAGATCACATAAGGGGTCTATAAAGCATGTTTCCTTCTGGCAACGACCTCCGAGGTCAAAATCCCTTCCATTCTTCCATTTTAAGGTCTTTGATTAGACAGCTTCCAAAGAAGCCGTAGATCTGATAATTATGGTAAGGTATCGAGTTAATATGGAATATGAGCAAGGAAACTTTTGTTGGATAAGGAAACTGAAGCAAACTGAAGGAATATATTAAAGAGACGGAGGCGTAAGATACGATAAGATAGATAGAGGATATACCGATGAGGATATTCGATTCTAAAGTTCAGAATAGCGAAAAATGATCGTTATAATACCATGACTAACTTAAATGAGCAACATAAGAAGTTAGTTAGGAAGGCGTTACTCCGTTTAAGGCCAAATAATGAAAAGCACCCTTCACACACTTCCATGGGCACAATCATTATGAAATTTGTGGAATTGTACGAAGATTCTTTCATTTTCATCAAAGGCGATAAATATAAGAAAATTAATAAATCTAGAAAATTATTAGAAAACTCTATGACTGTTACAAGATTACGGTGAAACCATCGGTTCAGAGGAAATAATTTACGAAGTTGTTATTCATAAAATAAAATTAATATACGGCTCACTCATAGTTCAATTTGAGGATTTTGTAAAGTAAATTTCCATCTAACTTCAATCAGTGAGCGTACGTCATTTCCATTCATATCTAGCAATTTCTTCCAGGACAATAGCTCTCTCAAGAGATTAATAAATGGATTATTATTAATTAATGCAATACATTACACTGCCATCAGTGCTTCACAGTATTCTAAGTTCATCTCGAAGATTACGTACTCGCGGAAACTTTTCGATATTCAACTCGCGCGTTTTGTCCTGTTTAGGGTGGTGAATGATGTCTCTTCTCCATCCCATTTTCGTTTGAAAACCAAATATAAAATTAGATTTACCTTAAAATCGGAATGTCCAGACGGAGCCCAGTTGAGGGTCATCTCCGCAGAAAGCTCTCTTGATGAGGAGTAGGAGAAACACCTGAAAAACACATTTAATTATGGATCTGTTACACTTTAATACGTATATAATGATTCAATACCAGGAAAGATTATTCAACGAAAAACATACGTAAGTAACTCTAAATAAAGATGGACTTAACTCTAGCTATGCTAAAAAACTACTATCCTTGGATAGTAGGAGTTTAAAGGCCATAGTAGGACAGCTTACTGGACACTACCAGGTGAGGAAGCACCTCTACAACATGGGAATGACGGATTCCTCAAGCTGCAGATGGTGCAATTTAAAGGAGGAATCTACTATTCATCTCCTCTGCGAATGCCTGGCTGTTAATAGGACACGGTATCGTTGCATGGGTACCTTTTTACAGGAACCTGACAGCGGTTACCTGTATTAAAACAAAATAGACTTTTAAACACTCCTGATTCGTCATATTACGTATGCATTGACTTTTAACAGCGGAGAGACGGCCGCGGCGGTGGAATTTTTGGCCTATTTGTGTCGAAAAGGGAGCCTATCACATTATCAATTGCTCTAAATATTATTCAAATTCATGACAATATTTTTATGCACGAATTTAAAATAGACCCGTTAAGTTTCCCCTGTTTATCAATCGAGTCAAAATTTCATTCATTTCAATAAGCATCTCATTTTACAGAGAATAAATTAAAACAAATTTATTGTATTTTATATGGTGATAAGAATGTGCTGGAGGTATAGAGATTGGAAGCAGTCAACCTATTTTAAAGTATAAATTGTAATCTAACCAGCTTCCTTGATTTAAAATTCATCTTTTAGTTCAGGAACTTTGAAACAGGAGAAGTTCAGAACATAGTCTTATAGATAAGCGGGGATTTGTATGAAAATGTAAAGATTTGTAGTGAAAAAAGTTTGCATAGAAAATTTTCATAAATTAGTTGAAACTTAAAATTTTGTTAACTAATTTCGGTTAGAAGTAAAATTTTTCTCTAACCACGATATCCAAAATTTGTCCCGCAATGCCACCTCGGACTACGAAGAGCAGTCGTAGAGTTATACCTATTGTTTCTTCTAATAAAGTGTTACCCTTACATTCATTGAGCTAATGTTAAGTTGAAACCGTCTTTTTAAAAAACAATTCTTACCCTATAATCATGTTGGCATCACTCACAGGTTTTCATAGTAAACTTTAGAGTAACATACGTAGTTTAAATACCTGAAGTATTGTAATTTTCGTAAGGTTCAAACGCTCTATAATTCCTTTTAATAATGCCTTTTAATAATGCCTTTTAATGTTTCCGCTTATAATGCCTTTTAATGTTTCGTTTGTATGTTTTTCTCAATTTAATTTCATTTTCTTCATTTCTTTGAGATTTATCTAACATTATTCAACGTTTATTTTAATTCATCTATAATTAATGTCAGTTTAGTGAAGTTGATTTATTTTATCTGATTGTTTGTAATGCATTTATGTTTTTTCTCCTTTCTTTTTGTACAATTTTTATATTTTCACTGCCTGTCTATCATAACCCTTTTTATTCTCCTTCATCAAAAATATAATTTTCTATTGTAGATTTCGCAGGTTTTTCACACTCCCCTTCCTGTGAGTGTTTTTCTGCAGTGGAAAATTTTTCCTGAGCCCTTAGCTTAGGTTTTTTAAAAATCCACATACTAGTTTTCTTCGTGTACTTTTGCAAACTATCTCTTTCTTTCTGTTTCGCATAAGACGATGGATTAGGTGTAAGAAGAGGCTTTCTAGTCTCAATCTCGCCCGAATAAAGTCCATTTATTATTATTATTATTATAATTCTAAAAGTCTAATTCTAAATAGCATTTTTTCATTTCTTGACAATTAGCTTCTTAACTTCAATTTTTTATTATTAACTGGTCCAATCCTATTTTTATCAAGAAAAAGTTTTACCTACGCTTTCCAACTGCCTCTTTTCGAATATCCTGCTTCAAAAGATTTTGAGATGAGACGTTTGAGTTCCTGACCAAAATTAGTATCGCACGAGGACTTTCATATCGTTAATAAAACTAAAAGCGGGATAATAGGAATTGAAAACTTAGCAAGAATGAAAATAACGAAGAAGAAACGAATTATATACTGACGGCAATAAATAATTCTATAAGATTGCACGGATATAAGACTCTATGGAGTAATTGTGAGAACTCGGAAGGACTGAAACGAAGAATTAATGAAAGGGAAAAACGGGTAAGGAAGAAGAATGAATTGAAGAGGAAGAATAGAGAGAGTTGAGCAGGAATAAGAGGGAAAGAATGTTATAAAGAATATAAATTAGGGAGGTAAAAGTATGAGAGTTGGGAGACAGAGCGAAGTTGGGAAGAAGGAAGTAAAATTATAAGCAGGAAAGAGAGAATTAAGTCTGGATGAAGGGAGTGTGTGGGAGAGATAAGCAAGATAAAGGGAGAGAAATGGAGTGAGAGGCAGAGAAAGGGCGAGAAGGTTTTTGATGTTACGAGTGAACCTTCTTAAGGGTACTAGTGGCAGTCTTCCCTCCAACTTAAATGGAGTTCTCATAAGGGTCGGAATGGAAGGGTGCCAAATGGCTCGGGAAAGGATAAAAAACAAGAAAGAACTTCCTCTTTTCATTTCGGGCATCCATTCTTCGGCGGTTTGTAGTTTGTCCCTCGCGATGAAGTGGATGTATGTGATTGTGGAGGGAGGGCAGCTGACCGGGGCCAACAAATCGCGTTAGAATTGCTCGTATGTGAGGTGCATGAAAAGAGTGTACATGAATAATGAGCTTTTGGTATAAAATAGAGAAAATGTATCTTACATTTTATTTCAACTCAGTGCTATTAATGGCTCTGGTGTAATGATAGCTACTGAGGTGTGAATGATGCTTATGTAAGCATTATTTTTTATCACACCTCATTGAATGGTGTGACAGGTGTTATTTATTGGGTCCATGTACTGCAGTTAAGTGGAGGCATTGAACTCATAGTATTATTGCTAGGCTCAAGAAGCAATAGCAAACTTCCTCACCCCTCGTCTTACTTAGTTAAGCCTCATTTCCTCGCTAAAGCTATTGGCTACTAAATGTTTAGCGCATGACGTTTAAAACAGTCATGAGACAAAAATTCCGATATGAAAGATATTAAAGAGATGAATTAAAAAGGAATTTTTAATCGATCAATTATTACATTTGCTAAGAAAGGGGATACTTTTATCATCCCTTAATTTGATTAAACCAAACTAATCCCTTACATTTGTCAATAATATAATTGGAAATATATAAGCATTACTTTTTAAATATTTCGAACGTATTAGATGTGCTATTATCAAATACGTAATACAAAATTTGTATTAAGCGCCGAATTTTTTAACGCTGACCAAATTAAGTTAATAGATAGAAAATTAAAATATTTAAGCAGCTCCTTGTTATTGTAAAGTGCATTCAAGTGACTTGCGACCATTATGAATTCAATTGCTACTTAAAAATTAAACATTATTATTTTTTATCCCTGTTTCCTATTCGACGATTTGCGAGTATTTGAAATAAGAACTGATCAAAATCGCGTCTGTTGTAAGATGTGAGCTTCATTATAACACTATTCTTGAAATATTTGTTCCCAAATGTATGTGCCTTACCATTCACCCTTTCTCGATCATGCCTTATTTAACGGGTATATCCAACAAATTGATCTGAAAGCCATTTCATCTAAAACTGAGTTATCATCTAAATAAACACTCTTTTTTGCTTAGCTTTACTGTTTTTGTTCTTTACCTGACCCAATTTTTGCATCTTGTAAACATTGACGCAGTAGCTCTTGATTCAGAGTCATATTTATTCATTATTCATTATTTTTAACATAATTGCTAGATTTAATGCCCTTTTATATTAGAAATTCAGGTATGTATTCGCCCGTGATTCAAAATAATAAACGTTATCTTACTAAGCGACATAGAGCGCACAACAGGGGCGTATGAAATACTCTTATCATTAACTCATGTATTCCTTTTACTATCATGGAACATTTATTACGGGGATAAACGCTACAAGAAATTGCAGTTCACTGTTTTATTTTATGAAACAAAACAATCTCATATCTCGCCCTTCAAAGAGTTCATTCTCCCAAAATCGGCCCAAAAACTTTAACCTGGCTCCAGTATTTTCTCCTTGAAATTCCCAGCTGTTATCCGTGAGCATTTTGGTAAAGCTCGGTGTTTTATCGTGGCAGTTTTCAACGGAACGCTTGGCCTCGCTTTGGACCTTTTCCAGTTCACGAATGCAGTTTTTATCGGCTGCATCACAGATGCTTGCCGCATACCCTTAGAGAGGCCACGCTAAAGTGTAGTCGTATCGTTTTATAACTCTCTCATCTCTTCAAACGGCCATTAATTTGAAAACTTCAAGCTTTCTAAATGTCCAACGGCAAGTGTTAGTTGATGTAGGGATTCCAAATAAAATTAGACACCACGGAATAGCCGTTTTTAGAACTTCTTAAATCCGCCTTTGTCAATTGGATTTTCTGAGTAGGACGAGTGTTACCAGCACCTACAATCACCCATACATGAATCCACATTAGTTTTGATATCTCATGCTTTGTCTTCTCTATAAATGCTAATTTCATAGAAATTATGAGTTAGAATTTTCAAAAGATGAAGGTAACTCCAAACCTTTCATACAGTTTTTGGAGGATATCAATTGAGTCATAAGCTGGATCTGATTGCAACCGTTTCCATTAAGTAGGATGTTTTACTAATGAAACATTTTCAGGGCATGCTCGTCAGGATCAGGAGTAAGTTTTATGATGAAAGGATGATTATTTAGAGCCCTACCGCAAATTTGTGTCTGAAGCAGTTGATGGAATACCTCTCTGTCGTTGTTTGTTCAGTTTCAATCATAACATGATTGTATTATGTATAAATATCTGTTTCTCATGCTAAATCTGGGATTTATTACCATTAAGTTTATTTTTAATTTTTCAAGTACCAGAGGAATTTGGTTTACAAGTTTATTTCTCGTTGTGATTAAAATGCACATTTTAGTTGGCTATATTGTTTTTGCTCACATCAGAATACGTATTAGCTACCCTGAGGAGTGGTTCCCAGATTTGCCTTTCGTTAAACGGTGAGATATACGCTATTATTAACAACATTGATATACTATTAGGACCTATATCGGGTCTATAAAAAAATATCACGAGAGAGTAAGCGTGAAAACTTATTCTTACTTTTGGTCGTTCTTTTCTCAGACTAATAGAGGCTTATAAGACAGTTTAGGTACTGATGACGTTGTATCTACACACCCAGCCATACACCACTTGCAGCTCGAGGGGTATACATGTAGATCTAAAATGTAAATGATGCACTTGAATAGGTTTTAAAACGTTGAAATATTTATAAAAGCGTATTACTGGCCAAATTTTCTCTAATTGAGTTCTCCTGTAACATCGTTAAACATTTTGTAAAGAGGATACTCTGGTTTCCAACCAGGTAAGATTTGGTGACAAATTCATTATTATATTATTTTTTTACAGTTATATTATTTTCTCATTATCCATCAGGAAAGCATTATTCAGGAAAGATTATAGTGAAACATTAGTACTGATACTTTTCCTAATATCTCCAAAAAACATTTTTTTAATATCGAAATATTATAGAAATGTATTATAAATTAGTAATCTTAACCCGCTAATTACTAAAGAAGTTAATGCGTTATAGATCGGAGACTTTTAGTATTGATATGAGAATTAAGCTATCTAATCGCAGCTTTCCTGTTGTTCATTGCACTCGAATAGAAAAAAATCCAACCCATTGCAATCCATTTTAAACGAACGTCAATGAAACTCCATCCGCATCAATCAGCAACCCCAAATCACACCTTTGGCGCTTCGTTCCATGAAAGATCGCCCATCGCAGGTGCCCCACCGAAAGAGACCCAATAAAATCTAGTTCAAGAGCAATACACTCCATTAAAGACGATTTGCGATCGCGGAAAACCCACTGTGATAAACTCCGTCGGACATAAAAGAAAGGTCCAATTTTCATTCCCGCTTTCGAATCAAAAAAAGCTTTTAACCCCGTCACACCTTTTCCCCCATTTTTCTCGCCCTCTTTTGTCTTTGCCAGGCCGCCGTTTATCATCGTGGAACACAAAGGCCTTCGCTGAGTCCTCCTCAAGTTCCCAACAACGAATGTCAAACCCACTCGTCCGTCCCCCCGAAAACGTCCCTGGCAGATCTCTTTATATTCCCAAGTGATTACTCGGGATTCGCCCAATTCGCCAATTTCCTGCCAAAAGAGACGAAATGCGTTCGCCCCCGATATGTCCCGTGTATGGTTAACCAATCAGTTGGTCACAATGCGTCCATTTGGGGAAAGGCAACAATGACTGAATGTCCGAGGCACATATCTGGGAGGCTTGATTGGGAGACAATGGGAGCTTAGTGGTGCACCAAGAATGTAATGATGAATGTCTTGTGATTACTCCCTCGACACTCATTCCAGATTCCGTTGAATAAGGAAAAAAGGATGACGAATTTATGTGACTGGATTTTTTTCACTGCTGACCGCGATTTATAAAAACCTCTTGATTTCTATGACGTTAATTCTGTAGTCACTGTTTGATTTTTCGAATATAAGTGTCATGACGATTGATCGTGTAGGTGACACACTAGCTCAATATTCTGTGAATATGTAAAGACTTTTTAAATTTTAGCTTAAATAAACTAATGAGTACTCCTCTTTCAATTCACTTTCCCAGTTAAATGTGTTGAGCGAAACATTAAATTTCTTTCGAAATATCGTTTCTTAATTTTTTTATAAAAATATGACCAAACGACGCGTTTACTCGTGAATATTTTCATTACAGTAAATACAGTTTAAAATAAAAGGAAGTACTTAAGTTACATGATAACATAAAAATATTTTTATTGAACGATTCTGTATTTATAATTTTCCTTTAAAACGTTTAAATTCGCAATTTTTAAAAACATTCACACTACATCTGGAATATTGGAATTTATGAATGAATAGTAAGACTCGATAATGTTGAGATATCGGTGCATCTAGTTGGTGATAGCGATCAATGATTCCTTATTATGGTAATCACAGATTTATTCTGATATTGGCATCCCCATAGTTAATATTATCAATGCATCTTTTGGTTTTAGTATATTTTTGACTTTCCAAAGTAACATATTTTGCAGTAAACACTCTGAAATTTAATAAATATCACGTTAGATATGCGAGTGCTCAAACGAACAGATGATTGAAGTATGTTATTGCATAATAAATCACATGATATGATGATGCCAGAGAGGCAATTTTAAAGTGTAATTGAGAAATATATTTACCTAATAATAATATTATATTATAAATTAGATAGAGCCCAATCTCAGAGTATATTTCTAAAGACGAATAATAGATATTATTAGATATGGATATTAGAATTAATAGATTCAGTTTTCTGAAATGTAGAAGCTCATTTGCCAAACCATAACATTCACCAAGTAGAAAGTCTGTTAATTCGGAAGCTGTAAAACATCAAAATTTAGCATTTAAAACCTTGTCATTTAGAGGTGAATACACATACAAAACCACACGCAGTTGAATGCGAAAATACCTTTCATAAACGAGGAAAAACAAAAATTACACAAACCACGAAAAAATTGTATCAATTTTTCACCCCATTTATTCATCGTGGATGAAGAAAAACATCCATCATACATCAAACATCACTAATCAAAACCGCGTCTGTATATCATAAACGGCGGAATTCACCGGAAATCAGATCCTTTAGATAGCGAATTCAGCCTTGTTTATAGTGGCTGATGGCATTCAAATTACTTCGAAGAACCGACATCATTCAAACTCCGATCGCGGCCCACATTAGCGATTGGTGTAAACACTTTCCCGATCGACCAATCAAAATCGAGTTAGGCTCTCGATAACATTGATTCGAAACAAAATAACGCGACAAAGGAAAAACTTTTCGATTTCAATTATCGCTCTTAAGCATCGAGCTGTGTCAAAGGTTATCCATTTAATTTCCTAAGGGACCATTAGTTTTATGAGCACAGCCATTAACAAAGCTAATGGATTCTTGCCGAGCGAATATTATTTACGTGATATATGCGTTGCGGGAGAATGAGCGTTTCTCTAGAGCGCTAATTGATGGACGCCGTTGAGTTAAATCGATCAAAACTCGCTCCGCGCAGCTGCGTTATGATTATCAATGACTTTCCAGCGCAGCATTTGGACTGCTGAATTGAAACAGTTTTCATTTCCACTGTAAATTTTCTTTTGTGACACGAGAATGATTGTGTTTCTTTATGGCGGTACAGATTAAGCTTTATGAGAGCTTTGATGGCTAGATTTCCATGTTGCTGGTGAATTCTCAGTTTATATTTCAAGTGGTCATATATTTAAATAAAAAATGATAGAGTAAAAAGCCTAGGTTAAATATATAGCCATTAAAATTTCTTCAAACAACATTTTCTTAATAGAAATGCTTACCTACTAATATAAAGTCTTGAAAATAAAGTATGAAGCTATGAAAAATGTGTGATTTGATAATATATAATTTACCTAAATTACATCAGGATTACAATTTATCATATTCAAAAGTTTATAGATGTACAATTTATATTTAATTTATTACTTTACAGGCTAATCATTTCTTGTATTTGTATAGATTTAACCCTCACGTTCAAGTGTATAATACACTTATTTTATGACTCGTATACTAAAAAACCGGTCGAAACTACATCTCTGGAAGCTTTCCTTAAGTAATTATTATTTGCATTAACAACATCCTAGCCATTTTCATAAAACGATATACGGGGCTACCAACCAACTTAGAATGTATAAATTCTTTTGCTTCTAACATGTTTTCCTTGCAAACATCAAAGCGATATTAGTAAAAGAGAGGATATCCATGATACATTGCAAGGCCCATCACTTCATTAAAAGGTTTCGTTGAGGAATTATTAAAAGTTCTATCTGATAAATTCATTTTCAAAGGTGCTTGAGAACTTGATTATTTAACATTTACGAATACTACTGATATGGTATTCAGTATTATAATAACTTGTAAAAGAGTTTGATGAAAATGGCAAGGATTGATGTCGACCTATGACATATCATTGCATGAGGATTGAGATACTACAGCTCATTTAGATTCACAGAAGTTAACTTAGTGTATTGACGTTTAGTTAAGAATTTAAAGATAAATTTTTTGTCAAAATTACCAAGAATTATGAATTATGTAGATGCAGAACACGGCACAGTGCAAACTTGAATTTGGGTTTCATAACGAAAGTTTTGAAGTTTAACACCATTTTGCTGGCCAAAGACCTTTGATAAGTTGTGTCCAAACAATGTATGTACTTAGTGCGTGAACAACTTCCCATCTCTTCCGCATGTACTCCTCCCTTAGTGCCCTACTTTCAAATAAAAGGGACTATTACGCAGATGGATGCTCGTTACGGAAGTTAATTCCGTAATAACGCGTGGAATTTCACAGTTAGTTAAGCGTTCTCTTGTTTGACATTAAAGGGCTAACTTCGAAGACATAAACGATTCTGAATTCCTTGAGTCCTATTGCTCCGTGAAAGTGAGCAAACACCTTTTTTGGTATTAATAATTTTTAAATTATCCAAACGTAATGAGGTATTTGAGGAATGTGGATACCGCGATTTCAATCGGAAGCTGCATTTTCTCATTATTCTCATAGAAGATAGGTCAGCGGATGCAGAGGGAAGCGGTCGAACGCGACCATTTTATGCATCCTAGAGCACCTTCGAAATAACGGGGACCCCTTTAAAATGTCATCAGTCGACCCCCCGAGGGGCGACCCCGGAGGCTGAATGGCATCGCGAACAAAGGGAATATCTCCAGGAATTCCTCATCCTCTTCATACTCGGCTCAATCTTCTCCTTTATCCCTTCGGATATATGCTCTCCTTTCTCCACTCACTCTCTCTCCCTCACTTTCTCTCTTCGAGCATCTCTCTAGTTTTACCTTTCTTGCTTCATTCCTCTCGCTCCTCTCCGATATTCTCGCAGCGATACGAAGTCGGTTTCGTTGGCAGTTTTTAATGTCGCGGAATGACACAGTCGATAACAAACAATAAGTTCCTAAATAACGTCATCATCTCGGAGGTAAGTGATAGTGAAACAGCCAATAAATAAATCGATAAATAACGATTTTATTTTGAATTAAATTGAGTCTCTTAAGTCTCTTTACCGTATTTTAGTGTCTTTAACCGATAGTGAATTTAAATTAGACCTTATTAGTGAATAATAGCAGAAATAACTCAAATTAATATAAATAGTGAACTTTATTTATGGACATATAAAAATCTAATTTGGGTTTAGGAAAAATTATCTACTGCGAGGAAACTCCAACAAAGACAAGTGGTGTGAAAAACTTTCAAAAACCTTCGGAAGGAATAAACAAGGAAAATAAGTAAAGGTTACTATGCACGAGATGGCGTGCAACCAGGACCAGACTTCTTGGAAGAAGAACAACTCCAGAGTGTTTCATGATTATTGTATTGACTTCTGGTTTCGTCAGCGATATTACTCTTGAAAATCGTAGAATAAACCGTTCGTCAGTGTAATAATTGAAGAAGTTACAAAGCTGTTCTTCTTCCACGTAAAATGTAACTACAGGAAATTTGTCATTTCTAGTTTGCTAGATTGCAGCTATTAGTCAATTTTCTAGGAACTCGCGAGTGTATTTTGAATATACTTATTTCAAATTTTATCCAAGAGAAAAATTAGATGATCACATGCATTACATATAGAGAATAAATTGTATAACTGAGAGTTAAGGGGTTGGGAAATTATTTCTCACTCTTTTTTCCTCGTCTCTCATTTTCATTTACATTTAAACCTTGAAATCCGCCAGTGGTGCGTGACAGGGGGTGTAAAACATCGAAATCCCTATCTAACCTGGAGAGCTAATAGCTTCCCTAATACTTCGTGGGAAAAATGACCAAAAGTTACTATC
This sequence comes from Sympetrum striolatum, assembly GCA_947579665.1. Classification (NCBI taxonomy): domain Eukaryota; kingdom Metazoa; phylum Arthropoda; class Insecta; order Odonata; family Libellulidae; genus Sympetrum; species Sympetrum striolatum. The sequence goes on along the minus strand of OX388351.1, from coordinate 47,543,919 downwards.
TGTCCTGGCAACTATGTACTTCCCTGTGTCGCTTTTTGTTTTCTCCCGAAGATCGCGTAAGTTAGTAACTGGGATAACATTATCAGTTATTTCCTCCCATAAATCGGTAGCGATAAATCTTTTCAATAAACTTCCGTAGATATTCAAGTCTTCTATCAATAAGATAATGCCATAAGAGGGATTCTATCATAGCCGAAACACTGCTGTCAAATCTGAAATCTCCCTTGACGAACCTTGCTGCTCTACGTTGAACCATCACAAGATCGGAAATTAATCCTACTTCGTGAGGATCCCAAATCGCCCAGCAATACTCAAGTAAAGGTCTAATCACAGAAAAATACTTAATTTCTTTTACTTTAGATGAAAATCCCCTCAGAATTCTACTGGCTAACCTTTGCATCGCATTCTCCTTTCCCATTACGCTTATCCAAGTATACCACGGTGGATGTTATATATTTGTATTGTAGATCCCTACGTTATATAACCAAATGACCCATGTTCAGCTAAATCTCTCAGACATCTAGTTTTCTGTCGGAGTCACTAATGTCTCACCCCCTCTCTCAAACAAATTTCCACCATCACTTCAATAATCCCACAAACAAAATATTTACTTTGTTCGATACGTCATTTTTAACAATAAATTTAATTTTTACTTACTTTGAATATTTATTTATTCATTTTCTAACTAGTCTCGCACATCAATTTACTTTAAATATGAATGATAGTTTCATATAAAATACGAAAAACAATTTCGATACAAAAGTCTGCATATGATGCGTTTAAATTCATTTATATGCTCGCATAATTTGCTTATTTGAATCATTCGAATTTTATTGGTAAAATGAAATTCTTTCTTTTCTATTCTTTATGAAGATCAGACTTTATGTGAATTTGTACTTCTATTACCAACAAATCCAAATTCACATTAATTTATTAAACTTTACGATATACATATTTTCTTTTTGCGCCAGAGGATTTAACATTCGTAAATTATCGGTAATAAAATTCGTAATAATGTTTGTCTATGAGTGATACTCTGATAATTTTAAATATATACGTGAGATTCTATATTTTATTACCAACTGAACTACCGAGCCACATCCTTTTCCCTTCTGTAAATGGGGGCTTTTATGTTCAAGGATATGGCGCTCCACGTAGAGGCATCAACAACCACCAGAGTTCCTCGCTGAGGTAACCTAAACACAAAGCGATATTAAGGGTGATCCCCTCTAGGAAATTTATATTCCTATCCGTAATTTAAACGAGCTAATTGACCTCTTAGATACCGAGCCCAATTCTAAGATTTAAACTGAAAATCTGTGCCCTTGTTGATCGAATTACAAAACGGTGAGCGATTTCAAGACTTGCGAACATACCAGCGTTCATCTTTAAGCATAAATAAAGTCGTTTTCATTCTCATTGTAAATCATTTCCATTTTTCATCTCCCGTAACCTTTACTGTATCCCCTTCATATTTTATTTCCTTTCACTCCGACATCTTCTCTCCCATACTCGCTTCAATTTTCTCTCTCCGCAGAGAATTCCACCTTTTTCCCTTTCTCAATAAGAACAGGGGCGTCGCTTTATGGCCCACTTATTCTCTCTCCGCATTTCTTGTCTTTTTCACGCAACTTGGATGCACGATCTCATTACTACTCCTTCCAGGCGCAACTTCCCTTTTATTTAAGTACCTGAGCGCACTTTTTCCGTTGTCAATGCTTATGGAGTGTAGCTGGGGTCATACAGTCGTTAAGTTGAGGGTTCATACTTCGCCACTGGTTGTACTCACCGTTATTATAAATACTTATTATACCCCTGACTTCCCTTTAACAGAGAACAATCATGCTAATTCATTATGCGATATTGCTAAAGAGATATATTCTAAGTAGTAGACCAGTGAAACATAATCCAAAAAGTTAGTAAGAATAAAAGACTTATTATCATTGAATCACTATCGGCGTAAATTTCCAATGACTGATCCTGATCTTCACACGTAGGAATATTTATCAGCTCTTGTTTAACGCTTGCGTTCGTTGTTAATGATTCTAGTTATTGAAAAGGCAACATTTTTGGGTTTTCATCTGAATTTTCGCAATTTAGCAGCGGGAGGGATTTTAATCGACTAATATAAGAAGATTTATTCAATATCCTTTACACTTATTTCATTGATGTAAATTATTTTTGGTACGATATTGAAAAAGAAATACATCCAGCTGAAGATGAAAACTTACTTTTCTTATTGATGCTATCCAGAAATACTTAACGGCGAGGATGGCGTTAACTCAACTACTCTTAAGTAGCTCATCATTTTGACGTCTTCGTGATTTTTTTAAAATTTTCTCCATAGGATTAGTAATTTTATTTTTCTTCTAATTAATAATTATTTATAATTCTGTAAATTCATTCATTTTTACTTTCTCCGTATATGTAGTAAAGAGAATATATGGGGTCCCTAGAACACGTTTTGACCATTTTCGGAATGATATCTGTGTGTATGTGTGTTTTTATGTGTGCACGTGTGTGTGTGTGTGCTTGTGGGCGCTCTAACGTAAAAAATATTAGTCGTATCAATACCAAACTTCATGTATAGCACTTTGATGTGTGCTGTCAGAGTTGATTAGTTTTTGGACTAAATCGGTTTACCGAAAGTCGAGCTTTATTCTTCGAAGCAAATTTCCGTTTTGGCAAAATATCTCCATAAATATGATATTTAGGTATATACTATTATTAATAAAAGTTTTAGAAAATTAAAATTACTATAACTTTTTTGCGAAACATATTTTTGTATCACTGATTGTTTAGGAGTTATTCATGAAATACTGATAAACCGGAAGTTGCTGATTATGTACTCTGGGTGAAAGGCCAATTTCATTGTTTTTCATCGAACATGTCCCTGAAAACATTATTTATAATGTTTGTGACGTAAAAGATAATATGATAGAAATTAATCTCTTATCTTCCAAGTTTAGATTGAATATAGAGTTCGAAAATACTGTCGTAGATAAATATTTCCATATTATATATGGAGAAAGTCAAGTGCTGCCACATCAGATTTTTAATTATCTAATTAGATAATTGTCATTACGACATCGTTATTTTTTAATTCTGAGTGTTTTTCAGGTGTTTTTCTCCCACCTTCTCTATGGGTGTTTTCCCGTATCGTGGGTTTCTTCTTTGACAACCTTCAGTTGTAAAGATTTTTTCCTACTTTTTTCTTTTTTCTAATTTATATCTGTACATACTATGCCTACGTATGAGGTTAGGTGTAAGAGAGGCTCACATGGGATTAATCTCGCCAATAAAGGGTCAAACAAACAAAAAGCTAACAGATAGTACATATCTAAAACTATTAAATATTCTTAGGAGACCGGAAATCGGGTCGAAGATAGCATACAGCATTTGGATTGAGTCTAGCAAAGAAAAAAAGTCGAGACGGCCGTTCGAGAGAGCAATATGAGACACAATTTCCTAAGACGTGTTAAAGACGACCCGGAGAGCATCCGATAGCAACATGACGGGGATCCAAATATAAGTCGTGCTCGGGTCATTTTACGGCTGTCCTCATAACCTATTCGCCGAGCGAAGGCCTCCAAAGAGGGGTCAGGAATGACCTTTTGCGTCTGGGCAGAAGACTCATTTCCTGAGGAGGGGCCAAGGATCCGTCGGAGATTGAGGCTCTTACGGATGCTTCAGCACGGAATGCAAGCGGAGGAAATGACGTCATCGACTGAAATGAGAGTATGGCTTGTCCGGGGAAGGAATGCTATTGATTGGTGGAACGTGAAAATCCTGTTTCAGGAATTATAGGATATATCCGCTGGGAATATGGATTAAAAAGAGCAAATTCTCAGTGGTTTTCACAAGTTTATCGGATGTCCACTGGAACGCTAGATGGATGCAAAGTCTATGATAAATCGGACATAAAAAAAGATGGTTAGAAAGAATCACATATGCTTGCTATTCACAAATAAATCCGATATAATCGAGTACGTAATGGGAATGATAACTTCTGATAGAAAATGTTTATATTCAATTCATGAATTTTTAAATTAACCCGTTCAATTGTTTAGTTAATTTACTGTCATCATAATGTAAATAAGTTGGTGTTATCTTTCTTCCTTCGTGTAAAATTATGCATTTTTATATGTAAGTATGCGTATTTATATTAATTTTTTTTATGGAGTGCATAATTTTAAAATTAATAATGTGACATTGGAATATGTAATCAGTAATGTATTTTACTACTGTACTGTTTTTGTATCTGACGAGACATCTATTTACTTCAGTGCAATATCTGAAATTTTTGTGAATGTTATATGACAATTAATAAACTAAACTAAACTACATAAGCAAACAGAAGAGAAAGCAGATTAATGTTTTCAAAAAACCAGGGGCTTATTGTTTCGTAATAGAGTGAAAATTTGTTTTTGTTTTTTTTTCCGTTTTTTTTTGGTTTGTTTCCACGACATATTATATACGACATTCATATATACGACGCCGTCGATTTTAAACTTTTTTGTGCTATTATTGTTTTAAACGGACCGATAAAATACAGATTATTCTTTGCAACGAAGACTATTATAAATAATAAGTAGTTTATTTATATTGAATTAACTACCACGATGTACCGCAAAAATTATGAGCATAAAGAGGGAAAACTATTTTCTTGAATCACAGATCGTCAATGCATCATCATTCAGTACGTCATACATTATATGTCGAAGTTATTGCTTTTTGAAGAGGTTTTTTCCTGCAAAATCATATCCTGATCAAGTGGTTGAATATGGAAATATTAAATATCTGCAACCCATGACTATATCTTTCATATCTCTTTCAACCCGCTTTTCCATAAGAGTTTACCCAAGTATCTGTATTTGCAAGTTTTTCTTGCGCGTGTTTTCCTGCTGCGGTGTATATTTTTTCCTAAGCTAAACCTTTGGATTTTAAAACCCGCAATGTAGTTTTCTTCTGTGTACTTTTTTCAAGCAATCCGTTTCTTTAAAATATGTATGACGAAGGGTTAGACGTAAGAAGAGACTTAAAATCCTCAATTTCGCTCTAATAAAAGACAATTATCATTATTATCTGGTGAATGGCAAAATACTTCTTCTCAAACTCAGAATTATTTCATATATACTCAGGAATTTGTAGGATATTTCTTCCAGAGACTCTTTAGTTTTGGAGAAAAGCGGTCATTGATAAGTTCCTTCGTTTTTCTTTAACTAAATAAATTTTGTTCTTGAATCCGAGGAACCAAACAAAGAAATACTCTGATGCGTGAATTAAGTTGAGAGTACACGCGAAACGTTTGTAAACTTTATCACCGATATTGCGTGTAGAACAGAATGCGTGTTCTCGATATACTAACAGTATGATTTCCTCCTTTAGATTAGTAATGATTATGTGTGATAACAAGGATTTTTTTAAAATTACCCTCACATAAGTGATTCTGATTCTGAGAACCCTTTATCACTCAAAATCTTTCTTCCGAAATTTTTGTGGTTTTTAACTCCTTTATAACATACGATTTGTTTGCACATCTTGATTTTTTCATTCTCGTTTTAAATGATATTTGCCTTCTTAATTTCATGGATTAGTCTTTGAACCAGCATGTACAGGCTTTATGAAGTTAAAAACTACACTACTTCGTAGCGTAAAGCTCTGTTACATGCTACTCCATCTACTGCAATCTCCTATTTCGCAAAGAACATTTCATGACCTTTTCCCACAAAATCTCTTCTATACCTCTTCGTGATGTAATCCTCTTTTATTGGGAGTCCTGTTGACATTTTGATTTGCTATCTTATGGAAGGAATGAGATCCTGAACAAATAGCTTACATTCTGACTACAATCTGACCTTTTTACTCGTTTGGCATTGATTTTTATAATCCAAGCATCCAATTTTTATGAGAAATCCCACAGATTTATACTCATTAATTAGCTTTCTCATTACTCTAGCAATATAACAACCTAATAAGTTTAATAATTTAGACGATAAGAAAATAAAAATTCGAATCGTACGAGATACCACACAAAGAGGTTTATGGGCTTTTGACATGAAGATATTAAAATTAATTCATCTAGGAACCGTAATAAAATTCAAACATCAGTGCTTTTACAGAATTTTTTCAGAATTTTTAAATCTGTTATGTCATGTTAAAGGTATATATCTTTTAATATAAAATTTATCCTCAAAAGGCTTCTGTTGTATTTTTATTGGTGTACTATGATTTACAGAACTTCAGGAATATTTAAAATAAGAGTGAAAAATCTACTTTTGTATTCGATTGCTTATGCATTAAGATTCGAATAATATTTTATATTAGAAAAAAATCTCTTTATTTTTAATCTTGGTCGTAAATACCAGCTTATTTTTTTTGCAAGAATAACAGGTTCTACTACAAAAAGCACTTGAAAAGTATATTTTCTGATTTTTTGTGGAAAAGACCGTATCACGTTTTAGCTCAGGAGATCCAAAACTTTTTTGATCCTCTCAGGTATTCGGAGAATCGAGGCCAAATAGAGGCGAAGTATATTAATAGAGCGGTATAATAAGAGCATGGACTCGAGGTCATAAACTCGTATCCTGGAAACGTGCTTTTGTTATCTGAACTTACAAAGAGCAATCAGAGATAATATCGGCAAGAATGAATTTTGCAGTTGGGAGTTCTCTCGTGTTTGACCATTTAGCGCCCCTAAATCTTTAATCTTACCTCAATGCAGGCCAACCAAAAACTAATGAATTCAAGATAATGTAAGTCGTATTTAGCATTAACTTATTCAGTTAAATATTCCGAAATATTTTTAGACGAAGATCCACGATCAAACAGGAGTTCAATTTCAGCTTTGGTTATTACGATATTTTCGTATGGTTATCATTTTTACAATTATCATTCTCCCAGCCATCAAATAATCAATATGATAGAGGTAAGTGTGCATACTTTTATAATTTTTCAATATCCAAGTAGGATATGTTCTTCTAATGAAAAAAATTAAAAGCCCCTCGTAAAAGAAGGCACTTAAATAGCCATTAGACTTAAATAGCCATTATATGTATATGACATCTTCTTTTTGAATATACGTATACGGGAGCCTGCAGAAGAGTATCGAACCACTGCATTTGCTTGTATGTACATTTATAAAATTTATTAATAATCGCTACAACATATTTATAAGTTTTGCCAAGACGCTATTCAACGAAGATGGCTTCGTTATTTATGAGTTAAGTTGCTCAAACAATTTCATAGATAATTCGTTCTCAGAAGACGTACATACATAATACGCGTTCACTCAGTTATATAGTCAAACCTGAGATTGCAAAAAATTGAGAAGTAGTAGCGAAAAGAAGTCGGGACTAAGAATAATTTTTCTAGGACGATACGCAACAGAAAAACACTCAACATCCCTGTCACAAAGGCATCTAATACGGTGCATACTTTTATGTAGATGTAGATAGCTAGCAGAGTTCTCTATAGTTAACAAATCCGCTTACTCTCAAAGAAGAAGCATGAATCTTATACAAGTAGGAGGCTGAAATTTGGTGTATACGGAATCTTGGCAGACACACATTCTGAGGTTTGCTTCTAAGCAACGCACAAAGGTAAGCTGAAAATGTCGGAGGGAGAACAAAGTTTTAGTAAGAGAACAACATGAGTAATCCCCACCACCTTTTCCAGGAGGGCAACCATTTCAGCTAATTCATGCTGAGAGCATTTAAACCAGAATCCCAGCAGGGAGAGTGAAGTTTATTATAGATCTAACAGACAGTAATTACTTCCTATGATTGTATGATGCCAGCTAGGCCTTCCCGACCAGTTTTGCACTAAAATTTCTTGCATTGTTCCGGAGAGGTTTTCTATGCTACAGGATATGCTCCAAAATAGATGCTATAATATTTTGGGAGACTAAAGTACGGTATATACTCAAATATAAGATACATGTGTATCAAGAAATTGGGTGAAAAAGCAAAGAGCATCTTATGGGAGGATTATGGGTATCTATACTCATACTGCGCCTTATACCCGGGTTTCTAAGGTTATCATACCATTAGGTATGTAATAACTTTCATCACTGTGTCAGTATCATTTGCCTAATATTGTCAAATATTCCGGCTATTACCAAAGCAAGATGAGATATCCAGATTGGATTTGAGTATGAGTTGATTGAAGAATTCGTAAGCTAGCCACCTCTCATGACATTACCTATCCTATTTACGATCCCTACAATTTTGGAAGTCTGCCGATTCTTTCACCACAGATGAAAAGGTTAAACTTTAAAATACATGACAACCATTCTGGCTAATTATGTTAGCGTATGGTAGCGCATAAGGACTTTCGTAATGGATACAAATTACAAGTTTTCTATACAGATGACATAAAAATGATAATATCGTTCAGTTGCTTGATCTATCCTTGTCCTTAAAAATTTTCTTCCAATGTTTTTTCTATTAAAAAACGGCCGTGAGATTGATATGTAGATGTTAATTACGTATATGAATCCTTTTGCTGAGAATAAAGAGAGCATTTAGGGATGACATGCCTGATTCTACGACATTAATTTAGGTGTCGGTAATGGTTATGGGGCGAAACCTTGACTTTTAGGCGTGTTAGTGAGGTGATAAAATCTGTAAATGTGCCTTGCATTTCTTGCGAATGATTTCGTATCGCTTTGAATAAAAAAATCATACCCAGACTAAATATATTTTCATACACAGTTATAATCGGAAAAAAACTCGCCAGATTATAGATTGTCGATACCGTTAGAGTAAGTAGACATTACCCATATTATAAATACTACATACATATGAGTATGTAAGCAGATCTCGTATGTACACTAAAATAAAAAGAAACTAAAAACATACCAACTAACCACACAACTACATTGAATTCAAAACATTTACGAATCCCAGAAAATTGATCTTTGAAAAATTTACAATATTTTAATGTTTAGGAAAAATCTCATGTAAGGTCTTAAGAATCCCAGAAAATTCATCTTTTGAATGTTTCCTATGTATAAATTTAGGAAAAAACATAATTTTAGCCTATAATTTTCTAATTACGACGTAAAATTAATTTTTGAAATGTTTTGTCGTTAGAAAATGATGAGGTTTGCTAAAAGCAGAGGAATTGTGCTATAAAATTTCCTTCCGCTATCCACTGCACATCTTTTGCGTCTCTTTCTCTCAAATTACGAATGTCGCCCGGGGCCACGTGTTTGATATGCATGATGTTGAGACCAACGACATCTGTCCAGCGGAGATATGCTTTTCAGTTATGCGGGCTTTTAATCCTCTCATTCCTTCCGTGCCATACCTTCCTTAATCGCTCCCTCCTCCACCTTCACCTCTCTATCCCGGCAATTCCTCTCTCGGGACGTAAAATAGCACGCGGGCGACATGTCCACTCCTCGCCGAAATCTGCCTCCGGATCGATCGTTAGAGATCGTCCCGGGCGAATCCTAGGAAACAACGGCTCCGCGGAGGCCCTTATTTCACGAGTATAAATTGTACGCACTCCGCCAAAGATGTAATCCCCCTAAGGTATTTGACCCTCCTGCACATGGAAGGTGGATTTATCAGTAATACTCTCAATCGGAAATCTCTGGGGTAAATATCACGATAGCGATCTAATTCACAGCTTCTGTAACAGTGCACAGCGGCTCACGACAACAGCATGGAAGTGCTTAAGGTAAAGCTTACAGCATTCTTAGTGTGCCACACTGGTTTTCTTATGGTGTCACGTGAAAGTTTTTAGTGTTCCACATTATTAACTATTTAAAGCAGTAAACCCGAGTGTAAGGCGGAACTTAATTCAACTTTTCTATAGCGTATCTATTTGAGGTTTAAAATCTCCAATAGCCGTCTTTGTCGGCGTTCTTCGTCTCATTCGCCTGTATTCCGAGAAAACAAGAGAGAAAACCGCACTTTTTAAGAGCACCCTTTAAAAAATTCGATATCCTTTCTTGTTTTATCGGAATACTGGTGAATGAGAAGAGGAACGTCGACAAAGAAGGCTATTGGAGATTTTAAACTGTAATTCCTTACATACGTGTTCCAAATTTCCTTTCTTTACAGCAGCAAATATTACTAGATAATCCTTTGGAGACAAAAAGCGCTATAAAATAATTTAATACCTTTTTTAATTTTAGCTATTGATAATATAATAAATCACTCTAATGATGAACTGATTTAACCCTCCGTCAGTCGCGTCGTTGTGTTTAGTCTTAAACCGACTGCGAAAGCGAGTAAATCTGTGAAATGACGACTGTTGTAACACATGCAACGCAAGACCGCTTGGGTAAGTTTTTCGTTGGTGAAATTTTTTTTTGCTAATTTTAACGTTTACATGGAATTTTTCACTTATTTCGTCTTAAACTTTATTAGACGCATTTCAGTTTTGAAACTAATAGACACCTAGCTTTTTAGGTACTCTCTGAACGCATGTAAGTAAATAAAGGTGAATAATAATATTTTTTACTAAAAGTTGTATACTTCTTAAATTATTCCTCTTAAGGAAAAACAAAACTTGAAAAAAGGCTAACAGGGCCGGGAATCGAACCCAGGATCTTCCTTTATCCGGGAGGCTGCTTTAACCATCTAAGATACCCGGCCAGAACATTTTAACAAGCCATTTCAACCCTTTCCTTGTACTTATTCTTCTTAAATTATATTATTACCTAAAGTTTAGTACTCAGAAATAATAATTAGTTCAATTAATATTAAAATTTTGGCCAAAAATCGATATGTTGTATGGAATGAAACGCCCGACTGTTCGTGTTACGATCATGAACTTCTTATGATCATGGCGCGACTGATGAAAGGTTAAAACTGAAAGTTGAAAATAACTTAAACTTGAAAAATTTATCTCCCTTAAATTAACACTGTCCAACAAAAACCAAGCTATGTGTTGGGTTTCCATCTTTAAAAACTCTGAAACAAGTCTTTCTCTCGATTTCTTAGTCGTGGTGAAGAAATTTGAAGAGATGATAGACGGAACAATGAAGAAAGTAACTTAAATGGTGACATATTACTATCCATGTGATCGGCATAATGCATTTTAATCGCTACTTAGGGCAGGGGTTCTCTAATTGATGCACCAATAGACCCCTTTTAGAGTTAATTCTACCGTTGTAGACTCCTATCTAGAGATCTTATCGGCTCATTTCGATCCGTTAGCATTACATAGATCACAAGATCTAACTTTGTACTTCATGACCCTAGAGGTCCGCGGGCACATACTTCTGTACATTTAATTTAGGAATGTATTAAAACTAGTAATATTACACTGGGCTACAAATATCAAACGCTATTTTTTTACTATTCCAGCAACTTATGCAAATTAAATAACTGTACTATGGCACGATAATTTTGTGTGGGAAAACTATAGAAATCATCTTCATGGGAAAATTCTGAACTATATTAACTGCTCTCCCATTCCATATGCCAATATTTACATCAGACATATTATGGTAACTAGCACTGGTTTTATCTATGTTTATGTAAAAACCATGCAAGCCGCATTTCGGCGTGTGGCAGGGGGTACACGCACCTTGACTCAGTTTTCCTAATCGATTGCTTTCTCGTATCGATTGCATAAAAACGAATTCACAAAAAGATTCGTTCTAGCATCTATTTCCGTGATTTTCCTCACAGTAACAGAACGGCCTATATAATAGGGAGGTCGCATTTTATCGGTTACATCTTTCTAGAACGTAATTTCTCTGACCTTATTTAGTAAATTTATCCTTTGAATTTGTCTTCCATCTTCTAATGATCCCCATTCCGCGTATTTATAAGTATATAGAAGATTATAATCATAATATTTCTTTTTATGGAGGTATTCTCATCTAAACTTTTTCCATCCCTATATTTCAAGTTGAGGGTCACCGAGAGCATAAAAGATATAAAGACGGATTTTCATATGCATATGGATGCGGGAGGAAAAGGCGTTTTAAGGCTCTCACTCTAGAAATTGAAACATACGAGAGGCGCCATTTAATATAGCTGCAGAATAAGTGAGTGTTTTCCCCACAGACATAGAGGAATGCACAGACACACAGCGGTGAATAAAAATAAGTATCCTTAAGAGGCTGCTTTCGGAATGGCGGATTATTGCTCGGAGACGTGCCTTGTTTAATGCTATGTCGCCTGAAATGATATACGCACGCTCCCTACCTTTTCTACTTCGTGTGAGTGGATAAATATGTCAGCCCGTGCAAATGTACTTGTGAATGCAAGGAGTGTTATTTCTACCAGTGAAATTTCCCCCGACTTTCACTCAGAGCCTTATAGTGGATGTTCCTCTATACGCAATTGCATGCAGGAGGCTTTTAGCTTGAGAGCATTTGAAAAATAACTCATCTCGGACTTTATTAAATGAATTCAATGTGAAATACGATTCAAACTCCGTTGATCGAAAACAAGATCAGTCTAAGACAGAATATTTAGGAAATTTTAATAGTAAGGATTGACTCAAAAGTTACAAAACAATTTCGCTGATGTTTTAATTCATGTGAAGCTAGGAATAATTCATTCTTATGGAGCATAGTTATCCAAGCCTTTACCCTGAGTGTGCTCAATTAGTTCTTACACGAAATTTGTAGTCCGTAAACAACGGACCTTGTTTTTATTAGGAATACAAATAATTAATTCGGAATAGTTAGTTTTATGAAGCGAGTTAATAAGCTTTGAAGGGTATTTGTATATTTTTATCCACTGAATATATCAGTGAAATTTTGCTGCAATCATTTGCATATCAAGAAGTCAATTGATATAGTTTTAGAGGGGAATACCAATTTAATATTTTAAAAATAATCAACTGGAAATTATGAATCAAATTTTCATTTTACTTTGATTCGGAGCAGATTGCAATCTTCATTTTTAGAGGTAAATTTCATATTCTCACCCTGAAATTTAATTGGAGTTTAATTCATTTTTATTTGCCTTATGTTTTTTCTCAATTTATTCCAAAGTCAAAAATACTACCCTTCGAAGTATGCTATTCCTTGTAAATCAATGAAGTTAGTTAGTCCTTAAAAATTACGAGAACTTTAATCAGTTGGTACTGAATAAATTAATCTTAATTTATCGCAAGAACATGAAATTAAATAACGTTATCATCTTATAAGAGCAACTTTAATCTAGAGGATTTCTCCATCACGTACTAAATTACCCTACAATTGCTGCATTTCGTGCCAAAAATAACCATCTAACTTACGTCGGACATGAAAAGATCTCGTATTAAGAGTTTATATAACACGAGAGAAGTTGAAGCTTTATTAAGCAACGGAATACGCTGGAAACCATTAATTTTCGACTCTACGCCAAGCTAATTCTATAGAAATCACCAAAGAAAACTTCGTTAATAGAGCGAAGGCACCGGAAGCTCACTTCCGAAATTCTGCATAAAAAGTGTTTGCGTGTTATGACCTGAGGCGCATTCGAGATCCAATGAAATGGCTCCTTTGTTGCGATGAGAGGAATTAATGGATGCCTGGATGTGCTCGTGACTGGACAGCTTGAGAGGAAACTCTTGCTAAACTGGAAACTTTCCTCTCAAGCCGTTTCCGATCATTCATCAAGTGTAACGCACACACTAGACTCCTGATTATTCGGAAATGTTGGAATGTAAAATCCGTCGGATAATCGGATTCCCGGTTGATCCGCAGAATGAAAAATTGGGCTGCGATGTATACCCTAAGCTCCGACCTTAGAAAATGAACCATCCATATTGAAATGAACAGTGAGTTTTTCTTAGAAGGTCGGTAAAGAGAGAAAAATTAGGAACGCGGCTGTTAAAGAAAAATAGGTTAAATATCTCCAATAGTCGTCTTTGTCGGTGCTCCTCGTCTCATTTACCGGTGTTGACTTGGCTTGCTTTTTATTTATGTTCGGAGAAAACAAAGGAAAACTTGGTAGCCAAAGGGTTATAATTATTAATAGTACAAACTGTAAGTAGGCTGTAAGCTGGTGGCTGTAGTTATAGATAAATAGTTATAAACATAACTAATATAAAATATTTACATAATAAACATAAAATTCCCACATAATGATTCCATACACATATTATGTTTGACTTACAGCTAAATGATGAATTTATAATATCATTTGTAACTGTTTTTTGGATTTTTCGGGGCTCATGGCAGGCCTTCTCGGTTACCGTAGTGGTCACGGAGTAGAACCCCACCGTACATACACACCCTTTCATGCAATCCCTCACTTCTCCAGAGGTCCCTAAATTACTACTACACATTATACAGCATTACACAACATTACTGTAACATATTGAAACATTTCTTTTTGAAAACGTTTTTCAGGCAAAGGCCTGAAGGTCAATGATGCAAATTTCGAAACAATGCTTCGTTCTTCGGGAGCGAATATGTACTCTTCCGGGTCATTCTGTTGTTTCCGAAAACCGGTGGCAACGTGGTGCAGACCGCTGACAAAGACGGCTAAAGGAGATTTTTATACCTCTAATTTATGAACAGTCCTTTTCCAATTTTCTGTTCCTATAACCTTTTATGTTATCGTAGCAAAAAACTGTAATTTCCCACAGGATTTATTTCAGTGCGACAGGCTTCGCTTCCGAAGATGCATATTTGGGTAAATTTTAATAAATTGATGAACTTTATTGGCTCTACACGTAAAGAAAAATGATCGTAGGGATAGACTGCCCAGGGAAGGAGATTTTAGCCAGAAACATCAATTTATTTTTGAAAAAGTAGTCGAATATATATATATATATATATATATATATATATATATATATATATATATATATATATATATATATATATATATACGAGTAAAATGTAGCTTGCATACTGCAAGCAGATCGACAACACTAATTTCATCTCGGCATCATATCGGGACGGTCCTCAATAGAAAAAAAAAAGGATTGAAAATAATCTTTAAATTCGCTGCAAGTTATTCGTCTGGCATCGAACCAGGGTCTTTTTGGTGATACACACTATGCAGCACAATAGAATTTCTCCATCTCTAATTATGTGTGAAAATTAAAGCAAAAATATTGGGCGCAGCTTCCTCAAAAGACGCTCTAATGTTCACGAATGTAAATGGCTCTCGGGACTCGAACCAAGGACGATCGTGGAAATTTAAAAAATGTTTCTTAAAGTTATTAATGATCTCAATCCATATGCCAAATTTCAAGTTTCTATATTATTGGGAAAGGTTTCAAAATAATTCCTAAAAATCGGATCAACTTCTGATTGCAGAGACACCTGGTGTCGAACCCAGGACACATTGATAGCTATGAATGCATAGTTTGATTTGTTAAGACTGGTTCTTCTATCACGCTAAGTTTTAAGTCGATAGCATGCCGGGAAGAACCTAAAATTTGTTTCCGTTATCTCCATAAGAAATGCATTGAGAAATGTAAATGGCGCCCTGGGATCGAACCAAGGACCATCAGCGAATATGTAAAATTTGATTATGAAATATATTTATGATCTCCAACTCCATGCTGAATTTCAAGTTTCCATGCCATCGGGAAGGGGTCCAAAAAAAATCTTAAAAATCGCCACAATACATTTTAAACGGCCGATTTTTGCCTCGGCCTAGCATCGAACCCAGGATATTTTTCGTAAAACAAATTTATGTTTTCGATAGATCATGACCATATATAAAGGCTCCTAGAGTTTCGATTCTCTACCTATCCGGGAAGTATTTTTTAAAAATTCCCGAAAATCTAAGCAATGCATTTAAACGGGAAAAATCGGGACTTTGGGGCCCTCTGGAATCGAACCCATGACACTGAGGTTCAAAATCGCAATTTTTCTTGAGGTTATACGTTATGGCCAATATGTCGTAAAAATTTCAAGCCATTGACGCTAGTGGTTTGGCTTGTGACTTTGTATCCTCTCTATATATCTATTATATATAGATGCTTCTCCGGATTCATTCATATATATACCTATATAGATAGATAGATAGATAGGATACAAATTCACAGCCTAAACTACAAGCGTCATTGATCTGAAATTTTTATGACATATTGGCCATAACGTGAAACCCCCAGGAAAAAAGAGACTTTGATCCTCAGTGTCATAGGTTCGATTCCAGAGGGCCCCTAAGTCCCGATTTTTCCCGTTTGAATGCATTGCCGTGATTTTCGGGAATTAAAAAAAAATACTTTCCGGATAGGTAGAGAAGTAAAACTCAAGGTGCCTATATTTATGGTCTTGGACTTTCGAAAACATCAATGACTTTTACAAAAGTTATCCTGGGCTCGATGCTAGGACGATGCAAAGATCTGCCCTTTAAAAAACATGGGAGCCGTTTTTCATTATTTTTTTAGATGCACTTATCGAAATGATAGGATGTTCGTGCTTGGCTGGAAGATGTATGGTACGAATAAGTTTTAGAAAAAAATTTTCATAAGACCGTACTGTTCCTGGGTTCGAAGCCAGAGCACAATAACGTTTCTCTCATAAGGAATATAAAGGAAAAGTAGGACGTCATTTGAGGCAGTTGTAACCAATATTTCTGCTTGAATTTGCATACGCGGTTAGAGATGGTGTTTTTCTTTTGTGCTGCATAGAAAGTATTGCCTGAAAGACCCGGGTTCGATGCCGGGCGGTAAAAATATCACCCATATATAATACTATGGGGTATCTTTTCATAATTTTTTTATGCATTTATCGATATGTAAGGGAGCTCTTGCTTAGATGGAAGATGTATATTAACACTTTGTTTAAGAAAAAAATAGATAAGACCATGCTGTTCCTGGGTTCGATGCCAGAGCACATTATAATTTCTCAAATAAGGAGTGTATGTGAATAGTAGGACGTCGTTTGAGGTAGTTGCACCTAATAGTTTTGCTTGAATTTTCACACATAGTTTGATATGGTAATTTTCTATTTTGCTGCATAGTAAGTACACCAGGAAGACCGGGGTTCTCTGCCAGGTGATTAAATTGCAGCGAATTCTACGAATATTTTGAATTTTTTTTTCTTTTGATGTCCGTCCAGATATGATGCCGATATGAAATTAGTGTTGTCGATCTGCTTGCAGTATGCAAGCAACATTTTACTCGTATATATATATATATGATATATGAATGAATCCGGAGAAGCATCTATATATAATAGATATATATATATATATATTCGACTACTATATATAGCTAAAAAGTCGCTAAATTCCAAAGCAATTGATTATATTGCAGTTATAACATAAAAAAGCTTAATTTAAGGTTACTAAAACGTACTCAAAACATTGAGCTACCGAGCCACGCCCTTGACACATCTTTCCGTTTACAAATGTAAGGACGTGGTATGGTAGTAGTACTTGGAATGCCTGCCCGGAAAGCCAATCCTCTATTTTTCACTTCTCTTACCATAAAATAGCTTAAATCCTCTTTTGCAGTTAGAATAAATCTTCAGGCACTACAAAGATGTAGTTGGGCTCTACGAACCCACGCCTTGATAAGGCCTCATTGAATAACTTTCTTACTATATTACATTTTCCGATTTGGAAGATTACAAAAACGAGAGTATTTTATCTCACTTTGCTTTTTATATCCGCATTAATCCTAGGTAACTCAGAATTTACCTTTATCTTATTTTTAACTAATTATAGACACAGATTTCTTCCCAAACATTCCAGTTTTCCTCTCCCTCTACACACGTAACAAAAAAGAGTGACGGGAGGGATTGGGAGAGAGGTACTCTACCAAAATATATTGGAATATTGACTTCATTACTCTCAGAGAGGGCGTGGAAATATCAGGGATCTAGCAAACATGTCAAGAGTGTTTGGAAGTTTGTTTGGCGCGGACGTATTTTGGATTGCTTGTCATAATTTTTCACTCTTCGGTGACGTTTTCAGCTGAATAAGACTAAAATATTCCGCAGCTAGTTTCTGGTTGAGAAATCGTGTGAACGGTAACTTACGGTTAGAAACTGATCTATTTATTTATCTCATGTCATAGAGTCAGCTGAATATCTATCTGAAAATTTATGTATCTATCCGGAGTAAACCTCTTATTGAGTATTTGTGTAAATTACGGAACATTCATTCACAGTACTCCATTCCTCTTATCTAGAAAACTGTGAACGGAGAATACTAAACTAATTAATGAGATATATTCAAGAATAACATTCATGAATAATCTCAAATATCTAAGTCGGTCGAATCCAAGAATATACGTGAAAACTGCTTATTAACACGACAGTTGCACTGCATTTAATTGTAGGAGATATTTAATAGGTTATAAGGATTTAAGTTAAATAGCGGATTTCTAAAATTAATAGTTTTGACGCTCCTGATGCATTCAAGTTTATATTTAATACATTTGTATAGTAATAGTGCGAGTATTGCGAATTATTTTCTGATTTTGACGATAATAAAAAATTAACAATAAAACTTGTAGCTATTTTGAAAGGGTGTCTGTGGAATCGTTCAATAAATACTATATTTAGGTTTAAGTTTCGTTCAATTTTATTTTTGATTGTTTTCGGTATAATATGAATGGATTTTTCTGATTTATTAACTTGAAATTGATTTACAATTAGAGTAAATACACATTTGGAAACCATTTAAAACCCAAATCAGCTTGTTACATCTACCGGAGTAATAAACATGATCACAAAAAAATTCCAGGTCCGAACAAGGTAGAGATGAAATGTGTAACAAATTTTGTAATAAAAATGTGAGTAGCCTAACTTCGGTGGCGAATCCTGCATATTCAAATCATTTAATTTTCAATTAAACTGTACAAATGCTGTCGAAGATAGCAAATAGAAATCTGATCGACAGCTTTTCCCATAGTTGGTTTTGAATAGATACAGTAATATCTACAATCGGAAAATTAAAGGGACATGATTTACCATTTTTCAAAGAAAGCATTCATTATCATTGATTCTTTTAGACGAAGAATAAACTTTTCAGTCTCAATCTCGCCTTAATAAACACCTTATGAACTTTACAGCTTTCGTAGCCATAACAGCGGAAGCGTATTACAGACCTAATGTATCATAAGTCATCTTGATCAATTTAGCTTTATTCCATATTTGAATTTCTTCGCGTTAAAAATCAGAAAGCTTTTGTCGCTTATATTTCTTATCGTTCCCAATGATATGTATCAAAACAAAAATTTCCAGCTCAAACCAAAATTCAAACTCAAATACATTGAATAGTTATACGCTTCTAAATTCTCCCACTATGAATTCATAGATTTTTGATACTTGAAACTAGTTTCAGTATGCATTGAAACGTATAATTTAACTTTCAAGGAGGCGTAAAAATTGCGGAATAGGCATCAATAAAAAGAGCCTCTCATTTAAAAGAAGACGAGATCGCTCGGCAGCCAAATGTTTCGGGATTCAAAAACTTCGAACGGAATTGGATCCGTGGCTAGGCGGCGGAAAAGGCTTGCGATTAATCTGTGGAGGAAAAAGCGCGGGTCCATGAGGATTCCATTAGATTGGAAGATACGGAGGGATTTAAGGGAAGATTCGGCACTAAGTGTGGATTTTTCGTATCGATCGACCGGTCCAGGAAGTTCCGTTTAGAGTATTTCAAAGAGATGCTCTTATCTCAGGAATCTCCAATGAACGACTTCAAATACCATTCATCATCAGTTAATCGATTTTACTATACAAACCCTCTTTTAGCTTTCTTTATTGATTACGATTTAAATTTGTTGAGGGGTCTTGGGAATGATGAAAAATTTATTCCGGCAAATCCATTCCACATCCATTTATTCATAGACGTATCAAGCTTTTAGTAAGCCTATCCGAATCTTGAATATTCTATTTTTCTCCCCATCATTTAAGATTAACTTCTTTTTCAAGTTATTATTTTCAGCAAGCTTTGTTTGTAATCTGTCTCTGATAGAAACAATTCCAGAGGGCAGGCTATTTTGCCAAAAAGACTTAGCGTTATGAGAGTCGACTAGTAAAGAAATTAGTATCAAAATCAGCAAAATATAAATAAATAATAAGTAAATGTTCACAAATGCCATTAATATGAGCAAACTTTATAACAAATGGAAAAAAACGAGTAAAAAGTGGGTCTATATCCAAATTTCCTCTATAGGCAGGGCTACCATAGGGCTCCCTGCTTGTGGGAGAACTTGAAGGAGTTTCGCAAAATTGTCGTGACAATTTATTGCATGTAGTGTAAAGGATAATTCCTTATTAATAAATCTCAACATGACCTACGGTAAGGTGATTGAACTGCTTTCGAAAAACAAAGAATTGATGGAGAAAATCATTGGCAATGTGAAATATTGTAAATAAAACTGCTTTACCAATTGTATCTTACTTTCTGTTGAGAAATCTTAGTTTTGGGTCCGAGTCTCTGCTTATTTTTGGCTCCCAATCAATCAATGGTAGCCCTGTCTATGGGTATTAGAAATAAATCTTAAGAGAGAAATACGTTTCTTCTACAGTGAGTTTTCGTATTCAATATTTCTCTGCTTCATCTTATTGAAAGTTTTTCATCTGTCTTGATAAACAGGAGATTTATTATGCTAAAACTTTATGATTGTCTTTTCATATATGATATTTCAATAACATTTTTTCTATATATTTTCGAACGGATACCTTCAACCATACATTCTAGCTGAAAAACGTATACGATTTCTGGAAATCATCAATAGCAGTTTAAGAGAAAATAAAGTTTCGAATCGATTCACGCATATAAATACACTCCTGAAGGTTTTTTCATTCTGAAAGATGAGCTTAACTCAATTTGAAAGACGATTTCTTCAATATGATAGTATGGACTTTTAGCCCAGATTTTTCTCGTTTCTGTTAACAGCAAAAATTTGCTTCTGGACTTCATTATTTTCTACCTCCTTCATTTTAAATCTTCTGTTATACACCATTAATATATTTTAATTTCCTAAATGCTTATGTATACAAATCGTATAATAGTGTAATAATTTTGTCTCGTTACATTTTCGGCAAAAAGATACATTACCTATTTTTTTCTCAGTAAACGTAAAATGCTCGATTGACGGTGAATATTTACAGAAACACATCTTTAATAGAAACTCTTTTCACAAAGCTTTCAGCTTTTGATTGCCTGAATCGTGGAAATAAGTATAGCCTCTTGAAATATCTTGAGTTTGGCCTTCGCCTTTGAAGCTTGCCATTCTTTCTTTAATACCGTTTCCATTCATTCCAGTGACAATGCTCTCCATATTGATTTCCTAGATTTTATCCATAATTAATAATTCTCTCGAATTCCCTCCATATATTCTATTCTATATCTAAAACGAGTGAGATTCTTTTGCGGATAAATACATGTTGTATTGCAATCACAATTGCAACAAACGCACTTTAAATTACCTATTGAACCCCGCAATATTTCATACATTGTAATATCATATTATAAACTTCAGTCACAACAGAAATTATGGACGAGTATTTTATCCATCTTATATACGAGTATAATAATTAATTTCGTTAAATTTTCTGCAAGAAAATACATTATCGGTCATTTTCGCTGAAAACGTAAAATGCTCGATTGACGGTACATATTTACAAAAACACATCTTTATAAGAAACCCTCTTCAAAATGCAGAATGAAAACACTTCGTACTTTTCCACAGAAAATATATTTTGCGACCGGTTCCATAAGCGAGCTTACATCTTCAGGCCTGAAGATGTAAACTCAGGCCTGAAGGTGTAAGCTCGCTTATGAAACCGGTCCCAGAATAAATTTTCTGTGGAAATGTACGAAGTGTTTTTATTCTGCAAATGGGCTTCCACGAAGTCACGCCTTCTCATATCGATTATACTTTTCAAAATGCTATCAGCTTTTCATTGCCTTATTCGTGGAAATAAGCATAGCCTCTTGAAATATCACGAAGTTATTCTCTTTATCGGGTTAAGTGGTGAAAAGGCCACCGAGTAACACGATTTGAGTTGTAAATGCCTTTGGTCGACTACAAAATTTCGTAAGGAACGCACGATTCACTCAAGATTCCGCATATGTATACAGACCGATAAAATAACGGCGGCAAACAAAATCCTTTCCCTTCTCGATCTGATTCCGGGGAAAAGAAAAACCGTCCTTCGTATGCACGAGCACATATCTAAGTAATCTTACGCCAATATAGCTCTCAAAGCAGCCTCAACGAACCCACCGCTGAAGCGGAAACTAAGTTGACTTTTTCCCCAAGGAAATAACCTATCGCGTGGAGTTTATTTGAGCAGGGATTCCAGACGAAAGAAATGGCTTCTTCATACCATTTTTTGGTTATGAGCAGATATGGAAAGACAAAAGTAATGAAGTAAAATATTTAAAAGGAGAAAGATAAGCGTACGGAGACCTTTGGAAAGCGAAGACGAGGAATGAGGAAGAAAATATTTTGGATATAGGCTGGCGAGAAAATTGTGACAGAGAATTAAAAGAGGTAGCATTCGCAAATGTCCACGCAAGTGAAGCACAATGACTCCACAAGTAACACTTTTCTTCTCAGTTCATAAGGAGAGACCTTGATTACTCCTATTATACACTCATACCTCAGTAGCTTTCCTTTCATCACAGACATTATAAAGACTGTGATAAGAGTAAATGAAAGATACTCTTTTTTCTATTCGGAACCAAATGACAAATGAACATATTCCATTTCTCATTATTTGGTAGTGGGAACAAACAAATGGTAAACATTCAAAAATGAAACGCAAAAAAACTGCAATTCGAATACGCTTTCGACTGGGAGAGGGCAATAGAGATACTAAATTTATTGTTTTAATAGTGGTAAACGAACCTCGAGTCCAATCCAGAAGTGTAGAGGAATTATTCCATCAGAGATATTTGAGGGGAAAATACAAAATTACTCCAATATCCTTCAGAAGTCTGCGGTAGCCTTTTCCCCCCGATATCTTCCAGCAGGTCAAAGGGTCTGAAAGATGAAGAAAAGAAGATGAAATGTCAGATATCGGTAGCCAAAAGTTCTTTACATAAGAGCGTGTGTTTAGTTGTAAGCAACGTGTTTTTGAACATCTTAGCTTGGACGCAACGAAACTGTTGTTTGTTATTTAGCTGCATGCTGAATAAATCGGGTAAAATACAGCGTAATTAAACTTATTTGAACAAGTGGTAGTTTGTTATTGCTTTCAATCGTAAAAAAGAAAACTTACGCCATTAAACTTACAAATTTTACGATACTATATTGGAATTTTTCGTCAACTTCTTTGAGTACAGCTAGTTCAATCGGGATCAAATTGTATCTTAGAGCCATTTAGTAAAGAAGAATACATAATATTATATGCATTTATTTGTTGTTTCTCCTCCTTAGTAAAATAAAAAATAAAACAACTTAAAATTTGAAGTGTTTTAAAAAATAAAAAAATGTTCAATAGTTTCTGCACCTTCTGCCAAAATCTGGGGACGAACAGTAAACTTGGAACAAATGAAATGTAGTAAGAGATGGGGAGAGTTGAAGGGAGAGGATAGAGGAAGACGACAGTGAAACATAAGGGGTAGAAAAAGATTGTAATACTACGGAAGAGTGGATAAGCCTGCACAAGAGAGGAGTGGAGTTAATCGCGCGTAGACAACTCATGCGTTGCCATGAGTTTTACACGCTCCACGAACATAATTCCAGCCCAGTACCAAATTTCAGGGCATCCGTTAGAGTTAGTGCACGATAACAAATACCTAGGAGTCACGTTTAGCAGTAACTTATCTTTTAAAGAACATATTCGAGATGCGATAGGAAAAGCGAATAGAATGCAAAGATTAACTGGTAGAACGTTGAGAGGATGCTCATCGAGAGTCAAAGAAATAGCTTACTTTTCTCTTATTCGCCCGAGTCTTGAATACTGCTGTGCGGTTTGGGACCCACACGAAGTAGGTTTAGTCTCAGATTTAGAGATGGTCCAGCGTAGAGCAGCCCGATTCGTTTGCGGGGATTTCAGGTTTGATAGCAGCGTTACGGCAATGATAGAGTCCCTCGGTTGGAATTCACTACAGATGAGAAGATCTGAATATCGTCGGAAACTTTTCGAAAATTTCATTCGTTCAGAACTTATAGACGAATTAAGTGAAATATTAGTGCCAGTAAGGAGTGAACGCGATCTCTGAGAGGCATCGACGAAGCGTTATAGGGAAGTAATCGCAAAGACAGATAATTATTTTTGGTCTTTTTTTCTCCAGGCTATTAGAGATGCTAATAGGTAGGAATGAATAATGGTGGTGCATTGCACCCCCTGCCATACGCCTCTGGCGGCTCGCAGGGTATATATCTAAATCAAAATTTAAATCTAAAATCTAAATATTCGTTAGGAACTGTTTTCTCTGAAAGTTGATTAATAAGTAACTGTCTCATTTCCATAAACGTCATGTATACACTAATCCGCAGATTAAAGCCTTAAATAATTGAGTGTATTCCTTCTAATTTTTATCTTGCCAACGGTAATTGAGGCTATGTTTACAATAGTCTCCCTTACTCCCAAAGAGTTTACTAAAATAGTACCGCATAGTGAAGAGCTTTTTCCAGTACCAGTAAGTGGAGCATCGGCAACCTACCGCACCTCCTAATACCTCCACCTTCGGAGTCCCTTCCCCCCATTCTCGTGCATTG
The DNA here is from genome assembly GCA_947579665.1 of Sympetrum striolatum. Taxonomy (NCBI): domain Eukaryota; kingdom Metazoa; phylum Arthropoda; class Insecta; order Odonata; family Libellulidae; genus Sympetrum; species Sympetrum striolatum. Next base: position 47,519,358 of record OX388351.1, on the reverse strand, counting down.
ACTCTTTTCTATGCACAGCAGCGTTATTAAAGTATCAATTCATGGTGTACGCATGGCATATTTTGAAAAAAACAAGGGAAAGATTAGCGACAGCAGGCAATAACGAGGAACTGAAGGTCGTTCACGGAGTAAGGAGTTCGCGTGAGTGGGGGTATACCTCTCCGAGGAGGGTATGCTCGAACATGCTCTTTACTACGCGGGATTTATTATTAGAGGTTTAAAATCTCGAAAAGCCGTCTTTGTCGGCGTTCCTCCTCTTACTTCCCGGTATTCGGAGAAAGCAAGAAATGAATGTCGCACTATTTTTGTTCTTGCTTTCTCCGACTACAGGGAAGTAAGAGGAGTAACACCGACAAAGGCGACTTTTCGAGATTTTAATATTCTATTTCATTAACAGCCGTATTCCAATAGTCCTTTCTCAACGCGATATTATTATATTCTTGAAAACGACAACTCCCAGAATCAACGTATCGTTGGATACCATAATCACGTATTTTTGCAGTTGGGAGGTTACCAGTCGGACCCAAGCCATATCTTTGTCCATTCGCCCTGATGACATCAGTAGATAAGGACACTGTCGATGTCCTCGCGCACTTGCTTTCAACGGCCCCCGGAATTTGAGGACAAATCGGCTGCGAATGAGGGGCTGCGTCATCTGGAAGGAGCTGAACACGCGTTTAGAAGGGGATCTTATCACGTTAGTCATCGCCATCTGCCTCCACTCATTAAACGATGCCCCGAAGATTGCGGCCCTCCCTGATCTTCATCAATGGCAGCGGCTTCGTTGGCGATTAGCATTCTATCCATCGCAGAGTTTGGCCTTTGAAGCTTGACATTCTTGTCTTAAATACCGTTTCCATGCATTCCTGTGACAGTTCTCTCCATATCGATTTCCTAGATTTTATTCATAATTAATATTTCTCTCCAGTTCTCTCCATATATTCTATTCCATATATAAAATGGGTGAGAATCTTTCAGGGATACATACATATTGTATTGCAATTATTTGTAACAAACAATCGTTAAATTACCTATTAAACCCTGTATTATTTCATATATTGTAACATCAGCTTAACTTCAGTTACAACAGGAATTTTAGATGACTATTTTATCCATATCTACATAATTATACAATGAAAATTACCAACAAGGCTAGGGAAGTAATAGAAACTAAAAGAAATTATATTATTCTCTAGAGATTGAGGCTAACAAAATCGTTAAAAAAGACTGTCCCTTGTACCAGTTACGGAAGGAACTCTTTTGAATATATCATACCTACAGAATTGAATAAAATACCTTTGTAACTAATACATCTAAATTCCATAAAAAGTGCAAAAGTGGAAATCAAAAACTGGATTATTAATGTATCAACCTAAGCTGTTAAATGTAAACACATTATGTATTAACCTTTACAATATTTAATGTAGCTTTTAACAAAAAACAAAAGAGGAAGTCCGGGATTGGAATAAATAAAGCAGACAATGGAGGATATGAGATGTGGAAGCTATTTAGAATTGAAGAGGATGGGTGAAAATAGAGAAAGATGGAAAATTGTCACCAACCAATCCTGAGGGAATGATAAACAGAAGAAGAATGCAGTTTTTAACAAGCAGTGTGTATTCATATGAACATATATAGATGCACGTATTATTATTCAACGCAATTTCAATATTTGTTCTTTACACCTGTTAAACTCTTATTTTACAATCCTATAATATTCTGTAGATTACCTAAATGGAACCTTCTTACAAGAATTTTGCTTAGCAGGACCAAAATGAATGATTCTATGTGAAATTATATTCAATTTGATGATCTTTTCTTTGTAATATTTTATTGTATGATTACTGCACTGCTGTATTTTAACTGTATGAAATAAATTATTATTAAATTATTAAAACATGCAAAACTCCAAGGTATCCATTTATTTGTTAGTGCCTTTCATTAAAGAATATTTGGCAATAAAACCAATTCATTAATTAAGTATTTCCTCGAATCTCCCCTATTATTTTTATAATATTTATTTTTTTGTCTCATATTGTACCTAATGGATGAAGATCCATGTACCGTTTTCTATTTCTTTTTTTGCTTTCCTTATGTCATTATGTATATTGCTATCATTTGTTTTAATATGAACTGATTCTTACTTATGTATCGCATGCAAGTACTTACTGGTAGTGAACTTATTTATCTTTTTCGTGTATTTTTTCTTTCTTATCTTTCAGTTATTACTATCGGTAGGTTTGCGCAAGCTTTTCATATCCCCCTCTTCTTTGTGGGTGTTTTCCTGCACTGGATTTTTTTCTTAAGAACCTCAAAGGTTTTTTTGCATCCACAATTCTTCTAATTGTTTCTCATACTATTCTCTTTAAACTAATTATAATTCTATAATTAATGACGATGGGTTGGATGTAAGAAGGGACTTTTAGCCACAATCTCGCCCAAATAAAGACGAATATTATTATTATTATGTTCACTGTTGAGGCTAAGGGTCTATAGAATCCAATATCATAACATAACAATAACATTCAATAATATCCATCATAATTCTAACCGCTCATTACCGAAACGCAAACCAATTAATCTGATATAAATGTGATAGCGTCCTCAAATAAAAAAGATTTTTCACTAATCCTATTATTATTCTTCTTGAATAATCAATGGTTCTAATTAAGTTCTGCGATATTTTTTTCATAAAATTAAATTTTTACTTGGAATCAGTCGTTTCAGCACACTATTCTCTCGGGATCTCTGTGTCAGGGTCATTTGCGGTTACGCTTCTCCATACCGCCTCGTTTGTTGATATTATCGTCTGTATAGCGCATTCCTATGACAGCCATGTGGCTCTAATCTCATGGGAACGACTCAATTTCCCCCTTTCTAAGTCGATCAAAGGCGCAAACTTCAGAAACACGGCCCGAGGTACTTTCACGAGCTACTGAAAATCAATGCTAACTCCACCAAATTTTTCACCTACATTTTTAAACTGCAAGCGACTTTCCGAAATATGGATGAAGATGCGTAATGCATGTGTATTTATCATATTACTGTCGAGTACCGTCCGTGATAAAAAGTAGAATGCATATCCCTTATTATTATAAGTGTCAGAATAGTGGAAGTATCATATTTATTAATTATCCTAAATACTCTTAACCCTGATTAAATTTAAAAAATCACGGAGGAGGCCGAAATATAGTGGAAATCCAACGTAATCGAAATAATTGTTAAATAGAACAGGTTTTATAAAACAATCCTTTCGATCTTGAGGAAGGTTATTACTAGCCGAAACTAGTCGCCACTGTAACCTCTGTATTTGGAATAGTAGAAGTTACTTTGTTTTTACGATAGAACCTGTTTTATTTGATAATTCTTTAGATCCTGATTAAATTAACAATGTTTTCAATAATTTAATTACCTTTCTTCTATTATGTATACAAACTACTTTTAACATTCGTTTCTATTCTATTATACTATTCTTACCATATAAAGGTTTTCGGAAACCTTTTTGTAAAACTTCAACCGATAGTCTAATAAGTATATTTAGTAAAACTGAAATATCCTTTCTTCTGAAAATTCCCATCCTATATCGGATTGAGTATGCTTTAGAGGATCTGGGTATGCTTACTGTACGAAGGTTTGCAGGGCCCCTCCTGTAAACAATTCCTCAAGTTCCGTCCTTGAAGAGCTCACTCATTCTCGCCACATGGCCATATGCTCTTGAAATCCATTCCGAGAACTAAGCCCACCCAGCACGAATCCAACGGAAGACGGGTTGAGACGCACTATTCTCTTCCCGACCTTTTTAACGCTCGGCTAGCGTCGACATTTCTACAGAACGTAGGATAATTCACCAATAGGATTACCATGAGTCTTGTTTTGACCAGCATTTTCCCAGTTAAGGGTTAACTTATGGCGATGTTCAATTTTTTAGATATTTCAATTTGAAGGAAGAACTCCAAGAGAGAATATAATAGAAGATGCAGAGATATCGATGAGAGAATTCGCTTGAAAGCAAAATTCCCTGTTAGAGGGTTTAAGAGGGGTTGAAATTGAGTTGGACTAAATCATAATGAATCGTCCCGGATTCATCTGCTTCAAGATTTTATTTGTTGCGGTTTATTGCCGGAAGAATAATATAACCCTAATAATTAAAAAAAATTAAGAAATAGCTTTGTAATTTTCCATAGTACTTATTTTCACAACCGGTTTCACTTCAAGGAAGTTATCGGGTAGTATTGTTAAAAGTGCTTCGACAGCTTAGGTCATTTCGCACATTGGCTCTCACCGGGATTTGAACCTGGGACCGCTTTCACCAAAGGCAAACGCACTGTCCACATGACTATCCGGGAGCCAGGAAATTATCGTTGGTTGTAATGGAGAAAGACTATGAATCACTGCTGGTATGATATGTAAATGACAATAATGTACTGCAATGGTTATTGAACCAAATATAAATGCTCTTTCAATATTGTTTCTTGAAGTAAATCGAGATATAACTTATCGAGTTACCTTAATAAACAATGGTCTCTCTACTTTCTATAATAATTTTTCATTATTTATTTCAACTCGTGAAACAAAATGCATAGCTTTAAGTATCTAAAATATCTCACTATCCAGAACGAATTAAGACTAAGGAAGATAACATAACTAATAACATATCTGACCTTCTCAATCGTTTATGTTAGCATCATTAAGGAAAATTAGATGAGAAAATTTTCACTAGATTATCAGCAATTCTGGGGGCTCTGGTATGTGGATGGAAGATGAAATTGAATGATCGACTTCTTCTACCATCCCCTCTCATTGCACTAATATATTCCAAGACAAGGATCCTAATATCTCTTGAATAATGATTTTTAATAAAAATTCCTCAGACCTCCAATTGCAGTTGGCGAGAGATAAAAATGACGTAAATGAGACGAAGAAAGGGACCAGGATTTAAAACTGAGAAAGGGTTAGAGGAGAACGTCGTCTTATATCCCTCACAGGACTTCCTTCGCTGCATTTAATCGGCCATTCTGAAGATTATTAGAACGCGATGATCAAAGCTCCCGTCTCAGCTCAGAACCTCTTAAAAAAGATGTCTGGAGAAGATAGGGAAGATCTTTGATAGCATTATCAAGGATGGAAAAACTCGAGTCCAATTTTCATGAGACCCTTGAACGACTTGCAATAAAAGAAACTTCGATTTGAAATTTCTAACACAGTTGAGTTGTCAGAAGATCTATGAGTATTTATCTATATTAAATAGAGCGATAGATTAATTTAGAAATAATATATTCCAAGTAAAGGATTGAGCAAAATAAAAACATCCCGTTTTTATTTACCCAGGATGATTTAAACTATTTCAGTTAATGATTTCTACATTGCATAATACATGATAATACCCTGAAAGCAACCTTTTGGCCTGTGGTAGGGGATTTGATGATTGTTCGACGACTACACATTCTTCCATTATCTCTTATTTAGCAAAATAGATAGCAATTAAAAGAGCTGGTATATACGGCTCCTTTCTTCCTTTCACCAACCTAAAACTTACCCAACAGCATTGAAACACTAATCATTATGTTTTACTGGAAATAGATATTATTTCTTTCTTTTGGTAATTTCCCTGCCATTTTACTACAATTTCTCACTCAATCCCTTTCTTCAAAGGATTCTACAACCCTTTCTTCATTCAACACCTATTACCTCTCTCTTTTCGGTATGTCTAATGAATCTCCTTTCGTAGCCTGTCCAACTACTTTTTCGTCTCTATCAAACGAAGTTATAATTTCCTTTATAATAAGAGACACTTGGTAATTTTGTACTTCTTGTTTATTTCGCGGCCCCGATTATTTCGCCCCCCCTCCCCCCGATTCGCAGGCGATTATATAATTTTCCCAGTAACGATTAATCATTTTTCTCTCGGTTTTCGAATAATATATCTATATAATTTCAAACCTGCTAAATGGGGTACTTAAGATTTACCCAAATATGTCTATTAAGTATACACATCAGTTTAATTAAGAATTTGATTTAAACAATGAATTTGCATTAAGATCGGCAATACTGCTTCGTATACATACATATACGAGAATTAGAATTACTTTCATTCGCATCTCGAGGAAGCTTTGTTACGGTCGTCCATTCATATTATTCCACCATACTTTCCAATCTTCTCTCATATCCTTCGAATTTTTTTAAACGCATATATTCAGATGTATGTTGCTTCATACATATCCTTATATCTTTTCGCAATATCTTCTCACTGCACACAAGTATTTGTTCTTTTCAGAATCTCTAGATCAGGAATACAAGTGCAGGGACTCATCATTTATCATTGACGCTAACAGAACGCTCTCCGATCATATTGAAGTAGAAATTACGACTCCGATAATAAGATTGTACGAATCCCTACGAAAAACAAAGAAATTTTGGAAGCTTTGAATCTCATAATTCTTCATAGCTTCTTTGTCAAATGTATATGGAATGCAATCATTCACATCCAAAGGATACGACAACAATTACACACCTCACACCGTAATTTCCTATTTGGATTTAGTCGTGTTGATTTCATTGAAGGTTAAAGATAAAATTATCTAATTTTCTTTGCATCATTTTGAAAGCAATATTGAAATAAACTAACCAAAAGTAATAACAGAGAAAATATGATTCCTGAAAATAAATTTGATTTTTTCGATTATTTTTACTACATCCAAAACCGGGTTCTCTATCTTCAAGCTACCTCTACACTCTTTATTTCTTAAATATTATTATAATTAAAACAATAGATTAGGAATGTAGTTTTGATGTTTTCTCTTAGCTTAAGGCAATGTCGTGTTTGGTCATGAACGTAAAGTGGAATGTCAATTTTTTTTCCATGACATTATGCGACTCAGAGCAAATTAATGGAGAGAGAACATAAATATACTAAAAGAGATTTCCGTAATTAATCCTATCACATACAAAACGAGATTCCCTCATTTTTTTTAATGCAAGTTTCGTGAATTTAGCGAGGAAATCCGAGGATTATATTTGGCCGATTGCCTATACTTCTGTTAGCTGACTGTTATGTCCACAGATGCTATTAAATTAATTACTCCCCTTCTCGAACAAACTGAAGTCCGGGCTTCGAAAATGATTCTCATTATAAGGGTCATCTGCCATATGTCGCTGGAACCGGGCAGTCACCAAGGCACAAACAAATTTCCACAGATGTGGGTCATAAATGTTGACCTCCTAAGTTGGGTCATATGCTAGAATCCTATAGAACAATTAACTCAGTTGATTACACATTGAACATTGAAATTCATTAGTGGAACTTGCGATGATCTGAGCGTATATCTTTTTTATCTTTATAAACGTGTTAACTTCTTTATGCTGCAGTTATCAGCAAGGATTACATATTGCAATGGTTATTTTCTGGGTAGTTCATTTCTGAGAACGGCAGGGACAGGAGTATGCCACACCCTTAGATTTTTTTCCGCAACGAGATCTTTTCCGGTAGTGCCATATGGTGTCCATCCATAGAAAGGGAATGCGAAAACAGGTCATGTCCGCTGTTCCTCGGAGTTTAAAGAAAAGGTGATGATTGGGTGGTGGAAACCCACGCCAAGAAAAACGCGGGCTTCTGGGCGTGAGAAAACATTGTCAGTCAAACAGTCGAACGATACAGCTCGACCACGACGGTCTACCGTTCAAAATTTTAAAGAATATAACATATAATTAGGTCTTTAACCGACGCTATGCTGAAAAAATATGGTAAACATTGATTAGAGCTATAAAAACTAGACAAAATACAAGGCGGCGAGATTCTCGGATTCGAGCGGAGGCGCCTAGTGAACGGCGCCACTTGTACGGCGCGCGCTCTATATTTGGGCTGAATCTCGAAAACTACTTGGCAGATCAAATTAATATTTTACAAAAATCACAGTTAATGTCTAAAAATGCATTGGTAGAAAAATCAAAACAGTTGAAATATGGGAAGACTCCTTTATCTCCTGTGATGTTCGAAAAAAGGCCAAAAATGTTGAAAATTATAAACTTGTGTATAAAGTGCGATGCGGCACGTCTTTCTGTTATCCGATTTAAATAATATTTTACACGATTTATTTTCTAACCAAATGGAACAACTTTAGGGGGCGCCCCGAAAGAATTTCTCAAAAAAATTTTTTCCCATATAAATAAAGACCACCCTAGTCTACCATCCACTCCCTGCGGACGCTTAGGCACCGGAGTGGAAGAATCGGGGGCTTTCCTGAAAAGGGAATAGAGGACCCCTCCGGGTACCGAACCCTGAACTTCTCCGGTGTTCCTTCCCTTTGTGTGCCTAATTCGGACCCCAGTAACCAAGTCGTTCGTTTGCGGGTTTGTTCATATGGAGTTTGCTGTGGTGTTATAGTGTAGTGTAAGGTTTATTGGTGGTGATTTGTGCTTCTTTGATTGTGATCAATGTTTGTTTTATTGAGGAATTCACATGTTTCTGCGTTGTGTAGGGGTTTTATAAGATTTTGGAGTCTGTTTGAATGGCAATGTCTTTTAAAATTACTTGAAATATATTGATGGTGACATATTATGGTGAGAAATCACTGTTCGTATTTACTTCGGAAACCTAACGATCACGAGACCATCTCATTTAATTTAAATTTAGCGATATTTTTTTAATTAATTTGTTTCATTATAATTGGCACCCAACATTCCATTTTTTATTATAATTAGTATAATATAATTACAACTTTACACCCATAGCGGGCCATTTTAAATTTTATATCGTTACAATTTGACGCACAAACCTGGGGCCTTTTTTAAATTATATGCTTACAATATATTGCTGATATATTGCTATTTCATTTGTTATGTACAGATTCCGTTTTCTGGAGTATTTGATTTTAGGTTCAATTATAATTAATACAAAAATTCATTCTAGATTTAACATTCTAGATTATTGGAGTAAAAATTGGCAGTCATTCTTTATCCAGTGATAGTCTTTGACGGAGAGTTCAAGATCGTTCTTTATTACATAAACGTTGAAAATTGAGAAGTAACAGAAGAAGTCCTATTGGACCGATTCCCTTTGATTTAATCATATTTTAAGAGTTATGTTCCGTTTTTAGAAGGATCTTTTTGATTCGTTAGTAAAGAAGTCTAAGAAAGAAAAATCGAATTCTGCTTAGTTTCGTGAGCCTTCTAGCCTGCTTAAGAAAACTTTGATTGGGGAACTAAGAGTTAGTCTAAAGTTAGCAGAGATGTACATCTCTATTATATGAAACATAGAAACTGTTTTTTTAATTAAATTCAAATTATTACTTTAGAACAAACTTTTACATCATACTTATCAGATTTCGAGTGGATTACATAACGGCTGGGTTAAAAAAATTATGATCGCATTATGAGAGATATGATCAATTTAACTTTCTTTATTTGTTTTATTTTTAACTGCAACATTTCCTAACTGAAATATGTATAGTAATATAACTCCAAAAAGTAATGACTATTACCATGATGAATAGTAGTCAAGTTCTTGTTTCATTTAACCTTTCTTTGAGGCATAACCTACCTAAAATAATCTTAAAAGACTTTTATTTAAAGCACATGAAGAAATAATCGATACGTTTTGAGTTTTCTTTCAATTAAATAAATCTTTTATAGAAAGGCACAGATTTTCTTAGTCGTTTCAATAATTTTGGGAGTGAGATATTTATGAATTTTACCCTCTAAAAATTGAAGTGGTTGGTCATCTTATCTATTTGTAATACTGCCTATCCAAATAGTAATCTCTGAAATTCACGAAGAGATACTTAACGAGCAAAGAATCCCTATATTGTTGCTTAGTGGATATAATAATATAACAAATCGTGTCTAAATTTCAATGAAAAGGTTATGCAAAGGTATTGACTATAACATGTAAGTGAGATTTTAGTTGATCTTTAGATTGGACTGTAACCTATAGTTTATTTAGGACAACAAAACTCAGATTTTTGAGGATAAGATTGGAAAAATTAACTTCATAAAAATAAGTAAATTTAGTAACCTTTTACCGTTTACGTGTGCACTTAATCTTATGTGGATTATCTCTCTTAAAAATTAACTCGATTAAGATGATGAACGACAGAATCTTAATACTTCCCCGAAGTTGTAATGCTGTCCTTTTTTTCCAGAACGGATTTGCAGAGAGAATCGGTGGATGACTAACTTTTAAACTCCGTCCGATCCTTTATTCTATGCATATGCATGGACACGCGGCAACTTTTCGTCCCTAAAACTTTCGGATTATCAAAGTTATTCCCGTTTCTCATAAGGAGAGACGCATCCCTTAGACGGCCATATGTATGAACTCCTTGAAAATTAGATCGCAAACGTCTCTGAAGCGTCTTAGACGAACTCTAATGAGAACTTTTTCATTCGATTACAAACTTTATTGTGCCTTTTCCCGTTTAAGCGCAAAGAACGGCTTTTAATCCTATTTGTTTCACGGGTCAAGCCGTGGAAGTGCTTCCAAAGTTCAGTTTTTGAGCATCCGAAAAATTAAACGAAAAATCGGGAGGGTCTTGCTGAAAAATATGGAAAAACTTTGTGCTAGATACGGCGATGAGGAAATAATAGGTTTCGGAGAGGACTTTTTACAGTAAGATTGGATTGGAAGGTTGCTATTACAGTTAGAAAAGAAACTTAATCTCTTATTGAGTGACGTTTACCCTAGGACGAAAATGAAGCAACGTTTTATCACCCTTCTCCTTTATCGAGATTAACGACGAAGAAGCCAGAAGTTTGAGTTTTATTGCGAAAGTCGTCTCATTAACTTCTGATTTTTACTATGAGATGGTAGTGAGCTTCTAGTAGATATAATCTATAGTTTATTTAGGGCATAATCATCACAGATTTTTAGAAAAGTGAATGCTATGTTGACTGTATGCAAATAATTAAACGTAGTTCTTGTCTAACCAAAATAATAATGTTGCTCATCAATCAAAATATAACTGAAAAGCAAGTTGTTAAAGGGAAATATATTACGTAAAGACATTAGTAGTAACGATAATACATTCCTGAATTGTGATATTCTTTAACGAGAAAACTGTAAATTTAAGAGACCTAACTCGTAAATTTGTGCATTATTAAAAGTCGACGAACAGCAGATAATCTGTTTTAATATATCTGTTGATCAGTGGTTCGGTCAACAACGATTAAAATTGACTAAAAAAATTAAAAAGATACGCATTACTAGTATTATACGAGGTCTGTAAAAATTAATTCTACAATTCAATCTTTTCCACATCGTCTACTTTAGATTTCGACTACACATTATGAATAGTTGGATATGTTCAAAACTTTTGGATGGACTCTCCTAGTACATTAAACTGATATACAAAATGGTAGAGTTACTTTTATAGAGAAAAACTGTATTTAAACCTACTACCATCTCAACGACAATCAACCAGCCATTTAGAAATAATGATAAGAATTGATGATCGAAGAGTAGAAAGTAAAGATTTAATATTCTGAGATTTTATCATATTCAGTTACGATTGACCGTAAGATAATAATAGACGACACTGATGTTTAAAGATTAACGAAAATCCAATAAAACTGATTGATACTGTCCTTGGATTTAAATAAAACTATGATGTGTTCCGACAGAGGTAACTTCGAACTAAATGCATAAAGTATTCTTGAATTGTATTGATAAAGAGTACGTTATTTATAAAATCTATCCTGTCAGGCCGTACTTCGTGGAAGGACGTTATAAGGTTAAGGAAAAATAACACAGTAAATTTCAACACTGTTAAATTTATTTTCGACCGGTTTCGGCACAAAGGCCATCCTCAGGTTATTTGTTGTTTAGTCCTCGGTAGTATTGTGGTCGGTATCCCCCGCCTATCACGCGGGAGACCGGGATTCGATTCCCTGCCCGGAAGGAATCTTTTTTCTTTGTCTCTTTGCTGATCAATAACTTCTTTCGTTAATCATAAACATTCGTAAAACCTCGTAGAAGCGTGTTTTATATAGCATTGCTTTCCAAGCTTCTTACGCTCCGTTCTGTTCCAAGTGAGTCTTCGCTCCCTCAGCTCGTTTTTCGTTCCGGGTTATGGAAGTGCACTTTTACGACTTCCTGTGTCTGGGCTGAGCAATCTCTCTTTCGCAGCCAATGTTTATATTAGAAGTGCCCTTGAAATCCCCTGCGTAGGGCCTCTACTGAGCTTGACCTTGGTCGACTATGCAGGAGAGCTCGTCTCTCGCAATCATCTAGAAACGGATGAGGAGCCTGTATGAAGGATGCTTGATCAAGATTGCTATAGTTGTTCTTTTCGACGGCGCATGGTTGGCCCTGTATATTACTGATAATAATAAATGGTCTTTATTTGGGCGAGATTGAGATAAAAAGTCACTTCTTCCATCCAAACCATAGTCATTAATTATAAAATTAGAAGTAGAAACACTTAGAAGAATTGTGGATGTAAAAAAGCTACGAGATTCTTAGTAAGGAAAACAATACACTGTGTGAAAAAACTGCGCAAACCTACCGATAATAATTGCTAAAAGAATAGTATGTATATTGATGATTATTTGGATTCGAATTAGCTTTTAATTATTTAATTAATTCTGTAATGATTTGCCTGAATTCGTTGCGGAAAAGTCTAATTTAGATAGAATTCTTGTCGCAGAAATGGAATCCTCAGGTCAGAATTATAAATTAATTCAATTCGAAAGAAAACTATTGATTGAATGATTTAAAGCGGTTCGGATACCACCATTGATACCGTACTCTTTTTAACAACTTGCGGTACGAGCATCGGTCTTTCACATAACTAAGGCTTTTAATTACTACTTAAAATTCTGACTATAAGTAAATTATTCAGCCGAAACGACGGTTAGGCCCTCATTCCCATCCCGTCATCCATCATACATCATCTATCTACCAACACCTAAGAGAGTGGAATACGTCTTACGGAGCATGATGAGGAATGAGGTAATTTTCGCTTGCTTACCTGAACCTGAACTGAACCAAATTGTTTTAAGCGAAACAAGCCCAAGAAATCATACAAATTGACTCTATGAGTAAAATTTTTCGTAGTTTTCAGTATGAAGAGACAAGGACAATATTCAGCATCACACATACCTCAGTAACATTCCTATCATCACAACAACTAACGATGCTGATGCCAGACAAAAATAAATGGTAGGTACATTATCGTTATCGTGTACCAAAAGAAAATCGTTGCGTAATCAATCTGCAATGCGAGTTATCTTTAAGAAATGTAACCTTCAAATATTAATTATATTACCAATTTCATATATAGGTATGCATTCTTCATAGAGGGTAAAACATTTCCAGGTGTCGTGCAATTTCCAGCAGCATTGTCATAATTTAAAAGAGTTTCGGATTGATTGGATTTAAACTAGGAAACTATAGAAGGAATTGGTACTGATTAGAAATGCGATGTACTCAGAAAATTTCTGTTTATAATACATTTTAACTTGTCCTATTTCCTAATCTTTTATTGTCGAGTCTTAACAATGTTAACGCCCGACCTAATAGGTGCAGCGAAATCAAGAAAGTTCATTTTATTTGTGACCGTTTGAAGGGAAATTGTTTATTATTTCAATTCAGAACACGAAATCAAATTTAAATATCGTTATTTGTGAGATGTATGTGTACAAAGCTTTAGTCCTCGTAGATGCAGGGTTCATCCTACCGGACGTATAAAACCATGGAATATCGACTGATCTCACGGCTGGTCCGAAGCCCCTCGCGTCCTATCGTGTGCCCTTCTTGGAAACTATTGCCCGAACTGATGTACGTTTACATAGTATACGTGCCTATTTGTGTAGGGGCGACTTTGACCAGCTTTTTGTTATTAAAATCAAATATTCATCATAAAATAATTTATCATGTCATGTCAATAATGAATTATTTTCTATTTCCATAGGCCTGCAATTTAAGACAATAGATATAACTTCCCTGGTTTGCTCTTATGAAGTACAACTTCTCATGCTTTTTTACTTTCTCCATATACGAAGTATAGAGAAAGTATTGTTTTCATGAAAAAATTCGACTTCGAGATTTCAACGGCTAATATCAGGATGATGAAGCCTAATCATATCAATAAGTGTACTTGAAGACTGATTTCCTCCATGTAAAGGGATGACTTATTTTTTCTCTAAAAAGATATTGAATGTACCTTACCACTCCCCTCTGCTGACGATTGTTTATCTGCTATATCTCCCCCCCCCCCACTCACTAATCAACCACTAAATTTCCCCCTTTTTTCTCTCTCATTCTTGATTGACTGTTTTCTCTTTTAGTATATTTAGGATTTACTTGTATGTCTCTTTGCCTGATGATGAACTGGTAAGTTAGAAACCACTCGCATGAAAATATTTCTGGTGGAATTTTGCTTATTTATTTGACCACCCTTCCTGTTACAGAGTTCCATAAAGGCTTCTCCAATTGAATTTATTTAAACCAACAGTATAAGAGGGAGATAAAAATCTGCCAAAATAGTCAGAATGAAAGTGAAATGATTTAAATTGAAGTCAGGAACAGGTAAAGCTTCGTGCCTTAAATACAATGCGTTAAATCACAACTGCTTATGGACTATGCATCAGTTATTATAAGAATAAAATCTTCTTTTAGAAAGCAAAAAGGCCGGTCATAGTCACCTCTGTACCTTAGCGGCAAGTTCAAATGTGCATCAGTTTGGTTAATTAGTTTTCACTCATCGGACACAAGTGGCATTGAACCTACAGGTCAAGCTTATTTTCCGTGCAAGCTAGGATCTATCTATCTATAATTCACTTCTCCTGTTACATTAATATTTTTTACAATTAATAGTTCATGCATTTATAACTTTTTCTTCTATTTAGCTCTTCGTTCGTATTATCATTTCGTTTCAATCGCCCATTAAATTGAGTTGGATATATAATCAATTTTGTGATTCATCCTATATTGGTGCTTGTAGTAGACTCAAAAGGCTAATTTCACCGGTTTTCATCAAAAATATCCAAAAAACATTATTTATAATCATTGTGACCTAAAAGTTAATATGATTTAAATTAATCACAAATACATTTTCCAAGTTTAGATTGAATATAGACTTCGATAGTGCTGTCGTAGATAAGTATCTACATCTCATACATGGAGAAAGTCATGTGCTGGTCACATCAGATTTTTAAAATTAATAGTTATTGCATTTATAACTTTTTCTTCTTGGAAGCATGATAGCAAAATAAATTTCAAAAAACATTAAAATGTTCAACTTTCACAACATCTCGCTCTCTTCCGTTGATTACGTACATTAAAAAGCTGGTCAAAGTCGCCCCTATACAGTGAGGATAAATCCTCTGCACCGTCACTAAGTGAAGGTACAGTAGTTCGGGCTTATTTGTTACTTTCTCATTTGTGGGCACACGATAGGACGCAAGGGGCTTCGGACCAGCCGAGAGACGAGGCACGATTCCGGTGTTATATAGCTACGATATCCTGAACTTTTCAACCGCGATGAGCAAAGTACGAACGTGTTTTCTAATGAAATCCTTAAGGGAACAGATATATAACGACTCTTACCTACCAGAAGTTCATATTTCCCTTCAAACCCAAACAAAAAAAATGGTACTTCTGTAGGTAACCAAATCTAACGTAGGCAAAGCCTATACATGAATCTCATATTCGTAAATTTAAGGATGGATACATCTGCCGATTGATTTGTACTGTTTGATTATTTCGGTTTTTCCACTATGGTCAAAAATCTTGGAAACTTGAAAAAGATGGGAACAAAATCAATAGTTCATAAATTGTTGTTTGTTTGCATATGGCAAGCCACTACTTTATTACATAGTAACGATAGAATAAAATGAACAAAATATTTTCAAGCACAAGAAAACGTTTGCGACATTAAAAGTAAATTTACATACTAGAAAAGTAATTTACAGTCTACAGTAGCTAACAATGAAGACTGAAAGTAAATTGTCATTATTGTTTCTGCTCTGCCTTTCGTTTTCCTGAGCCCTTCATTTCTCTGTGCGATCGTTGAATCTAATAAGAATATGAATGCAAATTAATGCATAAGGTATTTACATTAGGGTGGATCGAAAAAAACATTTTTTCGAAATCTGTCAACGGCTAGTGCTTAAAGTTTATGGTTCGGATTATGTCCTGAGACTGCGATTTTTAGTCAAAATTTTAAATTTTTGTGAAAAATATCAAATTTTTTCATTTTTTCCTGACGGTTTCTCAATGTTTCCGAAGTGTTTTAATGGCAAATCAAATACATATATTGCTTAGTTGCTGCTTTCTATTAAAGATTTAGTACGTTTGAATCAAGTAAAATGGATTCTCATTTCACCAAAATTCGTCAAAATACGCAAAATATACAGAAATCTTACGGATGTTGGTTAGAGAGAGGGGTGGGTCGTTTTGTCTTTTTTTTCAGATAGAAATGTAAAAAAATGTAGTGGCACACCCCCATTACTGAAATTTCATATAATTTACATTTCCATAATCATGTTATTATCTTCGGAGCAAAAGATAAGGAAATGAGTGACTCTCAATTTTTTCCAAAACAGACTACGTTGTAATGGAACGATAGACGGATTGATCGGTTCTTATATTTCTAGAGCTATATTTTCATTATTAAGTGTATAGAGTGTGCAATGTTATGAATTTATCGAGCCCTTTCAACAAAAAGTTATCAACACTGTTTTTTGTATACTATGAAAACCTTAGCAAACAAATTTCTTGTCAAGTAAAATTATTTAGTTGATTAAAATTAGCAAGAAAATTGAAAGTAAAGAGAATTGATTGATATTAACACAGCCAAATGTTCGGGAGATAACTTCCTCGAAATAATATCTACTATGAATGGCTATTTTTACGAACTTCGAAAGGAAAATTAGTAAGATTATTATTGGTGTAAGTTTTAGTAGGTTAGTATATTTCCAAGAGCAGTCTTTATCAGCGTTCTGTGCTGCAACAGCTACATATCTTGTAGTAACCCAAACAAACAACTCAAAATGCCCACATCCGTAATATTATCCGTAATATTTTTGTACAATCTCTTAGGGAACTTATCTTAGTCAAGAGAATATTCGATAGAATCGATTAAAAGTTCAAAAGCAATGGTTATTTCTGCTGCGTAGGCTTCATCTTTCCGTAAAATGTATTTTATTATTATATTATTGATGTTTTGTTAATTTAAATCACGTTTCGCGATTGAGTCTGCTGATAACCGCGAGAAACAAGGAAAAGTAGAGTATCAGTATATTTCTCTTCCCTTCCAATACAAGGCAAAGCCAGTGTCGTCATTGTAATAAATAAGATCCCATTAACCCTTGGCATCTATCTTGCATCCCCGTAGATGATAGATGGTTACTGAAATTTTCGAGTCGAGGTCAAAAAGGTAAAATGGGAAGTGGGTATTTTGTAATGACGGTTTGAAAGCCAATATGATTCTATAGGTAACAATCATATATAAAACCTGAAGTTCTGCTGTCTAACTGAATCTAAATGAAACTTAAATGGTACTCCTCACTTGCGAGGAGTTCTCTATTTCATAGCTATATAACCACAACACTTATCGTCCCCCCACTAGGCTGGTCCGAAACCCCTTGCGTCCAATCGTGAGCAAAAACGTGATCCCATGGAGCCTTCAATGTAAACTGCCCGAACTGAAGTACGTTCACTTAGTGATCGTGCTACTTTGGTATAGGGGTGACTATGACCAGTCTTTTACTTTTTATTCTAAGGATATTATGTCATCAACTTCAACCTGTTCTTTGTCTGTCTATTTTGGTCGACTTTTGTGTGTTTATATGTATTTTTATAGATACATTTTATATGTACTTTTATGTTCACATATATGTATGTTTATAGATATTTATACGAAACAATCTGATATCATTATATATCTTGACATTACACATATAGTTGAATATTGGTATCGTTGCATACCTTATCTCCATCGAAACATTCATGTAGTAGATATAATGTTCTAATATGATCGGGATAGGAGCCACACAGAAGAAACCTTTCTTCGACATTATAGTTTTCATTATCATATGTAATATGATATCGGTAATCGTGCATACTTTCATGAAAGTAATCAAATTTACGTTATATTTACTGAGAATATGTTAAAAGTATTTACTTTTATATAAGCGGATATATAGTTGCTACAACTATTTCTCCCCACGAAAGCTCATACCCTTTTATTGTTACAGATTTATTCACATCTCCGGCGAAAATAACCCAAATAAATAGCAGGAAGAGTAGAAAATATCCAATAGACATGGAAATAGGGGAGAATTTAAAAAATATTTCGTCCCAAATTTCAAAGAAATTGAGAGCTTACAGATACTATACCAGTCGAATAGAGGCAATACGGTAGGAGTTCCATGAAATTCTTCATAACGAATAGATGACGCTTAAACTTTGATGCCATATTCCATATGTAAAGAAATAACAAATTTATTGAATAATTTTACTGAATAGGAAACGAAAACGTGAAACTGATACACAAATTCTTACGGAATTCATTATTTGCCATACGCAATCCTCGGCAAATACGCCTTTAAACGGAAAATCGTGATGTAAAATATGCAAAGACAGTCTATGATGCAGAGAGTCTTTTATCGTTAAATAAATTAACTACTTACTGAATGATTGAATTAAATATCCATGCATTATAATGATCTACTGCAACAGTCAATATATTGTGTGTACAGAAATACATAGTGAACATAAGAAGCTTTTTAAACAAAGAGGGGGAAAATTTTACGCAAGAGTGGAATATGTTAGAACATGAGTCAGAAGTAAAAGTGAAAAAGTAATTTGAGCACGAACGGTAAACGAATCCTCTTTCAAGAAACAGACAGGCATTAAAAGCGAAAAATTCAAAGCAGTTCCATTAGGATATAAATGATTACTTTGCGTAAAATAATAAAGAAAATCGGTAATTTATTGAACATATTATCAAGACACACAAATAAGGCTCGATGTCATAAAGGTGAAAAGAGAAGGAAAAATGTTATAACTGTTTGATAGTTACTATAATTTGGTAGCTAAACATGGAATGTTTGATTTTATTTTGTTGTAGAACTGAATCTAAATGATACGTGAATGTTACTTCTTGCATGCGCAGAGATCACGAATTTATAAGTAAATAAGCTTTATATACATCTTTGGAGCATCATCCAAAGCCCCTTGCGCCCAATCGTGAGCAGCCAAACCTTGTGTAGCATATTATTGCCCGAACTGATGCACGTTTACATAGTGAGTGTACCACTTTTGTACAAAGGTGACTATGACCAGCCTCTTACTTTTTTAATACAGTTTAACGTTATTAACTTCAAACATGAAGCGAAACTGCTAATAAATCTAAAGCATGAAGTAATAAACTGTGTTATGTCCAAATCATTTGGATAATTTCTTGTGTCATCACGTATTAACTCCACGAAGCAATTCATTTTTAAATTTGTATATAATATATTTACAAAGATAATTGTATAATAGTATTCAGATACAATTTTGCACCATTTCACGACCCACACACAACCGGTTTAGGCGTTTAATGTAAACAGCGTAAACAAAGCTGAGTGTTTGTTAAGTAGTTAGTGCTTAAAGTTTATGGTTCGGATTATGTCCTGAGACTGCGATTTTTAGTCAAAATTTTAAATTTTTGTGAAAAATATCAAATTTTTTCATTTTTTCCTGACGGTTTCTCAATGTTTCCGAAGTGTTTTAATGGCAAATCAAATACATATATTGCTTAGTTGCTGCTTTCTATTAAAGATTTAGTACGTTTGAATCAAGTAAATGGATTGATTTGTAAACGTTTCTAAATATTGTTTCAAAAGTTTTTGTCGCTGTAAATTATTTTTTGTGATGGAATTCCACTAAGTATCATTGAAGCAGTTGAGTTTTACATATTAATTCTATTGATTTATTATGTAGTTGGGGGCAATACATTCCTTTCATTTAGAGACATTCAGGATACACTAGTAGACATTTTTACGGAAATGATAGAATCCCTCGCAAGGAATTTACTTTAGATGAGAAGATCTAATTACCAACGGTAAAGTTTATCTAAAATATTCATCAGGTGCGAGATATTAAACGAATAGAATGTGATTCTAATTTTCTAATTCCAATAAGAGCGAATTCGAACTCCATTACGTCGATAAAACGTTACAAGAAGATATAGCACCACCATATAGCAACAGCTAACTGCCACCTACCTATCTATTTATCAACCAGCCGAAGTTTACATTTCTCCTGCTCAGCGTTTCAGCGGGAAAAGAAAAAGTACTGGAACTTTTTGAACGTAGTAGTATATCAAATATCACTGGCATTCTAATCAGTACTAATACATTTATTTCAATATCCATGCTATCATCTTAGGAGGTCTCTTTCACACCTAAAGATACTCCTCAAGGTATATGTCATCAACAGCAACCCACGAACCCAAGTTGAAGCAAACCTGATTTGCCTGATTGCGTTTGTAGCAGGATTAACACTTCTAGTGGATTACAGACTTTACGAACCCATTAGTTTCAATGGTTTTCAATGAAAACGAATACAAACTTGACTCCTCGCGAGCACTTTGAGGAGGATATCGTAGGTATAAATATTCAGAGTTTTAACTTCACTTACAGCTGGTCCAACGCCTCTTGCGCCTTACCGTGAACGAGGGCAGATAGTCTCGTCCGAACTAAAGTACGTTTCACAATGAGTTCGTGCTGAGGTCCTCTCTGTACAGAGGTGACTACGACCAGTTTTTTTTTCGGAAGACCTCTTGTGACTTGTAATCGCTACCTACTTGTTCGTTAAGGAGCTATGAACCAGTGGAGTCGACGTCGTTGAGGTGAGACCCCGAGGAGGTCATCTTTTTTCGAGGAAAGCAGAAAATAAGACAGCCTTGCCTGTAAATGGTCATGGCGTCTAGCTGTGCAAGAGATGTTATACAGGAAGATAAGGTACTCGCAGAAGGACAGCGAAAGGATGCATTCGGAGGAATGAGAACGCCACAATATAATAAAATCAATTTTATCCCCCCTATAAAATAAACCTGGGTATATAATACACTTTAACTGCCTTCGAGTTAATATGACAATCAAGCAAGCCTTTAGAGTAGAATGAAATCAAGATGTTCAAGCGTTACTTCGTGGAAAGCCATTTGAAAATGAAAAAAAAAACACTGTAAATTTTCCTCTTTAGAGTAGACTTAGATTTTTTTTCATGCATTTAATCTTCATTGTTTAGAAAAAGCTGGATATTTCATGGCGTCTTCATGTGGTTTAGACAAATGTATTGATGTGGCGTTAGACGAAGGGCATAATATTTAGGTTCAGAAAGACAGGGAATGCATGAAACCTATTATCAGATCTGCTGTATTTCTTACATGGAGAAGGCTTGCTTTCCTAGGCCATAGGTATTCTGGACCACAAAATTTAAATGAGCCATCTCGTAAGAGAGAAGGGAATTTCAGAGCCTTGCTGAGATTTCGAGTTGAAGCTGGAGATGAACTTCTAAAATCTCATTTAGAAAGTGCCAGAGCGAACGCAACTTATGTTAGTTGGCAAATTCAGAATGAGATAATATCATGCTTTAATAATATTATTTTGCGCAAAATAGTGGAGAGAGTAAACAATGCTAAATATTTAGCTTTATTGTTTGGCGAAACAACCTACGTTGGTAACATGACGAAAATGATATTTTGTGTCAGATTTATCGAAGGAAAAAGAATATGTGAAGAATTTCTGCAATTTGTTCCAGTGGAGGACTTGACTGTAAAAGGTTTGGCAAAGGTTATTTGCGATACAATTGAACGAGTCGTACTGGATCCGGGTCTTATGCTGGTATGTCAAGGATATGATGGAGCTAGGAGTATGAGTGTTCCGGTTTCGCTACCGAAGTAGCATCATCATCTGATGATGCTACTCCGGTAGCGAAACCGGTCAGTTAAATAAAAGTGTGGAAAATTACATTGTTTTTATTCATTATCTACCATGAGGAATAAGTTGGGTATATACTTCATATCGTAATTTTTATACATTGATGGTGTCCTCTGGGCAGGCAACATTTTAACTTAGTTCCAAAATCTGCTGATGATGTAGTCTAATAACTAAAGATATTTAAATAAGCATGGGCGCGCCAATGTGGAGGATCTAATCTCTAATGTAAGGAATAGCTAAGGCAAATCTCGTTCAAGGTTAGGGTCTCAGTCTTAGGTTTGATTTTTGAGATCGGTTTTTTATAATAGTTTTTATCATAATTTTCCTATTATCTACATCTACATCTACATCTACATTAATACCCTACAAGCCGCCTTTCGGCGTGTGGCAGGGGGTGTAAACACCAGTTGAATCTAAATTACTTCCTTATTCGATTATTGTCACGTATTGTTCGCGGAAAGAATGAATCTCTGAAACGATTCGTCCTAGCATCTATTTCTCTTAACTTACGGTCATTATCGGATCGACCGACGTAGCAGGGGGGTTGCATGATACCGATTGTATCTTTGGAAAATGTAGTTTCCCTGAATTTATTAAGCAATCGCAGCCTAGCTTCCAATCTCCTTTCTTTCAAGGATTCCCAACCTACGTCTGAGAGCATTTTTGTAACGCTTGCTTTTTTATCGTAGCATTTCTTAACAAAACGAACCGCTTTACGCTGCACTTTCTCGAGTTCGCGAGTACACGTTTCATCCGCCGGATCCCATATACTTGCCGCATATTCCAGAAGGGGTCTGACCAAGGTAAAATAACATCGCTCTCTCACCTTTTCGTCGCATTTACCGACAATACGCTTTACAAAGCCAAGCCTTTTACTTGCTTTTCCGCAGATTTTTCGAATATGCGTGCTCCAATTTAAGTTATTAGTAATGTTGATCCCGAGATATTTAACTGAATCTACTACTTTGATACTAATTCCATTAATTTTGTATGAGTGATTTGGACGCATTTTTTTCTTTTCGAAGAAATTAACTACGGAGCATTTACTTACGTTAATATCTAATTCCCATTTTTCGCACCACCTTTGGATGAGGACTAAATCGTTTGAGAGAGATGTCCGGTCTTCCTCGTTTGTTATTTCCCTATATATAACCGAGTCATCCGCAAATATCCTCACATTACTAACTATCTCGTCACTCAAAATTATGCCTGCTATTAGCGTGTATTCTAATTAAAAATGTTACCAGTGTCAAAAATATACCTTGCATAATGAGTAATCGTAGCAGTATTTTTTACTCAGCTAAACTTACTTTTGTTTGAACATGTTTGACTAATGTTTTTGTATATGAAGACGATTGTGCGCGCACACCAAATAAAATCATACGGAGAGGTAACTTTAACACTATCTGTAGAACTGAAATTTCCTTTAGGGATATATTAAGTGTTGATTTTTTTACGGCCGTTGCAACCTGAACGTCAAGCTGAGTCTCTTAGTAGGAAAATCCTCTCTTTAGAGGCAATAACTCGACTGAGTGCCAGCTAGTATCTTTGAAAACCTCGTAATATGGTTCACATAGAAGCATGTACTACTGTGGATGATAACATATCGCAGAAATGAGAAATTAATCAGGTCGAGTAATTTCATGAAAGCGTAGATCAACGTTGAATAACAAACGCATGATAGGAAACTTTCCACTCACTGAAACTCACATACAAGAAGCTATCCTCACAATAAAATAAAATCATTTACTTTTCAGAGAAACGATCTTTATTGTCGCGTATTGCTATCAGTCCAATCAAGATCTACTTCGTCATGCTTTACGAAAATGCTCAAGAGTATATAAAAAGATATTAAAAAGATATATGACATTGTATCAAAATCAGTGAATTGGAGAAACGTAGATATACAAAGTATTGGTCTTTCCTAGATCTAAACCGATTACTGAAATAAACATACCACTGGTGACACTTATTATAAAACTAGCTAAACTCGGCCACGCATAGCTGAGGCTCAGTAAGATATGAAATGAGATATGGAAGAAATGAAGCGAACTGAATGCAGCAATCAAAATCAAAGTAACTCGCATGTTGATTTTCGAAATCAAATAATTAATTAATGCTTGAAATGGTGCACGGTAAAAATGTCACAGCAGAATTTTCATAATTATTAGATCGCATAGCGGCATTGTTTTTCACTTGGCACTTAAAGATAACATTGGCTAAAAGCGGATGGTTTGAGTGGGGTGGGCGGGGTTCCTTTAATTAAATAGTATATAATTGTTGTCACAGTCTCTGCACTTAAAGATAACTTTGGCTAAAAGCCGATGGGTTGAGTTGGGTGGCATTTTTGACCGTGGCATTTTTACCGTGGCATTTTTACCGTGGCATTTTTACCTGTGACATTTTTACCTGGATTCGCTTGAAATATTGCAGAGGAAAGATAACCCATGCCGAAATATAGGAGGTCGAGTCATTCACCTATGCCTAACCTCATGATTCTCTTAATTTACATCGCAACCTGATTGATTTAATCACTTCGATTGATAATAATGTATTCAGCGAATACAGGTTACCCAAATAACAAATTCTTTCATATAGGATGGCACTTTAACGCGTCGGTAAAATTTAAATAAGGAAAACATCTACATCTACATCTACATTAATACCCTGAAAGCAGCCTTTCAGCGTGTGGCAGGGGGTGTAAACACCAGTTGAATCTATACTACTTCCTTATTCGGTTATTGTCACGTATTGTTCGCGGAAAGAATGAATCTCTAAAACGATTCGTCGTAGCATCTATTTCTCTTAACTTACGGTCATTATCAGATCGACCGAGGTAACAGGGGGGTTGCATGATACCGATTGTATCTTCCGAAAATGTAGTTTCCCTGAATTTATTAAGCAATCGCAGCCTAGCTTCCAATCTCCTTTCTTTCAAGGATTCCCAACCTACGTCTGAGAGCATTTATGTAACGCTTGCTTTTTTATCGTAGCATATCATAGAATAAGCTACCAATAAGAAAAAAGAAAGATTATACAAAGGAGTTTAAAATTTAAAGAAATAACTGAATGCGCATTTGCATTCATCGTATCCTGTGGCTAACAAAAGACATCTTCAAAGTTGAACGATTCATTAACACATCTCCTAGTTATGTAGGGAAATTTGTGGACATCTTTTCCTTGGAAATGACACCGCCGATATTGAGTGATTACAAGCTACGCGAGACGGTCCAGTTACACAATAAAGTCCAATCAGGAAGCACTTATCCATAATACCATGAAATGCGAGCGAAAGAGGTGCCTAAGACTCGGGCCTAACAAAGGTACTACTAATAAAAAACATTTTATATAATTATATACCATTATTAATACTTAGAAGATTCACAACACTACCTATTATTTCGAAAAAAAAGGAGGAGCTATAGGGTTGACCAAGTCTAATAACTGCTCGGAGTTTCGTTATCTTGCTGCAGGGTATCTCTGGAAAACCGAGGTTTCGAGTCAAAGCGAATGGACTCCCAGTATTTCTCAAAGCAACTCCGTTGGCTCTAGGCAAAACTGCTTTAGTCCGCGCGAAAGAGATTTTGCAAAATGCGGGCCCCGACGAATCCTAAGTCCTTGCCGCACAAATTATAAGGATAAGTTCGTAACGAGGTCAGACTTCCCGGAAGCTCCTCCTGCTTCCGCTACAGGGAATTGTTGTCCGTGGACATCGTGCCTGGTTCCCAAGAAGGAGAATTTGGGTTAAATATCCGCTCTTCATACGCTAGCGATTTTATTCCTTGAGATAATCGCGGTCGCTTAAGCTGTACGTTCATGTAGGAAGTTCGTCGTCTTATGGCAGACGCTGATGTTACGTAGTTGGTAGTGATGACGTCACGGTCTGGTGCCCTTATCTAAAGCTCGATGGGCTCCTAAGGCGGTGTAACAGACCATTGGGTTTTCTTGCAATTATCCAATGCGGTGACACCCAAAGGTTTAGGGAAGAGGACCGTGGAATTGCATGATAATTGCTTATCGGGATGAATTCGAAGAAGCCGACACTTTATTCAACTAATATTTTAACTAGCGCAGCTATAATGTTATTGGTGGCCAAGTTTTAACTCGCATAAAGAAAAGATGTTTCCTTAATTTTTCAGCGTTCTCAAACGGACGCTCGACTGGCGAGGGCTTGAAGCAATAAGCACGCGTTTGCAGTATAATTACTTTAAAATTGAATTTTGGTAAGATATATTTTGTGGAACTTCATGATTTAATAACCGGAAAACTTTAAAATTTGTGCAATTCCACAAATAAACATATATAAAACTTGAGTTGACCGGCTTCGGTGAAATTACACCATCATCAGAACAACAAAACAATTTAAAAAATTTAAGTTTTCTGGTTATTAAATAATTACTTTAAGCAAATTTAAATTAATGAATCAAATACATGGAATGCTATAATAATTTTAGGTTTTATAAATTAACCGACAGATAATATTAATTTGTTTCATTTTTATTTAAACTAGACCTGAGGGTACGCAGGCATGCGGAGGTAGTCTGTTCTAGTTGATTCAGAGTGTAAAGCGAGAAAGATATCCATTTAAAATATTATGCGACTTTTTTAATGCATTCGCCAATAGGAGTGAACATATGTCTAATAGAAATCTGAAAGGTTACATAAGGGTAAAGTATATTAATAATTACATCCAAAAATAGTTTGAAGAAAGCTTTGCATGTTTATTATTATCCTACGTGCAGGGAGATCCCCTTGGCGAAATATCCGTTTACTAAATTATCCGTGCATAATCGTTTACTTCGGGTCAATATTTTCAGCATTCCATTTAAAAGCCTAAACACTGAAAATAAAGTTTTAAAAATTAGGTATAAAATAGAAAAACTACGCAAGATCTTTTAAATGTCTTATTGATATCTCTTTCTTTCCAAGTGTGAAAAGAAACTCATTAGTCTCATTCAGCAGAAAAGCTTGTTTTCATAATCATTTTTATAATCTATTCCATGAGCAGCTAATCCCAGCTAGGATAGAATTTTCATGATTTCCTTTAAAAGCAATTGCATTTTCCTCAATCTGATTTATTATAATAAGTACGTTTAGAAATAATTAAATTTAATTGCATTTTAACCTGAGTAGGATGAGAGAAAGATTTACCAATTATTTCTAATTTATTTATTAATGTAAAAATATGCGCACACCAAAATCATTATGCGCACCATAATTATTGATTTACTGTATTAAGCTTACGCACCTCACCACTAGGATAACTTATAAAAATAGTTGCTAATAATGCTTATCGTCGGGTACAAATGTTAATTTCAAACATAGTTCCCAACGCATGATGCTTGGCTTATTGTGAGCAAAAATGGCACGAAACTCAAGATATAGGCCACATTTTTATTGCAGCCTTGCTTTCTGATATTTCAAAATTTTCGTTTCAAAGATTAGAAGGATTAACTAAAATTCTTTCCATTCAAATTTCCGTTTAGTCTTTCCTTTTTTTACGCTTTCCAGAAAATAACAATCCTTGGGGCCGAGAGTAGGAGTTCCTTACGTAAGGTTGACTCGGAAACAAACAAAGGGATACGAGAGTAGAGATAAAGGAGGACTATTCGGGAAGAAACAAGGCAAAGCGAAATTTCGCGGAGATAAAAGGGAGCGTAGCGGCAGAGATTTAATACCGGCAATTGTATCACAAAAGGACGTTTGGCTCTTATCGGGTCGCTTCCGTGACAAGCAGAAGACCGGAGTTTCAAATACTCGACTCGAAATCTAATCTGGAGACTTCCGACGTCAAATCACAATGAAAATGGCTATGAAAATTGCAGGTCTATGCTATCTCCGGCCCATTCGAATTTTAGATATGGATCTACATCTTTGCGTAATATTGACGGAAAGTAGTTTCTTACCGTGACTTTTTCCTTTTGCAACAGCCCACTGTAGTTCTTAAGGATTTCCCCTCAACATTAGCAGGAAGTTTCAAACAAATTCATTCGCTTAAATGTTGAGGTACGACAGCAATTTTATCACGAATATATTTATGCATGTTTACATTCATAAAGACATCTCCACTGCAGACCATTTACTACGGTGTTTAATTCGCGCAGTCTGCTTTTGTGTAGTCATGAAATTACTTATTCTTGTTAAAATATCTGTACTGAAAAAAATATTAGTACTAAAATGACCCAACGGAAATGTGCAGATATATCCAGCGATGCGGGAGATCTTCGAGTCATAAGTGCTAGCGGGACTAAAATATTTCAATCCGGAAAAGGAAGATCTGGTGTTGCAAGGGCTGTACAAGAAACATGAAGACAAAAATTGTATTTTTGCTGAAGTTCACAAGTCCATGATGTTCGTACTATTCTAACGTAAGATTCTAATGTACCTATATGAATGGATATAATGGTATATCAAGCGTTGCGTGACGGGCGTAACTTTAAGAGCTGTGAAAAATAAACAGCTGCTTTCCTTAATACTACAATAATTGTCTTATATTTAAAATCAATAATAGATGATTAAAAGTTATTCATCTTATTCCTGCATTTATGAATTTTATTAGCAAGGATGGTTTTCTTTCATGCGAGGGTGTAAATTGTGAAGATTTTGAAAAACTTACTTCACTTTTTATTAATAAACAACTTTATAGCACACGATTTTGCGAAAAGTTCTTCTAAAATCACCCTCGGTCTTTATTCTTTCGAGATAAAAAGCCTTACCTCAATATGCATCAACTGAATCCGACTGTCATCAATTCCGGTCATACATACTTTGATTTTTCTATCTTCGCTAAAGTATTTCGTATTAAGACCCTGTAATAAGTAGTTAAAAAATCTCCTCTATCTTATAGATACTTTACTCACTTTGCTTTCCCTCTCAACGCTAAATATACTTTCTTTGTCTTTGTATATAGTAATTCTCATCTGCTTCTTTTTCCTATGTACCTCAAAGCCTTTGTTTTATGCATTCTTTATTACTATATACTGTGTATTGTTTCTATTATATTTTTATAATATATTTTATCTGTCTATTTTCTTTCTGTATGGAAGTAAATCTATGTATGTTTACTTATTTTTACCAATTATTAAAATGTTGACGTGACTATACTTAATGACGTAAGGCATAAATTTACTTATTGATAGTGTATTTATATATTTTGCCATGTCTCTTCTCATCTTTTATTTATTAATATCGGTTAATTTGTGAAAATTTTTCTCAACCCTTTTCTTTGTGGGTATTTCCTGCAGTGAATATTTTTTTCCCTAAGAATCACATAAGTTTTTTGCATCCACATTTATTCTATTTTTTCTCGTACTATTTCTTTAATTAATTATTGCATAATTTATGACGATGGGTTAGATGGAGGAAAATACCTTTAGTATTAATCTCGCCCAAATGAAGACGATTTATTATTATTATTGTTATTATTTTCAAAAATAATCCTGACTTGAATAAAATTCTAGTTGGAATAGAAGTTCATTTTGGGAATACTTGGAAGCGATCGTAGTTTCGGATAGATGGATAGCAAACAGTTACAAACAAGCAGGCATTCGAGTGGGCACATCGATGGAGGCTTGTCACCCCTAATGCTTTCACACTGTCCATGGACAAAGGAGTATTTGTGCTCCGATAGCACTAGGACTTGAATGATGTCGAATCCTTTATCATTACAGGATTCCTCTAGCAAAGGGATGGACCAAATCGGACCTCCTGCCAGCGCTATGGTGCTCATAGCTCCATTCCCATCTATTTATAGATGCATTGGAAGCCGATATCTAACTTCCATCAATTCCTTTCAAAATTCGTAAAAATACTATCAACGATTTCATGGAATGCGAAATATAAATGGCTAGTTTTACTACCCATTTTGCACAGTTTTATTCATGATATTTATACCCTAGTATTTATCTTTTCAGATATATATAGAGCTATATTAAATACATCCTAGATAACTAAATTGTAAACCTTCTATTCCAAGAAAAAATATTAAACAATTTCATGTAATACCTCCTAGAATTTCCAATTAATGGGATAAAAATCATCTAGTAATAGCTGAGATAATATTTTCTGTACTGTATAATATGATACATAAAAATAAATGTAACGGAATTAGGAGTAGTTTTGTTTTATTCTAAGACCGGAAGAATAGGGCTGGAGTAAGTTTTTCTCGAGGAATCTAGGTCCTGTTCTAATAATAACTGAGAAAAATATCCATTGCAGTTAACAAAACAGGACCGAGTTTCTAAAAAATGTTCTCAAGTCTTATTTCCTATAGTAATAACGGGAATAAAAGAGAAACTAAAGTTATAACGCTGAAAAAAAAACAGTTGAAAAAATAGGAGAAAACTTATGATCCAGGGAAGTAAAAACAGGGACGAATGGAATAGAGAACCGACACACAAAATTAGGACATTTAGTCTGGATAAAAGTGTATGATTAAATACAATAATGAGATTGTAAAAGTATCAGACCTATCTTCTGTAAAAAAGACAAAATATACCCTGAAAATCTGAAAACAATAGTGTTCAATCAATGAGCACTTGCGAGAAAAAGAAATTAGGGAACATTGATAACGGAAATTTGAATTTCTAAAACAATTATATTTAGTTGAAATATTTTACGAGTCATTTTAATTCATAGTAAATTACTTAATCGATAAAGTGGCCCACGGACACTTGATGAGAAATAACATCTGCTCTTAAAAACACTAAATCATGACAATGACATTGAAATTGATTTTGATAATGGAAAATCGAGCATATAAAACAATTATATATAGATGAAATAATTTATGAGTAATTTTAATTCATAATACATTGTTTAATTGATAAATTGACCCACGGGGACTTGATGTAAATAGCATCTGCATAAAAAACACTAAATAATGACAATGACTTTGAATATTTATGCTCGAGAAACGCTCCAAAACTCTTCCCGTATCTATGTCACCGCCTAAAAAGATTAAAATACTATTCCTTCTCTAGTTCAGATTTCTCATTCCTTAACTTCTTAAAAAAATTCCTACTCTCATCACTTTCAGGAACAAAATTATACTGACGCTGACGCTATTTAATGTGTGATAATTTTATTCATACGCTCCTTTTTATTTATTTTTTCCTACCACATTTGTTGCGTTACGTTGAAATTTATGAACTTAACAGTATACTTTCATTATTTTCACTATTTCGTTAACATACAACTCTGAATATCTTTCTTATATTGCATTTGTGCTGTTTAGATGATAAAAAGAATTACCACACTTCTATTTTACCGAATAGAGTACTATATATCCTTCTAAAGTCTATGTGTATGTAATATTCACTCCTTAATCAAAAGCAATTCCTCCTAAACTCAAAAGGACAACGTCCTCGATCCTAAAAAGCCGGCGCTTCAATACTGAGATCCATTACAGCCATTCGTTACCCCGAATCAGTTCCTAGCGCCAAAAGCATTCTTTTTCATAGCGAAGTTAATTAAGTCTCCAACAACCCAGTGACCGAATTTCCCCAAGCCTTCCTCCAGCGGTTGGACCATCGTCACCATTCCATCCGACTCCCAAACGCCGTCCAATTGAGCTGCAAAAGCTTCCGTGAGACAAGAAACAAAAGAACGCCTGGAAGCGTAATGCTCGCATTGCTAGACTCTCGCTATTCGGCATTAAGAGGAAAGGGAGTACGAGGGCAGAATCCTAATGGAGCGGAGTAGTATCAATTAGAAGGAAAAACGAAGGAATACGCAATAACCATTCCGTGCACGAATGCGGTCGCGGAACTCGCAGAATAATTATTTGGCGAAGTAACAATATTGAGGTGCAAAATAAAAGGATTAAATGCATCCTGTTAAAAAAATCGCTATTTTCTCTTTTTCTCTTATGAGAGGAAATTTTCAGCTCTTGGGTGGCAAATGTAGCAGCAGTTTATGTGTAATTGAAATGCAGATTTAAAGGATAAGTGGAAGGAATATTATTACAATTTCAAGCTAAATACATGTGGTTATATACATAGGCAATGTCACCATACTTTCACGTATTTTACGAAGAAATATCCATCGTGAAACAGAGATTTCTCTTTTGATTTCATTATTTGTATTGTATTCTGCTGAGTGATAGCTGTTTTAAT
This sequence comes from Sympetrum striolatum, assembly GCA_947579665.1. Taxonomy (NCBI): domain Eukaryota; kingdom Metazoa; phylum Arthropoda; class Insecta; order Odonata; family Libellulidae; genus Sympetrum; species Sympetrum striolatum. The sequence continues at coordinate 47,487,319 of OX388351.1, read as the reverse complement.
TCAATACAGTTTAAATCATCCAAGATTATTCAGCGATTTAAAATAATTCAAGAGTTTAAATATTATGTATCAGGATTTTAGGAAACACTATATGCTTATTTCATAACGCTGACTATGGAGCTCTCTAAAAATGTGTGGGTAAGTTATAACCGATTGAATTACTACTGAATACTCACTCAATTTGGTATTCCAATAGAGTATAAAATATCATAATTCAATTTAAGAAAATGTTGATGTAAGTTGCGATCGGTTGAACTGGAGTTTCTGTGACCCACTTTCCGAAATTCACCACCAGACGGCAGCCCGAACCAACTGGAGGTTCTGTGACACACTGTGAATTGGTATGGTTGGGTTGGGTTTGGTTCTTGTCCTCGTATAATCCACTGGAGGTTCTGTGACCAGGCGGGTGCTGCCTATTATCATTTAAAATAGATAGAAAGTTTCCTTTTGAAACAATGAATTGGTTGGATTGGCTTTGGTCACATCTATATACTACTAATATAATATCTATCTGTGGGTTTGGTTTGGTTCTGGCTGCCATCTGGTGGCGAATTTAAGAAAGTGGGTCACAGAAACTCCAGTTTTACCGTTATGATCTCAAGAAAGAAAATTCCGCTTCGTCCAAAAAGTATTTGCTTGACTTAACCCAAAAATACATAACATAAAATAATCATTTTATATAAGTACTGAGAAATCATTGATCCAGAAAAACTGAGAAAATGGTGCATTGCTAACTGAATGAGAAGACAAACTTCAACAGAGCTATTGTGAAACGATTGATAAATATTGGAAAACTGATTAGATGCATGAACTTGTGGGTGAGAAAAGATGAGAAAATCTGTAAAAAAATTATATCGAATATTATTTATAATATACTGCAAAAAATCCATTTTCCATATTGGCTCCGCCAAATTCCACCCGGTTTTAAAGATTGCTACTTTTTGTAGCTAACATAATATACTTCTTAATGAAGTAATATTAACGCATGAGTATTCGGCAAGAATGGTGTCCAAATTCAAAATGAATTCGCTACCAAATTATTAACCTGTAAATTGCGTTCAAAATCCATTCTGTTCCATAAATAAATTACTGTGAATCTTCTTTATCTGTACGGAGAAAGGTGATTCCATAAAAATTCTTCTGATTCATGCAAAATTTTTGTACGATTATTTCAGTTTATTTACTGTAACTCAATAACTACCCTATGGCAACAAGTAAACAACAACAAGACAATAAACCTTAGAAGGTCGCGCCTTCCTGCGGACATCACTAACAACACGTCTCCCTTCTTAAGTTAGTTGTGGCGACAGTTCAAAATTGTTCTATCAAACGTTCTGGTTTCTTTCGCGTTCGACCACTTTGCCTAACTTGCGGGTCCTGTTCTGGTTCGCTGTCTTGACGATCTTGTCGCATCTCATCAATTGGTTCTTGCTCAGGTCCTGCTTCTCTATCCTCATCTTCGAATGGATACAAAGCCTCGGACTCATTTTCATCAGGGAATGGAATAAGGTGAAAACGGTTTCATATTACTGTTTGCTTCTTAGTGTCTACAATGTAGGATCGAGGTTCACCACTTTTCCCTTTTATGATTCTAGTTTGGCGCAAGTCTGTGATCCAAACTTGATCGCCTACGACCAATTCTTTGAGCTCTCGAACTCCATAACGACGATCATACCATGTCTTGTTTGTTACGTTTTTTCTCCTCCTTCTGAGCTAAGTCCCTAGGATCTGGAGTTTTTGGGTCCAACAACGAAGACTTTATTGGCAATGATGTACACTCCTGGCCAAAATTAACGCAGCAAAAGTTCAAAAGTTCCTTCAAAGGATGAGCTTTACTTGCAAGGTTTGGAATAAACCTTCCCAGATAGTTGACAGAACCTAGAAGACTTCTGAATTCTGAGATATTTTCTGGTTTATCCATCTTCTTGATTGCTTCTATTCGACCTGGATCAATCCGTACACCCGATTTATTGATAATGTGTGATAAAAACTTTATTTCCGTGACACCAAACATACACTTGTCATAATTGAGGGCAACTTCAGCTTCTGAGAGCATTTTCATGACATCCATCAATCATGTGTCATGTTCTTCTCTGGTCTGTCCATACACCAACATGTCATCAATGTTGACTTGTACTCCATCAAGACCTTCAAGAATCTGCACCATTCTCTTTTGGAAGAATTCTGGTCCAGCATTTATAATGAGGGGAAATCGTTTGAACTTATATCTTCCATATGGTGTAATGAATGTGGTTAATAGTTGGGAGTCTTCATCGAGTTGACATTGCCAGAATATTATTTTCGTCCATCTTTGAGAAATATTTGGCTTTTCCGAGACGACCCAATATATTCTCATAAGAAGGCATCTGATGTATCTCCTTCTGCACATACTCGTTGAGATGAATGTAGTCCACACACATTCGGATCTTTCCAATGGCCTTGAGAGCAAGCACTAATCCTGAGCGCCAATCTGTTGACTCTTCAACCGGCTCTATAACTCCAAGTTTTATCATATTGTCCAAGTTTTCTTTAATCTCTTTCAACATTGGGATTGCAACTCGTCGAGGTGTTGTCAATGCTCGAGGTATGGTATCTTCTTTCAATTTAATTCTGTAGGGGATCTTCACTTTTCCTAGACCCTCGAATAGCTTTGGAAACTTCTTTTTCGGATCGAATGATATCTTCTTTTCAATGGATTCGATACGCTTTAAAATGCCTAGTTTTTCACAAGTACCTCCATCTAGTAGAGTTTGTCCTAGATTATCAACAACATAGATTTCAGCTACTGTTGTTTTTCCTCGGTAGAGGACATCTTCACAAAATTATCCCATCGTTTTCATTTTAGTTTTACTTGCATTCAAAAGGAGTCGCTCTGGCTCGTTTAGCTTTATCTGGGCAAAGAAATTGTGATATGTTTCAGATGATATACACATAATCTCAGCTCCGGTATCAGCTTTGCAGTCAATGCTTGTATTTTTGATGCTAACAGTCACACACCATTTCTCATTCGGTCCTGGGTTGTCTTGCACAACAGTCCCAATATAGGTGTCCATCAGACTGTTAACTCCTTGTACAGATTTTGACTGGCATAATTTTGAAAAATCACCCTTCCTTTTGCATTTGTGGCACTATAAATTAGCTGCTGGACAGTCTTTGAAATGGTGAAAATCCTTACCACATCTTCTGCAAGTTTTGTTTTCCCAACTATTTCCTGTCTTTGATTTTGATGATTTATCAAATGATTTTGGTGTCTTATCGACCTTCTGCTTCCAAGAGTCTTTCTGTATATTTTGACGCGTATTTATTCGGTTGACCTCTATCTCATTTTCCACGCCATGAATGATTTGGTTTAGTTTCTTTACTTGTTCATACTGTTTAGCCATAGGCATAGCTTTTTCTAGAGTTAAATCGCTGATTAGTTTTAGCCGTTCGGATAACTGTTTATCACGAACCCCACCAACTATTCTATCACAAATTAGTTCGTCTTTAAGAGTTCTAAAATTACAGTGTTCGGCAAAGGCGTGAAGTGTGGTTACGAATTCTTCAACAGTTTCTCTTTGGGATTGCGTTCTCGAAAAAAACACAAATCTTTCATATACGACATTTCGTTTTACAATGAAATGATCTTCAAAGGCTTTAGTTACCTTCTTGGAGGACTTTTTGTCAGTTTCTTTTAGTCCAAGCGAGGTAAACACATCTTCAGCTTGGTCACCCATATTGTACACTAAAGCGTCGATTTGCAGATTTTCAGACTTTTCATCCAGTCCGGACACAGTCCTGAATCGTTCGAATCACTTTAACCATTTAGGCCATTCTTCGGCACGGGAAAAATTAAACTGTTCTTTCGGCAAAAACGAAGTCCTGGAAACAGTCGACATTTTAGCACAACTTTTCTCTTCTTGTTGGTGCAAACCACACTTTTTAGCTTGTTTCAATTCGTTATTTGTAATTTATTTGATTTCCCATGTACTAATTTATCAAATAAATTACAGTTTCCGCTGCCACCATGTACTATTATTTCAGTCTATTTATTGTAACTCAATAACTACCCTATGGCAACAAGTAAACAACAACAACACAATGATCCTTAGAAGGTCGCGCCTTCTGACGGTCATCACTAATAACACAATTTTCCTTATCTCTTGCTGTTACGGTGACTTGTTTCAGAAAGCAACTCACATTCCAGTTATACAGTACTTTTGCGTCCATCTACCCTATAGTTAATAGCGATTGATGGAAACACGTTCGTTGGAATCCATTTGAAGGAATTTGTGGCAATTAATTAATCTTATTTTCGCTACATCCTTTTTCTTTGCAAGCGTCCATTATTTCGGATTTGCCTTTTTATCCAGCCTTTTACTGAACTGTATTTTCCATTTTAAAATGTAGTAATTTTATCCATAGCTGATTTTAAGTATTAGTTACATTTGTCTTAAGGTGTAGAGCATTGTCATTTGATAAATTAGAAAATGCCTTTACTCTAAAATGAATATTGTCCAGGGAGATCTGGTGGAACTTCATTAAGAATTAAAGTTTTTAATACAAAACTTTCATTTACTTTACTCTATTGACCCATCTACCTCTGTATTTGCTAATGAATCGTGCAAGTTTATAAGATGACCTAAGCTATGTCATACATCATTTTAATTGAGTTGGAACTTACTTTTATCTACATATCCTCTTTCCTTGAGTTAATTAATACTCATACGTAAATTTGACGTCAAGTTAACCTGTTAGGGCATAGTTTGCTTCGCGATGCAACGAACGAAACTTGAATTTCGTCAATTGATATTTACGTTAAACCAACTAATGGGCTTTGAAGGTAACATATCGTAAATTAACTAACATATTTTTCGAATCCACAGTCAAAATATGAAGTTCTTTCGTTGTCTAAGCATTAGCAGAATGAGGGCGCCACATTCTTCAAATCCCTCCTGCAGTAGCCAGCCGATAACAGCTGCGCCTTTGACCTCATAAGGCAGCAAGCACTGGGGTAGTGACCTTTTCGTAGGAAAAAGTTTAATTTTAAAATTGGAACGAATAATTACGCATTGAAATGTGCACTGGAGGATTAAAAGATGGAAATCAATCGGCAAAATTATCGACTAGAAAAGAGTAAAACACTTTCACTAAAACACATGAACTTTTCGTACGAAAGTGTATCATTTTAGAATTGAAAACAAATAATTATGGATTGAAATATATACTAAGGGATAAAAAATCCTATTCCAACAGACAGAATTATCGAACAGAATCGAGTAAAATACGAGCTCAAGGCTTATGAAGTGCGACAGAAATATGAAAGAATGCTTAGTAAGTTTTCAATCCACTAAACAAGGATTAATTTTCGTTGCGGGAGAACATATCTGCGCTTTCCAAATACTGGGGAACGCAGTTCAAACTGTAATTTAGAGAAAGATAAGGAGCTTGTCTATAGACTCAAAATCAAACTCTTATCTAAACATATGCAACGCATTTTGAAGGGATTTCCATGAAAGTGAAGAAACTAATTATGCTTTTTTGTGGGGTAATTGTACAGAGGCAGGTGAACTCAGGAGGAGTGAAAGGGGACCCTTTCGTCACGCCCCCTGATGATGTTGCTCAGTCTATACGCTGTGGGTGGTAAATTTCTTGTAACCGCATAGCAGCCAGAGACCCTTCGTCAGATACCTCAAGCATGTTTCGATGAGGCCTTGAAACAGAGTTCATGCTGAACTTCCCCTTTGGTGCCTCTAGCTATAAAAGTCGGATTCGGGAAGAAATGAAAAAGTAACAACTGTCGCATAGTGTAAGATATACCCTGCGGGGTATTTCAACAACTGGAAGTAATGTATATCTTGAAAGGAACTTAAACTAATGTTACATGATCACCTCATTAACCTACTTGTATTATATAATCTGTAATGATATTTATTTATGCCCTGTAGCAAAAATCTCGACTTAAAATATATACATAGAACATGCTTAAATATATCCTTTTTTGTTATGAGATTACTGATTCTTGTTTTAACATAAAAAAACTTTGATGTACAGACAAAATGCAGCGGAATTATACATACATGATAAGCGATGTAGGAAACATATCTTCGAGTCATAAGTGTTACTGGGACTAAAATATTTCACCCCGGAAAAGGAAGATCTGGTGTAGCGAGGACTGTATCAGAAACTACAAAAAACTTAAAATATATCAAAAAATTCTTACACGATGATTAAAAAAATAATTTTGCATTATTGTTAGAGTGCGATACAATATATAGTACGACATACAACATAATTATAATCGACTTTATTAGGGCGAATTTTATTAATACATACAAATGTACAACTCTAACATACAGCGGCAAAACTCTTACACGTTTTTACTAAATACTAAACACGTGAGTTTGTATATCTTGAGTCCCCATATTAAGTTGCTTTTGTTATAAAATCAATTATTTACTCATTCATTATGATAGCGAAATTTGGAAGTATATTTTTCTGTATGAAAAATGAACATCTCGAAACAAAACTTAACTATTGAAATTTTAACTATATTTAGTTTTCATGGCACCATTAATCTCCACTCATTACAATTATTTTGTTCTTTTAAGAATATCGAAAATTTGATCGAGATCAAATTACCTCTATTCTTTCCGGCTTAAAAGTCCCTCCAGGAATTAAAACGATGACTGGAAAAAATGACGCTAATACGATTTTCCCCTTCACATGCTTTGTCACCCCCAATTTCAATTACACCGCATTTAGTTTGCGGGAGGCGGAAAAAATGAAAGTCGAAATTTCGATCAATAGACCTATTGTCACTTACTGCTGTCATCTCCATTTTTAATTTCGGAAGAGGGCATATTTAATTCAAGGTACCTTCCGCTCGCATGATTGGGTATGAGGGTTGTCCCCATTGTTACGTGTTCAGAATTCTCTACGGTGTTTGCGAGCCACACAGGTATATGCGGTTCCGCATGGGGCGAGAATTGAAAGCTCTAATTTGCACCGGCTGACCGGAATGGGGAGGGCATTTATAATTTCGCACGTCACTTGAAGAGATACTCCTTGATTAACTCAACTTGACGAAGTGCAGCCTTGGAACTAAATTAATCCGTAAAACGAAGACCGCTCCCGAAAATCTAATCCTCGTTTCTAGCAATCAGGACTCCACCTGTGTGATATTATTCCTAGGCTTTCGTCCATTTTCTTTCGATAACTAATTAAAAATGATGGGACAAAATGAATATAGCTCCTTTTAATACTATTCACTACATTTATATTTCTCGCTGTTATTAAACTTCCTTTTCATCTATTTTATGAAACTTAATTCCTAAATGCATTTTTGGAGGATAATCGGAACATGAAGTTTAATCAAGCTTCTCCGTAAGAAACCAACTTGCCTTCTTCTAACGAATTAAAAATTCATTTTTACAATTTAGACAGCATTAAGCTATTTAAAATTTTTCAAATGTATTATATTGCGTTTTTAGTAACCAATATTTATCAAATTTTTACGGATAAACTTCTTTGAATGATGATTGAGAATTCTTTAGAATGAGTAATGCCAAAATACAAGTACGTCGTTAACTATTCCAAGAAACGAACTACCTTAGAATTGATTTCTTGTCATATTATTATTATTAATACTATGGTTGGTAAAAAATTGAAAGGAGAATAACCACGGCAACTACTAGTAATATTAACATTACCATATTGGTGAACTTTAAATTCTCTAATGAGTCGAAGAGAAAAATTCCTATTTTTTTGGTAAAATTCGGTATTACTTTAGAGAATAAAAGCGAGTTCTCCTAAAACACATCTATAAATCATAAAATGGCTGATAATGCCCATAATAATTTCATATTCTTCGATTACAGTATACTTTTGACAAAGTTATATTTACTCCTTCAGTTAGGAAATGAATGTATAATTAAAAGGTTGAATGTTATATTTTCGGAGATATTTACCTAAAGTTTTTATCTTGATGACATGCTGTCATCCAAACTGATAATACAAGCGACCAATAAAAGTTTGAGTTACGAAAAATTGTTTTGTGGATAGTGTTACGGTGACGAAGGTAACGATTTACTATTCATAAATATTATCTAGAATGATGTATGGAGTAAATTACGCATTCTGTTTAATTTTTTGTATTACTGTCCGAAAATTGCTCAGTATTTTGGAGATGAATTCAGCACTCCTGCGGGGATACCTCAATATCTTTTTGTATTCTACTTCCACTCTATAGAAAGATCACAAATATGTGAAAAATATTAGAAAGAAATCGATAAAACCATTTGTTACATAAAATAATTTTTCCAGAAAACTTTGAGGGGCAGCAGCAGTAGAGTTGAAAAACTTTCTCGATCATTATTTTATATATATTGCACTAGCTTGGATTAAGTTGCACAAGCGCATCTGTTTTGGAACGCAGGCCTTTTAAGAACGGCACAAATGGCAACTAAGCAGTCCTGCATGTACATGCGAAATCCGTCGAATTTATATTCCGTAAAACTGCTTCGGCGAGTGTAAAAATGAAGCGGACTCCATCTTTTTTCGGTCGTCGGGAGCTGCGCTATTTTGTCCGAGCGGAGGCTGTAAGAAACGTCCCGCAATATGGCGTGGTCCGTAATTTGCTGCGGCATTTTCATCAATGCAGTCCATCTGAAATGGCATTCCTCTGACGTAATCACTTCCTGAGAGCATTTCGATCAGGCCTTTGGTGCTCACGCTCAGATTATTCAAGCCAAGTCTGAAATTCAATTCATAGCCATTTCCCTCGGACAAATGCTAGAAAATTGTCCGCTTTCGATGCGGCCGAGCGGACCGAGCGGAATGCACTGCCTCGGTCTATTTATAAAGATGCGTTCGGACGGTACTTTAAAAACGAAACGAATTTTTTAAATTCCTTTTTTACTATTTCCCTCTATTTTGAGATATGCATATCCATATACGAGTAAAATGTTGCTTGCATACTGCAAGCATATTGATAACACTAATTTGAAGTCGGCATCATATCGAGAGGGTCCTCAAAAGAATTGAAAGGGATTGAAAATATTCTAAAAATTTGCAGCAATTTATCCGTCCGGCATGGAACCCGGGTCTTCCTGGAGAAACTTACTACGCAGCACAACAGAAGATCACCATCTCTAACTATGCGTAAAAATTCAAACAGAAATATTGGTTGCAACTGCCTAAAACGACGTTTGAGGCAGAGATTATCTATGAATTCTGAAACGTTTTACAACTAAGGAACTTCATCAGTTTTCCACGTCCCAAACCCTTTCATCTTGTCTGCGTTTACAGACCGCAGGCCGAAATAATGAGGAATTTGACCATTTTTAAGGTAAAACATCATAATGTAGGTATAACTTGCATTGAGAAGCAAAATAATGAGCATAACGTAGAAAGTATCTGAAAAGAGTCAAATCCTAGTAAAAAAACGGTCTTAGCCATTTAAGTTTTAATCGTGTTTTCTTCTTGATTAGATAATAAGAAGAGCAAAAAACCTAAAACCTCAAACGGTTGTATCCAATCTGATAGATGTCTGTCTAATTAGTCACCGGAATCATCTCAAATATCGTAGTCAGATGGATTTTTTATACAAAGTACTCGCAGATTAAAATAGAGATGTACTACACATTCAATGGAATCAGTATACATTCTCATACAAATATAAATCTGTAATTAGAAAATATGGTGGGAATAACTACGATGAAATTTCACAAACATAATCAAAAAATAATTAATTAAATTAATTAATAAAAGAAAATAATAAATGAAATTAATTGATAATGATAAATAATTACAGTCGAATAAAAGTAAAAAATAAATAATTAAAAAATGAATTTAATCAATAATAAAATAATAATCGATTGATAAAATCAATTATTTTTAAAATAAAAGTTTTTGCCGAATTTATTCTTAGTTATTTCCACCATTATTTCCATGCAGTTTCTTTAATCAGTGCTTTCCGTATAAATTCATTCTAAGGGACCATTTCTCTCCGAATCGCACATCTTTTTCCGGTTATCACCTCCAACCCAACCGAAAACGCCGTCTAGGAGGAATGGTAAGACGAACGCCTTCGGGAAAATACGACAAACAAGACCGGGGGAGACTTCGAAGGCATTTGGGAGTCCTAAGCAGCGGTTGAAAATGTAAATCGGAGATCGACGAAAGCCAAGAAGAGTATCCGAGTGATCTCTTAAATGGAATTTAGGCGGCGAAAGGTCCCGCTCGAGAGCGATCGTGCGGCAGGATAAACAAACCAAAGCGGGGGACGGAAATGAAGTCCTGGAGAGAGACGAGATCCGCATTGACAAGTACAGGAGAAGAGTGTATGTGCAGATGCGGAAGTGGCGTAAGGGCTGAAAGAATCGAGGAAGGGAGGTTAAGATGAAATAATAAGATAAGAATGAGGAAAGATGGCTGGGGAAGTCATTCTGAAAGCCCTTTACCACAGAGGCGAAAGCTACATGAGTTTCTCGTGAACCTGCATTCGCAGTAAGCTTACACATATTATAAAAATAAATCAATTCGAATAGAAGAGTTTAGTGCAAAACTAAGTCGAAACAATAAAATCACCAGAGGGCGAGATGTTGTGGAAGTTGCTCCGTTGAAACCGGTAGTCTCCGATAAACCTTTGCAAAAAAGTAAATACCTCTCTTCAACATTATTTTTCTATTAGTATTATTATTACATATTAGTACTAGCTCAAGTTCTCGTTGAATCTCAACGGGAAATTAAAATTCATAAGAACAAGAGTAAAAAACTTGATCGTAAAAAAGTCTCATAATTTTAGGTAGATAGCAAATACCAGGCTATAATTATTTCCAAACCAATAAACAAAAAAAAGTTATAATTACGTATAAAATTTCACCTAAATATTCAATTTTATATCCTCTGAATGAACAATTTCCTCGATGAAGAAAACATTCGTCTAAGATATAAAAGATTAGAAAAGATTATAAAAAAACATATTCGAAGATTACATTAGGATAAGCAGCGCCACATTTCAGAAGACATTTTAAGAAAGGCACAAATGGATATCGGAAACGATGATTAAACACGGCAGAAATATATTATGTATCACTCTAAAACCACCGATGAATATTCTATGCGGGAAGTAAGCGTATTATGGAGCTTAATTGTACTGATGCTAAAATACGTAGCATAAATATGGAGTTCGATCAAATATCACAAATGCAATCATAATGCCAAAACAGATACAAAGATTAAATGCCATTAACAGTGAGATAGCAACTGTGTATGAAGTGGAAGCACTTAAAAAACACCAAAATGAATTAATTTTTGCATTCTGCATATAAAAAAATTGAAACTTGCTTTACATTTTTGTAGGATTTGTATACGTATTAAGTTTAATTGATCGAGAGTAAGCAATTTCATGTAAATAAACTACTATAAACCTTTTTTTCCAAAGGAGTAGTCAGTAAACAATTACTTTGATACCATAAATAAAAATTGGTTGCTACAGACGCTTCAATAAAATTTTAAAAACTTTCTGAAACACTGGTATTCGTATGTTTGTACGCACGAATCTTCACAGTGTATCGTTTATATCAGCAGTTACTAATATCACCTTAAATTTATTGTTAAATCGAAACAACTATTGAATACTAGAACTCATTGATACACATTATAAGTTAAAATAATTGTGACTAATATAATAATATCACCATTACCACTTTTCCCTAATGCTGTCTTCAAGGACAACGAGATTGTTGAAAACTGTCACAAATATTCTGGCATTGAAATATTATATCTATGCCACAGTGCTTTCGATTGAATTGGATATCTAAGTAAGTCTCAAATAAAATAATATAATTACATATCGGCAAAGAATTGTTATAGGCTACGTCATAATTTATAAAAGACATTTTGATGTATTTAAATCCCCCTAAATAGTTAAGGAAAGATATGGATAAATTTTACCGTAGAAAATGATGTCACGTTTTATAAATGTCTAGCGCACAATGTTTCCGAGCAAGGTCATGAATATTCTTTTAGGTTAGGGGTGGCTGTATTGCATTACTCTAGGTAATCCATTGCCAGCTTTAACAAGATGATACATATCAAGGATTAAAATCAATGGTAGTAGGCTTGACTATGTGGAATTCCATAGAAATAAATTGAATAAATAAAATATTCGCTTGTACTATTTTTCACTGTATATATTATACACGACCGGTTTGGTAAGATAACTTATATCATTAAAGGTGAACCTGAAATTTCACCTGAAGATATAAGTTATCTTACCAAACCGGTCGTTTGTAATATATATGGTGGAAAATAGTACAAGTGGAAATTTTATTTCTTCAGTTTATATCATCGATTAAATATGTGGAGGATTTTTAAACAGCTCATTTACTTTGGATTAAAAGTATAGAGGAGACTTAAAGAGCTGTTATCTATGTCATTTTCTATTTTGTCATGATTTAATAATACATGTAATACTAAGAGAAATTACTTCGAATTGATAGCTGAACAGAAAGTATATTTTCATGCTTTTCATAATATGGAGCTATAATTGGAATGCTTTCTGTCGTTAATTAATGTTAAGCTATTCATATGTCATTTTCACACAAATTCAGAATCAAAATTCACAAATCCTTCCACAAATTTTCCATTTTGTTAGCAACTTAAAATAAAGGCGATGGGAATATATTCAACCAGAGTACCATTCAACTAATTTATAAGGAGGTTTATATAAAAGGCATGACTTTGAATGAAACTTTGATCGAAATAAATGTTTGTTAAACGCCAAGAAATCTTTTCAATTAAAGCACCAGTTACCTAATTTATAAGGTTTTTCAGATGAGAGATTCAAATAGAAGAGAAACTTCAATCGTTGAGGTGACATTTCAATATAAAAGGAACGAATACGTTTCTAGCATAAAAGAAATGCATTAACCGTCACCTTTCCTTAGGAGATAATTACCTGCCCTTCGAAAATCCGGGAGTGGAATTAAAGCCTTTCGGAACTCGTAAGATAACCATCTTAGGGAAATTAATCAAGGAGCGAAGATTTCCATTAGAAAAACGTCAGGAGTCTTCGGACAGAGGCCGGGGAAAAAGGAAAGAATGGGATTAGATTTGACTTCGCAGCCCTGACCACTTCGTCACGGGTTGAAAAAGGCAGAGAACTCCGAAAAGAGAGCGGTCAGTTTTACACGGGCCTTTTGAAATTTAATCACCGCCCTTTGAAAGAGTAATCTGATTTTCAAGCATGTTCGTCAAACCCGCAATTTTTGCGCTCGCAGATTTTATCTGGGAGAGGGTGGATTTTGAAGAGGAAGAAGGAAGGGATGGGTTGTTATCACCGAGGAGAGCTCGGCCGAGTTCTTTGATGTAAATTTAGCGCCGGGCCAAATGACTCGAACTCGATGGAACGGAATTAAGAGAAAATGGAACGAGGGGGAAATTATCCGTTGAGGAGTTCATGAAAGAATTAATTAATTCGGACCCCTTTAATTGCTTCGAGATCCTTGCTCCTTAGGGGAGCTATTGATGTGTACCCTTACGATGAATTTAAATTTTTCGACAGAGTCACTGCTGATGATTGAGATGCTTAAAACACGCCAAAGAAACATACACTTACTGTAAAACGGATTTACTAGAGACTATTAGTTTTTCCCTAGACTAATACAAAAGTATCCGGCCATTCAACTCAATAAACCTTTATGTAAAATTCAATCTAAGAAGCCTTAACTTGGTGGAGCTACAAAATCGGGATCATGTTAAATAAAAAATGCAAAATTACACTAAACAAAATATGATCCCGATTATGTCAAATTGTTATTTTAAAATTAGAGATGAACAACCACGCCATCCATTATCATGTATCTCGTGAAATTTTCCATCTAAGACAAAATTTTCTCTCTTTTTTTGACGAATCCCTTCAGTGCCGATTGAACCACGTAGTTACATATCCGTAATTCTTTACGAATTTGTTCTGTGCTCTCTCGGCACCACAATAATTGCATTAATATGCTTACTGTACTTCCCATTTTGATTGGGGCTGCCCCGCTCAACGTTTCAGTATTAACTATCACGCTTTAATGCTCCCGGATAGTCATGTGGACAGCGCGTTTGCCTTTGGTGAAAGCGGTCCCGGGTTCGAATCCCGGTGGGAGCCAATGTGCGAAATGACCTAAGCTGTCGAAGCACTTTTAACAATACTACTACTATCACGCTTTAATTTGTATAAAAAATCAGAGAAGGAATATGGTAATTTTTTCAAATATTTCATTTACAGAAATCATTTGAACGCAAATTTTCATCAAGTAATAATAATAAATCACCTTTATTTGGCGATTGAGACTAAAAAGTATCCTATCCCATCCAACACATCGTCATTAATTATTAAATTAAAATTAGAAAAATAAGAAAAGTTGTGAATGTGAAAAAACCCAAGAAATTCTTAGAAAAAAAATTCCACTGCAGAAAAACACCCACAAGGAAGGGGGGCGCAACTTACCATTAGTAAGAGCTAAAAGATGAAAAAAAAGTACGTTAAAAATATAGAAATACACTACTAATAAGTACTTGTATGCGATGCATAAATAAGAATCAGTTCACATTAAAAAAGATAGCAATAGAATCAACTGCTTGGGCCGTGACTTCGTGGTATGGATCCATCAGGAGCGAAAGTGAAACCAACTTTTACTAGACCATAGAATATTTTATTTGGATACGACCATGGTTTCGACTCATCTGAGGATTACTCCATGAGTCGAAACCTTGGTTGTATCCAAATAAAATATTCTGTGGTCTAGTAAAAGTTGGTTTCACTTTCGCTCCTTAAAGATAGCGATATAGAAAATAACATAAACAAAAAAAAAAGAAAAATAAGGCAAAGTACATGGATTTTTATCCATTTAGTACAATATGAGACAAAAAAAGGATACTATAAAAATGTTATCAAAATAATATATTCAGTATATACTAGTCAAAATTGTATATAACATAGACATTTAGATAACTCTAAGTAGTGACTCGGCATCTTCTTAGAAAATGAAGATTGACAAAAAAACTAAATATTTTAGCCCTACGGATTGTGGGTTTCATCCACCTCAGAAATAACTCCCGGTTTCCTACCAGCAGAGTACTGAAACTCAATGCATTAACCAAAACATCCAAGAGGTCGAAAAAGCAACGCTCTCCAACCGCAACTCGATCCTCATCCCGCAGATTCACGATTTTTCTGAAACGCTTCGAAATCTTTACGATCACGCTTCCGCACACAAGGACATCAGGATTTTCTCTTTAACGCGAGTCGTTACGATCGTCGACAGCCTCACGCCATTCAAGAGGCAAGTACCGCAGAATTCGGAGCAAGGGCGAGGATCCTTTAGCCGCGGCGTAAAAATCCTCACCAGAGGATCGAAAAATGTGTCGTGTGACGTTCATCCAGCGGGAAGCCACCAAATGGACTGCAGCGAATGGCGGGAAAATAAAAGAGGAATGGCTCTCGCGGATCGATGCTCGTAAGGAAAGAGGGGGAATGCAGAATGCGGGAGAGAGGTGTTGGAAAGTAGATGGAGGAACGGAACCATGGAAAATTATGCAATGAGAGTAATCTATATGAATCCCCCTTCCCTATGCTTAACAACGCTTATATTTATCTGCAACAAGCTTCAGGAAATATGCACCATTCCATTCATTTAAGTTTCAACCTAAGCTTCCGCAAAGCTGCATGTGGATATTACTTTCGATTAATTCTGAGGTTTCTTTGCTGTATTCTGCGGTATACTAAATAGCTCTGGTATAGTATAGCATAAAAAATGTACTTGTGAGGAGAAAAATTATACTTTTGTTTTTTCCTACTCTATTAAAAATTTGTATAAATATCTAAATACGTATATCTGATTACATTTCAATTTATCTATTATTTTTAAAAAGTTGTATTTACTGTTTATTTTCTAATGTTCCATATACTTATTGGTCTTCCTTTTCTTTATTACGTTCTAAACAATGTTTTTAAATTTCTCTTTATAGCCAGACAAGATTTGTATATCTTTTGACTATGTTTTGTTCATAAAAAAGAATTTTTTGAACTGCGTTTTTGCACTACGTTTTTTTGTACACTCCTGGCCAAACTTAACGCAGCACCGGCCGTAATGATCGCTAGGGAGGTTAATTTGTTAATTGTTAATTGTTAATTTTGGCCAGGAGTGTACTTTGAACAGGATGTCCAATGAAGATAAAGGTTATATACAGTATCCTGCTACTCTTTTATTTACTATTAATACCCAAACTATAAATTGATGGACTTCTTGGTACTAAGTTTAGAGAATTTAAATATTTTTCATCGGTATTTTGCCTACAGGAAAACGTAGCTATGTACTCAACCTATAATGACCTGATGATGGACTATGAGCCGGAACCATACGATAAATAAAATAGTGTGGATATCTACAAAGTTCATTTTAGAGATTTAAAATCTCCAATGGCCGTTCTTGTCGGCGTTCCTCTTCTCATTCCTCGGTATTCGTGGGGTGCGGTGTCCTGTCTTGTTTTCTCGGAATACCGGGGAATGAGAAGAGGAGCGCCGACAAAGACGGCCATTGGAGATTTTAAACCTCTAATTCCTTAACAGCCGTGTCCCAACTTTCCTTTCTTTTCAAATTTCTTTTTATTTCCGTTTTCAACATATATTTATTTTTTCATTTTATATTATTTTATACATTGTTTAATTGTTTAAAATGCCCAATAATTTTAAGTTTAAAGCTAAAACTACATATGCAATAAGTTTTTGCAATTGCGCACGAGAATTATGTCAAATTTAAAATACAATTTTATTTACAACTCATTCCATCATATTTATGTGGCTATAAGGTATAACTTAGCTATCCTAATGGATGGAATATTTTTAATTTTCCTTTCGACATTTGATTAAAAATAGTCGTTATTAATAAACAATTGTCTCAGAGTTGTCCATGAATTTTATAACATAAATCTTCTTCAAAAATAGTCAAACTTAGCCCAAGAAAAAAATGTGCTATTAGAGTGTAAAATGTGGTTAGAATCTAACTGAGAAATGGTTTAACATGTCAGTCCAGTTTTTTTAAATACTACCGCTATCAAACTATAAGACATGCAGCTAATCTACTGCGACAAGGAAACCAAGAGGGGAAGAAATTGAACTTCGTGAAAAGAGGTAGATATTTATACCAGCCAATTCATCTTCTTGCGGTGGTTCATTCATTACTGAATATATGAATAGTAGCTCGAATGAAATGGAAGAATGAGTAGGCCTTTTTATGAAATTCGGAAACCAAAGACATTAATAGCCTCATTTTGAGAAGGAGATGAAAGAGGGAATTTCGAAAGGGAAGATGAGAGGCTGAATAAGAGCCATAAAGAAGAAAAGAGGAACGAATTGAATTAAAAGTGGAAGGAAGTGTAATATTAATGGAGTGAAATGGCACGACTTTAAGAAAATCTTAAAGACTCGGAACATAACTCAAAATCCGTAACATTTTTATGTGATCCAACCGCTTCTAATAAAACCATCCGAATTAAGCATTTCCTGAATTTTGGTATGGAGCCATCTTACGAAGATGTAGGGCAAGGGATGATAAATGAAGGGAAGGATTTGGGGCGAAGATTCCTGAACTTTGCGACATCCAACCCTCTACCTAAAAGACTGGGAGAAGACGATTTATCTTTCATAGATTTTTTTTATTATTTTAATTGATATCTTTTTGGAAGTATAGTGTTCTTGAAGATTAAATCTAATCATCCTGACTTTCTCTTGTGGTTTGCTCCATGAATTTTTCTACCTCTAGTAATGGTGAACGCAGGACTACTAATGAATGTGACAGCTAGTGAAAATTTAATTCTGAATCCAAACACGTACTGCTCCGAAATTCCAGTAAACAAATTATAAAGAAATAACAATTCGGTCAAAAAAAATCTGATGTGGCCAGCACATGACTTTCTCCATATATAAGATGTAAATATTTATATACAACAGTAATTTTGAACTCTATATTCCATCTAAACTTGGAGGAGGAGTGTTTAATTTATATCATATTATCTTTTACGTCACAAACACTATAAATAATGTTTTTCGGGACATGTTCGATGAAAAATGATGAAATGGCCTTTCGCCCCAGTTCCCAGAGCGCCCACAACGTACATAATCAGCAACTTCCGGTTTATCAGTATTTCACAAATAACTCCTACACCATCAGTGATACAAAAATATGATTCATACAAAATTTATAGTAAATTATATTTTATAAAACTTTTATAATTATTAGTTTATACCTAAATATAATATTTATGGAGATATTTTGAAAACTGGAAATGAGCTTTGATGAATGAAACTCGACTTCCGGTTAACCGATTTACTCCAAAAACTAATCAACTCTAACGACACAAACCAAAGTACTATATATGAAATTTGGTGTTGATCCAACTAATAGTTTTCATGTTAGAGCGCCCACAAAGTACATAATCAGCTACTTCCGGTTTATCAGTATTTCACGAATAACTCCTAATCAACCGGTGATACAAAAATATGTTAAATGCAAAAGTAATAGTAAACTTCATTATCTAAAACTTTTATCTTGTATACAATATGCCTATATATCATATTTATGGAGATATTTTGAAAACCAGAAATGAGGTTTGATGATTGAAGCTCGACTTCCGGTTAATCGATTTACTCCAAAAACTAATCAAGTCTGACAGCACACACCACAGTACTACATATGAATTTTGGTATTGATACGACTAATAGTTTTCATGTTAGAGCGCCCACTATCACACACACACATACACACACACATATACACACACACACACACACACACACATACACACAGACATCATTCCGAAAATGGTCAAAACGTGTTCTAGGGACCCCAAAACATGTATTTCCGTTGAAATCTCGAAGTCGATTTTTTTCATGAAAACAATACTTTCTCTATACTTCGTATATGGAGAAAGTAAAAATCGTTTTCTGCTCGTGCTTGCGTTTTATATAGATTAGTTCAATAAAAGCATATCGGATAACTTCCAACATATGTTAAATTAAAAAACCAAAATAACAGAAATATTTAAAGTAAATCCCGGTTTATAAGTTATCTAAGCATAAAAATAAACTCCTGAGCTTGTTCTAAATCAAACTGGAATAAGAACGTGACAAATGTAATATTTGATGGCAGGTTTTACTTCCATAATATTCTTTTTAAATGGAAACGAATTAAAATCAACCTTAAGAATCTGTCTACCCAGAAATTCTCATGCATAGCAAAAAAGCATTGAAGAGAACGTGATGATTCAGACCATTACATCTTGAGAAAACAGAAGGTGTCACTTCGATCAGAAGTCATTTTTGAGACATTCATGGTGTATTTTGACGTTGAACTCGGAAAGAGAGAGAACACGATACGTCGACCCAGATACAGGGAGAATAAGGTTGCGTCACATCTTCAAATAAATTGATCTTCACAAAAGACGAAAACTGAGAGAGAAAAGCGTCTTGCTTTCCAACGACGGAGTATAAGTAAACCAAAAGGTCATGCGAAGTTGTCTGAGTTTAAAAGGGTAAGTGTCAAACTTTCTTTGCGATTCATTTCACCCTAGGGTATGCAAAACGAAATAGAGGTGACAAACTAGGAACTACAATAAAAATTCTCTTTGGCTACTAAATATCTAGAATATAGCGTAGTATTAAATTAAAAGCATCAGTTAAAAATTAATCAATCTTCTAAAATATTCCTTAAAAATCATCTTCTGATTTGAAGGGTGAATGATTTTTTTAAATTTACCATACCACTTGATGGTTTTCTAGGCAATTTAAAATAATGCTATGAAGAAGTATTATACTCATTCAGCCAATCATTAATACGAATAGTTATTCCGGCTTGGCAATTTTCTTTAACTGTTTGCATCCTTAGTTAGCTTTACTTTCGTAATATTATATTCCAAGTAGTAAAACACTCAAGCATGAATCTCATCGTGATTTCACTCATTATATTTATTCGAATAAAAAATCAAAAATATAGATACTTTCCCAAAACTCACTTCAGTCAGTCTTAATTAAAAATCCCAATTAAACAAAATAGGAAGGCATCTTTCCATAGATGCCACTTGAATTTTTCAGCGGAAGTTTTTCCTTACTACGCTGAATCAGAATTTTTATATTTAAGAATAAAATAGAGATATTTTTAAAGATACATACAGATAATCCTTGAAGGTTAATAAATCTAAGATAAATTACTTTCTTACAAGCACAGGCATGACATACAATTCAAAGAATACTAAAATCAGGAAAACCTCGTTACTATTTCACGGGTTAAACAACTGAAGAACCAAAAGTCACGCAGAAAGATAAACCGGTATAATTTTTATAACCTTCCAAATGCTCCTCGACGACTTGACATCTCATGACCTCCTTTGAAAGGGGCGGACCTCACTGGTAGAAATAGAGGACAGTGCAGAAGGTACAGTGGAGAGCGATAGCAATCTTAGCAGCAAGATGCTTCTGAAAATCGCTGAGGAGAGTAAGGGGGCGAGAATTGAGTTGGAGGGTTGTGGAAGCAGACGTCCACGCGGCTTAATGGAGTCCAGAAAAGAGATATCAAGCAACGAGAGGGTCCCAAGGGAAGAAACACAGGGGTATTGAAGGGGATGAGGTCTCGGGGAATGGGGGATTAAAAGGGGGTGAAATGCCTTGGAAGCAAAGGGCGGAAGGGATGAAGAGGCAAAAACAGGGTCGAATGGAAGAGAAATGCGTGAATAAAAGAAGAAAAGAGAATGGAAACGGGGGAAAGAAGAGACGAAGGAAGGATGAGAGAGTAAATAAGTAAAGACGGTTTAAGAGGGAGATAATATTAGCATTTAGGCTAAAGTCTATTTTACAAAACTGCCCTATAAAAATCGATACCATTACGTTGGTAAGTACGCTTTCTGTTTTCCTTTTGGGGTTAGGACACTTATACTCTGTTGTGTAAAAACTATTTATCCATGCTTTCTTAACTCTGGATTAATCTTCAGCTTCCAACCCAACATAAAAAAAAGAATAACGAGAAAATGAGTTGAATATGATGGTACCATATAAAAGATTTCCATTGGAGATATTGAATTGAATTCTAAAACCGTGGAAAGTTCCAAAAATACACTATGGCCGTTTTTCATAAGATATACATAGCACCGGTATCTTGTTTTCTTCGAAAACCGGTAAGTGAGACGAAGAACGCCAACAAAGATGGCTATTGGAGATTTTTAACTTCTAAACATAACGTCTGCATTAAATACTGATGAGCACAATAATGTTTACTCCACGATTAGTGCACACAACAGATTTATTTGAATTGAAAGTATAATATTTATATTGTAAAGAGAATTTTCTTACTCTTGCATTTTCAACCTAGAATGAAAATTTTGTATTTTGTACATATTAGTTTTGGAGAGAGCGTACATTATGTTTTAAGTATTAGTGTTAATTCTCTTGCCATAATTATGAATATGTTTAGATAAAGTTTGCGGAGGGTTTTAAACTTGAAATATTTTAGAGAATAATTTCAGAGAGTTGCTGACTGTTCATACGATAGTTAATATTTGAAATAATACGTATACGGATCTGTTATAGCTGCAACTTGCGATCACCTACCAATAATTTCCGGCCAATTGCAAATCTGGAAAGGTAATCAATTCATACTAGCTTTTCCTGACATTCAGTTTAGACAGTTTAGGAAGTATCGTTCCGCAGTGATTAAAAACAGATTATAGAGGGCAGAGGAAAAGGAGATGGATTGAGAAATAAAGATTCTAGACACATTCCGAAGAGGAACAATTACAGAAGGAGTGAAAGGCTTAAGTAGGATGTGAGAGGGTTGATGGATATTTAGAAGGAGAAAAATGACGGGAGATTGAAAAGAAACAGAGGCGTAAAAGAGTGGAAAGAAAAGGATAGTTATTGAGAGGGCGAGGAGAGTAATATGAAGGAGAAGAAGGGCTTAAGTATGGGAGGAATCCAAAGATGGGAAACCAACATCTTTCTTCTCTTCCCCGAAAAAATAAGCAAACAGGAGAAGATAAATGACGGAAGCTGAGAGGCGATTGTTTGGGGAAAAAATATTGTGATAGAAGAACCGGAAAAGGGAATCGATTTCCTTGCAGATAAATTCGTTAGCAACTGAGAACGCTCCCCTCGAAGATGCTGAGAAAGATTATTGCTGGCTTAATCGACCGATGAATTGCGTTGAATAATAATTAATGGATCACGGTGACCTGGTCAAGTAGATACCATTAGAATCATGCTAGAACGATTTTCTTCGACTAAATGAAAGCAAAGATATAATGTAATAATTAATACAGCAATTAAATCGATCATGATGAGACATTAAAATTTGGAAAACAAAGGACTGATATGGCTAAATACTCATTTCGTAATAGGGGAGTAAGGGAATGGAACATGCCACCTGAAGGCCCTTACCTAAAGCAATTAAAGATTTTAAACTTAGATGTTTTAAGCTATTATAAAAATGTATTGAATGAAAGGGTTTTTAGATGTGTTGTTTAAGATATGGTTCAAGCTATAATACGTACGTAGTTAAAAGCGTGACCTTATCCTGTTCGTCAATATAAGAAATGCTGTGTAATGTGTAGTAGAAATTTAGGGACCTGGAAAAGTTAGGGATCGCTTGACAGGGTGCTGTACGGTGGGGTTCTACCCCATGACCACTACAGTAGCCTAGAATGCCTGTCATAAACCCCGAAAAATTCAGTAAAAATAGTTAAAAATAATATTATAAATACATTACTGAGTTTTAAGGTAAATATACTTTATGTATGTAATCATTTCCGGGGAATTGTTTAATTATCATAGATGTATTTTATATATATTATGTTTATAACGTGTACAAATGTATGTAGGTAGAAAAGAACTGCCACCAGGAAAACAGCCTACCTGCAGTTTGTGTCCAAATAACAATAATAAATCATTAAATAGTAATGATACTGACAAAATTAAAAAAAATATAATCTCATAAGATTTGCGGTTCTCCAAAAATATATAGTTATTTATTGCAGTCTTAGAAGCTCTAAGGTATCAGTCAAGTATTTATCATTCGTATTCATGCTGAGAAGCATTGAAGTCGTGAATTAGTAAAAGTAAAACGAAAAGTTATACTTTTTGTGAAGAATTGTTTCAGCAAATCAGTAAGCGTTACACAGATGTTTAAGAACGTAGAATGGGATTCTTTAGCAAAAAGAGGAAGATTTTTTTTAGGGAAGATTAGATTTAATGGAAGATTTTAGTAAGGCTTAAGATGCTTAAAGCAGTCAGAGAAAAAGTAACTCAGAAGATGTCGCCGATATTACGCGTCCTCACTTTATAGACCGTTCAGAAATTTACCGAATATATAGATACTAGAACTGGAACGAACTGCTTCAACGATTCACTCTTATACGCGATACAAAAGTAGAGTCATAGGGCGTGCATCCCTACCGCAAGCTAAAATGTTTCAAATTTAGATTTATCCTATTGGAACGAATTTCATAGATACTAAAAAGTGAAACAAAAATAATATAAGAAAGACTTAAGGGTATATTGCATATAAAGGCGTGCATCCAGGAAAAATCTCAAGGAAAGACCGACTTGAAAAAAGTCTGATGGATGAAAGACGAATTATTATATTATCTGACGGACAATCCTATAGCAACATGTTTTCTATGACAATAATACCGCCAGTTAAGTTTTTTATCGTTAGCCAACCAAATTCCAGTAGCTAAATGGAGTTTAAAAAATTACACCAATTGAAACTGATTGAGAAAATGGTATCAAAGAAGTCGGATGACCGACATTAAATAATAATGCTGGTAGCAAGCAAATTTTTAGTTTAGTAGGCATAAATATTGAAAAACATAGCTGCCGCAGTTTTCTTGAAGTCGATTCGGATTCTGATTGGCATTCTGAAACCGGAAGTACATTTTTCGTGGAAAATCTCATTATGTACAGCTAAATTTCCTAATTCATTCAACTAGGTAATCACATTACCAACGTTGATTAATGATAGTGGAATAATTTCATCACAAGGGTAAATAAACGAGTAAATAAAAATATTATACAATTATAATAAATCGTGATATTATAATTCTTTCACTTGAGAGGCTGTCCTACCTTCATCATATTCTTATCCAAATTATTTATGCTAATTAAAACTTAAAAATTGAACGTTCCAATACGTGTAAAATTAAACGGGATTGCGTTTGTAATTTTCCTTTCAAAAACCTTCAAATTCAAGTAAAATTTACATCAGTGAAACCTTTCTAATTTTCATTAATAACCAACTTTTTAATGGACCGAATTAAATTAGCGTTGTGGTTTGTACTGTATATGATGGCAGAATAAATGTTTCTAGCATTAAATTGAACCAAAATTATCATTAAACGTTAACTGGTTTTTGCATCAACTACCCTCTGTGTTGCAAAAAAGTGCCAACAAAAAATTGTAAACATTTATAATCCACAGACAAATTCGGTGAGTCTCCTATACAAAGTATTGAATATTAATAATAAATCGCATTGATTTAAATGTAAATGGAACTAAATATGGCGTATTTTATAGTTGAGATCTAATTTTCAATCTCAAACACTATACAGAGAGATGTTAAGAGCATACATGCTTGAAAAATAGTAGGTGACTTTTGATTTTTTTAACAATAATTTATTTGATTTCTCATTAAAAATTAAGAATTCATGTATTATCATACATTA
The DNA here is from genome assembly GCA_947579665.1 of Sympetrum striolatum. NCBI lineage: Eukaryota > Metazoa > Arthropoda > Insecta > Odonata > Libellulidae > Sympetrum > Sympetrum striolatum. Next base: position 47,462,581 of record OX388351.1, on the reverse strand, counting down.
CTTACATTAAGTTACTTATACATTACTCTACATGAAGCAACTCTTAGATTTATGAACCATGTTCATAAAATAAGAGGCAGTAGCGGACATGGTCTCGGCCTTTACTTGGTGGTAATTCTTGGTAGAAAACTTAAAATGATACTTTAGCATCTTGTCTACTTACAAGGCAGGATATTAAAATTTTATGACAGTAAATTTAGAATTGGATATCAATATAAATTTCCCATCTCGATAGGTTTTTGTACATGATTTTAGATGAGGCGACCAAAATATATAAACCTGATCTTGCATGATATTTTACGAAATACGTATAATAATAATTCTAATTTCTATTCTGTTTAACCTGCATATTTGGTAACTATTCTCGGCCTTTGGTTACACATGGAATATCCCATCAAGGTTCCGGCTAAAATATCTTGACGAATGGAATAATTTAGATAATAATTTATCATTGTACATTTGTAACAGCCTTGCTCACGACTGTTATGACATTAAACCTACTGAGGTATGAGTGATGCTGATTAATGTCACTGAATATCCTTATAGAAGTTTTACTAATGAAGTCATTGGTCTTCACTGACGTGGACATACTCAAATTATAGAATTCTGGCTTTGTGTAGGAAGGAGGTACACACTACCTCACTCCTCATCTTTCCTAGTAAGCTTCATTCTCCTCTTAGTCTGATGACTAAAGTTAGAGGGAATGAGGTTCCTGCCTTAGGATTGAATACCTGAATAGCATTCTGTCAAGATGACAAACAGATGTGACTATACACCCCGTGAATATTGCTTTGTTTTTCATTAAACAGCTCAACCTTCGCTCCCTCAAAGCGGATCCATACAGACAGAAATACAACATCCCGGAATTTTCGTCGCACCATTTTACCTCATGAATCCATAAACGTTTTCGAAAGGTGGGAGCTCTTGAAACTTACGTAGGTGGCGTCGGAAAGGAAAAAGGCCCTTAAAGAAGTGGCCCTTCTCTTCCACTGTAGATTAAAGGGCGCGATATGGATATTAAGGGAGAAATTAATTTATGTCTCAACCCTTGTCTCCTCGAAGCATGTTTGTGAAAGTAATACACGCTTGTATTGCTTCCCGGTAGCTTCCCATTTCCATAAATCTCGCGAAATACCGTTCCTCTCCGCTTTCATCTCATTTCCTGTCCCAATCCTTCTTTTCATTGCCTTTTCATTTACGCTTTCTGATTCTCATTCCTCCGTCACAAGTCTTTCTTATCTTTGATTGTTTCTCAACGCTCTGCCGAAGTCTCCCTCCGAGTTTTCTCAAGATTACCTCGCAGCAGGTGACTGAGATGGATGAGGCCATTCCCTTTAAGCTGATAAAGCTACGCGATTGCCTGTGAGCACTCGCTCTAACTCCATGGTAACGAGAGAACGAACTGAACTGTCAAAATATTTGCGAATTGCACGTCCAGGGAAAATTCCCAGATTTTAATACAGTATCAGCAATAATTTAAAAATTAAAGATGGCGTTAAAATTATATAATGCAAAATCTGAGAGCTTATCGCTTAATTATCGCGTCAAAATGTAATTTTCGGTGATAAATTCCCAATAATGCATACTGATAATTGTGCAAACCTATTGCAAAACTTATATCTTCTGTATGCTATATAAAAATCCGACCGAACTGTTTGAGGGGATAATGGGCTGAACTCAAATAGTTGAGATTCGAAATGGGTACCGAATAATTTTATGAATTTTAATATTTACGGAAATGAATATTCATCTCACCATTCCCTTTTGGAAAATGTTTACTTACAACCTCTCCCATATAAATCCATTTTCTTTAAAGTAAAAATAAAAAATGCGATCATTAAGTCTTCATGAATTTCAAAATGTGTTTATTTGAATTAGTTATCGAAGATGAATTAGGCAGTTGTCAAACTGGCCATCTCAGATTTATGTATCTCAAAATTATTTTTTTTATCGGTTTGAGCTATATTAGAGAATATATAAGTATTTTTAATTCAAGAACTGCCCTTTTTAATACGTAAACATATGAAAAAAGGGTAAGCAGAGCTTTCAATAACACCAAAAAAAAAAAAATGAAACATTTGTCTCTCGCACACTTGCATAAAATTTTAGCATAAAAAGGGGGATGTAGTTTGGAACAAATGAAAAGATTAACTGATACTAATATAACAAATTAAAAGATTAATTAAGATTAATAACCACTTAGTGCATGGTTGACGAACCTTTAGCGGCAAGGGTGCCATATTTGATGAATATAAAGCGCTTGCGTAGCAATGTACTGCCGAACCATACAGTGAGATGGTGAGTTTATTCATTTTATACTGTCAACGATGCGATTAAGACCTTGTATCTTTACTTTAATAGTTAGTCCTTAGTTTTCATTACTAATAAACTGAATCCACATTTATTAATTGTGGAGATTCATTTCTTAAGTGAATAATGCGAAAATAGACATTGTCGTAGGAGTTTCGCGTGTCGAAAAAAATCTCTAGCGTGCCACTTTGGGCACGCGTGCCAAAGGTTCCCCACCCCCGACTTAGTGTATCCAAGAAGTACTCTTACATTAGGATCAACTCTTCTAGAGTTCTTCAGTCATTTTTAATTTCGAGATTAATTAAAAATTTAAAGTCTTGATTAATCGAAAAACTTCGATCCTAAAACGTCTTGTTCGTTATTCCTTGTCTCCTATTGTCTCATTAGTTATCTTTTGCCTTCAAAACTCTCATTAAAAACCGATATGGGCTATAAAGCTACATTCTAGCCGATCACTAGCAGAAGGAACTTGAATTCCAAACACAGGTATATTCCTGAAAACAAATCCGCTTTGCATCTTCCATTGAACAATGGACGGCAACAAAAAATTCAGAGCACGTGCTCGCTTGAGAATTCAAGACGTATCTCATTAGCGAGGATAGAGGGCGAAAATAAACATTTCTGATGAGCATATTGTGGGGTTTCACAAAGTCGTGGCCGTGACATTTGGCTTCATTATTGCGGTTTAATTAATTAAAATTGAATCTGCTTACTTATGTTTTGCACATTTCATTAACAAAGCAGCTGTGAGCAGTATTTCACCATCGCGAATGGAAAATCCAACAATGCGCGGAAAATGGCAAAAAATTGTTCCGGTCAAAGGATATGTATCCCATTTCTTACCTCATTAGATTTTGCTCTTCATAATACTACGTTTGTAAAACCTCGAGTAGTAGCAATCTAAAATCATCCTAGATTCACTCTTTGCAATTGTGACCCATAGAGTATCTTCATTTTCCTGCTTAAATCTACAAGTTAATTTTACGGCATGTAACGCAAATATTAAAATTAAGTATTAGCTACTTTACGTCCCTCTACAATGCTAATGATCCAGTAAATGAAAGCGATACGAAACTTTAAGTCGGTGGGATTAAATCTGTTTCTAATGGAGATGATAATGACGAATATGCTTTTCATTATCGCTTTAGAATGTAATTAGCATTTTGTTGATATCCTTATTATATGTACGTAATTCTAGCTCCATGAAGTCAATTACTGCCCAAAAGGCATTGTAAATATTTAATTTTACATTTATACATGAAATAAACTGTCTAGAATACTTGAAAGCGAAGGAAATAATAATGAAGAAAGTCAATGAAATGGATAACTAAAAGCAACTATATTAAATACTTTTTAAAATCTTCGAAACATAATGTCAGATAGAAGTATAAAATCTTTAAGCGTATACAATACCAAGGTTTTATTATGGAAATTGTATCCTAATAAACCAGCTATTTAAGCATGTCTACATAACTTATTATCGTAGAGTAGGAGCAGGTTATTTTTGCTAAAGTTAATGCGGCAGCTTTGATCATAAACACGACCTGAAATAATGAAAGAGAAAAGGATATAGAAATCTACAGATTTCCGTTTTATTTTAAGCTCTTTAAAGTCCAACAGATAGTAGGATGATCTGAATTTGTCAAACATATGGAACACGTATTTGTTAAAAGCATAGGAGATTCATAGTATCAGAAAACTATCAGACTAAAGTGAGACCTCTTTTAGAATATTCAACGAATGTGTGGGATCCTAATTATAAAATAAATACTAAAAAGATAGAGAAAGTGCAACTAAAGGCAGGTTAGGGAGACATGGGAAAGCGTAAGAGATTCTCGGTTGAGAAATTAGAAAAAAGGCGGAAATTAAATAATTTCTGAGGCACCTTTCAGGTTAGAAAGGGAGGAAAGGCATGGATAAAGTTGAAAAGCAGAATAGCAGAGGAAGAACCGGATTATATTGCACTAGGACATCACAAGCAGAAATTAAACCTGAGGAAACAAAGAACTGACATCGCCTAGAATTATTCTGTTAACAGAGGGGTCAAAGAAAGGAATAAGTTGCCTGAAGAAATCTTCAAACCATTACCGAGAAATAGAAAGGAATTTAAAAGAAGATGCTTTAATTTATGTATTTAAATAGATTGAATATTATTGTTCAGTATTATTTGGATAATTTTCAAATTGATGAAGTGAAAACGATAAATGGATATTTTGGCCTAGAATGTAACATTGAAAATTGTGAAATGTGGTTTTTGTATTTATAAGACATATTTTGGTGGGGGTAACCGAGTAGATGTCTGTTTGAATATTTTATATGTGTGTGTATGCGTTATTATTGAAATATTTAATTGATTTACGTTGTTCTTAGACAACGGCTATGGCTGCTACCAGAAGAAATTCTACTTGTAGCGTATATAAAAGTTATAAATAAAAAGAGATTTAATTTACATGAAAAAATCAAAATGAAAAGAGGATTATATGGAATTTCGAGATAACGTTAAGTCGGAGTAGAAATAATGTAATTGAAATTCCTCTGTAATAAACGAAAAGCAGTTTAAAAAATTATCATCCTACTATAGCTACTCAGCGACGCTGTTAATCTCGGTGAAGTACACTTAACTGCGTCTATCACAAAAGGCCTTCATTACATACTTCCCTTTAATAAGAGAAGTCTTTGGAAACTTAAGGAGCTTCTTACTGAGTAAGAAACGCTCTATAAAAGAGATAAGTCATCCATGACTGGGACGGAATTAATGTTCTATCAACGCAAACAAATTTGAACGAGTACCATCCCTTGAGATTGCGAATGATTACGTCTTCCTCGTTTTTAATAATGGAGTGAAATTACTCTTCTCATATCAGTATTATGGACAGACGTCAAAGTGATCCGTCTGCAAACGAGAAAGATACTTGCATAACAATTGCCTTGCTAGGTGAAATTACAGCTTAGAAGGACATGGGCAGGAATGGGCGAAGATAAGAGGAAGAATTGAAAACACTGTGCTCACTTAAATAGAACCTTTAGAATGGTTAGAGGTTTGTCGTCTTTAACTGCGAACTACACAACGTTGTCATCGGTTTTCGGAGACAACGGAAAGACCCGGATAATTCATCTTCTCTTATCTCTCTAAAGTAAAAACATGTATCTTTAAAAAACATTTTTCAAAATCTATTCAGTAGATCCTTCGCAATTTATTCCCAAAAAAACCGCTCAATTTCAGGCCTTGAGAGTAGAGGACCCCCTTAAAACCTTTGAACGTCTTTGCAACATTCACCATTGTATTTTTATCGAAGATTTATTTAGCATATCATAGATCTGGTAGTATTTTATGTGAACTCAATAAAAATGCTAAGATATTTCCTTTGCTTTTGGTAGAATATAGTGACAAGAATATATGGACAAGATGGAATCTCAAGCACAATCTTGTCAAAATGAAAAAAAATATACATTTACTTATTTCTGTTCCAGACGTTATTCTGCTTATATTATAACTGCTTCAGTAGTAATAAAACTCAGGATTATAGCCGTGCTTGGAGTTGAGAAAGAAAGGGAAACTACTCTTTTAAAGGATAAATTGACAAGTCATTGAGATATTGATTCGGGGTTGTTCCTATAATATAAATTAATCCTTGTACAACGTATAGCTATTTCAAAGCGCTTTTTATCTTTTATATAAACGTATGCACATTATGTGTAGATTTATATAGAAGATAAACAGATTTCTACCTTTCTGTAGGTTCATGTGCATTCAAAAATCTGTATTCAACGCCTTCTCCTTCACTTCCTTATAGTTAATCCTACCTCTTACGTCATACAACATATTTTACCTTTGTCTCTCTGTTTTTCCCCTGAATTTCACCCTAAATTACATTCTTGAGCATCCCCTTCCCCCAAACATTTCTTCTGAATGTACATACGTTTCGTATATTTATATTTTTTGGAGTGAATATCAATAAAAAAAGAATTAATTAACTCCCTTAACAGTCTCCAACAAGGATCTGCTCCTGCTAGTCTCTCAGGTTTAATCCCAAAATGTCTTGCGGCTCACTTAAGTTTAGAGATTATGAAGGCGCTGTTTTCCTCGGAGATGATCGATGGATGTGATATTGATGACGTTGGAAGGTCGATGAGTTACAGGGAAAATGTGTACATCGCTCGCAATCTGGGTTTTGCGGCAACGGCCTCATCGCTGATTTACGGGAAACGTTTACGAATCGAGCATATATTGAGTAATCTCCGATATCCCTGGCAAATGATCACGGGTCGTTGAGTTGTCAAGGTAATGAATATAAACTCGATTTACGCGGATGCCCTCTCTTTCCCCGAATCGAATACGTTTTGGAATAGTTTATGCTCGCCCTCTCTTGAATATACAGCGAGATCGGTGGAATATGAAAGGATTTAAGAAGTTAACTGACTGTTGAAGCCAATATTTCCATGCGACAGGGAGCAAATCCTCGTTCGAATTCTTTATGCATACAGACGTGGAATGATTTCACCGTTTCAGATCGAGTTTTCTCGTTCTAATTTGGAGAGATATCTCTTTCTTTATTCGACTGACTCGTAAAATTTCAGGCATTCAAACAAAGAAAATCATGGTTCATCAGAGCCTACGATAACTGAGCGAATTTAAAGTATTGTAATTTTTTCTTATGTAATAATATTTACATAGGAAGATAATATGAAATAATTGACCATTTAAATCTTTTCTTGAATAATCCGAGAGGTAACATACCCTTTATTTAATTGATTTTTATGAAAATTTCCGCACTGGAAGAAAAATGTACTTTTCTAAAGAAATTATCGTGATTTACAACTATTGAAGATTGAAAAATAATAGTTTAACGTTGGTTGAAGAGTACATTAAAATTATAATTTCCGTGTGAGAGAATAAAGGAAAAATATTAATAGATTATTTTACTTAATTATATATTCTCAAAACCTTGAAATTGCTATATCAAATCCTAGGAAGTCCAACATTTTATAGCAATATATAGCAGACTAAATAATATTGAAAATGTTGAAGATACATTTCGTAAATGTATTGTCATATAATGCTACAGCAAGAGTTCTTAAAATAAATTAAATTGAAAAAAATACTTACTGTTCCTTAATACATGGTGACACCGAGCTACTCTGGATATGGCGGTAATCTCAGGTTCAAATTCTTTTCAAAAAAGAAGTTCCTACATCTTGTTGAGTGGGTCGTGGCTAATGTTTGATTGCAGAATGCTAGCAAAATTAGAAGGTTTAAATCAAAGGATTAAATGATTATACGTATTCTTTGAAGACATAATAATACGCATACTTCTTAAGCCAATTATAAACAACGAACTGCAAATGAGAATTAAAGCAAATCTTCATTAAGAAAATACTTCCCCGCTTCGAAAAGGCTAATGGAAGATTGGTGAAACTTCCCATTTTAAAGAGCACTATATTATGAGAAATTTTGTGATTTTCGAAAGTCATAATTGATTAGAAAAGATACTTTCCGATTACGAGAGTTATGCTCTGTGTTATGGGCAACTTGTCTTTTTCTTGAGCTTAACGAACGCTGACTTTATAGGAGGTGCTGGTGCATGTGGGGCGAAGGAAATTAATTAGGAAAGCCCTCGGAAGCAAGGCGTAAATGTTACACAAGAGCCACAAGGATTAAGGCTCCTTTCCAAATGATGTATTAGATAAGCACCCGCAAGACAGGGTTTTGAGGATTATTGAGCAGACGTGCCATGGAAATTAGTCTCAGAAGGAAATTTATCATCCTAGTCCTCTCAGAGAGCCACCACGGTTCAAGATATCCAGTACCAGTAAATTTTCCTTGCGAATAATGGCATTCCATTTCTCTTAATCTTAAACAATTTAGATGTGAATGGAATGCAAAAATAATTGAATATATGGCATTGTTTTTTTACTATCGTGAATTATTTTAAATGTGGTGAATCGGTGTTCAGACAGGAGACGAAGTGAAACCCATTTAATAAATGTGGGGAAATTTGCAGCAATAAGCTGATCTGCTTCATCTATGTTTATTTGTCAAGTGATCATATGATGAATTTCGGAATCAGTTCAACAGAAAAATCAGCTATTTACTTACGTCTTTGGAGGGGTTACGTTTGATTAAGCCTTTCTAAATATGAACTACGGAACCAGTGAAGAACGGAGTATTCAATTGGAATTTGTCAGTCGATTTACTGAACATTATTTTATAGGAATATTTAATGTTTAACTGTTGAAAATAAGATGTTAGTTATCGAATCTTCCTCATTTAAGTATAACAAGAATCTTGGCTATTTCAGGGCATTTTGATATCAATGGAAGAGTTTCAAGGTTGACGTATGTCTGGGTTTTGCTAAGGATCAATGAGATGCAACGTAATCAATCGGATTGGAGTCTTTTTTTCGTTCTCTCGACTTCTCATTCTACACCAATGTCATCTTGCAGAGTGAATCACATCTCTAGTAATATATGGGACAAAATTGTAAATGTGATAAATCTTGAAGCTGTCAGAAAGCTGAAAAAAAATATTTTTAAAACGAATGAGCTCTCGGAGAAGAAGTGTGTTTGAAAGCGACGTATGACATTTCAGGACTGTTTCAAGAGTAAAGCATAACAACCATTTGTGAATTCCAAGATACGTTCGCTGATATTCATTAAACTAAGTGCACGAAAGAGACAGTTTGAATAACAATAGGTATGTCATGAAGAATTGAAGCATATCATTTATTCACACTATTAACAAAAACTCATTTTGCGAGAATCGTCATATAAATTCTTCGCTTGTAAATTCAGATACAAACAAAATGGCATCTTCCATCATTTCAACCCAGAAACAAAGAGGTCTTATAAATTAGGTTCGTGTATAATAATTTTCTAGGAAACATTTATTAAACTTTAGAAAAATATCCATTTTTTTCTGTTTTGTATCCACACGTTAATTCACGCATATTAAGAACATACAAATGTCCACGGCCCAAAAAATCGGCCAGCTTCCACTCATAAGACCACACATAAAATTTGATGATACATCAACTTTTACACGTGACATAACTTCTTTAGTATTTACAGCTAGACACACAAGGTTTATTCTTTTAAATCAACACTTATTTAAATCACAGATCAATCGAATGTACATAACATACGGATTCCTGAGATACAGAAGCAATAATTCAAACATTGACTAACACGTAATCCACGTCGACTTGGTACAGTGATTCCGCCCCCAGGAGGAACTTCCGGAATTTTGCAGCGAAAGGAAAGAACCCACGGAGAATTCGTTGAGCAAAAATATGTACAAGAGAGGGCTTTGGCAACTAAATGCAAACGGAAACCTTTTGGAGGACTTCCAGCGGAACGAAATCCGTGTCGAATATCGAGTCCAAATAAATAACGGAAAGGTCAAACGAAAAGTTGGAGTAAACAAAGACGCACGACCAGTGAAAAAATAAATAATGGATGGGTTTCAGAATGGCGGAGGATTTCGTACTCCCATATGTATCTATTTTCGAACGATAATGGTCGAATAGCATAAATACATCCAAAATAGGAGAATTGGCGACGAGCAGCACTTCCGAAAGAAGAGTCACACTTACGAACAACGTCAACCTTGGCGCCGCACAGGACTGGAAAGAGGCGAAATCGCACTTTCCGACAAATCTCCAAAGATCCAACAAGGTAGCACCAATTATTAATGCACGTACCATCTCTTTAACATGTTCCACCACGAGAAACACACTGATACTCAACGAACCCACACATTCTATTCGAAAACTATTGGATGCACCACCGAACACACCTGACTCACGCAACCCTGACACGAACCGTTAAAAACCGACGTAACGTGTAACTTTCATACCCCATCACACGGACTAACTCTCATGATTCACGACTCTCGAAGGAAAACAAATATGCTAGGACCGCCGGAATATCGCCCGTCCAAAAATAAATAGATTAGCATTTATTCACAGAGTTAAATTAGGCTCGATGCTTCAACCCGGAGGTTGACGCACCTTATGGTAACCTTTGAACCACACACAGTACTTTAAAATTTATATTCAAACCTACTTGCAATGTGTGTGAGCCTGGTTGACTGGGAAACTCAGTCATCTTTGGTTCCACTCACTTTCTTGTAAGTCTTCACTCCCCTTCAGTCGCCTTTGTCGCCGTAGTCTTAAACGTGCTAAGTGCTATCATTTCCTCAGGAGGGTCCAAATTGATGCCCTCTCTACTTCCTGATCTGCTACCATGCTTGGGTGTCCTGTTGAGCAAGTAGTCCAAGTCTAGAGTTATCCTATCCAGCATCCCATCGAGGTCTTCTACACCTTCACCGTCATCACCATTTGCCACATTCTCCTCCTTGTCATCAAACGCCTCTTCCAGGACACCCTTACCTTCCTCTCTCCCATCAGGTCTTCGCCTCATCTCCTGGAGAACCCTCTCTTCCGGAGTTAAATCCACGTTTGCTTCCTTGCCGTCCACGACCTCTTTCTTCTTCGCCCCACCGGAAGCTTCTGTAGCGTCCTCGACTTCTTCGTCCACCTCCTCGATGATGTTCATCTCCTTGCTGCCTAGGAATCCCCCTTCGCTCCTGAAGAGGGAAAACTTGTTTGGAGGCGGAGGTGGAGCGGCGTCTGGTGGCGACAGACACGGTCCCGGAGGCGCAGGTATCACCGGCATCACTCTTACTGGAAACTGGTTTCTCCTTATCTCGTCATTGGTGAGTACTATCCTGTCCACTTCGGGCACATTACAAACTCCCATTAGTGGTATTCTGTTTTCAGGGACGGCCAAGACATCGGGGCACTGCAACGGCTCTGTCGTCTCGTCGTAACCCTCTGGCGATAGGTTCCCTCCAATTATACCTCCATCGTCAATTGGTGGTGGGAGGTCCTCCAAGACCAGGGGGAACGGTGGCTCTTTCTCTATGACGTCCGGCTCCGGATTGATGATAGTCACAGACTTCGGAGGTAATGGGTTCTTTAGGATGGACTTCCTCACGGTGGTAGGCGTCTTAGACGAGACTGCAAATGCCACTGACTTCTCCGGAGCGTCTTTGATGACCGCTGGTGAGTTACCGTCTTTGGGAATCTTCAGGCTGGACTTGGGAGTGTTAACTTCCACCTGTGCCTTGACAACCACCACGTCTTCTGGTTTGCAGACTCCCTTGGAACGGACAGAGTTCTTTTGGTCATCCTCCCCTTCTTCATCCTCCGCGCAGATCCTCCCGGCGACTCCGCAGCAGCTGTTGCTCCTCTGCGGCTTCCTCCCCCCGGCTTCCCTCTGCTTCCATTCGTTGTACGGCAGGACGGCGTCCACTAGGTCCGTTGGTTCGTATGTGGAGGATGGGTCAGCCACCTGTGTAATGGCAATCCCTGTCGTCTGGAGCGACAAGGACTTCTTGGAGAGGGCGGCTGCGATCTCCTCATCGGTCAAGGAATTCGCATCTATGTAGGTCTCTCCAGTTCCAGTATCGCTCATCTGCTTCTTGAACGTCTGAAGAAAATAGATCGCAGCTATTAAAATAATGTCGCTTAAATGTTTTAATTATTACTTGGTAGCCGAACACATCTTGGATACCGATATTAAAATGTGATTTTGCTGATAAGTTTAAGTTCATGTTCCGGTACACGGAGAAAAACTACGCAAGTTAGTTATTGAATTACAAAAAACATCATTGTATAGTAATTTATTGCAAATTATAAGATTAAAATTTATAATGCTGCTTTGGAAACGTAACAATAAAATGAAATTATGGCAAATTTTACTCAAATTAACTTGTAAATCATAAACAAAACTATTTACAAATTATGTAAATGGAGTTAGACTTAGCACAGGAAAGCGTGCAACTTAACCCAGGTCTATACAAGAAGTGAAAAATAGTGACTTGGCTGGGACTCGGACCCAGGGAAAAGGACGTGGCTCGGTAGTTTAGTGGTTAGAACACTTGCCCGGAAAGTGGGAAACCTGGGTTCGAGTACCAGCGAAGTCACTATTTTTCTCTTCTTGTACACAACTATTTAGTTTTTTCCCCTCAGAATCGTTTACGAATCAGAAAAATTGAATTTCAAGGTTATTCTATGTTACGTTATTAAGCCTAGTCGAGTAAAAGGCTAATGTCACGAAGGGATCTGCAATTGCGATGGCGTGTAACCCTTACCTTGACTTCTTGTTTGATGGAGTCCAAACCCCTAATCCCGGCATTCAATCCTCTCAATTCCAACCCACTCTTGTTTCCTATTCCCCTCACTCCTTCTGTGACCGAAAACAAAACAGTATCGCTGCAAGCGCCGTCGCCTCCGCCCCTCTGCCCCCACTCACTCAGTCCGCCCCTCGACTTCTTCCGCAAGGAACCGTGGAAACTGGTCTCGTCGTTGCCAAGGTCGGGTTTCAGAGACACTGAAAAACAATACGTCAAATAAATCACCCAATCAACATAAAGTCGATGTGAAGTATAATTAGCTAAGAAGATTTGTATCTTAATATCATAGAATTTCAATATCACCTATGTTCAATATTAAATAAAACATTCTTCCGTAGTTGGTGACCGTATTTTTTGAACTGCCATATGGTAATAGAAAAAAAGGAAATAGAAAAAATGATAATGCACACAATTTATCAGTTACACTAAAAAGCGTGCTTATTCTGCAATGATGCTGTAGATGAAGATAAGGATGATTTATAGGGAAATTTCGGTTGCAGGTTTTTCGTATATTACTAAAAATATTCTTCTGTACGATTTAAGTAGATAGATCTCTCGGTGAAAGAAATATTACGTGTGGATAATCCATATTCAGATGAATAAATGGATAAACTACAGGAATAGATGAATATATTAATTACTATAATTGATGGTAACTAAATATTTAAGCTCTATCTCTTATCATATCTGTATTACCGCAATCATTCCGATATTGGATGAGGTTTCACCGAAAAATTACTAAGATTATTTTATTTGAAGTAACTTATTACATATTTTAATAACTGCTAAAAATAAAACATTTCAATCAAATAAAATTTTTAACAGCGTAATTTATCACGTATTCAGAGAATAACAAGCACACGCAAGTTTCTGTTAAGGATTATCTTATCGCTAAATGATGGAAGAAGAAGAAGACAGGACATCCTTGCGACTGGAAATTTGGCTATAGAATACAGAGATGTTGAATTAATATGTAAGGATATTGTAACATCCCACGAGACCGGAGACATTTATCTCGGCTGAAATATTTCCACAACAGAAGAGTTAGCAGTTTAACGCAAACATTTTAGGGAGCTACCACCCCATGAGAATGTTGAGGCTCTGATATATCTACTTTAAAGATTCATAAACTCTTGTGGCTTTCACGAATTCAAGAAAAATAGTAGCTTAAAAAGCTTCCAGATCGGGGAAAGATAGTCCAATTATATTAGTGTGAAATTTAATCCACTTATAAGAGTCAACGGTGGAGTATCTGACCTAATCGCGAATGATACACTTCCGTTAATCTTTAAATTGAAAAATAAAACGTTCCATCAAAATTGATAATTCTAAGAATAAAATCAAAATTTGAAGGTGTGACTTAGTGGAGAGCCATATCAGAATAAAAAACTTGCTAATTTTCCACATTAGGTTTACATTTTACTACCGGTTTAGTAAGAAGACTCACACATTCAGGTCTGAAGACTTGAGTCCCTCCTGTGGAAAATTACCAAGTGTCTCATTCTCTTATATAATTACCTCCCATTTATTTTTGGGTGTATCATTTTAGGTAATATGTTCTATAGCAGACGTAGGTACTGACATGTGAGTGGGCTATCGAGAGAATCTGAGCTGTCGCTGTCATCTTCATCATCCTCGTCATCTTCATCGTCATCATCATCTTCGTTGTCATCTGGACCACCAGTCCCTCCACACCGCAGACCTCCCCCTTTCTTACTCCTCACCCTCTTCCTACTCCGGTTTCCTCTCAAAAGTCTGCACAAACCCAATGGAGCTTCGCTCTTCACCACGTAACACACGAAGATAACCACCCCCTGAAAGTTCATGAAAAAATTCCGAATTAAAATCTACCAATAACTTTACAAAAATATTTCTGAAGTTATTGGACCGCAACATGAAAAACGTAAATGATTACATAAGGCTGAGAATAAAAATTAGATCTGCTTTTAATTTCTCTGCTAAATCGAAAGGATTATTAAATAAAACAGGTTTTATAAAACAAAAATAGTAACTTTTACTATTCCACATAAAGAGGTTACAATGGCGACTAGGTTCGGCTACAACTAGCCATCTTCAAGCCTGTGAGTCTCGAAGTTTCTTCTGAAGATGCTACACGTAGTAGCGAAACGTTCGTCAAGACCCTCTTCGTTATTCTTTGACAGCATAAGGTATATCGTGACTCACATTATTAACATTGCTGTCAGTGGTGTTTTAATATTATCTTCAAGCCTGTTTTATTAAACAATCCTTTAGATTATGTTGGATTTTCACTATATTTCGGCCTTTTCCGTGAATTTTGTTCTGCTAAAATCCTAAGAAAGTAAAATTTTGACACTTTTCAACGTATGGGCGTATTTTAAACCCTTGATTTCATCAGAGATATTAAACCGAGATCTAGTTTCACAAAGAAACTTTAATTCCCGTGTTTTTCTTTGATTGTGAAATACCGCAATGCCCCTGCCGATGGATTTACTAAAATACAACCTCATCATGAAATACATATTGAATGCGAAATATAAAAGTTACGAAAAACTTCGCTAATATTGCTCCCGCCCACAAAAAATGTTATCATTGTTAAACTGAGGTTAGCGAATTTCATTCGTATTACTTTTTATGCACACTCTGTCCACTATGCTTACATTTATTTCGTTTTCAACTTTAACGCACATGACAATTGGATGGATAGATGACTTTATACTGATACGCACCAGTTTAAATATAAAATTGTTATTTAAATAATTATTTACAGATTTAAATTCATCAAAGAAAATTAAATTGATTTCAAATCCG
Organism: Sympetrum striolatum; assembly: GCA_947579665.1. Lineage (NCBI taxonomy): Eukaryota > Metazoa > Arthropoda > Insecta > Odonata > Libellulidae > Sympetrum > Sympetrum striolatum. The sequence goes on along the minus strand of OX388351.1, from coordinate 47,447,283 downwards.
AAATATCATCGCTCGACCAGTATGAAAAAAAGTAAAAAAGATGACTGAAGCGACTGATGAAAGAAGCGACTGATGAAAGAAGCGACTTCTTAAGTTTAACAGAATGAAAATTGACGTAACATTCATTGTATATTATAGTGAAAGTCGACCAGAAGGTTCTTCATAGAATTCATAAATTTACTTTTTACCCAAAGCTTTGCACAGCCTCGCAAGGAAATGACAGTTATGTACAAGAAAAACCAATATTAACAAATATTATTACTATCGTGACACAGCCTTACAGTTTTCTACTTCAGTGCTGAGTGCATATAAAAAGAAGATTTTACAATCAGACTATCACCGATTGAAAATATGACCAATTTACAAAACCAGAGAAAAGACAAAATATTGGTATACTTCATGCGGAAAATGTCATAGTTAGACTTACCAATAGGGCACTAGATATGCTGAAGAAGTAATGCGTGACCACATCATCTGGTATGTTTATGTAGAAGATAGATGCTGTTTCCATCACCACCATCGAAGAAAATATAGCTGCGGCTCTTCTGAGAAAAGCGACTCTGCGGAAATGAATTAAGAGAAATATTAATTGCGTAAAAAGATAAGTAAACTCTTCATCAAAGGTTAGTAAGCGATATTGGAATACCATAAATGTGGGAACAAGAAGCCACATCTTACTGTATATAGCGTATTGCTGTTACTTGAATAGATAAATTTCACTCTGTTTATTCATAAATTAATGCCACGAATTGTAAATATCACTTATTTTAAACTAGAATGAAGTCAAATAGAAGAATGAGTAACAAATCAGTAGTAACTTCCAGTCAAAGACAAAATTACATACGGATGATACAATTTGGGCATAAAATATTTACCGGAAAATGTTTCCGGGTGTTATTCAATGAACTTTGCAATAAATAATTCAATTCCAAATGGCGTGTATTGCAAATAACATTGTCTATATGAAATCATAAATTTCTTTTCTATCACATTTAAAATCGAAACTGTATTTAGATATCACTGTAAGTATATGGTAGCAAATGAAACCAATTGAATTTGGCTTGACGCATGATTTAATGCTAAATTAAGCAATGGGACATAGCAGAGATGGATGTGATTACCAATCCCGTTCGTTCGTTATTCAATCAAGTTCGTTATAATATATATATATGATTTCATATTCCCTCTTTAATAAACCTACAGCCCAAATACGATCGTTTCAGTTGAAAATTCTTGGAGAACAAACATTGAAAATATTATAATATATGTATCCTGATTGGATGCGATGCTGCGGAAATATTTGACAAAATTGCTTAATTTTTAGTCATTGTCATCAAAATTTACTAATAAATATTTATTAGGCATACGATGACTCTTTTGATCCTCAATACTTGATTTTACCATATTTCTTGAATAATATACAAAATTAAAATACATAACCTACTCCCATACGTATCATCCACCTGATTAACTTGTAGATTCTTTAGAAGCACTCGCGAGCTAAAGAAAAACGCTACCGATGCACAGTGGGCTAGAATCGAAAAAAGCTGGCCAAAAATAAAAAAGTGCTTTTTTTGAGTGCGGACTTTGAAACTTTGCATAGTCGTTCTTGATAAATTCTGCATATAACTGTGAAATCATTTGCGTTGGTTTCCACGCGTTACAATTCTACAGGGGGTCAAAGTTGACCAAATTTTACGAAAAATGCCGGTCCTCGAGTTTTCTCAAAATTCTTCCATTTCAAGCCAATCCTGAACTAAAATGAGCTAAATCATCGGGTAAAAAACGATGTAGTATTATAAACCTAATCTTCATGCTTCATAATACTGGGTTTGAATGATCACAGTTGAATATTTGCATTATTTATACAACAAAATGGCGAACCCTTATTTTACGGCAAATTTCCACCTAAAGTGAGGAAAATAGTAGTGAATAAGCGTGGTGTACGCGGAGTTATTCATACCAAAATGTTCTTTGAAGTTTTCTGAAGAAGAATCTGAAATAAAATCCTGCGACAATTTGCGACGCCGATAAAGAAAGCGACTTTACGATGGCGATGCAAGAGCTATGTCCGCGCGGCGGAGCGCCACTATCTGAGATGACCTCGGTTTTGAGAGGACATGAGGAGAAAAACGCAACTGAATGCTTATAATTCGGAAATATTATGCTGAAGAGAAGTTATATTTTATATATTAAGATGAAAAATAATAAGATTTTAAAATTTTCCCTTTAAATCCTTAAAGAAAATTGGATTTAGCGGTAAGTCACTGCTGTCCCTCAGATTTCTTGATAGAGCCACAATTTCTGAAATTTAAAATTTTTTACAGTAAATCCTTAAATCTATAGAGGCTGACTCTCTTCTCCTCGTTCGACCTTCAATTGCTAGATGAGTAAACTCACTCCTATTGTCCTTCGCACGACCCTCTTGTGGGAGGAGGGCGCTCGCCAGAGTGTGCCCTAAAACCAAAGTAAAACTTTCGTAGGCTTATAACACCCAGCTGTATATGTTTTGCGGAAAACGGTTACTCATTTTATTGTACTATTTCCACCAGTTTCAGCTCGAAATATTCTTTCGGAGTCAGTTATTTTTTGGCTGTGCCGAACTGAAGTTGTGTTCTGGTGATATTTCTGTAGATCATCTATTTCACGCGTCGCAATTTCTTTAGGTTCCTTCCTGCAGAATTCTCTTGTTGCGGTGTGGAATATATTTTTGGTGAGTCACATTTAATTTTATACTTAATATTTTCCTTTCTTTCCATGAAAATTAAAAATTCAATAGCTGCACTGTTTCCTTATTAGTGTCATTAAATCTAGTCATCGTTTTCAGACTTTCTGCTGCCATTTTTTTTAATGTATTACCGAGGAAGGTATAAAATTTAAGGAATCTATGTTACATTTTCAGAATTTTGCTATTTACTTGAAATAACATGTCTAACTTGGTCATTTCTTGCTTAATAATGCATAATAAGTTGATGGAGGTAAATAATGAATCATTAATTTGCAAGAAACAGCGTTTAATGAAATATCTAATTAAAAAACTACACTTACAAGAGTTTGAGAGTGGGCAAAATGCTCTTATTGATTATATCCATGATTTCTTGTCTGTGCACTATTCAAGAAAATGGAAACTGAGTTCACGCAATAATGAGAGATTTATCAAGCGCAACTCCAATTGGCTTAATGTTTATGCTAATTTTATCGAGATTGTGCTACAGAACTTACCTAGTAGTTCTATGACTCCTGGTTAGTAAATCTAAGTTTTATTTGATGTTTGTAATATCGTTTATTGATAGTTTAAAATTTTGTATATAATTTATCTTATGTAAAAGTAATTCATTTTGGTAGACGCTAGAGGACGGCCAGAATTAGATTTCCATCTTTCGAGTGAACGAACTAAACGAAGGAAAACGGAATCGATTAGGGCCACGTACTCCGCAGCTAAATTGTCTGCGATGTGACTCTTCGAGAGGAAGGAGATGAGGCTGCTTCTAAGTTAGTCATGGAAATAACGACAACCACACCTACGAAAGCAAGGAGGGTACTTTCGAAGTGGAGGAAAACGGATAATGTTCAGTCTCAGTTGTCAGTAGTAGAGGCCGTATCTCTGATTATATCGTCAGAGTTAACAAAAAGTCAATATAAAATTCTCCGCGATACTGCAATTAGTCATGGTCATAAGTTGTACTCCAGCTATGAAGTAGTTAAAAACGCAAAATCTGCTGCGTATCCAGATGGGATACATATTACCGAAGATGTGTGTGGAGTCAGTTTGAAAGCCCTTCTGCTGCACACAGCATACCATATCGCAGCATCTGTATCGTCAGCTCAGCATCAAGCAGTAAAGTTAATTCCACTTTAATATGTAAATACGTATTTGACGGAAGCTCTGGCCACTCTCAATATAAACAATAGAGGCAAACGGAGGACAAGACAGATGAGTTCCTCTTCATGAGCTCCTTGGTGCCTCTACGTTTACTCAACGATGCATCTGGTAAAAACATAAACACCATAATTGTTCCTCGCTCATAGTAGTTAAAATTGATAACAATATAACAAACTTTAAGTTGAAATTCACAATTTATTGCTTAATACAGATGAAATAATATGGGCGAATCCTCGACCATCTTTAACAAGACTCCGCAGACCGATTCGCCTTCAGTGGATAAAAGAGACGAAGACAATTATTCAGGCGGAAGAAAGATATCTGCAGAAGGAGATGGAAAAATTAACGCCGGTAAATGTGGGCTTCTATCGAATTAAATTCGCTTTGCTGCTCCAACAAGAAAACCAAGGAATATGGACGAAGAAGTGAAGGAGCACCTGAGCGTGAGCAATGAAGAAGAGATGGCGTGTCGAGAAGAAGATTCCTCTGATGATGACTCTATTTAAGGCATACGGTAAGACTCATTAATTTAAATGCACTTATGCTTAAAACATCAGAAGCCTATTTTATACAAAAAATTTATGAATCTCAATATTAACGAAAATATGTCAATGGAGGCATGTACAGACAAACCTTTATAGAACATTACAGAAAGAGATTTTTTTCTTCATATCATTAGGATTTTCTAAAGTAATTCTATCCTGAAATGTGTATAGAGTATTAATTCATAGTTATAAGCCACTATAAACGCTATTCAGAATCGTTTTTATCCGCATATCCTCTCAAAACCGAGGTCGTCTCAGATAGTGGCGCTCCTCCGCACGGACATAGCTCTTGCATCGCCATCGTAAAGTCGCTTTCTTTATCGGCGTCGCAAATTGTCGCAGGATTTTATTTCAGATTCTTCTTCAGAAAACTTCAAAGAACATTTTGGTATGAATAACTCCGCGTACACCACGCTTATTCACTACTATTTTCCTCACTTTAGGTGGAAATTTGCCGTAAAATAAGGGTTCGCCATTTTGTTGTATAAATAATGCAAATATTCAACTGTGATCATTCAAACCCAGTATTATGAAGCATGAAGATTAGGTTTATAATACTACAACGTTTTTTACCCGATGATTTAGCTCATTTTAGTTCAGGATTGGCTTGAAATGGAAGAATTTTGAGAAAACTCGAGGACCGGCATTTTTCGTAAAATTTGGTCAACTTTGACCCCCTGTAGAATTGTAACGCGTGGAAACCAACGCAAATGATTTCACAGTTATATGCAAAATTTATTCAAGAACGACTATGCAAAGTTTCAAAGTCCGCACTCAAAAAAAGCACTTTTTTATTTTTGGCCAGCTTTTTTCGATTCTAGCCCACTGTGCGATGTGACCCTTGCAGAAAGAAGACTTCCCATTACATAGAAAATGGTACGAAGGTTATTTTATGGTAACTGAATTGTTAACTAGAAGCAGTGTACTGCGTAGAGCGTTTTCGAATTTATCAAACTATTTTGTCTTAATGCTTGCTAAGTAACTCATACGTCATCATAGTCCCTTAAAACGTTTGACGGAAAAAAACAATTCATTCTGAAGGGACGTAATTTAGACAAAATTCAATAGTTTGTGCCAATCATAGATATCCTATCACTAATGCTTTCGACAGCGAACCTCTTTATTTTAAACCTTTTTAGTTAACATCCAAACCTAACTACTAAAACTTTAAGAGTTTTGATGATAAAAAATCGTTTGAGATTAGAGTTGAAAGGAATTTTAAATGCAGAATGGCTTAAGTACAGGGATAAAATCAGTTTCGACAAGCAGAATATAATGACACCAATTTTATCCTCCAATACTGAAAAATTATAAACGGCCTTCTTTGAAGACGTTGTTGTATAAAACGATGCAGCGTATCCCGTTCATTCAAAGGCATCTTAGAGTTCGGCACCTTTACACAATCAGGGATAGGAGGTATCCGAATATGAATCTTAGAGTGCTTCCAAAAGCCTTAGAGGCTCCGGATCCAGACATCTTAAAGAGAATCCTTTGACTATGATTGATAACTAAGTTTACCTCCACCTGGAGATCAGTAAAATCAACGAAACGATATGATTACCTTCTCCTGATGATCCTCACATCCCCGCGCGCTTTCACATTCTCCAGTCTGGTCGCAATGGCGCTGCTGTCGTCTCCTCCCCCGGTTAGAGTGATTCCGGTGGGGTTGTGAGTGGGGGTGGTGATTAGGATGAGCAGATTCCGCAGCCTCCTGAGCAGGGAGGCGCAGAGGAAGGCGAAGAGGAGGGAGATGAGGCTGGCGGAGGCGAGGAACACGTTGAAGAGAGAGGACCCCAGAGCAAGCCACCAAGAAGGCAGGTCCCATCCGGAAGCGTGGTGAGACAGGTGGGTTGCCAGCACTGCGAGGACTGGAAGGCCTAAGAAAGGAAATATTTGCATGAATTCTGTATAGTGAGGGTATAACATGGAGTATTACTGTAAGTGGAGCAGTAAAATTCAATTGCAGTGTATCTTAAATTTATCAGCCGTCACAAGAAGTGATGACCATAATCCCTAGAGTTGGGCACAATCGATTGTAAACAATCGAATAATTCGATTGTTTGCTTCAATCGAATTATTCGAATAAAGCGTTTCGATTTTTCACTCGATCCTAACCGAGTGAATTTATTCGATTGTTTTTAGTGAGTGGAAAAAAATCGAATAAATCTATTCGATTGCTTTTAGTGAGTGAAAAAAAATCGTATAAATCTATTCGATTGTTTTTAGTGAGTGAAAAAAAATCGAATAAATCTATTCGATTGTTTCAAGCGAGTGATTCACTTGTTTAGAGGAAGTGAGTGAAAAATCGAATAGATTTATTCGATTTTTTTTCACTCGCTAAAAACAATCGAATAAATTCACTCGGTTTATTCGATTTTTCACTCGTTTACTTGATACGCGTTGAAGAGGATAGAAGTCCCTCGTAACGTGATCCAATTTAGTGGAAGTATGGTAGAGATATGTGATACTGATAAAATATTAATGTAGATATCATATATATGTGTGTGTATGTATATCTGATCCGATATCCCGGCTGCCAGTTGTTACTGCCCCTGACCAGCTATTGCGTCCTGTCCAGCTTACGAAAGCGAGTGAATTCATTCGAATGAAAACAATCGAATAAATGCCAAAACAATCGAATAACTATTCGATTATTTTTTTCAATCGATTGCCCCATCTCTAATAATCCCGATTTTTTCCTTAAGGATGCATTGCGGGGATTTTCGGAAAATTTTTTGAGGTACTTTTCGGAGCAATAGAGAGTAGAAATTCAAGGGATCGCTGGAAGCTGTGCGTATCCAACGAAAAATTTAAAGACATCCTCGAAAATTGTCCTTGCTTCGACGCTAGGTCAGGGCAAATATTTTTTTATTTAAAATGCTTTGCGGCGATTTTCAAAAAGTGTTTTGAATCCCTTCCCGATAACATGGAAACTTAAATCCCGGCATATGAATAGAGATCTTAAATGCATTTCATATACGCTGTTTAAAGATTCACTGATGGTCCTTGGTTCGATCCCAGAGAGCCATTTACATTGCCTTATACATTGCAAATGGGGACACCTTACCGGTAAGGAGGCCGAGGCCACAGGTCTCGCAAATTCATTTACAGATCATTTACGTGTCTTTATGGTGATGGGTACCATAAAATTGAGGAATTAGGAAAAAGAACGAGCATTTGCTAAATAATGGAATTAGTGCGACCCAAAGTCATTGGTTTGAAACATAAATTTTAAAAATTCTCTCGTTTTCGATGTAATATGGGTGCAAAGGATAGAGAATTCGATTAGTAACGCTTACTAGAGTTTGTATTTATGAATACAAAAATATTAGAGGTATTTTTCTGTTGCTTGAAAGGATAGATTGCTTTTAAATGCATGTTTTATATCAATAGAGACAATGTGAATATGGTAAAATAAATGTTTAGAGTCACACTTGTAGATAAAAAATAATGGGAAAAATCCTCGATGTCATAAAAATAGATATAAAAAATTGATCATGGCATTTTAGCTACGTTTTCCCCTCCTCTATGACAATTTCTAAACCACTAAAGGAATTTCGCTCATTATTACAATACAAAACAAATAGCAAAATAAATTACTCATTTAGTAGATTATAGATTTTAACGTAGAATCAAAGAGCGAGATAGGATAATGGAGACCACATAGGACTCCTTACGTGGGCGTAAAACCGTTCATCCAAATACTCGCGGTCGATAAAGCACGCGAGAGGGATACAAATCAACATTAAATAGCTGCTCGCCCACCTGTTACTATGCCTAGGATCGTAGGCCTCAAATGCGACAATCTTGGGAGATTTGCCAATGCACTCCTGGCCCCCATTCTCTGCGCCACGACGGGAGAGGCCGCCCCTCTCACGCCACTGCTCTCTCCCCTGTGCCCTCCTCCGTCCCCTCCTGCTGTGTTCCCAGAAGTGGCCGCTGCAACGGCCGCAGCCGCAGTGGCCGCGCCGACTTCAGCCGCACCCGCGGCCGTCACCACCTCTGCGTACACGATGAGGACCTTGCTCAAGTGCGAGGACATCCCGGTCAGCAGGAATCCTTCCAGGCAGGTGGTCACGTAAGGGTATGAGGACTGGAGGGTAAAAGGGGAAAAATATAATTTAATAAAAAATTGGAAAAATTCATTTCTAATTTAAAATACTGCAGGAAAATCACGCTTTATTTATCCGTATAACTTGAATTATCCTAACCATTATGTTTATTATATAATATTTAAGTGTGGACCATTAATTACATTATAACAGTATAATAATCTTAACCTTTAAGGCCTCCACTACTTAAATCGCACCTTCGAAAGCTCTTTATTTTCCGTCTACTCTTCTCCTTCTTTCTTTTCAGGTAAATGACATCCGAGGTCCACTAACAAGAAATTCACAGGCCATTATTGGACAACGATTATTCAATTAGTGATATACCTGCTTGTATTAATTTCCATCTGTGTTTTCAAGGGTATTTTTCACTCCCCTTCTTGTGTGAGCGTTTTCCCGCACAGTGGGTTTTTCTCCGAAAGCCTTCAGCCGAGGAGTTTTCCCCAAATCCCAATTCTTTCATTTTACCTCTTCTATATTTTCCTTTTGTATATGTACGTTTTGAATTTATTTTTTTTACATTACCTCTTTTGTAATTAATATTAGTTATCTTTAAAGGCTAGATGCAAGAGAGGCCCTTATGGGCCTAACCTCGCCAAATAAAGAGTTTTATTATTATTAATGTTATTAAAATAACCATAAAATGACTGAAGTTTTTCTAATCAATTAGTTTTTGGTTCTTCGTTTAGGCAACGGCTTAAGATTCACTAGTATGACGAAAAAACAAGTTTTACAGTTACAAAACGAACATGCAAATTCTGGGGATGGTTTTGAGAAAGGAAAGATTTAGCTGAAATAATTAAGTGCCGGGAAAGAAAACGAGTGGATAAATTGAGAGACGAGAGAAATTTTAAATGAAGTAATTGATGGAGGAATGAATGACAAAATGCGTATGGAAAGACAAAGAAGGGCTAAAGTAAACATTACTAGATGATATAAAGGACTACATACGTTATCAAGAAATAGAAGAAAGCGTTCTAATAAGGGAATATTATTTAGAACCTTTCAATATGCTAATGGGTGCTTTTGTACTTTATTACTTTGGGTTACGTTTTATTTTTATTGCCGCTATACAATCACAATCACATAGTAATGAACTTATCAGTTCGGTTATTGTATAATACGAATCATTTTTTGATCAAGATGGAAGACTTGTTAGAATACAAATTTCATTCATTTTCACTATAAGGTTCTTTATAATAATAATGATAAGATGTAAAACTCTTTATTTGGCGATGTTAAATAAAAGAATTCTTCGATTGATTAATACTACTGAAATGTAAGTTTAAACGCCAAATATCATTAAAAGTGAAATCCCAGGCGAAGAAATTTAAGATATTTCTATTAAAAATTTCACTACAATTCAAAAGAGGTTATTGAACCTGAGGATTTTATCAAAAATCAAAGTCTGCTCTATATTAGTAGAAACCATTTAATCTTCATATATAATCGTTGCCGTTCATGAGCGCGTAGAATTCTCACGAAACACGACTAAAAAACTACGTATTAGTAACCAACATCCGCTTGGTAATTCAAGGTAACGGTTCAATGTCTTTGAAAACTTTTGGTATAAAAAATAATGCAATTTATTAACGAAGAACTATAAATACTAGATACATTTTGATATAAATTCTTTAATTAATGAGAATAATAAAAATAGAGTAAATGGATCATTAATCTGATCACGAGAGGGCTACACCCTAATAAATGAATCATTCCATTGGTTTGAATTCTTCTGAAATTTAAGAGAATAAGTTAAAGTTGTTACGTTTAATTAGTAATTTAAGGCAGGGGCCGTAGCGATGAATACACGAGTTGTATGCATAAGAGAAAGTATACGGAGAGCATACATAAGTAAGAGGGGCAGCTAAAGCAAGGGAACATGAATCCCACGGGTATACCATGAATGTGTTAAAGAATTTCATTTTTGATGTACAGTTTGGAAAGGTCGGTAAATCTTTCATTTGCTTCACTTTATTTTTAGACCAAGACACGCTTCAAAGTTTGTCGTTCAACTTTTCCATTCGTTAAATTTACAATTGAGAGCGAATGTCTGTCAGTTCTAGCTCTCATGATGTTTAAGTTTGTTTAACTTTTTATAAATTGAAAAAACTCTAGAAATAATCTAAAACGTGGATTATTATAGAGTCATTTAATCACTTTGGCGTGTATTTGAAAACAAGAATTTAATTTATCAAGATTAACCTAACTATGAATAAATTTAAATGGAGACTGATGTTTTTATATTTCCATTCATTATTAAGCTATGTTGGTGAACATATGGCGAAGCATTCATTTCATTTATTTCATTTAATTCAAAAGCTTAATTAAGGTAGCCATCTTTGTTTCGAAGAAATTATTCTCGAAAAGGATTATAAGCTTTGGATAATTACTTTGGATGGTACTTTAGCTATAATTATAGAATAAATCAATGATCCATTGCGATTGCAACTATCAATCGTGGGTCATCGACTATTATCATGGCAATTACCTTTGGTAAAGTGGCTTGCATGGCGTAGAGAAACACTGCCATGGCTCCAACCACAGCAGCGCAGCACTGTATCTTGAGCAGGTGGAGGCAGGAAGGAAGGCGGAGGGGCCGAGGCCTCCGCGGTCTCGGGGGTGGGGACAGCCTGCGGGTGGCGTTGGGGGAGGAATTGGCCTGGTGGTGCTTGCCCTTCCTCCTGAGGCATACGCTGCACCTGATGATGAGGCTTATGGTCGGCCGGAGGAAAAGGAGGGATATGAGGGAAAGAAGGGCCAGGGCGAGGCAGGCCCCGCAACCGGCCCCTGCGACCCCTTTCGCCCCAGGAGGCCCTCCGTATCCAGGCAACAGCATCCACCAACTGCTCTCTCCTAGAATGCTGCCCATCTCTCCGTTGGTCTCCCAAGGGCGCTGCATAGTTGAAGACGAGGTTTTAAAGGGTATGAATTCATGAGACGAAGAGTGAGTTACTACTCTTTAGAGGATAAGCTTTAAGCATTAAATATTTCATCTAAAAAAGGGAATATAGTTTTTGCAGATAAAATGTTTAAAATTTGAAATCGGTTAAGTGAATTTATATGCCTCATGATTCATCCTTGTAGTGCGTTTGGAAGCTTACTAGATTTGCTTACACATAAATAAGTGTATTTAAGGTAGTTATTTCATTTCAGCATCTGAAGAATATTTTAGTATTAGAAATATATCAACAGAATAAATAATTTGTGTAGGCATAGCGAAATCCATTTCACTGAGAAATTGACATCAATATTTGCAGTTTTACGGTAAGATTGGAACTGGGTTTTCTAAACTGTAGAAATTATAGGAAGGGTGAACCAATAAATGCTATGATATTATAGTTTAGCTGTTAACGCACAGTTTGCGGATACAGAGAATGATTATTATAAATGGAAGACAAAAATTGTCAACATCCTTGACTTTTCCGGTTTAAATGCCTAACACAGACAATATATGGTACCAATAAAACACGCAAGAAATATATAGCATATTTTCGAGGAAAGTATTGGAAAGTATATTTTTCATATCAAACCACTTTTCAAAATATTTAAAGCGCGACGTTTAATTTCAAAAATAGTAAATTGTGTTGAGGTGTAATATTTTACATAAAGGTAAAAGCTATTATATATGTTTAAATGAAATTCCTAACCAAATTTATAAATGTGAAGGAATGGTATTCAAAGATTTTCTTTTGATACATGTGATAATAGGATATCCGAACGGCACAAAAAATGTGAACATTTAACCTATAATTAGAAATCCCTACCATTTGAAAGGAACTAACTTAACTATTATAAAGAATGATGAAAATTGGATTAATTATCATTAAAAGCATGAAGGGATGCTTGAGGACATAAAGCTATCTTCCAGCAGATGTTCTTATGATATATCCTCAAAGGTACGCAACTTAGAGCACCGACGTGCAATGCGGGTTACATAGAATTAAATACACGGCGCCAAACTTACTGTGCATTCTTTGGTTTATTTTCCGTTCCATCGTAATTGTTCGCTTTCGACTTCAGAATCACAGAGTGTTCGAATTTCTTAACTAATCCATTATAAGAACACTTTAGGTAATCAATTTATCTTTAGAACTGTTTAAAATACAAAACAGAAATCCAAAATTTTACGAGCAAAATACTAATAAAATATAAATAAAATCTACTTTCCTAAGGAAATTATTGAATTTCCTAATGCTATATAATAGAATTCCATACTTATTAACAGACATCTATGTTAGTTCTATGATATACAACTTTCGCAAGGATATTTTTTTTAATAATAGAAAAATTTCGATCTTTTAAATGGAGCAAATTTCCATTTTTTCATGATGCTACAAAATTTGATGGAAAATATTTATTATACTCGAGAACATACGTTGCAGATGTGAATAAACACTAAAAATTAGCAATAATATTTTAATATTGATGTTTTAGGAGGAACAGTAATGTTTCAATCAAATGCTCGCATTTTACAAAGATATTAGTCTATTCCACCTATCTTACGAGCGCATTACCTCGTGTAAATAGAGGATTTGTTAACTCTCATCCAATCCAGTAGGTATGTGAGGCACCAGTAATACGTTCGGTGCATTCGATTATAGCATCAGTAATTTCATTAATACTAAACCAGGCACATTAGACATAATTAGTAAATTATCTAAATTACAAACTTGAAAACTTATCTGTCTAATTATTGAACTTAAAAGGGATCTATAAAGTGCATCAAGGGTGGCAAACCTTTCGTAGCTCTTACGTCAATCCTATCATTTTTACTTTCACCATATACGTAGTAAAGAAAAAGTATTGTTTTCATGAAAAAAATCGACTTCGAGATTTCAACGGAAATACATCTTCTGGGGTCCCTAGAACACGTTTTGACTATTTTCGGATTGATGTTTGTGTGTATGTGTGTGTGTGCTTGGGGGCTCTCTAACGTGAAAACTATTAGCCGTATCAATACCAAACTTCATATATAGGACTGCGGTAGGTGCTGTCAGAGTTGATTAGTTTTTGAAGTAAATCGGTTTAACCGGAAGTCGACCTTTATTTTTCGAAGCTCGTTTCTGTTTTTGCAAAATTCCTCTATTGATCTGATATTTAGGTATACATATATATATAGTTATTTACAAAAGTTACAAAAAATGTATTTTTCTTTAAGTTTTATTTGAAAAAATTATCAATATCACCACCGTTTACGAGTCATATCATAATTAACCAATTGTCTGGTTATTGCGACATATTTACGTTAAAATGTTGTTTTCATTTATACCATTTTATAATAATGTTATATTCAACATGGTTAGTATATTTCTTCAAAGTTTTAGTTGGAAGTTGATTTGGAATTTAAAACACGCGAATTTATTACCAAATAATTATTCAGTTATAATGGTTTCTAGCCTTTATTGATACTATTCGCAATAACAATAAAGTTCGTTATTATGGGTTTGTTTACATTGAAAACAATGCGTCTATCGCTCAGTCTCTTGCTATAGATTGAGCTCTGGCTGATTGAAAATAATTAAAAGGTTTTTTTCTATGTTTTTTCTCCATTTGTCTTCCTTATTAGCTTTCTTTTATGTATATTAATAATTTTCGTCATACACTGTTACTTTTTAAGTTTTTAGTGTTTAAATATTTAGGTTTTATTTTTGTTAATAGTTCGTGTCGGCCTTGTGTTATTTTGTTCTTTGTTCGTATTTTGATTTCGTTTCCATCGCCCATTATATTGAGTTGGATATCTAATCAGTTTTGAGAATCATCCTATATTTGTGCTTGTAGTAGACTCAAAAGGCCAATTAAACCGTTTTTAATCGAACATGTCCCGAAAAACATTATTTATAATGTTTGTGGCGTAAAATTTAATATGATATAAATTAATCACTTATATATCTTCCAAGTTTAGATAGAATATAGAGTTCTAAAATACTGTCGTAGATATATATCTACATTTTATATATGGAGAAAGTCATGTGCTGGCCACATCAGATTTTATTCAAGATGCGCCAAACATATTACAGTATAACACTATAAACTATTATGAACCTTTATAATCTTCAAACTTTTGGTAATAGGTTATTCGTGTGTGAGTATCCATATTTGAGATTATGAATGTAAGTTATGGAATAAATATACCTTTCTCTCATCACTGTATTCAATAAGCCATTTATAACCTTGTAATATGCCAGGTGGATTTGATAATTCCTATTCTATGATGTATACTAAATATTTTTAATGTATGTGTTCGAAAAGGAAATTATTTAAACAAAGCCACAATTAAGAAACTAAAATTTGCATATTAAGGTGAGTTACATTACTTGACTACAAAAACAATACTCGGTGAAAGTACTCACCGTTGGCTTCTTCATAGTAAGTAGAACGGCGTAAGTTCCCGGGTGCTCGCATCTGCACGTGACCACCATACTTCTTCCGGAGCTCTGCTCCATGTCCATTCCCCACAGGTACGCCCTATACCTCCCGGACACCCAAGAAGCCACGGCGGCCGCTATGGCTGGAGAAGGCGTCGCGACGCAGGCGTCCGTCTTCCAGGAGTGACCTCTCATAGCGGGGGCCGAGCCGGGATTTATCTCCGCCCCTCCGCCGCTGATCAATCTGCCACAGGTCACGTTCCAAGAGGGCTTTTTGGTGGTGTCTGAAGTTGGAGGCGGAGGTGTGGGGAACGGAGTGGTCAGGGAGAATTCTATTTCAAGGTCTAAACTGGAAGTTACAGGCTGCGACTGACGTCTCTTGGGGTGGAGGGGGATGGAATGAGAGACCTTCTGGAATGCTTTGTGAAGCCGATGCCCTCCTTGGCCTCCTATCTCAAACGAGATGATGCGGGATCCCAGCTCGAACTCGATCTCTTGTCCATCGCTGTAAATGCACGAATACAACAATGATGGTAATGAATACAAGACAAATCATGAGTAACATTCAAATACTACAATACTAGCTATCACGAAAATATACGAGTAATGAGTAAGAAACAGCACGGAAAAGCAGAGAAGTAATTAAAATCGAGGGATTTGCGACAGAGCTATCACGAATAAGCAGAGAGGTCTTAAAGGTGATATTTCACAAGCAAACACCTTGGCTAGCGTCATATATTTGCTATATTTACAAAAATGAAAATATACAAAGTTTTTGCTGTAATTTTCCAAAACATGCAGAAGCGTATCTGTTGAATAGAGCTTGACTTGTATGGATTATTAAGAGAGAAAACTAACTTAATGGTCCACGTAGATGTAGCGCTAGCGATACAATGATCAACTGGGTAGTTTAGGTAATAGGAGAGAGATTGGCTGATGGGGTTAAGCATCATATCTAGCTTGTATCATCACAATACACATTAATAGAACGAGTCATGACCTTATGAGAGTAATTCGATTGCGTGATTTTATAAGGAAATGCGCTTACTAAAAATAGCTTAACTATATCAAAATTAAGCTTTCAATTTACAGAGGCCGTTTTTAATAGACAGTCGCAATACATTTAACGATAACATAATAGTTCTAAAATAGAACTAATAAACGCATTATAATGGATATAAGTGGAAAAATATTACTAATACTATTTCAATTACGTACTAATCCATATTTAACTCGCACTTATAATAAAGTTCCACAATAGTAAAATTTATGACAATTAAAACAAATGAGGATAAAATTAATCTTTTGATTAGCATCCCTTTAATAAACTCACAATCAGATAAAACAATTTGAAATCCGATGTTTGAATACAAAGAGCCGTGTATGTGTTTTAAGATAAATTACAAATATAAGGGGATTTAACGTGTATATAGTAGCAAAGACAAGATTTAAAAATATGTTTTGATTGGCCTTTTTTCGGACGCTAAACTGACAAACTAAAATAAATGGATGAATATATAAAGGAAAAGCTGATCAAAAAAAAAGGCAAAGGAAAATTAATTAAAAAATGAAAAGTTTTGAGAAAATACAAAAATAGCATAAATTAGTCTAGTGTATAAAAATATATAAATACGAATATAATAGTACCCCAAATCCTGAAATACCTTAATATCCTTAAAATTATACCACGTTTCACAGCTACATAGTAACAAAGGATTATATTTTAACTGAAGCAAAAAATTTAACTTTTTAAGCAACAATGGAAAAAATATTAGAGACATCATGGATAAAGAGGACATCTATCTGTGTACAAAGCAAGTAATCCAGAATTAGTCGCAAAGGCTCTTACTGCAGTTCACTTAATTTACGATTCAAAAGAAAAGAATTGTGTAAAAATAAACAGATGCTAGGATAAAATGCTACGTTATTGCAGAAAATGCATTACTTTAATAACAAGGAACCTTTTGACTGCGCTTTGGAGATTAAAATAGATCTACGCGAACACTAAAATACTCATGCTATGCATGCGTAATATCAAAGGAAAGGTACAACACCAAGTATGCCGAGGCAAATTATATTCTTCGCAGACATTCTCATTTTGTAATCATCTCAGTTGTCCAACTCTTTCGAAGTAAAGGAACAGTTATACATTTTACAGTGAAAAAAGTAAAATGCACACCATGGCATTAAATTTATCTGGTGAAATACGTTTAAGTAAATTTAGAATTTGAGTTCAAGTAAAATTATAATCTGATGAAAATAGCGAATGGCATACCATTGCCATTACAATATATAAAATTAATCACTCAATTACCGCAATTTCGCTTTTGATAAATATATAATCAAACTTATTGCCTTGCGATGATATTAAAGAATCCTTTAATCAATATGGAAAAATTCTTTCGTATCAAAGATAGATAACCGTAAATTGTAACTATCATTATAAAGAAACAAAATTCCGCCACAGGATTTTAATGCATAATGCCGTTGATGTAATTAAGATGCCAATTATATCGCTATTATTTGGAACTTTATCTCAGTTTCAAGCTTAACGGAGTGAAATTCCATAAATGAATGCAATATTAAAGCATATTCTATTTCCGGAAAATAATCTTAACCACTACGTTTACCAACAATTTTATTTTCCTATTCCTATCATTAGTATTTCAATTTTCAGGATTTAATTTCGAGTAAGAGGAAGTGTTTCCTGAGTATTGACTTTCCTTTCGATGCATTCCATTCAAGCCCATTTCTTCGCTTGGCAACGCGACGAACTTATAAAAAAGAGCGTAGTCCTTTCCCTTTTTCTGCATCGTCGACACAGGAACCCTTTCGGTTGGCGGAAGAGAAAGGACTGGGTGAAGGTTATTTGGAAGGCTAACAAGGAAAGTGAGATCAATGCCACGCATCGCAACCTCGTACATTAAAAAGAGAGGTAACGCAAGAGGACAGGTGCCACTGCTATCCTCTCCTTTCGAAAATGAGTAAGGCGTCCCAAATTTTATTTCATTATACTATCACATTGCATCAGCTAACTGGAATTCTACCGTATAACGATATTATGAAATGATATGATCTAAATAAAAACAATTTTAAAGGTTCAACGATCTAGACGATCCATTTATGCCCGAAAATTTTGATGTAAAGAAAGAAGTTGGTTTAGTACATTTTTCCCTCAAATGATACGAAAAGAGGTTAAAAATCCTTCTATTATACGTAATAATTGATAGATAGACAGACTCTTTCTTGAGAAGGTTATGTCTATGGTGGCCTGTCATCCATCTAACTTCGTATATTGTTATAATACTTACTAATATTCTAATGAAATCAAGAATGAAAGATTATAATTTGGATATAAAGGTTGCAACCAAAAGTTAACAAAGTTGAATATCAACCCACGATTTGAAAAAACACCCTCAGAGAAAAGGGATTGAGAAGTATCGAGAGAAAACAAAAATTAAAGAAGAAAATATTTAAATATAAATAAAATTAAAAAGGACAAAATTTAGCACTGATTAATAAAATAATCATGTTCTACGAAGATGAATGGAAATAAAATTGAAAAGTGATGAAGTTGATAACGTACTATTGATACTTTCGATCAAGTGAATCATAGGTTAGATGGGAGAAAAGAGTTTTTAGTCTCAATCTCGCCTGTAATAAAGACCCTAATAATAATAATAGCAATCATAATAATAATAATAATGTTTTATTTTTGAGTAAACCCTACAGAAAATGCATACCTTAATTATTCACCTCGGAGTGCATCATAAAATTAGAGCGCAAAGAACGACATAAAGCACAGGTTTAGATGGCGACACATGCCAGTCGCTAATTACGCTAATTTAAAAGTCACACACGACACTGTTCCGAAGTTGTTTTAGCGTTTTAACGGGTGCTGAGATAATTAGCTCATTTTATAGTGATTTAAAGCTGCTGTAGATATTTAGGAAGCCTTGAATCAATCATTAAAAAATTTCATACGGTTTGAATACATTAGTATATCTCATGAAGTAGAATCTTTAGTTTTTGTAATTAAATGGATTGAATATTGATAGGTTTTTCATTATTTGGGTAAATTTTAACGTGACGATGTGAAAAAGATAAAGTTTTATTTTGGCCTAAAAGTAACACTTTAAACTATGGAATGTGGTTTTTGTGTTTAGAGGATATATTTTGCTGAGGGTACCGGAGAGATATCTGTTTGAATGTGCTGTCTATGTGTATGTTTTATGTTATTATTGGAATATTTGTATGATTTATGTTGTCCTTAGACAATGGTTGGGGCTGCCACTAGAAGAAATTCTACTTGTAGCGTATATTATAATAAATAAAATAAATAAATATACTGAGATAATATCAATAATGATAAGATAATAATAATTACATTTTTGCTACCTGATTTTATCGAAACGTGTTTCCTTGCCCTAATAAGACTTGGTTAGGAACTAAACAGATGGGAATACAAACAAAGGAATCAAAAACATGGCGGATAGTATTGGAAGGATACTCACTTTCCCCGGGCGACGTATCTCTGAGGAAGAAAGAGGCCAAGATTCCTGAAGACCACGATTGACCAGGATGATGGAATCTCAAGTCTCGGGGACAGATGCGGAAGGGCGAATGAGGACCCTTCTGAGGATGAGTCGTTATCCCACTGCTGAGACCTCACCTCAAGTTCATCGGCTCTACTCGCATCTCTCACTGACCTCGCCTTGATCGCTGGGTTTTCTCGAGTTGTTAGCCATGCCTGGATCTTATCGGAAAACCAGTACGGGTTGCTGGAATCATAAAAACACTAAGTTATCACTTGGAATCTAGATCGCGGTGCTTACGTTTCCTTACATTAGCATACGCAACAAAGTAACCGATGTTACTTTCTCTAGTGAGGAATACAATGCACATCAAATCAGGACAAGGAAACGTAATAATAACGTAATATTTGTTAGAGGTTTAGAATCTCCAAAAGCCGTCTTTGTCGGCGTTCCTCCTCTTACTTCCCGGAAGTCGGAGAAAGCAAGAAAGGAATGCCGCACTTTTATGATACCCAAAGTACTAAAGTCAAAGGCGATGTCTCCACCCTCAGGGGTCGTACCATGTACAGATGTTTTAATTAATGCAGATTCAATAATCATCGCTACTAGATTCTATTCTCTTGTAATCTTATCGCCACTCAATGGAGCGTCAAACTGAATAAATACACGTTCACATCTATTGCATTTTACTTTGTCACATCGAAATAGAAAATTTATGCCGGAAGATTTCCCGATGTTCAATACGTTCAGAATATTAGAAATGTTTAATGTGTTTTAGAAAAATGTTTTCAATAGAGCAAAAAGAAGGCAAACCAAAATTTTTTTTCTTTATTTCAAAAATTATAGTTTCAAAGTAACTCCGAAATTATAAAATATTATGATTTTGCTTCTTCTATCGAAATACTATCCGCATTAAAAAAATCTTCTATTGTTTTACGTAAATATTTAAAAAAGTAAACGATATTGCTTTTTTAAATACCATTCAGTTCAAACAAAGTTTAATTATTACCTAATCTCACTTAAATTACTTATAATTCTAGCTAGCATTAGCAATAAAGTAGTTGGCTTTAAAGCCATCTACTACATAACCATAGTTAATTTTGTTTCTCAGCTGAAACTCAAAAGGGAAGCAGTACTAACATGAGAAGTAAACCACAGGGATGTTTATCCTCGAGAAAATACGTCGGATTATAGTGCAGTAAATTCCTTCACCGAACACGTCCGGTCTCAACGGTATAAAAGAGAGGATTTCCTCTAACCATTCAAAGGGAAAATAAATATATAAATATAAGATGTTTCAGATTTTTCACCTGTAGCTGACGTTGGGATATCTCAGCTTAAATTCTCTGGAACCGCTGGCCGGCTCGTCCCTTTGAAGCGGCGCGGCGTAGACTAGAATTGTGGATGGGTCTTCGACCAGATCCGAGTTCTGGAATGTGGGAGGTAAGGAAGCGTAGGAAGGAGAGGTGGTCGAAGGGGACGGGGCGCCATGGATAGGGTACGAAGCGGAGGTTTTGTTGGTCACGGATAGAGAGTAGGCCCACAGCAGAGACTGCCGAACCACCAAACCGTGTAACTGAGTTGTTTTCTGAAATGGGAGAGAAAGAGATGCTTCATATGATAAAGCTTGCAAGAGAAAGCGATAGAAGGCAAACGATCCCGAAAGTATTCGAGGGTAAGAACGTTTGTTAGCAGTCTTGCGGATCGACATTTTCTTTAAAACAAAGGAAAGTTCTCATGTATGCCCAATTGCGGAATAAAACCATTGTAATTCAAACAAAATGCGTACTTTAGGGGACATTGTAAAGCTAGCCCCTATACATTCATATTTTAAGCACAAGGAAAATGTATAGCGGGGTATGACTTACTTACGAACTAATGAAACCTATAAATACAACTAAAGAGAATATAGCAATTAATAGATGATGTAAATTTGTCAATTACCCGTGACGTAACAGGCCAAAATTACCTATCTTTATTTTTATCCCATTTCTTAAGCTAATTGGGTGAAATTACAAGGTACCCGAAGTTGTAATTAATGGCAAAGTAACACGCCAAAGAACATGTTTGATATAGTAAATCGTTACTATTGTCTGACTTGGCAAATACTGAAAGCTAATTAACTACAATATCATAAGAACAAATTTCACCGATTACTAAGTTGTTTTGCCCATTACATATATCTCATTACGTCACTTTTATACTTTTCTTGTGATAAAGTTATTTGATGAATTGATTAATTAAAGAATTTAATTATATGTTTATGTGACAATTAAGTGTTTTAGCAGAATGTCATTACTTTAACTCATTTTGTTGGTCTAGTTCCACAAAAATCAATTGACATTGGATTTGTCTTAGGAGAGAAAGTATTTCATTCTGAGAAACTTATCCTGATGACTAAAAATAATTTAGCTTGGTAATTGCATTTAGTATATGATAAATAAAAAGTATTCATCAGCTTAGCCTGGAAATTTTGACGATTGTAAGGCGAAGAGACGTGAGATCTTTCTTATCATCTATACCTAAACGAAGTAATTAAGTGTCCTGGCTGTGAAATTACAAAAAGGATCACGCTTGAAAGACGTTGCACCTAGACACATCAATCACTAACTTTAAAATATGTTTTATAAAATACAAAGAATATATTTTAGAAATTTATTAGTAAATTTATAATTAAACACCCCGGATATTATCAGAATTCTGAATACAGATTTACTTGATGGACATTTGGGTCTCTTAATTGACGAAATAATACTTTGGTTACTTTTTATCACAAGTTCTAAAATTTTGGAAGTGCAGCTAGGAAAGAATTTGATTTCCATTTGTGGCAATCGGCCAAAGATTTGCCTACCCTTCCTCATAATAGATCCAGTTTCCGTAACTTAGCGGAAATTTCCGAAAAATTCTTTTCGTAGTAATAGGAAGGATCACCTCAGAACGAAATTAATCCAGATATTCATGCGTCTACGGCACTAACTCTAAGCACGCTCTCAAAGCTCGAGAATCGGCTCGCAGAATAACACGTTTCCACGCAAATATCTCCCTCTAAATGCCTGCAGTGCCTCTGAATGCCACATAACGAACCAAAGCGATCCAATAGGAGGTTTTTTTAAATTGTAACACGCTCCATCTCGAGAATAAAAAACCCCGAGTGCTCTCCCTTGGTTAACAGATCGAAGGCAATGGGATCCCAAGTTTCGATCGCAAACAGACGTACGTGATCTGTAGGTGACCTTCTCCTAAGGGAAGATCGCTTCAGCAGACGTCAGTTCAAACAATGCGCAACTGCACTTTCGCATATCGGGTGGAAGGCTTGATTGTGTACTCGGCCCCAATCTGCTACGTATCAACCACAGGCCAGCGATCGCGGGCATTTCACAGCCAAGATGATGCGTGCATTCGGTTCGGATACTCCCGATCATATTTTAGAGAAACAGTCCAGATTCCTGGTGTGGATAGTGAAGAAGATTTGCTCTGCTCTGTGCATATCCATCTCTTCATTATACACAAATAATACCTTAAGGATAGCATACATTCCTCGTTCACGCACTTCGTAATATACCTGATATTACCACTATCCCGCTATTAAATTTTCATTATAAGGGTCCCTTTTCGTAGGAATAATATTCGAGAAAATGTTTTTTTATGATATTAATTGCTTCGAATTTATAAGCAACTGAGCCCATATGAAAAAGATTTCATACATATGTTCACCTATGTAAATACCACACGGATATTTAGAAAATAACCATATAACCATTATAGTTAGTTGTAAATGCTTAAACATGCATCTCAATTTAGAAATATAGATTTATATTGCAAATAAATTGAAGAGCCTTTATTTTTTAATCAGCTTGGGTGGAGGAATTTTAGATATAGGTGCATTTTAAAGCTACATATACTAATTTAAATGTTTAAGTTTCAGAGGAAAGGATATTATTTGTCAGAGATTTGCATGCGAAATATTACCCAAGATCAAAAATTGACCTTAAATATAACCGCTACTTTTCTAGCATAGTATCTGACACATTTAATTATCCTACGATAAAGTATTATCAACAAATAATTCGACAACATTAGCTGATATCGTTTCGATTGCGGATAGAAAAATTTTTAATGAATTTAAACTATCCAAACGACAAAATATTTGATAGTCTTATAGTCATATTAAGCTTAAAACAGTATAAATTTAAGTTATAACCATGTTCATATAATATTAACTCCGAAAATTATTAAAAGTACATTAGAAATTTAAACCTCGTTAATAAATATTAGAATATGATTTATTTTCATTCGCGAGAATAAGTGCCTCATATGTATGATCTTGTGTATTTTTGGTTGCTTGAACTAACCAAATATGAAGAGTTACTGTATTATCTATGATAGCTTATTTCTCTCTCCCATGATTAAATTTAAATAAGATCATTCATTGACACAATATTGATCTTGATTACGATAAGGCAGAAATTAGAGAATTTCCCTTTCATTCCTTACCAGAAGTAGGTACCTATGGTTTGAATCGGGCTGCGCTGGTCACTGAGGTGGGTTTTCCGAACCGTCAGCTCAAATTGCTTTGATCGAGCCATGTTCTACACGCAACAATCAGCTTCGGATTCGGGTAAACACAGCTTCCAACTACTCCAGATCCAGAAATTGCTTTACGATGCACTTTTTTTGCCGGGGAAGTTTACAGCGATCCGGATTGCTGCAATGCGTATCCCAGAGAGATAGATATCGTGCTTTTTGCTGTTTGAGCTTTGTATCCATTCGATGGAAATTTAAGAGAGAAATTTCGGTTCAACTTTCCCCACGCTATACACATAATAACGGTCAATTCAGCTTCATACTGGTCGGTAGGATTGATCGTATTTTAACGCGAAATCAAAACATCGGTTCATTTTCAACGCTAGTAAATAAAGTGCTTTATGAATATTTTGAAGAAGTAATTAATTTAAAATAGCTATTAAATGCAAATCCTATGAAGAAGATCTTAAAAATCAAACTTAAATTTAGGTTCCCATAAAGAATTTAATAATCATAAAAATTATACAATAAAGACGCATTTTGTTATCAAACATTATAATAGGGTATCAAGCTGATTTAAATAATTGAGGGTTATTTAAGTATAAAATATTAATTTAAGTAAAAATAGGTTTTACATAGAAGAAAAAGTAATGTAGTTAATACAAGTACCTTCAGAGTGAGTAATAGTCTGATTTACTCTCATCCTATTTCAGAGAAAAAAAAAATCCTTCTAAACTCCTCAGTAAGAAATAATCATATAAAATTAAGCAATATCTTGTTATTTATTTTTTTCTGACAACGAAGACGAAAAAATTTATATCAGAGAAAAGAAAATTGCACCAGTATTAACTTGGTCAATGAAAATATATCACTCTAAAGAATAAAGAATGAAATGATCATCCTTTTAACTATTTAGTAGATGATTTAAGACTAAAATGGTAAAAATATCAAAACCATCTTTTGAAATCTCTAAGGAGGATGGAGCTCACACGTTTTCGTAACAATCCATTCCTCTTCTCGAAACCCAAAAGAAAGAATTATCTGGGATGAGTCTTGATGAATTACTATCAAAATGATGGATACCGACAGAGAGAATTAATTAAAATAAGTGATCTAAAATGACATTAACCGTAAAAAGAAATCGGGAACGCCGAAAAAGAACACTAGGCATTCAAGGTATATCTATATAATATTTAATGGGAGTCGGAGAGACACTCAAAATGATGAGATTTTAGAGACATGAGCCTAATCTTCGTACGGCAAACAATTTTTATAGTTGGCAATATACCAGGATATTATATCGTAAAAGAACGAAATAAAAGAAACATTAAAGATATTATCTAGATAAGATCTATCTTTCGGAAGGACGAGAAAATGTTTCGACGAGTATCATTTTCCTGAATACGGTAATGAAAGATTCCCCTCGAATTCCGCATTATGACCAATAAAATGAAAAACGCCCCCACTCTACGTAACCTAAATATTCAAACAATTGTTACTGCGAAGATTTCCAGGTTGGAAGTGCAGATAAAAATCCCACCCGCGACTGTCCAACATAACATATTATCGACGGCGTAAAAGGAAAGGAGTAAGCAATACTTGGCGATTCATTCGATATTCCGTAATAAAATTCCAAATAAAACACTTCAGGGGATGGGCAATCGTGTTCAGGAGGGGTGTAAAAATCTCTTTTGTTTCCCAAACTACGGCTCACCCGTATACGGAGCTATTTATCATTATTATTACTATGCAATTCCACCGCAGGTAGAGGATGGTTTAGGTTGATACCTTTCATAGCATATAGCTCATATAATTTCATAGTTTTATACATAAGTACAATAAAAGGTATGCATGAGTGCAAGTGTACAATACAAAGTATTTATGCACAAATAAGGACTAAATTGTGTAAACAAGGTAGGAAAATAGGTAGCCAGAATATTTTGCGAGGTTTATTTATTTTTTTATTATTTATTTATTTATTATTTATTTATTATTTATTTATTTATTATTTATTTATTATTTATTTATTATTTATTTATTTATTATTTATTTATTTATTATTTATTTATTTATTATTTATTTATTATTTATTTATTTATTATTTATTTATTTATTATTTATTTATTTATTATTTATTTATTATTGTCATTTCCAAATTTGTATTTGATTTATCGAACTAGTGTACAAGTGAAGCTATCTGCACAAACATTTACAAGAACGAGAACGATGTTAACAGAAGTATATTTTCTGTCATCAACTGCTATTATAGACCGATTCCTTTTTCCTAACCTGAATATTATTATCACAGTTGCAATTTATTTCTTTTTTGTGCTGACTTTACAAATTGAAAATAAATCTACCATGTTTTACAACAATTTATAAATTAATTTTTTTGTACATGCATGTATTTAACGACTGTTCAAATGCAACCTTTATCATTGTAAAAAATCAAAACTCTATCTCAATTCATTGATTGCATTACTTCGAAACAAGACCTATGAAAAATATAACCACACTAACCAAGTTGTTCAAATCATTGATTAGTTGTTGTAACTTATATTTTTCCACATGTAAATTCTTGATCGTGTTTTACCATCAACAATTTGGAAGACTTATTCAAGGGTCGTGTTTCGCTCGTTATTGATATACGAACATTTCCAATGCGCGCCAGAGACATGGGGGAGCGAAGAAGGAAGAGTGACTTTTGTACGTCTGAGTGGACTCCTCTTGTCTTCTTTTGAGAGGCGATGCTTGAGAGAGATGAATGAGGGCAGAAGAGGAAGGTGAGAAGGAAAGGGGTGTTGGAGAGAGACGTAAAAAGAATGGGGTAACAGGAAAATTAAGTGGGAATAGCGAAGGAATTCGAGAAAGGGGATGGGATATTGGGAGGGAAGGTAAATATGCGAGAACGGGAACAAGGATATGGAGATCAGGATTCAAGAAAGAAGGGTGAAAGACTCCATTCACAAGAAACCTGAATTTTCTTCTTCGAATGCATTTATTCCAGGGTTAATGGAAATATCGGTAAAAAGAACGGGTATTTCCAGCTACATATGCGCGTTTTCGGAAGTAGTAAAATAGTGCAGATTAAAGAAAAAGTACTCATAATAGGGAAAAATAACCCATCTAAAAAAATTAAAATTTAAGGAGTATTATGTCTGAAGCAGTGACTAGATGAATTGCTTTTAATTACAAATTACGAAATAATTCTCATTCAACAATGAATACAAAATTTATCACTAAGGCGTTATTAGGTTTTACTATTTTTATGATTACGATGATAAAAATCAAAATCATTACCGAAAACCTTTACAGAAACGTAAGCAATTACATTAATTGTGAGGTTTTTCGAGAAAGGAGTTCATGAGAGGAAAAACTCCGAGGTTACACTGAATTTTTTTTAAGATAGTAAAAGATTAGAGGGAAAAGAAGATATTAAGAATCTGAAATACTGCTAAAAGGAGATAATATTAAATTAAGAGATTTTGCTTTGAGACGAAAACAGGAGAGAAGAGCAATTGCAAACAATTAAAAAATACTAAATAATGGGAGGCGAAATATTACTTTACAACATTGTTTTGAATTTAACACCTCATGACTGTAATAAAAATAGAACGTTAGAATTGAATAACCGTAAATCATTATTACATTTTTTTCCAAATAACTTGCTTATGGTGTTTATGAAAAAATGAGTTAAAATGAATCATTCTATTTTTGATAAGCTTAAGAGCCTTTACAAAGTAGATCATTAGCGTTTTGCAAATTTGTAGCATACAAGCACGAGCGGTATTAGTATGACATAGATAAGTGATTCACGGTAATTCAAGGGGGAAGTAGATTCTTTTCTCATAACATTAAAAAATTAATTCGTTACGGTTAAAAACTTTCCGTATGCATCCCAGTTGCCTGTGCAGTTTTTGTGAGTCACTATTTTAAATATATATTTATATACGTTTAAACCTATACAAAAGACAACCTTGCTTTCAGGCATGAAAGAAAAATTCATCCCAAACTTCTCATAAGCCATTTATCACCCAAATCTCTAGAAAACATTTGTTCAGAGGCCGAAAAAACTGCTGACGTAATTTGAAGGAAGTTGCAAAAAATGAAGAGAGCTCCTCTTTAGAATTAAGACCTGCCGAAGACGCACGTCCCAACTCGAGGAAAGAATTCCTCAACGGGGCTGCTGAATAGTTCGTCATTTTTCATCCTCTCCCCGGAACTTCAATTACCACGCTCCGTAGGCTTACGTTTCCGACGCAGGCAATTAGTTGAGAGCGGCTTCCAGTAACGAGAGGAGTATGCAGCCCGGAATGTAGGGAGAACAAAGCATTTTAAAGAAACAGAATGAGGAATAGATAGGGAAAAGAAGAAGGCTGGGAAAAGGGGAGTAAGAAAGGGAGAGAAAGCGGAAAAGGATGGGGAAGCAGTTTTCCTGCTCAATTCCAATCCCCGCTTTTTCTTCGATTTGGGGGAACTGTTAGCGAGAAAGGGAGTTTAACGCGTGGGCGTGCGTCGATTGAACAGAGAATCAGACACTTAAGTAATTGGATTCCATATTGTCACAAGGAAGGGAGTAATCTGACCGTTGAGGGATTTATCGGCGGGGATCGGGGAATCGAAAGGCGAATGGGGGAAGAGATGGGAAGGAAGAGGGAGAAGAGCGTGGGAAAGAAGGAATTCGGTGGATGCGGAAAAAATAAAGCCCCGATCGCTCTTTGGTTTCCTCCCTTCCAGTTAATCGAATTTCGTTGGTTCCGGCGGGGAAGTCGTGAAATATTTCCTCATTGGAAAAGCGATATAAAAACGCAATTGCTCGCGGATTCCGAGAAGATTATCCTGAAATGTATCACAGAATATAAACTGGTGATACGGCTGAGCGGCTTATAATCTCGATAAGGATGATGCATAATCAAGAGCATACATAATTTTACCTGAAAGTCGAAAAATTACTTTGGTTATAGGATTAAAGCGAAACATTCAATTTGTTTTCTTTTGAGAGTGATCCATAATAGTAAAATGTTCTTTTTAGAATGTGGAAGCTGTAATCACTCTCAATAACATATTATTATTTTAATTTTACATAAATTACATTTCAAATTAGAATAAATTAAGAATTATTTTCCGAATAATGCTCATTTTACACCAAAAAGAACCTTCTGAAGTGACTATACAGCTTATAGTATAAGAGCGGGACATCCAATTTATTTTCTTTAAAGATTGATCTACATTGGTAGAATTTTCCTCTTTTTGGTATGAAGAAATAATAGTAAATCTCGATAATATATTATTTTAATATTTATATATATATGAATATATAAATTGCATTTCATATTATAATAAATCATGGATTAATTTCATAACAACGCTTACGTTACAATAAAAATAAGAAGTACCTTCTGAAGTGAAAGTTATTTTCTAATCCATCTAAATAGAAAGTGACCTAAACTCTTAAATTGTCATCATTGCTATGACTGTTTATTTTTACATATCTCTAATTTTGAGCGCAGTAAATATTCAAAATTGAATAGGAAACATTGAAGAAGGGTTTACATCCATAAATTTTATTTTGGGGGGAGGAAATATCAACTATGCAAGTGAACTTCAGGATGGTGCAATGGGCTCGAAAACAAGAATGTTGTAATTCCTGAATTCATTTTAGTTAGTACTGAATACTATAACTGCTAAAAAATGGTCACATTTTGCACGTTATGTTTAGCGGAAGACATTTAAATTGAAACAACTTTGACTTTCTTCTGCTTTTAAAAATAGGTTCGATTTCAATGGAAAAGGTTTTTTTCAGGTGTAAATTTTACTATTGCAAAGTTAAGATTATTGATTAAAGACATTGATACCTCTTAGACGAAATTGGCAATAGAAAATGGCAATGGTCTTTATGAGCGTTTACTAACATTAATATGAATAGTAGTGTTAGGTACTGAAAGTTTTTTTGGAATTAATTGATTTCATTATTTTATAAAATAGTACGTACGGACGATAAAAATACCTTGCTTGTTGCTTTCTTCGCATATTAAAAAAAATTATAGAGATGAAGAAATACTGTTAATAGTCATTGCGTAATTCTTAGCAAACGTAACATAAGGAAGGCAATCAGCTATTTTAATTAGCACCATAAACATCCAACATGTACATTAACGCATAAAAGACGAAGTATACAATCAATCTCGCGGAGAAACAACGTTAATGTGCACCTTATGAATAGCAAAACTACTTGGAAACTTTGGTCGACAAACCACCTCATCTCAACGCGGGGTTTAGGGCATTTCATGTCTCCGAGACCCATTCTGGCCCCGCGTGGGTGGATTACAACTAGACACATTACGCCCACACCCAAAACGTCCGGCCCCTTTTTTCGTCAAACCCAACCCAACCATTTCCTTCCCCGCAGCGGGGTATTCATAAAATCTTGGCCCTCCCAAAGGGCGGTGCTTACCAGAAAGCTCTTGATGGCTCTACGGTGTCTCATGAGTAGATCCACGGCTCGGAAGAACAGGGGCGATGCGGCGGCTAATTCCGGCGCCCTCGCCGCAGCCTCTTGGGAGAGGTAGGTGTGCACTTCGGAGAGCAGGGCCACTCCGGGCTCCCCCTCTCCCGGAAGCAGGGGAGGGGGAGGGTAGTAGGAGGAGGTGGTGGGCGAGGAGGGGGGAGAGAAGGGGTCCCGGAGGAGATCCGGGCGGGAGGGGGAGAGGCGGGAGAAGAGGAACTCGGAGAATTGTTGCAGAGTCGCTACAGGAGTTGTGGTCTCGTAGCCGAGCGTCAGTCTTCTGAACTGGAAGGTCGAGGGCATTATTAATTCGTGTCCCTTACGTAATTAAGATGGCGGTTTTAAAATGAATATGGCTAATATATTAGCGCCGGGATTAAGTGTGGCGTGGGCGGCTTTAACGTTGAGTCGTTAAAGTATATCGTGTAGAGCAAGGGAGGCATATTTCTCTCGCTTTATGGCCGCGGCAGCGTTTTATCGCCGTGCTTTTACTTCGCATGAATCAAGTGAGCGTTTTTCCTTAATCTTTGCTCCAAGTTGGCGATTAAGATCCTGGTGATGAATTGTGAAGTAATACTTTGTTTTCGCGGAATTTAGAGTTTCTCATGACTTCGCCCAGTCGTTTATCGAGCCTAATTAAGTGAATTTACTGCAGTGATTTAAGGATTTATTTCTGACTAAGTCACACGATTGATGCTAAGGTTTCAGTAATCTTTGGAAGATAAGATACAAGATGTATAAATAGAAAATTCGGACACAATCAAGTACAGGAGTCACAATGTGAATTTAAACCAATATGTTTAGGAGTTACTCCGTGGAAGGCAATCACGGAAGAGAATAAGAACTCTTTGTACACAGCTTGTGTGAAATAACGTATAAGATAATCAATATGTGGACCTCGCAAAGTATACTCTCCTAATTCAGTCGCGGAAGCTTACTTTACAGTCATTATTTTCTTCCACGAACTGTTTGATTTAATTTGAATATAGTTTCCGATATATGAATACATTTTAAATTTTTTATTTTCTGGTTCATTTTCAAAGCTTATATTTATTATAAATCCAATATATAATAATTATTACTTCGATTAGTATCTATTCTACGAAGATTTTAAACCTGATGATTGAAGTTCATTAATACGATTGGAAATCTCTGATATTGGCAATGGCTTGCGATTTAAAGTATGTTGAAATAATTTATTTATAGCATCTATTCTAACTAAATATTTTTAGTTACCGAAATGGATGGTTTTGAAGTAATCATGATTCCGATCTCAAGAATGAAAGGAGAGATAAAGTTCAGATTGACTTTGGTAGTAAAATTTAACTTTGATTCCTTATAAAGTACAAGAAGATAGCATCACTCAAGGAGAGAATGATCGTAATGATGCAGGAAAATAATTGAATCCGTAGTGTTATTGAACCTCCTATTTTGCTATTCCTACCTCGGAATGGAATCATCACCAATATTTTAAAAAATAAATGTGATGATTCATTTAGAATGTAGAATTTTGACCCCGCTTGATTAAAAGTAAAAGTTTTCTCTCTGAACTTCATAACCTTGATTATAAGTTCGATCACTCGCCCACGTTTCCCGAATTCCCTTTCCCCGCTTTCCCTCGCGCCGCCCACAAACACCGTCTAGTATCCGCGATATAAATCACACCCCGGGAACAACTCGCAGAAAAACCCCTTTCGGACACTCAGAAAAAGGTCCACAAAACCCCCACTCACCTTATCCCTTATGGACACGACAGGCTCGTATAGGCATTCGGAGAAGTCGGGTTCCTCCCACTTGGCTATCCCAGTATCCTTGAGCACACATTCCCGCCCCGCTTCGCCCCCTCCGCCCGGGTCCGTCACGGTCTCCACGGAACTCCACCCCAAGGCTTCTGGAGGGGTGTTTTTAGGGGATGCCGAGCTCCAGGGGCCCCCTTCGACCCCGGATAGGGGCGTGGAGGGGGTGAAAGGCCTGAGGAGGGGGAGGGAGGGGCAGTCCACGAGCGCCTTCTGCCCCGGGGCGGTTCTGGGCCATTGAACCCCCCACGTCATCGTAACAGGGCACAGGGGCACCGAGTCTGGGTCGACCACTGCGACGTTCACGGGATAGCTGTTGGGCCGGGAGGTCTGCGAGGATGTACCGCTGACCACGTGGCAGGCATACGTCGCAGAGGTCTGTGACGGGGTCAAAGGAACAAGTGAAAGCGCTCGATAGGAGGTGTGGTCAGCACTCGAATAAATTTCCTCCGCGGTGAGATACGTGGGTGAAAGTGACGCAGGTGGGGAAGAGGTGTAGCGGAGCACGGATTAAAGCGGAGAGAGATTAAATTTTTAAAACTAACGAACTAATCTAAATCAATTAAGTAAACGAATGGTTTAGTAGGTTGGAACCTCTTTTTTGCTGCACTATAACTTAAATATTGAGATATTGAAATTTCATATAATCTAATTATATCCACTAAATGATATTATAATTTTCAACAAAAAAATATTTAACCCTGAATTATTTGTAATTACAAAAGTGTGTATGCAATATGGAAATATAAAAAGTTCAGGGATAAAAATGTTTAACACACATCTACCAAACTAAACGATAAACAATACTATTACTACTAGTAGTACTACTAGAAACTAATACAATAAAATTACTAAATATGGCGAGATTAAACAATTAAATGATGTAATTGTTAAATTTTACTGAACGTTATGGAGATGTTGGTAAAATCTTTGATTGACCGCTTTGATTATGGAACTCTTAAATTTCATTTTAGATACAACCTTAGAACTATACTCACACATAGAGTACGGAGAGGTCTTAGGACGGTATTATAAATAAATAATATTGAAAAATAGATTAATTTATTTATAAAATTAATTCAATTGTGTTAAACAATTCTAAATAAATTTATTTGCGATCCACCTTCAAGAGAGAAGGTAAAGAATGCTCAAGAAAATAACGCTGTCACCAAAGAAAGAATTTTAATTTGCATCTTCTGAAAAACTTGGTTTCATAAACGTGCTTTTTATTTATAAATTTATCTTTAAGTGAATTACATTGTAAATAATTACATTCTAGAATACCACATCATAATTTATGAACATCAACAATATTTTGAATGTTAAGGGAAGTATTACCATATTTGAAGTCGCAGTTTGCGTTAATAAGGAAAAACACTTTATTTGATTGGCTTGATTTTTTTAAATATCTCTTCCAAACAATCGGAAAAGCTTATTAATTTATAAGCTTCACATGTATTGCATGATATTAGATTTAAATTAATCTAACTCTCTTTGCCATCTTTAAGTTAATTTTGTACAAATTTTATTTTTGAAACCAAGTTTTAAAGGAATGATTTTCTCTTACTGATACCGCCATCTGTCTTCCATTCGCATTTTTTCTATGACACCCTTGCAGTTTATTTCATAAGCTTGACTTATTGAGCATATCTGTTACTTAATTACAGTTATGTGCTCAGTAATTACACCGGATTTGAGGCGGCAGCATCACTTTATCTCTTATTTTAATGTTGCACTTAATAAAAAGGAAAGTTAGAAATCAATGTTAAGCTATGTAATAATAATGCAGTGAAACTGTATGTGAAGGTTTGAAATATATTCAGGATAAGCAGGAAAAAGGTTGAATGGTATAATTATACAAATGAAAGGCAAAAATTGATCCTATAAAGCAAACAGCATTCAGTCTGGTATACCAATTTCACTCAAATACATACAAGATGACTTTAAATAATACCAAATATTTTTGAAAT
Organism: Sympetrum striolatum; assembly: GCA_947579665.1. Taxonomy (NCBI): domain Eukaryota; kingdom Metazoa; phylum Arthropoda; class Insecta; order Odonata; family Libellulidae; genus Sympetrum; species Sympetrum striolatum. Next base: position 47,413,048 of record OX388351.1, on the reverse strand, counting down.
TAGATTCTTCTCTTTATTAGAAAATTTCTTTAGTGCCTTTTTTAGGTATATGCGTATTTTAGCATATTATCTTCTTGATAAAAAAATTTTGACGGTAATTTATTTGTAGTTATAATCATATTCTATTTAAAAGGAGGCATTTTTTTTATTTCAGAGGAAAACTTATACGGTAGAAATAATGAAGGATAGTTCCAACTAGCAAATTGAAACTGTGATGAACGGTATCCTTCACTGAAAACAAGCTTTCAAAACCTTTCCAAACTATAGACATTTGAAATGGTTTCGTGATGAATTTTTTTAACTATTAAATGATTGACATGGAAGTGCTGACGCAAATAAAGTAAAGTAAATTTATTCCACCATGCAAGGAATACAAACAACATGAAAAATATAAATATTAAGATAAAATAGGTACCCCATAGGTATAACCTGTTTCGGGGTTACCATCAAACTCAATATAAACAGTAAAAGCGGGTAACTGGGGCAGATACAATACTTAACTTACAATAAAACATAAAAAATGGAAGTGGATTAACAGAAAAGGAAAAAAATGTGTTCTTTTAACTTTTTCTTAAAAATAAGGAAATAGTTGTAAAATTTACAAAAATACTAGATACATATATATAAAAATATAATAAGAGAATAATGCTACTATTTCTGTCAAGTAGTATAATTATTACTACCAGAATTATATTTAAAAAGAAATCTAAAATTTAAAAATCTATCAATATTTTCATTTGCCTTAACCAAGACTAAGCCAACTGCAGAAACTTATGAAAACGAAATTAAAAATATTTGGAGCCATATAAACAAAATCCTTTTAAAAATAGTTAAATTAGGTTTAATTTAAGGTACATTTCCTTTTCTCTAATGTATCTAATGGACGAGAAGATGCTCTTGAGATTTATGATGATCTGTGGGAGCCAAATCAATTGGTGGAATCCTCACCTGAGCATTGAATATGTGAAGGATGCTTCCTGAGGGGTAGAGATCCTCCATCACCTCCCTTCCTGGGGTCAGCGCCAACAGGGCGTTGTTCTTGGTCCAGAAGAACCCGAGGCGTTCCGGATGCCGGTGTCTCTCGCTTGGAGACATGCACACCAGGCTCACGTTCTCTCCCTTCAATCAAACGGAAAGTGGCGCCTCCATCAGTGTAATTAGTGCACTCATGCGCGACGGTCAACTACGAACCGCACCGAACGATGATGGCCGCATAAGATACGACATGGCCCAAAATAGGCCCTTCCTCTAATGACTACTTAAGCAACCAAACACGGGGTCACTCACTTGCATGTGTTGATGATAGGGTGTGTTACATGGAATGCACACATTAACATATCGGCATTCATCGATGAGGAATATAAATTCTGAATCTGTTAATACATTCATTTATCAATAATTCTTTTGCTTACTGCATAACGTTCAAAATGTAGTACTCGAAATAATTAATTACACAGGCCGACAAATTTTAATTTTTCCTCGGTAACACCGATTGTAATAGCTGTCCATAACTGATTTTTGGTTGCTGATTACAGATATTAACTCAGAAATGTTCCAACACCTAAAGTTTAATTGTTATTTTAACGTTTAATTTTTCGTTTCCGTAATTCTGCACATATTTGCCTACATCGCAAAAATAATTTTTTTGGTAACATGGATGGTTATAACTGTTCTCTACTAAATTTGGGTTCTTCATTACAGAAGTGAACTAGAAAAAGTCCATGAACGTGAATTATTTTGTTATGGTGACCTCTTTTTTCTCAGCCGTAATTCCATATGTGTTTTCATAGACCGCAATTATCATGTTAGAGTACTTATTTCTCGTTTCATCCATATTATACGAAGTAAGAAGACACTATAAATATAAATAAGGGAAATCTCATCGAAAGGTTACATGAAGTTTCCATAAGAATTATAAATGAGCATTGAACTTGCCCTTGAACATGGCTAAAAAATCCAAAAATTGTATGAAAATACTTCCTTAATCCCTTTCCTGCCTAATTTCTTTTGTTTGTAAGGTATTGAGTCTTCCCATATAAAAACTAAAGAATTTTCTTTTTTTGAATTCATATTTACAGCTGGAAATGGGAACTCATTGACGGATTTGAGTTGGAGCATTTCTCTCGTAGGAGAGCGGCGGAGAACCATACTTTACCAAAAACATCGACAGGGAATAATTAAATCGGAATAAAGTTGCATACTAGAATAAAATTATTTTTAAGAGCTTTAAAATGAGCGTATATGATGTCCTGTAAGTTTCAAACTCTTTGAGAAAGGAGCAATTTAGAGAGCTTTCGGGCACCGAAATCCACACTTTCCTTCTCAACTCATCATTTTGTAACTTTTTGAATTTGTAATATAAATTAAGTATAAATATAGCAAATTAATGAACTGCTTAGCATTTAAAATACACATTTAGAGAGTTTCCAACCTAAAAACATAAAGATAAAAACTAACGAATAAATTACCTTGTATATATACTGTTTATGCAGAATTCTCACAAACTGAACGTGGTGGACAATTTTCATACGCACTGCTTAATTTATCGCAGAAAATACATGAAGAAGCAAGTAACGACGTCAATGTTACCAAAACCTAGTCAGTCTGTGATACAAATTACAATTAAATACAAAATAATTAACCAACACCAATGATTTACCACACTATCTTTCCTTAGATAGCTTTTCACCCCACTTCCCATATCTTCCAATCTTGCACGTATGATGTGTGAGTACCTCGTCAAACAACTCATGGTTCTTACTGGTTGATTGTTTTATAAAATGATGGTGGATCTTTAGAGAACAATATTTTCGAAAATATTTATTGAATAAATTGCTTTCTAATATAGTGCCCAGTACAATTAAACAAATCCCAAAATTTTAAAATTGAACAACGTTAGACCACAAGAAAATTAAAGTATAAAATAGCCATAAGTGTAAAATGTAAATTTATCACTTATTTTTAAGTATATAATACAGTACTGAGTAGCACTAAATAAAACGAAACATTTGATAATTTAAAGAAGCAAAAACACGAGATAATGAAATTATAACAATGTTATAACATAAGAATTAGTTTAACGCGGCCAAAAAAAAATATCGACGGTTTTACTTTGTGATATGCCAAAACAAAATAAAGTAAATTGGTCGGACCAAAAATTCAATGTATACAATACCACAGTACAAACACACCTATGACCTGGGTTCCGAGATTGCATTTGCATAGAGTAAATTAATCGATAAAACAAATTAAAGTCATGTTACAAGTTTCATTTGTTCACTTAACGTTACCACTGCTAAAACAGATATGATAGATGGAATCTCTTAAGAGAAATCTTAAAAAATAAATAAAATATGAAGGGATAGGAAGCACCGCATGAGTTCGCTAATGCAAAAGTACTTCAGCGAACCTTGAATCGTCTCCTTGCTCTACTTTTAAATCATTCTCGCTGTTTACACTCGATCCATCTTCAGCAGAGCGTGCATTTCTGTGACACAAACCGCATTGGAATGAAAAGGCCCCTAATTCAGCGCACTCCTTTATTCAAACGAGAGGTTGGGAATCACGAGGGGCTCGTTAAATACATTGAGTGGTCACCATTACCATGGAGTCATCAAACCGAGTGGCGAAATGGAGACTAAAAGGCGAAAAATACTTTCGTTTTCCCATCTTAGCCTCACCTGGCTGAGTCCACAACCGCACCGCTTTCAATCTGACTTCCTTTGGGTCCTTTCTACTTGCTCTAAAATTTCCCCGCTTTCAATGACTGTCTAATTAGAGACTCGCTCTTGAGAGCTTTAAAATTCCCCTCTTTCTCATCTTCCTTAATATTCACTCCTTCTTTTGACTTAAGATTTCTCGCAACCAGTCCTTTTCCACCTCGTTTCCCCGATTTTCTTCCAGCAATTCCTCCCGATCCTCATTTTCCCATCGCCGTTTACAAAAGAGCCTTCCCGATGAGCCGGTGCACTCATTTTTACTGCTCAGTCCCTTAGTTTTCGCTGAATCTCTTACACACTAATGGCAAGTAATACGGAATCCTTAAATTCTGTCAACCTGATAAATAACAGTTGCGAATGTTTTTATTTCGATGAAAAAATGTACCCAAGTAAAAGTTTTAATTCGGGTACTTTCAAAATCTACTGTAGCTAACGTTTAGGATTAAATGGAGTAATTAATATTATAAATATTAAAATCCTTGCAGATGTATTTCCATCATTATTCCATAACTCACTTTAACACACAAACGATTTTCTATGATAATAAGGACATTAAGTTATACGTAATAAACGTCTTGTGTATATGTATACAACCTTTGTCCATTACTCACCGTAAGAATTATATTGAGGCAACTCTAAAAATTGATTTTGTTGAATTCATTAAACTCGATCTTCCACTTTTCTTCCCGTGTGAAAATTTATTTGTATATCCAACTTCTCAAGAGGTAGAATTATGGAATTTAGGGATTCATAGATGGGCAATAGACTTAAATATACGAGTAGATTTTCCGTACTAAGAATACCTTTGGTTTTACTCTAGGCAGCTCGAAAATACTGTGGTGGAAATGCACGGAATTTATTTTTTATAGTTTTAAAGTTTGGTCACTAATCCGTTATTTTAACATACTAGAAAACGGTTTTCCTCATTTTTGACATAATAACTGTTAATTGATAATTTAGTAAATGGTTGTTACCTGCAACTTTTTTTCGTTTTGAGTAAAACATAATGGGCTTCATCATTCCCAAGAAAAATACGTAATTTTTTCTTGTTTATTTATGTAATTTGGAGAACCTAAGGTTAGCACCGTAAGGTTGTTTTCGTCATGTGAGTAGATCACGAAAAAAATATGTTAGAGGTCTTCAGGCTAGAATTCATGGAAGCTCGGCCTCTTTTTCCTGCTTCTAAAATTAACATTTATTCATGCTATTTCCTTCTGAATAAGAATCGTGCAAATATAAAACAGATAGCTACTGTATTACAAGGAAGAAGCCAACAACTTTTCCCAAACTCCTATTATAAGACTATATAAAGTTTGCGTAATAACGAAAATCACTTGAGAATCAAGGGGGCTGGTACGTAAACTCGCGTAGAGAATTATTTCAAAGGGAAAATAAAAGACCAAAATGACATTTACTTACACGTGACTTTTAGAAATCTGTGCAGAGGAATTCCAGGAGAAAGAAGGAAAGGATAGAAGGTCTGTCTCGGTCCAATAGGTAAGGACGGGATTTTTCAATTCGGAATCGAGATTGATGCAAATTTCCGAATGAACCGTGAAAATCTGTCGCATCTTCACCAGATGACGGACAGTCATTTTCTGCCTTCAGATTTAAGTGCTCCGTGAAGCGAAAAACAAGATGATTTATCACCGTAGGGTGTAGAATGTCAATTTACTTTACCTCGGTTATAAACACCTGGCGTCCAATGCGAAATGACTTTCTTATCGTCCGAAGTCTAGAGACATTAAATTCTACTACTAAGCAGTCAAGTCGTACTCTCTATTGTCTATTTAAATATGATTTTCAATTTCCAAATATCATATACTCGGGTCATTGTTTGCTAAGATCGTCATTGTCATAACGATTTTAAGTTTACCATGTAATGGACTATTTTCGCAAGATAATACGTTTTTCCGTCGACAGAATTTCTTAAATTTCAATTACATACATTAAATTATGGTACATCAATCTAACTATAAACAATTTTGTTCATTTAAAAATGTGGGGAAATATCACAGATTGTAACTATTTTGATAAAGGGATTTCGAAAGGCAAATGGAAATACTGGGGGAATTGCGGATTTACACGCCAGGTAAAGAAACTTTTACAACCGGACTCCAATGTGTTCACATCAAATTCAGATTCCCATACTTTTAAAATAAACACGAAGTTAATCCAAAGTTTCTCTTTTTCGGTTAAGATAAAGCTTTACAAAGCTGATACCCATCGAATATATTTTATTTCCCAAAATTTTCTTTTACGTAAATAAACTGCGTCAACAGCGACATCTTCGAATATATTCATGAATTATCTAATTTCTGCAGTATATTGGTGGCACATAATTGGTCAGACACCCACATTTGGCCCACGTTACATGCGTTAGAGACCCTGATCATATTTCTCTCATCCTCATCAAAGGGCAAGAATTGAGAGGATGATTTATACAGCTCCCCATGCCGGCCTATCTCTAATCAATGTCCTTATTCTTCATATCCTCAACTTTGACCTTAATTATCCCCCTTTCAATCTGCCAATTTTCCTTCTCTATTTATAATGGACTCAATTTATATTCGAAAAACATCCACAAGGTTATATTAATCCACCAAATTTATTCCTCCTTATTTTCTATCTCTTTCTCATAAGAAATGTTCATGTCTTCGCTTTAATTTATCTAACTTAACTGGTACATTCTATTATTTGATATCATCATCATGAGTGTTCTGTCTTTCAGTAGGCTCATGTACAATCAAGAATCCCTATTAAGTGCCATCCCCTTCATTCCCGTATAGCTAACCCCACCCTTCATTTCATCCAACATCTTTTGTCTTTGTCTTACTCTCTGTTTTTTCCCCTGAACTCTACCCTCAATTACAGTCTTCACCAACCCCTCTCCCCTTAATATTTTACCCTTATTTGATATAATATTCTAATATTTCAGAAACGAATAGAAGTAAAAGGGAACTATTAAATCTAATTTCTTGCCGAAATTAATTCGTACGTACCTATGTTAGCATAATTCGCTCAAATACCGCTTTCAGGAAAATGGAATGCGTTTGATTAGATTTCCTTTTGTATTTTCAAAGTTCTACCAAGATTTCTCCATTAATTTGCTCCTCAAAAGACTTCATTAATTACACAGTGCGTCAATTTCATCATACTTTTACAGCTTTACATCCCAGTTACTTTTCATCCTCTCTTTTCAAATTCAGTTACGTTACGTTTTTCGGCCATACATTCTCTTTTAAATTCGATGAAACAATATTCCAGCTCAAATTAAATCTTTTCTGCTCAAGCTTAGATTGAACTATGAAAAATTTTCACTAAAAATATTTGGTAATTGAAGCAAAATATGCTCCATCGAACAAAATAGCTATGAACAGGTGAAAATTCCCCAAAACATTCACTGAATTTACCGATTTCTTTATTTTGAGCTTTCAAACATAACCGTAGCAGAAATAATCGGATTAAAGCTTTAATAATACAACTACAGAGTTTTCAAATTTTCAGTTTTCTTGTCCGTTCTTCAATTCTTATCGAAAGCCAATTTCCACTCCACGAAGTAGAAATTTTATCCAGTTATTAATTTGAGAACATAAAAGGAAATGGTAGCCAATAAACAAAGTTGTATTGACAACCATTCCCAGCTGCGTGTTTTTGGTGATTGGGATGCTTTCCATAGCATGGTACATAGATTAACTCAGTACTCAGTAAAACTGATACATAAGATAAAGACTCGAAAACATAAGATACTTAATTTGAGGCGGATTTACGGCCCCCTTTCTATTCATATAGATACTCCCAAATGGGTAAAAATTCCTTTTGTAGGTCCCATTAGCTACGCTATCGCCAATTCCCTTCCTGAGAACCTAAAACCAGCATTTTATACAACTTGGAATATAATTAAAAGCTTATTAATAACAAAAATAACATTCACCACAGACTTAAATCCGACATATATGAACTGACATGCGGTGATTGTGGGGCCATATATATATCGGTCAGACCGGGAGAAATTTTCATACTAGGGTTGAGGAGCACAAACAACGTTTTATAAACAACAACATGCAAAATTCACATTTTTCATAATATCTCTTAGAGGAAAAATATTTTTCTGACTTCTCTCCACAGATCTTGCATATTCAACATAAAGGCCCCAAATTAAATATTTTGGAACAGCTTGAAGTGTTAAAGCACAAGAAAAATAATTTTCAACTCACAAATATACACCAATTTGCCACTTCTTTTCCCCTTCTGGGATTAGTCAGTCTTTTACCTCCTCTCCATCCCCCACCTCCCCTTTCTCCTAACCCCTCTTTGGTACCATTACCCCCTCCATAAGTAAGGTATTTGTATATATACTCATGTCCTTCTGCTTTCGTCACCTGATGATGACTATGACTAGTCGAAACCGGTCGTGCGTGTGGTGGTATTAAAGTTGTGGAATTGAATACGTTGTGTTTTAATTTTTCCAGTAATGGAATTCCGCAAAGTTACGGCTGTTACTATTGATTTAAATAAAGTTACGTGAAAGTTTTGCCGCAAAGCTTCAGTCAATATGCAAGTGTACTAAGGTATCAAAACGTTAGCAAGCAGTACGTACAACAGTCCAGATTGTTTCAAGACTACAGTAGAACAGCTAAGCATTTCCTCTGTCCCTAAACGTCTCTCTTTTTTCTATCCAAGCCACATATTTCTTCAAGATCGTCTTGCTAGTTTAAGTGGTCAAAATTAATTCTACCATACCCATCTGCTGAGCCGAAAAGACATTTCTTTCCCAAAATTGAGATAGGCTTCAAGTCGATTACTTGGGGAATGAGAAGCTGTGATATGTGATATTTATGAACTCTTTTAGGTCAAATGTGACTGTATTTATAAACTATATGAACTATGCTAGGTGGAGTAGTTGGAGAAAGCAAGACAGGACTGCGCTTTATTATTCGACTGCCGGGAAGTAAGAGGAGGAACGCCGACAAAGACGGCTTTTGGAGATTTTAAACCTCTAATTCATTGACAGCCGGGTTCCAAAATTCATTCTTTACTACAATATTTCTTGTAGAGAACATATTTTCTTCACTTTTTTTAAAAAGAGAGTTTACTGCTGGAACGCACCATTGTATTAAATACCTTTACCTCATAGGAAGATGAATTTTGATGTACAACGTATTTATCTTTCCGAATGTAGACCCTTTCCCACTAAACTTGACATCCCCTAGTGGGCGGATAGTGCCTACTCTGAACTTAACGATGTCTTCGCAAAGATATCAACGTCCGTTTCCCCCAATCGACTAACTTTTCCTCCTAAACGAAATTGTAGATGACGTCGACTTGCGGATCGTAATTCACGCTCTGCCTCCCTCCTCTTTTTGTTTTAGTGGAGCTGAGATGCGATTAAAGGAAACGATCGGGAGGAAATGTGAGTTTTATGCCCCAATTTGGTCTCGTCAAAGGTTGGAATTATCAATTATGGGTCGTCGTCTACTTTTATTCTCTGGGGATCGATTCGACACTTTGTCGTAAGTAACTACGAGAGATTTTACAAAAAAAGATGCTTCTTTATTAAAAGAATCAAGGAAGGGATAAATTAACTGATAGCCTTTCTAAATCAAGTCTAGAGGTACTTGATAATGGAGGTTGTGAATAGTATGTTAATATATTCAGACGGTACCACATTTCATTGTGAGGATATAAATGAAAGCTTTGTTTCATGTAACGATCAATAGCATATACAAAGAGAAAACCAGCCAAGCATCCCATCAAACACCTATATAGCAAAGATCGTTCATAAATCTTTCGTTTTCAGGCTTCAATCTTCTTCCCGCAAAATCTCATACATCTTCTCTTATAATTATACTTGATTAGATTTAATATAATTTTTATCTCTATTATGTATCAATTTTACTTATTTATTCTTATTCTACGAAACTGTTCATTCAATTTCGCCTTTGAAAAGAATTTTTCTTCTATTTAAAGCAACAAAAATGTTGAGTAATACATCACATTTTTTTTCATTTTCGGAAACCTTAACTTATAGAGATGGATTTACTTTTACAGAGATTGGATTTAGACTCTAAGTGAAGTTTCATTTCTATAAATAGAGTTAGATAAAGTACTACCTTAGAGTCCACCAAAGCTACGTATGCCAAACATAAACATGTAAAAATGTTACAATAAAAAGAGTTATTGAATGTTGATGAATATTATATTACATTAGAAATAGAAAGAGACTCTTACCCTGAAACTATTCGTTAGATTTCAACAAATTTTTGCTGAAAATGAACATTTTCTAATACGTAAGACTTAAGATTAGCAACATTTAAAATTTATTGCCATCAATAATGTTCTACTAACATAACCAATAACTATCTAATGATTAACTGTCACGGAAATGGACTACATTCCAGGTTGAATAAAAATCGAAGATAATATTTTTAGTTTCTGTAAATTTTTAGTTGATTGAAAAGTAATTAATCATTTATACTGTTCGTCGAATAAAATAAAGTGTAGGGAATTTTGCGACTAAGTTTCTTAATTTTTATTTCATTTAATATATGAAGATTTACGTTGGAATATCAAATATATATATCAACTAACTAAGGCACAAGTTCCATGACTGCGGAAAAAATGCCCTTAATAAAATGAACGTAGTTAGTGTACGATATTATATTGAAGGCTAATTCAGATTGAAGCTATTCGGGGTTCTTTTACATTTACGTCATAAACTGCTACACGCGGCAAAATGTGAATGCACTTCACCATGACAAATATAATTCAAGAACAAATAAGTTATATACGCAGCCATCAAAGCGCGATTATCTAGTGTCGGCTGCAGAGGAATTTGTCCTTCACAATATGTCGTCATCCAGAGACGTACCCAGAATAGTCCCTAAAATTTGATTAATATTCATTGAAATAACTATTCTAAAGCTGATTTTGACAGATAGAACTCAAAGAGCTAGTGGAAGTGGAATTCTTAAACACTAGGGTAAGAACTTCGAGAAGTATTAGTAATTTTGAGAAGAAAAGAGAAATAGAGCTAAGTGAAATTACCAGCTACCACTGTTATTGCCAATTTTGTTAAGGTATAATTTTTTGTTACTCCAGTTCTCATGTTCTGAGACTCAAACTAACTCTTAATCAACGAAGAAAATGTCTACGAAATATTCTTAGAAGTTGTAGCAATAAAGATTAAACTTCACGTGTTTCCTTTCTTGGGTCTCTACCAAGCAAGACCTTTCATATGGAATGAGTCTACTCTTTTGGGATACATGAAATATTCCTTAGTTAATTTTAAAAAAGATAAAAGGATACACCCTTGACCGATGCCAACTCAGCCTAATTCCGAGGATATGGTTTATTGCCATCAACAAGATACTTCGTTTAGAAGAAGATAACAATATAAACTTTATCTTTTATTTATACAAGAATAACAGACAAATCATCTAAAGCTAAGAAAAGAGGACGGCCAAGAAGCCTGCCAAAGAATCTCTTGACCGTAAGTCATCAAGCATATAAACTGGAAAAGGGATCTCCAAAGTATTTCCGAAGTAAAACAAAGGGAGAAGAGAATTCGGAATTAACCGGGGAAATGGTCTTCCCAGGACCGTAGGAAAGACACAAAGGTGTCGGAAAACGAGAAACGAAACTACGAGGCGAGAAGCAGAAAGAGGACCGAGAAGGAAGAAAAAGTTGCATGAGGAAGATACCCAGCCGAAAGGGAAGGGAATACTACGGGAAAACTGCTGGAAATGACAGCAAAAAAGAAGTAGGAAGGAAACGAAAGCAATCCTGGAGCGAAAAAAGGAATAAAAGGAGAGAAAAAAGAATGAGAAACGCGCATGGAAGGAGAAAAGACGTAAGGGCAAAAATGGACAGAATTTCGGAGAGCCAAAAAAATGATAAACTGAATTTCTTCAAATGGGCGCAAGAATCTTAGGATTTCCATCTCTCGCCCGTAGGATATCGATGCATAATTACATCCGAAGCATTTCGGTCGCTGTTTAATTTAAAACGTTTTCCCGAAAAGAGTCGGGAGTTTCGTCCGCGAAGGAAGAGTGCTTCTGGAGGGAGGATATGCAAAAGGAAGAGATGCGCTTATCCTTTTGAGAAAAGAAAGAGGAATGGAAGAATATAACGGGGAAGGAAGGGATATCAAGGCGCCGTGAAAGATTGATACACACCCAAAACAAGCTCCCGTTCTTTACCCTTTCTATTTTTCTCCCTCCGTTCCAACTTATTCCAGGTCTGTATTCATTCCCCACCATCCTTGCATCTCCCCATATCTCATCCCTTTTGATTTTCCATATATATCGCATTTCTTTCCCATCTACCGCATCCACTCCCCCTCCCCTCGGATCTTCCAAATTTTCTCATCACCGTCTCTGCTTTGTCTCGGTCCGAACGATTCCATTGCTATCTTTTCCTTTTCATCTCCAGCGCGATGTATAATATGAAATTATGGTAAAAAGGCTTTCAGCGCAGCATGGAAATCTCTGCTTTCCCTTATTTTAGCAGCAACGGTATACCATCCAATCGGAAACTTTAATGAGACTCTATATGGAGAATAGAGAATAGTTGGATTCCAAATGAATGCTCCATAGTAGCATAGTATCTAATTTAGTACTACTTTGGCTTTCATCACAAAATTAATTTCTGCATGACTCTCGGTTGAAAGCATCACTTACACTTTCCGTCAGGATGATTCAATGAGATTTACATCATACACCAGCGGAAAATAGAAAAAAGTGATATATATGTTACACCCCAAACGTGTAATTGCCCATTTCATGCAATGGGCAGGCGCGTTGCCCATTTCATGAATAGGGCAAAAATTGCCCATTTCATGAAATGGGCAATTACACGTTTGAGGTGAAAGGAACCCTAACTACCCTATGAATTGGGCAAAAAAGTTGCCCATTTCATGAAATGGGCAATTACACGTTTGGGGTGTAACATATACATACTAAAGCACTATTGCTGAGTTTCAGTAAATTTCGATTCTTATATGTTTTTCCAACGCAATATGTGAGAAATTATTAATCATTCCATCATATATAGGTTCTCACTGCTCGTAATGATACATTAGAGTTGGTGAAAAAAGGTGTAGGAGGACACACTATTTTTGTAATAGAACTGAAAGCTTTTTTTCAGTGTCGCCTTCCTATGATCTTAAAATTCATCTTAAATACTATTCCACATTTCATGAATTGAAATCAGTTACTATAGAGATTATTCCCACGCATAAATCTTTAACCGAATTAAAAAAAAAGTTTCGGTGGTACTTTAACGAATTTTAGAATACGTTTCTGAAACTATTTTGAAATATGAATTATATTAGAGGCGAACTGACAAGCAACAAAACATAGAATAGATCGCAAAATATGTGTCAGAAGCAGCAAAATACAGAATGAAAATTTATATATAACGCTGTTAAATTTCTCATTTTGGAATTTATGGCAGCCTCTTGGATAAGGTTGGAATCTCCAGGTGTAATAAATAACTTGATTTAAGATACCTCTACAAAATATAGGGTATTTATACGATTTATTACCTCTTACTACCAATTATTTTACGTTTATTTTCGATTACTGTAATCAAACTTGCTTCCTGAACTCACGAGTGATGTCGTTGATTAACAGTTCCCATGGGTAACATTCGGCGATTCACGTCAGCTTGACTAACGATTGCTGCTCGAGAAACACTTTCGTCTGAGGAATGGGAGTCTGCGCTGTATCTATTCATCTTTATCAAGGCTCCCCTTAATTTCTCTACGCATCAACGCCAGCAACTTTCCTGATATTTCCCCCTTTCATCCATATCTCTCGGATTCTTCTGCTTCCTCAATAATCTTGCGAAAGCAATTCCTATGACTTCTGAGTTACAAAGTATTGGTTTTTGATCAAATGTACTCCCAAGTTTTCTAACTTGCGAATATTCTTCATAATGCATCTATATATGTATCAGTATATGAATTTTGCCCTTACGACATTTATCTGTCTATAAGATACTAAGAATGTTTTATAATAGGGGAGGACACAAAATTAAATACAAATATTTACAAAAAGATTTGAGTACTGGAACGTCTATAATAATACCTAGATCCAAGTATGAATTCTTCAAACACACTCGTATATATAAATGTATAGCACCTAAATTATTCTCTCTCCTCCCTGGTAATCCGGTTAATCCAACCTCTGTGTTTGTATTTTTAAGAGATTTTAGGAAATAGCTCTTTTCAAGTGAAAAGCTAGAAGATATTTTGTAAATACACTCTTTCTTGTTTACTTTTTTCATTATAAGGTTTCCATGTAATTATTGTGATATTATACATTTTTTATTTGGCTACAGGCAAATATATTTTGAGGTAACCCCGAGTCAAGTTCTTTTTTCTCTGGAGTACCTATACGTGGAGTTTGATTTCGGTCTACTTAAAGTCTGAAAGTTCAGTCTGAAGTTTCTATGAAATACGATAATCATAGCGAAGTTATCGTATCACACCAGTTTACACTGTATCATTAATTACCTTCAAAAAATGAATCGGTAAACAAACTGAATCCTCCAAATATCTAGTGGTTATCAATTTAATACTCACTCAATTTATGGGTTAAATCTCTCATTATTGGTAATTGATTAGTGTTCTTGATACGTTGATGAATAATTATTTTCTATTTACATTATACAATATACATTGGAATTTGTAACACGTTTTTGATTGATTTCGCGGTACTTTCTTTCGTTCTCTGGGCTTTTCTGCGATGATGCTTCCAAAACGCATCCATTTCACTTCATCGATTTTCTTGAAATACAATCGTACCTTGTTAGAAAGGAGAGAGGCCAAAATCCTATCTAGTCCACTAGAAGGTCCATCTAGTATAATCCGATCCGATCTTATTTTATCTAATCCAATATTTGTGAGAATAATACACGCTCATGAAAAAAAATCATAAGTTACAACCACAAGCTAAATTATGTTTACCATCGCGTGCGAGGAGAAATGAAATGTACTTATTTTTGGGAATCCCGGCAAGCTTAAAAATGAATGGGGATGCACAAAAAATCAATCGAAAATGCCAATATACTTCCTTATTCCTCAATTTTTCTTTCCATCACATTTGAATTATTCCACCCCTTCATTCCAGCACGCTGCTTCCAATTCCTCGTCTCTCCATTCATTTCCTTTGTCGTGTCCCGCATCATTCACCTGCTTCTTTTTCGCTTTCCCTTTATGCCATTTTAATTCGCCCTCGTCCCATTCACTTCCTTCTTCCCCAAACTCCAAGCAAGAGCTCTGCAAAAGTTAGCACTCGGAAGAAGGTCTCTCAAAACTCGAGATATCCTCAACGCCTTCAGAAAAAAGAAGGCAACGAGAAATTATTTTTAAACCGTCTCTCAAAAAACAAAGCTTAATTCTTGACCTATGGGGTCTGCAGCTTGCTATTACATGCATGAGTAATGCCCCGTTCGTGTTGCAGTGTTTTCGCTTGAAATGAATGAGGGCTACTTTCCTAGTTTTCAACTTTTTTGGCAAGTTCATATTTGCTGATTTGCTGCCGCCGTATGGACCGGGGAATGGAAAAAGTTTTTTCTCATTTTTGCATATGACTGCTCGACTTTTGCCATTTTCTGCATGGACAAATGGATTTCTTTCTACCCTAAATGTCTCTGTAGACGGACATTGGTAGACAAATATTTAATTACGCTTAGGTTATATCGTATTCTTCTTATGAGTAGTTGATTTTAACATTGATATCTTTTTAAATGGTTTAATTAACAAGTTTATTTGCGATAAAAGTAGTTGAGCTTAAGTAAATGAACATTTTCATTCCCAAAATTTAGAAACCCAAATAATACATCACAAAGTTGACTAAATCTTATCCTAGCTGTAAGCATTTATTTATATTTTATTTGTGAGTTCCTCTTTCTTAAGTCTAGTAGTGTTCCTAAAAGATTTTATTGGCTACTTTTGATAGACGGAAGTCTTCGAATTGCACTTTGAATTCTCTTTGTTCAAATAATTGAAAAACTGCATCGACTCATTGTTGTTTTATTCGTTTTATTTCGGTAAAAAATTACGAACGCTAATTTATGTTTCTTCAATAGCAACAGCTTTTTTAAATAAAAATTATAATCAGCTACCGTTCTTACCATGATTTCGTTAATAGTAACATAACGTAACTTTTTGCTATGCAGGCAACACACAAAATATTCTTTTAGATTTTCTATCCTTGAATAAAAATTTCAGAAATAACCTAACTATGTCTCTCAAAAAATTCCTTCTTAATTGTTAAAACCTAAAACCTTTTCCTGCTGATAATTTTTCCAAATAAAATCTCTCTTTTCAGATTTTTTTCTCTTTTTAGTCCGAAACATAATACAGGAAAACATTCTTGAATATTGCCATAACGTAAATATATAAACCCTGACAAATTATCTTAAGAATCAAAACGTTAAAAAATCATCGAGACCAAAAATTTCTTTTGTGATTAGGAAACACATATTAAGTTGATGATACTTCGAGTTAATTCATCAAGATGTGTTGATAAGAGAAGCTCAACGTTTTACAACGTATATTACTAACCAAGATTACTATCAAGGTATATATCAGGAATATAGAATACGAAGGTAGCACGAAAATAAAAACATTTTCGAAACGGAAGAAATCCACGTTGTGTCAAGATCCAAAACACAGGAATGCGTATCCTTTAAAAAGGGAGCACACACAAAAACTTCGCTGAAGGAAGAATAAAATGCAGAGAGAAGGGCAAAATCGCAAAAAATCCCTTAACCCTTCCTGAGGAAAAGAATCAGCGCAGTAAAGATAAGAGTTCGATGGTCCCTATCTCCACTCTGCTCCTTACTTCTTTCTTTCATCATCTTTCCCTTTTACCCTTCATCTGCGACTGTCTCCACTCGAAGCAACCCCCTAATACACTTCTTTTTTATCTCGAGAGAGAGGGAGAAGCCAGAAATATAACGGAAAAAATAAAAAATCTCGTGCGAGATAAGGTTAAGAATGATGTAGGATCTGCGGGGAAGAAACAACTCGAGCCAAGATTCGGATGCTGGGATGGACCAAACCCTTAAGGATACCCTCCTCTATTGATCCCGATCTTTCACTATTCCTTCCCCTCCCTTCTATCTCTGACCTCCCTTACAACGTCCCTTGTGCCATAATACTCTTCTCCATGGCCCCTTCGATGTCCAACCCTTTCTTTTTCGATGTCTCCTTCCCCCACTGCAGACCCTCGCGCAATTTTACTTTCCTCTAAAAAATGAACGTATTTTCTTCTCAGTTTCTCTGCAAAAAACGTACTCCAATCTTACCGCTTACTATTTTAAAGTTCAATGATTATTAAAGGTGATCATTTTGACTGCCTTAAATGCGATGGATGATCCTTTTTGGATGATGAGTAATTTCTAGAAATGTGAGATAATATGCACGATTTAATCCTAGTTAAACTAGAAAACTTATGAATTAAAAAGCACAGTCATATTTAGCAAACAAATTATTGAGAGCATCGAAATATTTTCACTTCCTAATAAAATGCAGTTTTATAGAGATTAATGACTCTTCGATAAGCAACATCAGTTTACTTTTCTTTACTTCTCACATTCCAATGCGAATTTGTATAGACTATGCTGTCGCAGATTAAACTAATATCTAAACGGTTAAATTGATAAATTAGGAGTAATGTGCTTGAAGTGAGGCAAATGTTGATACCATAATATGCCATGCTACTTGAAAATTATTCCCAATTTTCAAAAAGATCATAGCACATTTCCAATTTTCTTGAGAGTACAACTTTCTTATTTTTCTTCAATCGTTATCATATATACAATCTTTACTAAATCGCATTGTGCTATACTTAATAACTCTTCCTCTATGCTAAAAGTTTTCAAAATCACAATTTGCTAACCATCCTTTTTATGCAAAATTTGCAACTTAGCGATGGTTTCAGAACGCCGCACAGTGTTTCTTTTGCCCGAAAAGCTGGCCAAAATCCGAAAAATCAAGTGTCTTACCAGCTATTTTAAACCATAAGGTCAGATAGAGGGATTGTTCAGGGGCTAAAATGTGAAGTCGGGGGGCCTCGACCATGTACAAATGCGCTCTCAGGCCAGTACTAAAGTGACCGCTGCACAGGTATGATTTCTCGCGCAGCAGAGACGAGATACAACGATGGATTCGGAGACGGGTCAAAAGTCTTCTATTTAAAGATTTTGTAATCCGTAAAATGGAGCCGGTAGCTAACAGTAAGTGCAATATTGGAAGCTATATTGAGAATAATTTAATTCGTGTTGCAATAGTTAATTAACAAATATGCTTTTTGACAGTTGTCGAAAAATTGCGACGGAAAATTTGTGAAAAATAAAGAAAAGTTTATAAATCGAGCATAATTGCGCGACAAAACCAATCTCATTTTGAAGTGTATATCAGTATTGAATGGAATAAACAAGAAAAAGTCTCGCCAATCATTTCCGTCTTGTTTATTGTAATGGTCAATTAAAAAAATGCAGAGTCACCCTATTTCAGCACGTATTATTTATTGTATTACATACGTAATAATACGAAATAATACGTAATATTACGCAAAAATATGTAATAATACGTAATATTACGTAATAATATGTAACAATACGTAATATTATGTAATAATTTTAGCAGAGTAGGCCTAGAGCCGACATCGATATCAATGGGACGCTACGATACGAGTGTTTTGCGCACGATGTTCAACGCGTGCATTTCTTAAGCCTATCCTTTAGTTAGATGACTCACACCATAAGATAAGATACCCATGAAAAAAATTCGAAAGTGCTGATTCGTTTACTCCTAGCAAAAACAGAGATTAAGATTACGTTTGAGAGACAAACAGATTGATAAACTGCTCAGTTAGATCTTCTGCACGTGACTGTTTTGAGGGTGTGAATGCAAAGCTAGGCTCGTGAGTAGTGCTTTTGAGAAATTCACAGTGAACAGTTCGAAGGAGAGTTTAGTGTGCATATCATAAGGTACAGATGGACATCCAAAAATGTTTTTCACAGTCCGCAAATAGCTCGAGGCCTCTATCGGAAAAACGTAAGTAACCACCAAACTATTACTCAGTCTAAATAATTGTAAGTTGACGTCTTCATTTTCAATTAATTTCAATGTATTTAGTTCATGAAAGATTTGACATATCTGTAGTAAGAAGCGGGAATGAATAAACTAGCCCCTGTAAATTAGGCATTTTCGGTTTCTCGCCAGCCTTGTACCCCCCCCCCCATTGGCAAATCCTGGCTGCGCCACTGCATTCGTATATTCTTCAAATTAAAATTTTTATGTTACAGAGCCTGCAGATGCTGATAGCGATGTAACACTTTGGTTATCAAGAAGAGAAATTCTTCATTTGATGCGAAAACATTTAAATTATTGTGTGACAGTAGCATATGAAAAAATTGAAGATGTTATGAGTCAAAAATTGCAATCTCCTTTCAAAATACCGGAATCTGTGAAGCCATCCATACGCACATTAATGACCGAATACAGAAAAAGGTGGAATGACTCTAATAAAGTAGAACCACGTTTCTTAAAGAGATATGAAAATTGGCTGAACGTCCACGTAAATCTCAATGATAAGGGTGCAACGAATCCTCAGGTTCAGATGCAACTACAGTCTCTACTTCAGATGTATCTCCAAGTGTCGGTCGCCCTGCTTCAGATTTTCTAGCCTCCAGTGACAGAACAAAGCGAAGGAAAACGGCTACCTTGCGCTTAGAAGCAAGCACAGAGCAACTGGCTTATGCTACCCAGATGAGTTTTCGAGCTGCTGGAAATTCGGACGCTGCGAAGGTTGTGAAGGATGTGGCATTCGGTAGTCCAACAAAAGCTCAAAAGTACAGAAAATCACTTGAAGTTCCTCCAATACAGCAAGTCACTCCTGAATCAGCGCTTGCGCTCATAATAAACGACAGATTATCAGTAAGTCAGTACAACGAAGTAAGACGTACAACCAAAGAGCATAATTGTCCAATATTTCCGCATTATAAACAGCTTCTAAAATGTAAACCAAATTGTTATCCAGAAAATATCTCCATAACTGAGTCTTGTGCTGAAGTACCTCTACAGGACCTGTTAGATCACACCATCAATCGAATTCTGCAAATACAATCTGACGTGCTACAAATATTGTCACAAGAACAACTTCGTAACTTAACTTTGATTTGTAAGTGGGGAAGTGATGGAACATCTGGACAAAGTACATACAAGCAAAAATTTAGTGACGATGACGGAACCAAATCAGACGCTTCTATTCTTTTTACTTCACTCGTACCTTTACAGCTTGTGAGTACGAATCTAGTGACCAAGGCACGAGTTGTTGTGTGGAAAAATCCAAAGCCTTCATCACCACGCTATTGTAGACCAATTAGAATACAATTTTTGCGTGAAAATAATGAAAACACCATTAAGGAGATACAGGACATTCATACGCAGAAAAGTAAACTGGTCCCCTGGGAAACAGTTGTGCACGAAAAAAAAATCAATGTAACTTACAAGCTTGCATTGACGATGATCGATGGCAAGGTCTGCAACGTTGTCACAAATACATCTTCTTCTCAATGTTGTCACCTCTGTAAGGCAACATCGAGAGAATTCAAAGATATCATCAAAGTTACAAAGAGGGACGTAATAGAAGAAAATTTACAGTTTGGAATTTCATCCCTACATGCGTGGATACGTCTCTTTGAGTGCTTCCTGCACATCTCTTACAAACTAGGCATAAGAAAGTGGAGAGCACAGAAGAACAATAAAGACGAAAAACAAAATATTCAATCCAGGAAAAAGAAGATACAAGAAGCTTTCAGGTCACAATTAGGCCTCATTGTAGATCAACCGAAAGCTGGATTTGGCAGCAGTAATGATGGAAATACTGCTCGGCGTTTTTTTGAGAATTCAGAGATATCTGCCTCTATTACAGGGCTAGATAAAGAGCTGATCGACCGTTTCCATGTCATTTTACAGGTGATTACAAGCAGTTATCACATTGACATAGAGAAGTTCGAAAAATATGCCAAGGATACAGCTGAAAGATATAATGAACTTTATTCCTGGTACAATATGCCAACAGCTGTGCACAAGATCTTGATTCATGGGGCACAAATAATTGAGGCGTCTATTTTGCCTATCGGGCAAATGTCTGAAGAAGCACAAGAAGCTTGTAATAAGTACCTTAAGAAGTATCGACAAGATTTCGCGCGCAAATGTAAGAGAATTCTCAGTATCACAGACGTGTTTAATCGAATGCTTGTTTCATCAGATCCACTAATGACAAGTTTGAGAAAATTACCTGCGAAGAAATTGAAATCATTCTTACCTGCTGCACGGGAAATGTTAAAACCACCAAGCATCGAGGCGTCTAACAGTTCAATTTCGTCAGCATCCAAACCATCAACAAGCACTACAATCTCGAGCTCTCCCATAGAATCGGCAAGCGACGAAGATGATTCAGAAACAAGTGACTTCGAGTTCTAATACATTTACTTGTTAATTAGTACAAATATTCATGTTTTTAAACATCTGCTTAATGTTATAAAATTTTATTTAAGTAAATGACTTTTTCCTTACTTTTTCTCTTTATTCTTTCGATGACCTTTAATTATGAATATCACTATTTTCAATATATTCAATTCCCTTCACATAAAGAGGTTTTTTGCATTAGTAATCAGCAATTTTCGAAACCCTAGAGTACCACTTTCATTAAAATAATCAAAATATTTCGCCGTATTGAATCCACCATTTCCTTTTCTGAATTATCTGACATTGCATGTGTAATCAGCGACTTCACGAACGCTATTATACTGAATTTCATGAAAATTGAAAATGATAATCATAGCATAATTAGCTTTTTGGGCCAAGGTAACGCCATTTGGGATCCGCCATTTTGTTTTCAAACAATTTTAACTATATATTCGTAATCAGCGACCTCAAAAACCCTGGTATACCAAATTTTATTAAAATAAAAATTTTTTTCATAGTATTATTAGCTTTTCGGGAAAACCTAACGCCATTTTGGATCCGCCATTTTGTTTTATAACAATTTCGACTTCATATTCTTAATCAGCGACCTCAGAAACATTAATATGCCAAATTTTACCAAAGACACTTGATTTTTCGGATTTTGGCCAGCTTTTCGGGCAAAAGGAACACTGTGCGCCGCTGGAAGGATGCAAAATATATTTCGCTAATCGCATTGGGATATTGCAACTAAATACCGGAAAAGTTATTATTATTAATTAATGTTACTATAGAGGAAGTAGTGAACATCTTGTAGTGCATTTATAAACCTGCGGAAACTGAGAATGATAAACGCCTCACCGATTCTGGCTTCGCACCAAGCTATGCCCGCTCATGCTGATATAATATATATATTTGATAACATGTACATAGTTGCAAAAGATTATATAAATATTGCATGTGATTAAAGAAGGATAATTTTAAAGTACATATTATTACTTTTTTAAGCCATTGATGTATATGGTTTCAGTCGATGTTAAGGATGACGCTACATAAGACATCTATGGATAATTAAAAATTAATGTTGAACATATTCGGAATCTAGCTCTCTAAAATGTATTTATGTTCTTATTGACTAATTGTAAGTATTGTTTTAATTTTCACATGTATATAGGATTTTTTTATATTTTTCAATTCATTGCATTCGTGTATATATGGTCTGATATTTGTTCCTTTCATAATAAAAGTATGCCACGGGCACTGACATCTGTTTTTTGCGTATCTGTTGTGTAAATATAATAATAACATACAAAAAGGTTTCTCGGGTTTATAACCAGTTTAATTCAGGTGACACTGCTGTCGCCAACGTTTCAGTGACAAACTCCGTCATCTTCCTCAGAGCAGCCCTGAGACAGATGACTGAGTTTGTCATCGAAGTATTGGTAATAGCTATGTTACCTGAATCAACCTGGTTGGAAACCCGAGAAACATTTTTGCAAGCTATCCATCAGAAAAGCCTGAGATCATTCAATAATAAGATATGTTTCAAAACCTGTAGGAAATCATAGACGTGTGTACATCATACTAGCAAAAGTGACTTCATTGTGGATCCCGGTTCACTTATGCATCTCACTGTGCGATTACCTCAAAGTTTCTTATTTCACGCGGTTACTTTAAACGTTCTCAATCCCTACATTGCCTTTTCAACCCTCATCCTATTCCTTCCCTTGCTCCTCTTCTCCGTTGTCGTTTCGCAACTCCGCGTCCGTCTCAATTGATCCGCGTTGCGGAGGCGTGAGAGTGAAAAAGAGCGAATCCACTTTCTTCCGAGAAAATGGAAAAGCGCTGTAAAGATTTTTCCCATCCTCTGTTATTGTTTGTCGTCCTCTTTTCCCTGCCAGAGTACTTTCAAGCCGGAATTCAGCTAACATAGGACTTTCAAGGATTTATGAATGGATACAAGGGTTTCCGAGCCGGTTCAATGTCCTGCCGAGAACAGCCTATTCCGAGGGGCTTTGTCTCATTCACCGCCTTCTCCCCGAGAAAGTGTTTGCATAACGCGCGGAGGCCGCACTTACGGGCTATTTATATTTTCCTTACCTTTCCATCTAAATCAGAGGAGCGCCCCCGTTTAAGAACTTCCCTTGACGCATTTTCCTCTTACGTCACCGATTTAAAGAATCTCCTCAACCACACAGTGCGTCGACTTACCTCTACAGGAAATGCATCGCCTCCCCATAGTAACAATAAACACTTAAATCCGCTATAGTCTTCTGCTGGATGAATCTCGGAGTGTGTCAGCACGTGAACTCATAAAACATACGATACATTTATTTACTAAGAAAAAGGGTGGAGGGTGTCTTTACAGGTAAAGACTTGTGGCCTAGGAAGAACATCAAGGAGATGCGGGCATGAAAATAGTCCGGGACTTGAACCGGGGTCTCCCGGTAGCTCTTTCCAGCAATATGAAAATTAAGCTAAACGGAATTTTAGCTCCGGATTACTAAATTAATCGGTTAGCTCAATTGGATAGAACAACCAATCGGTAATTGGAAGTTCCAGGTTCGAATCCCTGAAATTCAGTGTCAGAAATTTCATTAGAGGTTTAAATCTCCAATTGCCGTTTTTGTCGGCGTTCCTCTTGTTATTCCTCGGTTTTCCGAGAAAACAAGACAGTACACCGCACTTTTTGAGAACACTCACTGCTTATTTCGAATGCGATGCATTCTTCACCAGGAAATACATTGTATTCAATTACTACTAATGAAGAATACAGAAATTAGTACCTTTCTCCACACCTTTTTAGTCTCTTACTCCCTACTTCACCCACCCTTTTCAGCTTCCCGTTCCCTTATTTCTCACCTTTAGCTAGCTAGTATTTAAGGGTTTGAATTTAAAGTATCTTCACCAGAAGATGCCGATTAATCGTTCGAAACCGGTCGTGGAACTGTTTTTGTAAAAATAATAATTTGTGGTAAAAGTATAATTCCATCTTAGACTATTTCCAAATGTAACTTAATAATGCTTACGACATAGCAGATCGTGAACGCTGAATTGATTCGATTCTTCCGTTATCAGAATCCATCTCACTGCAAAAACATATCACTCATCGAGATACGAAGGCAGAAAGACGGAAAACTCGGCACAAACTGTAATTCGCTTGTTTTTGTCCTCGCTTCGGGAGCGGCGACACGTGCTATCCCCGGTCACGTAACCGCTTTACTACAGACTCCTCCACTTGGCCTCGATTCCCCTCGCACGAGAACAAATAGCAGCAGCTGAATGGATTGCATTTCTCGAATGCATCGGGAAGTGCACCGTGATCCTTCATTCTGTTGCGAGAGTTTGCAAGAGGCGCGGAAAGCGGAACGAGTGGGTTCCTGAAGCGCTCTGGGGAAACTCATGGGCTAATAGAAAACACTTGTGGGGTAAAGAGCAATGGACGGAAGGCGTACAGCATGCTGTAGTAATTGAAGATGGAGGCACTACTCAGAGGCACAAGTTGGAGGTACGTACGGCGAGCACCACTCCTCGAACAATTTACGCAATGAGCTCCGCATTTTCATTCTGCATGAGTCGTTAACTCGAGGATCCGTAGATAAATTGTGACTCAACACGATTAAATTTTACTTAAGTGACGGGACCAATAGTATTGCCCCTTTGTCTTTCATGGAAGATATATTTGAGGCAATTGAATCGCTGGAGCAAGTGGTAGAATGAGGAACAAAGACTAATAGCTTACGTTTACTAACGAATACTTATTGGGAACACATACACACATAAATACCAATCATGGTTTTCCTTTATGAGTATGCAAACAAAAAATATCCCAGCAAGAATGAAACTCCACAAACTTTAAGTATTTAAAGCCACAGAAAACATATCACCATTGTGTATTCTGTATATGAAGAGGATTGAGTTGAATAAATGTGTTTGAAGGTTGGAATTCATAGAATCAGGCGAGATGTGGTGAAAATACATCATGTAAATGAAGGAAAGGAGATAGTAGGTACTTTTCCACAGGAAAAATCTTGAGGAAAAACTATCTTGATTCCTTCATTTTACATGTTTGAAGGTCCTTGAAATTGAAAAATATTTTACTAATAGAAAAAAATAACTGAATAACAATAATAACTAAAAAACTATATTTTTACTCTATATCTATAAATGAATACTATACGATAGCCTTATATACATTTTTGTTTGTCTTACTTTATCCATCACTTAGTTATTTTGTAAAGTACTATTTTCTGATTTCATTTATCAATTTTTCCATTAACTGATGCGATAATTTATTCAAAAGACTCATTAAAAGAACTGTCAATTCAATCCAATTCCATGCAGCAATAATGCATATCACTTAAATAGGACCTATTTATTCTAAAACTTTGAGAAAGATGCTTGATTAGTAATAGTATAGTTAATGAATTTGCATTTTTATGGTTTTACATGCCTAATTTAAACTATTTACGAAGAGGGTAAATATTTACGAAGAGCAAACGGAAAGAGATCCGAAATTTTCGAGAAACATCTGTCTAGTAAGTATTTTATATCTTCAAAAAAAGAGTAAACTATATTTCCAGGTGAATTTTATTTTAAATTGACCTTAAAGGTAATAAATATAACTGAAATTCAGAGATGGACTTAATACATATAACATTGCAACGTAATCTTTAGGATTTGGTTTGGTACCCCCGCTAATCAATTTCCAACCATAAAGGTCACGAAGCTAATAGGAAGCGTGCAAACACACGAAACAAACACCAGCTTTGCTTTCACGGTTAAGTTTCCAAACTCTTCGGCTCGGCAATAAAACTTGGGAGAACCAAAGCCCGCCATTCAACACCCGCGGGATGAAAAACGCCTTCGTCCGATGAGGATTTATCGCCGGAAAACTTCGCAGCGAAACAGGGAAACACGTTTATTGGTCACGCATGTTCGATTCGGACAAAAACTGCATCTAATAGAATAACTTTTTCGTTGCGCATCCTGTCGCAGAGGAAGCAGGATTGTCCTCGCATCCGACTTTTCACTCGTAATAAATCGAGCGAGCGAAGATAACACCTCGACAAAAAGGAGGAGTCGGATCTCCTTGCTTATCGCCACCTCACGCGCGAATTTCACGGGTGAGATATCGCAGGAGCACGTGATAACGTCGGCCCGTTATCGGGAATCCCCGTATGATTTATCGAAAAAGTTGGCCGATTGAGGCCGCCTTACGGCCTATTCGACTCCGTGGTTCCGACATAACAGTTGAATGCTATCGCTGCTTCCGTTCGACCTGTAGATGCAATTGCCTCGGAGATGCCATGAGAAGGAATGGCGGGTGAGGCCCCTAAGAAGATTCGGTTAGCCTCAGAGATAATCCGAGGTTTACTGAAGGATTCCAACTTCCTTATATTGCATCGCTAACAGTAGGATGACTCAGTATTTGGGATAGATTAAGCTTGACCCAGATTTGGGACTTCATAATCTCATCCAGCTTCTTTGGCTATCTTTTCACGAAAATAATAGGGAGTGATCGAACGGTTGTAATTTTATTAAAAAATTCGACCTCCAGATTTCAACGGAAATAGATGTTTTGGAGCCAATAAAGTTCGTTTTTGCTATTTTCCCGAACATGTCTGTCTGTGTGTCTGTGGTAAAAAAGCTTGTGGGCGCTCTATCTTAAAAAGTAATTATCCGATCATTTCCAAACTTCATATTTAGTATTTTCCTAACAATGCCAAGAGTTGATTAGTTTTTGATGAATACCACTTAACCGGAAGTTGCGGTTTATCCGGAGCAAAATTTTGTTTCTTAAATATCTCAGTCAGAATGCAATGTAGGTAAATACAATTATTTACAAAAGTTATAGATAATATACTTTACTACAACTTTTGATTGAAACATTTTTTCGTAACACTGATTGTTTAGGAATTATTCTTGAATAATGGTTAACCCGAAGTTGTTGTTTATCCAGAAATGGAAGTTTTTCATACATATCTCTGTCAGAATGCAATGTAGGTATATACAATTTTAAACAAAAGTTATAGGTAACATACTTTACTATAACTTTTGTATGAAACATTTTTCTGTAACGCTCATTTTTTTGGAGTTATTTATATATTACCGGCATAGGCTTCTGCTTTCAATAAATATGGAGAAAGTCATGTGCAGGGTACATCAGAATTTTTATATTTTATGACTATATATATGATACACTGTAGATAAAAGATAAATAAATTTTAATAAAGCTTTAATACTGTAATAATATAAAGAGTGCTCTAAAAATATAATAACACTGGTTTATGAATACTTTTAATACTACCCTACGGTTAATTATATAGATGATGTTATGGATGCTGGTTTTGCGATGTTTTGGTCATTATTTTGTGTAAATGACACATCCAAATAACAGATGTAAAACGTGTGGTAACAGTGATGGTGAGATCTATGTGATATGATTGTGTGGGAAGGGATACCGGGATCATAATTTATGGATTTAATCCCATTGTTTTTGCGTGTGTTCTGCCATAGTTTGTGATTACGGTTATGTTGTTTTAAGACTATGGTATTTGTGGGACTAATTGTGTTAGAACTTTTGGAGTGTACGAATATACTGAGTAAGTGTTACTTGAATGTATAGGGACTGCCACTTGTCTTACTGCAGCATATATGTAATAATAATAACGAAAACAATGAAATCTATTTCGTAAATTACTGTTTTTTGGTGTTGCTTGTGAATATTTACAGCTCCGGTAGTTGAGGAGTCAGCATGCAATTAACTACAGTAAACTCCCGTTTATCCGAAATGATCGGGACGGCGGCCGTTTCGGATAACGAAAATTTCGGATAAACCGAAGTCCCGGGTGAAACACCCCGAATTGCGTCAATATGATCGTAAAACTTGCGTACGTAGAATGCTATTGATATGGTTGTGAATAAGCCTGTATGTTTTTGACTGATGTAATGGGTCGCGATGGTATTCGGTGGGTGGGGGTGGGTAGATGCATTCGGTAAAAGTTTGTTCCGATAGAGAATGTAATTGAATACAGAAATATTTTTAAAAAATCTAAAAAACGGCCAAAGTCACCCCATTCTAGGATATGGTTCATCGCATTTCAGTGATTTCCGAAGAATGTTTTTACGGCGACAAAGTTACCTGTGCTTTGCACATAAGGCAAGCACCTATTCTTCGGATTTGCTAATTTGTCCGTCTTATTCAAATGTTTTGTATTCAATTCAAAAGTACCTATTGATGGATAAAACAATTACTCTTAATTCCATCTTTGGTAAATATTACTCTTTATTACATATGTATCATAATCGTGCTTTTTCACCGCTTACTCCATATAAGATTATGGTTTCAAAGGGCGAACTTCAGTGCTGCCATCTCGCGGCTGCGGACATTAAGGAAGCCAAAAAATTTCAGCAGTTTCCAGTCCTATACTTTCTATGTTCGTGATCCTAGGTAACTCAGAATTTACCTTTATCTTATTTTTAACTAAGTTCGTGGTTCCGATAAAGCGAATTTCGGATAAACGCCATTAGGATAAACGGGAGTTTACTGTACTATTAAAGATACACATTTTCACTAAAAGACAATTGGAGAAGAAAAGTTATTCCAAATAAAACTGCTAGCTGTAACTTTACTGTAGAACGTACTACGAGAAAGAGAATGTGTACTGAAACTTCGAAATTCTTTATAAATAAATATTAAAAAATCAAACATATAACAATCTATAGTATAGTTGTGATTTGTTAATGATAACGTTTCTTCAATTTCTAGTTTAAATTTAAAGTGGTATATTACCTTACCGGTTATACCTTTCAAATAAAATATCTGATAATATGACATATTGCATTAAAAATAAGATTTGAGAACATTAATCATCACTTTGAAATTACAATGCGATATTTTACGTTAATAAAATCAATAATAATGAATTTATCCTCGTAATACGAAAATTATAAATCTTTCAGTTTAATTATTGTAAATGGTGTGAGAATGATATCTCGTATTCAAATCAAAATTAACAGGTTTCACTCAATGAATTTTAAATTCAAAATATTTTCAGATCTACGGGCAATATTAATCTATCAACTTCCTCACTAGCGTATTGATAATTATTTGCAACCAAATTTATTTTATCTTAGTATTACATTTAGAGGTAAATGACTGCGTTAGAAAATTGGGCGTGAGAATAAAAACTCGTTATTTAAATCGAAAGTGACAGTTTTCCCTAAATGAATTTTAAAAGGAATTTAACTCAATAAAAGCAGGCTGGATCTAGAAACATGTCTTCCGAATAGACGTGGTCTTAAAGCAACCGATGTTTCAATACCGAATCACGACCCGATCTCGACTTTTTAACTACAGCAGTGGCAACCCACGGCGCCCAGACGGCATATATCCTCAGGGAGAAAGTGACGCCCTCTACTTAAATGTAAAAAAACGTCCCGGTCGTCCCTTCTCTTTACGATCGAAAGCCCGCAATTTGTTTCTTTTTTAACCACCTCCTTTTTAAGTCTGCTCCCTCGGCTGGACCCGCCGTTACCAAACTTCCGAATGACAGCACTCGGCCAATTTTCTCTGGGCGTCATAATAGGAAGGGAAACATAAGACTGGAAAAGGAGAAAGGAAAAAGCGGCAGAGGACACCAGAGAACATTGGAGATACGGGAAAGGAGGAGGATGCGAGAAGAATTCCTTCAAAACTGCGTACTTTTCAATCATTTCCATTTAACGTATTCGATGCTATTAACTGAAAAGGCGCTGCAAAAAGGACATACTGAAGATTATGAACAATCCTTCAAATTGTATTGATATGAATATAAAGTCAATTTTCTAATCAATATCTAAATACTGGTTACTATCCGATAATTGTTAACGTTCACGGTAAATTAAAATCATTTTATGGTTGATATAAATAATAATATGAGCATATATCCTTAAGGGAATTACATACTTTAATACAGATGTATATTAAAGTTTAATTTAGTTTCTCGAGTTTTCCATCATATTTCAGTAATTTCTTTTTATAATCTTAAAAATTTCTTTGCTAATTCTTTGAATTTTAGTATTGTAGCACATATAGTTATGTGTGCATATTTTTCAAGATATACAGGACATATTTTATGGACTTGTTCTAATATTTAATAGCGTTAAACGTAGTTTTTATGATTACAACTTTGTTTTAAATTTATAATTATTTACAGAATACGAAAAGAAATATTCAATTTAGTCTGCGTGTGTCTTATAGTAAAAACGGTAGCTTTACGAACTTGCAAGTCCACAGCTCAGCAAACCAAAATCTGCTCACCTGAAAAGGGGTGGTCTTAAAATATTTCACTTCTCAAACTCAGATCCTATTAGTTAAGGAGGAAAAATATGTACTAGAAATAACGGTGAAGAACTTAGTATAAGTTCAGCCACGTGGTTTACTTTGCTTATAAGAACAGGCTATTCACCATTAAATGGGGAATTTACCGAGGAGGAACGGACAGACTCAGTGAAGGATGAACGCGTGAAGGAAAAGGAGAGTTATGGAAGATTAAAAGCGAAGAGAGTGACAGCGGAGACGGAGTGAAAGGATTGGGAGGGTTGGTTGATGAAAAAGGCCCAAGAAATATTGGCCTATTACTTGACGCCAAAGACATTTTTATCTCAGTATCTGAAAGTTCAGAAAATAACTATAAAATAAATACAGCTAACTTTTACATTACATGTGCATGTGAAACAAAAGCGATGTCAAAATAACTCAGTGGAATTTTTTTGTTTAAAAATCTAGTCTACTATCTTGGAACATCTACGTTTGATAGGATATAAATCAAATTAAAAGACATAGTTGTTTTTTTAACGAGAAACCAGATTAAATGTGCTAATCACAAATCATTACCTCATAGGATCTATTTTTTACATTTTGAATGAGCAAATTTCATCATCAGTTTTAAATATTTAATGGCATAATTATCTTTTATCTCAGAAAGTGAACTCTGATAATGATAACGTTTACCTATTCCATATGTCGAACTGTAGCGCTACTTCTAGCCAAAAAAAGCTTACTCAGCCATTGGTGTTTTCTAAAATTAAAAGTTTACTTATTCTTAAACTCCAAACCTTTTTCATTCAAAAGAGAAGTGCTCCGTGAAAAGTACTTTGAGCGCTCTTGTCCTACCAAATTCGATCGAGATATGAGAGGGATGAAGGTTCCCTTGTACGAAATATTTAGAAGTCTCATTATGTTATTAAAAAATAGGTGATTACAGTCCTTATCTTATATAATTAAAAATCCAATTAAATCTAACCCGAAATCTCCGAATTTCAAGGAGTCTTTCTTTAAACGAAACAGAATCAGGTTTCACTTCGTGGTATTCATAAATACCAAACGGCTTCATGATAAAATGCTTTTACTACACCACAGTAAAATTACAAACACGACCAGGTTTCGTAGCCAAGCTACATCTTCAGGTGACATGAGAAAGATCAACAACAACTGGTCGTGTTTGTAATTTTATTGTGGTGTAGTAAAAGCATTTTATCATGAAGCCATTTTTTCTTTCTATTGAATTTGAATAATTATTTAAGTATATATTATTTTTTGGTCCTACCCCTGTATCTTGATACGTTGAATATTATTATTATTATCACAAAAATGTTACAATTGGACTTATTTTCCCGTGGCAACACATATACATATTATTATAAATCAAACAGATATTCCAATAATTAGATACACACGTAGACAGTATTCAAGCAGGCATCTTCCCGGTTACCCTCACCAAAATATGTCCTCTAAACACAATAACCACATTTCACAATTTTCAATGTTACATTCTCGGCCAAAATATCCATTTATTGTTTTCACTTCGTCACGTTGAAAATTATCCAAATAATACTGATCAACAATACTCAATCCATTTAATTACATAAATTAAAGCATCTTCTTTTAAATTCCTTTCTATTTCTCGGTAAGGGTTTGAAGATTTCTTCAGGCAACATTCCTTTCTCTGACCCCTCTGTTTATAAAAGAATACTAGGCGATGTCAGTTCTTTATTTCCTCAGGTTTAATTTCTGCTTGTAATCCCCGTGCGCAATATAATCCGGACCATTCCGTGGCATATAAGCAACAACACAGGATTACTGCGCACGGCAGAACTTCATATTTCAATCAACATCTCCTTGCTTGTGCCAAGAGGACAGAAACGAATCTAAACTAAAAGTTACGATTCGATCTTAAGTGAAAACGACCTTAGGTATTGCGTGAGGCGGGATTTAGCGAGATTACGATAGAGAGCGAGAAATTAGGTCCAGGAAAGCCGCGGTACGCAGAAAGGGAGTTTAGGAGGAGAGCGATGGGCCATCGCCTAGGGAGACGACGGACAGCATCCCCTTCTCGAGATTGATTGAGCCAAAGATACGCTGTGGCGGAGCAGAGGCACGTTAAAGGGCCAAAAGAGGGAATTAAGGAGTAGGAATGGTATGAGAAGGGTGAGAATGTGTGCATTAGGAAGGAGAAGAAATAGAGAAGGTAAAGATGAATAGAAGGAGGAAAATGGGATGGTTATAGAAAGAGTGAGGAGAAAGAATGATAAGTGAAGGAAATATTAGCGAAGGGTTAAAGATGGCTATCGTAAGGTTTTGAATGGTTGAGCTTACTTTTTATTTAGACACTCATTGGCGTTTGCTTTGGAGTGAAGTGAAAAGATAACTGAAGAGTGTGTGATATATGAGAAAAAGGAGATGATGTAGTCGAGGCGGTTTGAAGAAAGGTATAAGAATGCAAATAGATAAATAAGGTAAAATGGAGGAGTGAATAGAATTGTTAACTTTCGTTGTAGCCACTTTTAAAGGAAATAAGAATAAAAATTAATGACATGAAAAATAAGATGTAATGAGAAGGAGCCAATTGTATTTCATCCTCATTACTTCCGCTGCCTTAAATCATGGATGTTCCCCGATAGTAATTTTATGCTTTCGTAATACATTGAAAAAATAAATAAATGTTAAATATCTAGAAAGGAAAATCAGATACGATAACAACTGTGAAGTAAAATAAGGAGACTTAAGTTTTCATTTTAGAAAGCATAACGATTTCTATATGATCAAAAAGTGACTTACAAGATCCAGCACAACTGTAGCGAACAACATTCTTATGTATCTAGTGTATGATTGAGCAGTGCATTCGTTTAGAAATTGCATTCTGTACGTTATTTGAACTTATTTCCAATTTTTTATTCATAATACGTCATTTTTCCACTTAAAGATACCCTTAAATCTCAGAAGCATCCAATATTTTAATCCCCTCCTTTCTTAGAGTTTTATGTTTCACATCCATAGAGTAGAAAACTCTACACCAGGCATGTCAAATCGTGGGCCGCATGGGGTCCTCGACGTAATTTATCGTGACCCGAAATAATTGTTTAAATAAAAGCAAGCCCATTTCAATTGCGCATTATTGAACTAAATTTAATAATTACCAAACCCATATTTCTGCATTCTCACTTCAAAATAAAATTCGTTACTGTTATGTGGCCCGTGATAATCTTACCAATACTACTAAATGGCCCGTCGTTGGAATGGCTTGACACGCCTGCTCTACACCAAGGATATTACCAATCCTTTCCCGATTTCCTCAAGTGACTAGTTCCCTTCGCTATCATTCCTTCTGCTATTTTTTTCTATACCTTCCTCTATATTTTTCCTCAGCAGCTTTGGTCGTTAACTTCACCCTCTATTCTTGGGCATACGTTTTTTCATTTTCCTACAAAAAATCTCTTCCCACGGTGTCGTAGACACAATATGTCTACATTTGGCATTTCTAACATCAGAACCAAATGACTCGAGTAAAACGATGATATACAACTTCTTCCGAATGGACGCAAATGAACAGGAGTACGTAAGTGGAAAAGCGAGAGGAATTCACATAAGGAATGAATGTTTGTCTTCCCCTTACGGTTCGCGGAGAATGAATGCGAGACAAGCTGGGAGAGGGAAGTAAGCGAGGAAGAAAGAGAAGGGAAATAAATGGAGGGTGGAAAAGGGAATTTTAGGGGAAGGAATGCCAGGCGAGAGCTGAAGGGAGGAAACCGAGGGGAGGTTTTTTTTTCTCCGCTTGGTTTTGTTTTCTTTACGAGCGGCTAAGATGAGATTCGAAAGGGAATATTATATGAGAAGTGCCAAAAGGGAGCTGAAGACTAGCGCGATAATGAACAAGAGAGCGGAAGACGGCTTGTGAAATATTTGAATGCGAAAGCGTTTATATTGGGCCCATCTCTAGAGGTCAAGGACTTGCTTGGGGAGAAGCTTGAGGCTTGCTTTGAAAAGAAACGTGTGCCGGTCGCGTCCTTTTATGAAGTTAGCCGAGAGTTGTGCGTGTAATGTTTAATGTATTCCACAGTATTCCTCGGTGGGCTGATGTACATTAAGGACGTGAGAGATGCACGTAACGTTCCCGTGTGATATATTTTTGTGGGTCAGGCTGAAGGAGCTGCGAATGAATGCAATTAATTTCGTTTGCTTATTAACCGTTGTGTGTATGCGAGCTAAATTTGAATTAAAAAAAGGTTTATTTAGTAGAGACTGAACCTTACGTATCCGATATTATGTGCAAACTAACCTTTTTTAAAAAAGTAAGATCATTTCTGAGTTTATAAATTCCTAATATAAACGGGAAAAAACCGGTTTCTTTCATTCCGCAACCAGAAAATGATTGTTTCATACATTCATAAAACTGATTAATTTTTATTTTTTATAAATGTTTTATAATTTTGTTATAGTATTGCTTTTGTAATTTTCAAGTCATACACAGTTTTCTTTTATATCTTTTAGCTTGTGCTATCGGTAGGTTTGCGCAGGTTTTTCACCCCCCCTTCTTTGCGGGTAATTTCCTGCAGTAGATCTTTTTTCCTATGATATCACTCCTTATAAAGTTTCCTCTCTATTTCTATTCACCTACAGAAACCTTTTTATGTATATAATATCTTTGATGAAAGATTAGATGGAAGAAGAGACTTCTCAGTCTTAATAAAGTCTTTATTAATAAATGAATGGTTAAACTAATTGCAATAAAAATCTCTGCAGTGTAGATCTATAATCAAATAAAAATAATTTTCTTATAAAATATTTAACCTTAAATAGAATAAAAACAAAGTGAACCTTTTGCGAAAGACAAATCAAAGTATAGCTAAAACAAAAAAGACTATTGAATATAACATCATTACAACTGCTTTCCTCAATTTAATGTAGAGGATAAGTTATTTCATAGTCATTCAAGAAGGCATATACCGCGAGGTTAGGCTGTAAAATTACACACCATACAGTTAAAATATGTACTTGCTAAAACACCGTTTATAGGTAGCACTGATACCGACTCAGTAAAATCTGCTGGCTAAAATAATTTCGAAATACAACTTAATAAATACAAGGAAATACGACAAAAGCTAAAAATATAACTCATGAAAACTAAAAATTATTTCTCTAAGTAAAATTAAAACTTGGTGTCAATAAATCAATTTTCACGCACTATTGTTTTGTTAATTCTCGATTTTCAAAGTGATGATTAAAAAGTATTGAGAATAACTTCATATTATACGCAGCAAATTCAGAGGACAATAAGACCCTAGATACGGCTGGCATCAAGTGATGGAATATCATACTGTTCATATCGTGCACAAATATATAATAATAGTAAAAGGTCTTTAATCGGGCGAGATTGAGACTAGGAGGTCTCTTCTTACACCTAACCCATCGTCATATGAGAAACAGAAGGAAAGAGTTAGTTTGCAAAAGTACACGAATAAAACAAATACGTAGTTTAAAAAAAACCTAAACTGAGGGCTCAGGAAAAAATTTCCACTGCAGGAAAATACTCATCGGAAGGGGAGTGTGAAAAACCTGCGAAACCTACAGATAGAAAACTATATTTTGTGATGGA
Source organism: Sympetrum striolatum (assembly GCA_947579665.1). Lineage (NCBI taxonomy): Eukaryota > Metazoa > Arthropoda > Insecta > Odonata > Libellulidae > Sympetrum > Sympetrum striolatum. Next base: position 47,376,923 of record OX388351.1, on the reverse strand, counting down.
GAATGAAAAGAGTTATGAAAGAGAAGCAGAGAATAAATAAAAATTATGCAAAGAGACGGGAAAAATACATATTCACTTCAAGTAATCAAATCAAATAAAACATCTTCACAAATGACACTAATTATAGATGAATTCAATATAAGCACTAACAATAGGAGATACATCTCAATGAAGGAAATGAAATTACAATCAGAAACACATGCAAATGCAAGACTAAAAGGTCTAATCCACTTATATGATAAAATATCAATATGTTGCAAGAATCATAGTCTAATATATCGCTATATTGAGAACTGACGCTCATGTAAAACACCCGTAGCCAACATAACCCGGGATTTGAATGACGTTGAATCTTGTATACTACAAGATGGGAACCTGATTTGAGATTTTTCGCCCTTTATGAAGATAGGTGAATGTCAATTCGGCTCACCTTGTGAAGTGTGACTGCCTTGGGTCTGACAGAAGCGGTCGGCGGCTGACCGGCCACTTTTACCCTGACCGCAGCACACTGCTGCCTCCCACCGTCTGTCACGTGACACCACATCTCACCGTCGTCTTCGGCGGCTGCTCCTGACACTCTTAAGAGAGCCGTGTAGCTCTCACGGCTGTCTCTGCCCAGTAATCTTTGCCACATGTGCCTGAAAAAGAGAAAGTACACTGTTATTTATTGTGTCTGCAAAATTATTATCCCTGAAACAGCAAATTTTGACGCAAGTAAAGGATATTAACATAATACGAATGTAAATCTAGAAATATACGTACAAGTATAAAGTAACCAGTTCTGTATCGTATATTTTATTTTTGTTACCATTCATTGACTTTTAATAATTTGATTTTCGTGTCCACTCAGAAAATGCCATGCTAATTGACAGGTATTAACATTATGGCGGAGCGATTGTGCTCTGTATTTGTGATCGGTGCTTACGCTATTCATACTACTATGACCTATTTTGACCTGTGAATTTGTTAGTAACCTACATACAAAACAATTGGACGCAGGCAACAACTGACGCTACAATTAATAAAAACTAAAACTAAAAATATTTGAATTGATCAATATAACTTGTAAATTTATTTATAATATATAAATTATTATTCTACCTTCCTAATAGTTATATTATGTATTATAAATGTAATTTAAAACTAGTTGCAGTATCACCTATTTGGCTCGTAGTAGGAACTACAAAAAAATAATTTTAATATATTTTAAATTTAAATTTAATGTTAAATATTAATTGGGTGCAGTAATATCGATAAATATATTCTAGCAATGATCCTCATCATGAGAGTTCTACCTTTCGGTAGGTTCATGCACAGTCAAAAATCCCCATATAGCGCTATCTCCTTCATTTCCCTATAGTTAACCCCACCCTTTATGAATAAAATGATTTACTGCATAAAGCCATTATATTCTATTTCATCCAAAGAGGAAGTCATGGTTTCATAAGGAAGGATTCATTTAGCAGTTCGTTGACAAGCATCAATACATTTTAATCAACCCCCGAAGGTTCCTTCGATAGTGAAGAAAACAGCAAATAAGTCTGAGACGAAGGAAAAATACGAGCCCTGCGGCAAAGAGACCCGTCAATTGAATCATCAAGCGTACGACAAAACACAATTGTATGTACATTTCAGGGAAGGATGAGGGAAATCGAAGATTCAAAGAACGTTTCCATCGCTGTAGCATTAAATATTCGCGCGTTACCCCTGACGCAGGAGGAGATTCGCTCCATTAAAATTTAAAGGCCAAACAACTCCAATATGCACGCATGAAAAGCATATTTGACGCATTCGAAAACATTTATCCATGAAATATTGGAGCATGAGTGTTGTCACTGAAATCCCCAGCGATATTTCCCAAATATTCACCCTCAAAGTAAACAGCACAACCTGACATAACAGTCAGAGTTCGTGCATTCTGGATAAGGAAGCACACCCTTTGACATAAATGTCCCTTCAGAAGAGGGCTTGATGGGAACTAGCAAACAAAAAACTCTGATCAACATAATGGAATCATTATATAAATTAACTTTTAACCAACTACACACTCCGTTTTCACTTTTCAGTATTTACCAACACCAATAAGCTCCATGAAAAACGTTCACTGACCGCCAGCCTAAAGTGAAATTCCATTAATCGGGAGAAGTGGGTGTTGTTCTTATAGTGGATTTTGTCAATCTTATCTTCAGCCCAAAAACCTAATTGATGTAGCAAATGAATTTATATTAATCCAAAAGTAAACACATCACGTATTTATTTTCACTTACAGCTACGGAAGGCAAATTGTTTGCTACGTACAGCCTTCCTTCTTCATACTAACTGATTCGCTGGGGAGGGCAATTAAAGGGAACATTAATTCACTGAAAGATTAATTTAAATTACTGAAATCAAGTATTGTATACTCATAGTTCCCACTGGCATCAGAAATTACGTACCTAATGTTTTTTAGACTTTGTAGATTGACTTATTTTTGCGTAAAATTACTGGAAAATGATGTCCATTAAAATCGCGAAAGAAACACGGAGTTAGTACAAGATGTGAAATTAGTGCCCACACTAAATCACTATTTTTCAATTCTTTTTCAACCTTGTGTCAAGTCGCACGTTTTCATTCGCTAAGTTTAACTTCAGTTCCATCACATATAGAAATAAATAAATTGAATCTCCGAAACGGCATTTACACTAATGAAACTGAGAGTAACAGTTCTGAATTCATTAATCCGTAGGATTAAATTATTCAAAGATGCATACTCTCCTACAAATAGGTCCATAGTTAATATCAAGTGCCCAAACGTAGAATGAACTCCTTGCATATGTTTAAATGTACAAATACCATTTTTGCAAGCGTCGGCGAGTTACGATCTGTGTATCATAGAAGTATGATCTATAATGACGCAAAGAAATGAAAGCATTGCCGTTAAATCGAACGTGAGAGAAGTCTAGCGAGGCTGAAAAAACATCCAAAAGTACCTTTGAAAGCAAGGGCACAAAGTGTTTGAGTCTAGCGAAAGGTAATAGCCTTAGAGCCAAGACATCGCCAAACTGCTTCGGTAAAGCTTGAAAGGGGACTAACACGAAGAAATAAACCAATATTTCGATACATCAATAGGAAACGCAAAGGTATGTCATCGTGAATAAGCAAGAGAAAGAAAGGTTCCGATAGACTCCAAAAGAGGTCACGTCGATAGAAATCAGATGTATAAAATTGCCAACGGAGATTCTTCTGAGTGAGGCTCGAGTCGCAACCTGAAAGCGCATTTTGAATAATTTATACATTTTTTATGGGATTCTTTGCGAGGAGCCCTTCGAAAAAAGATTGAAATAAAAGGACCACTATCTGGAAAACTGAATTTGGATTGCAAAGAAATAATTCTTTTTGTGACTTTTGAGAGACTTTTTGTTGTGCGGAAAAAGCGGTTTTATCAAATTTTCCGTAAGCTTTAGCATCTCAGCCATTTGAAAAGTTTCATTAAAATAAATTTGATTATATTCCTATCGATCTTTTAGTTTAAATTAAAGTTAAAAAGCTTCGGTTCACAGTTCCATTCAATTTATAACAGTTGTTTCTCTTTTTTAGCCCATAGCTTATCCATGATTTAAGTGAAGGGGAAGGGAAGTGTTCAAAAGAAAGAGAGTCAGTAAAGATAGTGTGATGGACGAATACGTAGTATAAGATAAGACTGGTTGACAAGTACTAGTGGCACCAGAAAGGCTAAAATGGCACATTAAGAGTATATAAAGAAAGGAAAGTTGGGCCACGGCTGTTAGGGAATAAGAGGTTTAAAATCTCCAGTAGCCGTTTTTTTCCGGTATTCCTCTTTTCATTCCCCGCTATTTTGAGAAAAACGCAGTACACCGCACTTTTTGAGAGCAATCTATATGTATCTCGAGTGCGATGTATTCTCCGCCAGTAGTGAATAGCTACAAAGTGATGTCGGCTGGGTGTAAGTTATTTATTGTTTCGTGAAGGAGGAGTTGGGTTTTTTCTGTGACGTAGGTGCCGGTGTGTGAGGAATGAAGGGTTCCGGTGGGGAATTAAGGGTTTAACCCCCGTAACGTGGGAGGGAGATATGACAGCATCATTAGAAATAAGAACAAAGAGAAACTCGTGAAAGCCGACCGCGGCCCCATCCCAAATTCCTCCCTATACACCCTTTAGGAAATTCTTTTTACTTACTTTTCTGAGTCCTTATCTGTAATCAACGGCCCAAAATCAGCTAAGAAAAGCTAATACCATCTATGTTACCGAAAAAAAGTTAAAATCTGTCGGCCTGTGTTATTAAAAGTTTAATAGTAACCATATTTTGCTAAAAAATGCTTTCCTAGCATATATTCAGCTTTCCATACATATCCCAACATGTACTCGCGAACTCGAGAAAGTGCAGCGTAAAGCGGTTCGTTTTGTTAAGAAATGCTACGATAAAAAAGCGAACGTTACAAAAATGCTCTCAGACGTAAGTTGGGAATTCTTGAAAAAAAGGAGATTGGAAGCTAGGCTGCGATTGCTTAGTAAATTCAGGGAAACTACATTTGCGGAAGATACAATCGGTATCATGCAACCCCCCTGCTACCTCGGTCGATCCGATAATGACCGTAAGTTAAGAGAAATAGATGCTAGGACGAATCGCTTTAAAAATGCATTCTTTCCGCGAACGAAACGCGACAATAACCGAATAATGAAGTAGTTTAGATTCAACTGGTGTTTACACCCCCTGCCACACGCCGAAAGGCGGCTTGTAGGGTATTAATGTAGATGTAGATGAAATATAGGTAGAATATTTTCAATTAAAAGGTACAGTGATGGAATTTTAATTCTACACAAATTGTTCATTATCTTCCAATTGCAGCTGAATTAAGAAACAACAACGGTCGGAAAAACAAATGCGTCAAAAAGCGGAAAGAAATAAAAGACCTAATTAAAGTGCAAGGTAACCTTTTTCCTCTGTGCAACATCCCCGGAGAAATCGTTAAACCGGTAATTTGGACCTCTTCCTCCGACCAATCGAAATGCTCTCAAGATTAGGAAAAAAAAGAAGTCACCTCGTTCATGATGACCCGTGACATCCTTTCTCGGCCAGAAATAAAGGTCAACCTAAATTGCAGCTCCTGTTCATTTAGGGTACATGTCATTCTTTTATCTTTCTTGTAACATAATTGAACTGTCTCTAAGCTGTTTATTTATGGAATGAAATTGAATAGCCATAAAATGGACAGTAAAATTTTAATTAGTGTACAATCGCTAGAAGTTAATTCAACACTAAAATTCCACACTATATTGTAGATTTAGAGCTGTATTAATCAGAAGTTAATGGGAAAAAATTTCCAAATTTTATCATCCTACTTAAAGTGGTGGTTTGTGGTGTTTACACCTCCTGCCACACGCCCAAAGGCGGCTCGCATTGTATTAATGCAGATGTACAGTCCTGGCCAAAATTAACGCAGCACCGGCCGTAAGGATCGCAAGGGAGGTGCTGCGTTAATTTTGGCCAGGAGTGTACATACATGTACTTTAGGGTAAAAATTACAAAATATAGGTAACAGATAGATAACGTCGATGCTGTACCATTAGATAATTCATGGAAGCTAATGGAAACAAAATGTACGAATGCTCTTTGATCTTGGAAACTCTTTTGGTGCAGCGATTTTCCAATCGCGTTGAACAAACGTTGATCTGACACTTATTAGAGGTTTAAAATCTCCAAAAGAAGCCTCTTTCGGCGTTCCTCTTCTTACTTCCCGATAGTCGAATAAAGCAAGAAAGGAATGCCGCACTATTTTTGTATCCGAAGTACTTTCCAAAGGCGATGCCTCCGTAACGCCGACAAAGACGGCTTTTGGAGATATTAAACCTCTAATTCATTAACAGCCGTGTTCCAATATTTTTTGTTACAGCTAGTTTTACACAACATTTTATAGAAAACGCAATATAAAAAGGAGATTACAAAATAAATGAAATGACTGAGAAAGAAATAAGACTGAAATGTTCTAAGAAGAACAGGGCAGGACTGATATTCGAGAACTAACGTCACACTGTCGGAAAATGATCGCGCTGTAAATGACTTTCAAAACTTGAATCGATTTGTCGTACAAAGAGCCCAGAATTAATCAGGACGCTGTTTTAAGGAATACAATTTTCCATAGACACTACAACCAGTTTAATGGGGTCGCTTAATAGCACACGTATCGGTAGAAGCGTTGACTGCGACATTGGAAAACGTGTGATATTGTCCATAAATACAATACATTTCTCTGACTAATATGAAAAGAGAATTTAAAAATAAGTCCTTTCTCAAACGGTTTGAATATAAAACGGAGTGTGTCCTTACCTGGTTGCTCGGCTGTGATTGACTAGAGCTCCATCCTTGTACCATCGAAATTCCATATGGGGAGATCCTTGTGCCACGCAAGACAGCGTGAACTCCTCTCCCAGCATCACTCTTTCTTGATTCACGACCACACTCTGTGAAGAGATGTTTCAGGAGATAGTTAGCAAAAATCTCGCAACGAGTCAAGTGAGATTCGAATACAAACAGTCAATACAAGTTCATTCTATGCCATAAACTGAAATTCTAACCGGAATGATAAAATAAAATAGTTAAAATCCTTATATGTATTGAAGTTCTGTTAAATTTCACTATTGCATGCAATACCACAAACATTACTTAGCTGGGAACGGGATAATTTATCGGGAAATAGGATGATTTTCATTCGGGAATTTAAATTTAGAAATGCTATTTAAATAGATTCGATAGCCTACAGATCTTGCAGTGGAGCTGAAACTATTTTGAAGCATTTATTTTTATTTAATCCACCAAGTATATTCTTGTACTAAAGAAATGGAAGTAAAGAACGGTAAAATGAGTTTTACAGTTATAATAATAGAAAATGTTATTTGTTAGGGGTCGAAGATAACAAAGGAGTAATACCAAGAATAGAGATAGGGTATAAACTTTTAATACTGGCAGTAGCCAAGATATCAGCACTCAGACTGATATTCTTCCATGTATATTTTGTAAAAAAAGATTGTTCCCTAATACATTATTCGATATGTAAAGTACAAACTGATAAAAGTAACAATAATACTGATATGGGAAAGGTTATCATTAGAGGGTATAGTGATAAATATTTTCTTTCAGAAATCTGAATCAAATAAAATACGACAATAAATTAAAGTAACAAGATGAGTTAGTTCAAGCCACGTAAATTCTATCTTAATTAACAGCTTTATTCGAAGCAATTTTTCACCAATCCTATTGTCTGTGACAGAGGATTCTTATGGGTAACCTACTTTGAGAAGGAAATTCTCTATTCAACTTAATATCGCCCGAGAAATTTTGAAGATGGAGAAGAAAACTTCATCTCTTACCGCGTACTGACTGACCTTGTTCTATTTCCTGAAAATGGATAAAGTATTCCCAGGTGAAATTTCGAGAGAAGCAAAGTTTAGAATTTTTCCACAGAGACGTTTGGAGGTAAACTTTTTTCCGCAGAATGCTTTGACAAAAGTAGTTCGAGTGCGTTTCAGGACGTAAGGGTATTCAAAACTGTTTATATATTTAAGTAATGATCATGCGGATAACAACTTTGGAAAGAAAGTAGAACTGAGCCAATACTAAACTCCGCTGATTTGACTAGTTTCACTTTGATAAGAAGTAAGGCTCCCTTGAATAGTTTCTAATCGAATTCGGAACTGCATAGGTTTATGGTGATTTGTCTCTACTTCTGCATAAAATTCTTCTCTGTTTGTCTTTCAATCTTTAGGATACAACTTACAAGGTCCCCGCAAAATCCCTTACAACGATTTCATATAACAATCATTATTTTTCAGAGTTTCACGTTTATTATACATGGAATTTATGATATGTTAATTTATATTAATTTTATTTTTGACAAACTAAGAAATAGGTACATCTGCATGTTCTTTATCTTTGTTAACTACTTAGAATTAAAAAAGACACGTCACGAAAAGTAACTCGAGGGAACCTGGTAATATGCTATTTAATGTGTAAAATATTTATGGTAACAAACTTTTACTAGACCACTAATTTAATATCTGAAAAAACACAACCTAGGTTTCGTAGCGTCGCTACATCATCAGGTGACAAGTAAAACACACTTCCGAATATATACACTCATGAAAGGTGGGAGGGAAGAGAAGGTAGCAAGTAACCGAATTTATTTTTTAACGGAATGTATTTTTTTTTACTTGCTACCTTCTCTTCCCTCCCACCTTTCATGAGTGTATATATTCGGAAGTGTGTTTTACTTGTCACCTGATGATGTAGCGACGCTACGAAACCTAGGTCGTGTTTTTTTCAGATATTAAATTAGTGGTCTAGTAAAGTTTGTTACCATGAATTTTTTACAAATTAAGAAATACCATAATGTTAACCCTGAGATGGTTTCGTTTATGCTATTTAATGTTTCAATTTGAAAGCTACGTTTTCTATAAACCATCAGCAGTATCGTCAAGAAAATCCCATATATATTTTAAATGGCAGTATATCTGATAGTGGGTGAAAAATTAACTATGTAAAATATTTCTAGTTATAGTATTATCTTTCCTAATCAAGATCCTTTACTATCTCATTAGACACCTAGAGGCAGGAATTAATCTCTTGTACTTGGAACAAACTAACTTAGTAAGAGCTAAAAGTAATACGATGGAGGGAAAGATAATTTGGAAAGCTTTCGCGGCGATTAGAAATATTTACTGTGAGTAGCAGCGCAGGCTCCTGGCGGAATGCAAGACGGTTAGGAACGAGAGACAGACTCCCAAGTCTCACTCTTTCCACCAATTTGATTAACCCTTCTCTCACTTTGGCCCCGTCCGTCTTTCCACCGAGAAATCCAAAGGTGACTTCTCCCTCATCCCTGGAAAATAAGGAGAAAACGATATAAAATGAGCAGGTTTTGACTTTTACCTTCTAAAATCATAATTTAAAGCAGTATTGTATACTGTGAAGTGAAACTGATGTTTTACTTACGTTACGTTGATGATCCTTAGCTCCTCCATTCTCGATAGGTTTTGCATCCTCATAAATTTGGTTAGCTGAAGGGAAAATGAAAAAAAAACCAAATATTACAGAGGAAGTACCAAAAAATTCAAATATCTATACTTAAATACTAATAATATAATAATTATGTCCAACTTCAAAAGTCAGTTCTCATTGTCAGTATATGCAGCAAGGATTACGATCTAAATTAATCCATTTTTTAAGAGCTAGAGAATTAATATAAAAGTGTGACCCATTTAAAGGTTGTTTTCATGATCGATTTCATCATACGTGATCATTTAAAACAAATATCATCTTTCAGAGTAATTGTATCTATTTAATGGGCTATGCACTAAACTCCAGCCTTTAGAAATCTTGTCATTATGTTGTTTATCACATATTCTTGAAAAAACCCATGTTCTAAGTACTCGTATCTTCAACGCCTGATATTGGTGAAAATGAACAGCAGACTTTGTATTTTATATACTATATATATATTTTTTTTCTGTCTGCTGTTCATTTTCATATATGGCGTTCCACCAAGTACGGTCAGTTCACATTGATTTTATTTTGTCTGATATTGGATTTATCTTTCTAATTTGTATTCTAGTCACTCAAACATTATACACCAATGATATTTTCAACCGGGATTATATTAAACAAAAATGCAAAATTCCACAAAACAGTGTGTCGGTGAAATTTTGCATTTTTTAAATTATGATCCCGATTACGGAGTTCCAGCAAGTTAAGGCTTCTTCGATTGAACGCTTTTCAAAGTTTTCCGACATTTTAGTCAACGCAGATGGTACTGCGATGAGAGTACACCATAAACCTCTCGCTTGTTCCCTCCGGCTGAGTTATAATAAGAGAAGCGCAGACACGGGTATGTTATATAACAAGAGAGATCCTCGAGCAAATGCGGAAACAGAAGAGAGTACTAAAGATGAGTGCTCTTGAGGGCATGCGGTTGGTACTCCGTGGTGCACAATGCATGGGGAGTGGACGAAGCAGACGGGGCGGGTCTCAACAGGTTGTTTCTGTGTCCGCGAGAGGTGCATTTAAGGTACGGTGAGGCAGGCTGGGATCTTTGCGTCGCCTATACATGATGAATTTTGCGATGTATGTTATCTCTCTTACGAAGGAATTTCTGCAAGCATTATCATCCTTACGTTTGAAAGAGTTTTGCAAGGTGCAAGTAAAGAAGAGATTCGTAGAGAAATATATAGTTGGTTGAGATGAAGGTACCGATGATACGTGAGGGTCTATAGAGAATGATTTTAATTTATTTATTTTCATAACGCACAGCTCTTCATGGGACAACGAAGAGAAAAAATGCACTGTAATTAGCCAAACATATACGAATATACTAAGCGGATAGAATCCTTTACTTGAACCAACAACCAAAGCGTTGCTAGGTTAGTATGTCCGTTTTTTCTCACAATAAATGCTTGCAAAAATATTTGAAAATCTTTAAGATCCTAGCAAATATCTGAATAATGAGCAATCACTCGATCGTAAATTTTGGATTTGTAATTTGGGAGAACAACTATTCTTTCTCATTATTAAAATGGAGGTAGTAAAAAATCCAATATTTACTTCCTGATGGACATTGAATTTGTAGTAACTTGTATCATCCCTGTATTGTATATAATGGTATTAAAATGGCATTAAATATTACCACTCTTCTTCGATTTCCTACACTCGTGGAGGAGTTCTGAATCTAGAATGAGGATGGTAATCATCCAATATGCCTTTAAAGGTAATAATAATCTGTAATATCTACGAGCAAGTTATTAACATTAAGTCAAGTATGTAATGAAGTATTACTTTTATAATGGAAGAGAATGGTTGCATATAAAAAAGAAAAATACTGATCAATACAAGGAAAGGGTAGAGGTGACTTTGTACATAAAGGCGTGCACTCAGGAAAAATCCCAAAGAAAAACGGATTTGAAAAAAGACTGACGGGGCCAGTAATCGAACCCGGGATCTTCCTCTATCCGGGAGGCTGCCTAAACCATCTAGGCTACAAGGCAGCCTCCCGGATAGAGAAAGATCCCGGGTTCGATTCCCGGCCCCGTCAGACTTTTTTCAAGTCCGTTTTTCCTCGGGAATATTGATTAATCGTTATCAAAAGTATGCCACGAGTCAAAAATGATGAAAATAGACGCACGTCTATCATATAAAGAAGTATAAATTCAATAATTACCTAATTTCACAATTACATTTTTTTGTAGATATTTGACCTCTCAAGTGCAATCGAAAAATTTCACTTGACGCAGTTTAAGGGTTAAATGACCGAGAGTTAATTTAAATGAGCATGCACTGAGTGCTCCTTAAACATCGCGTTCTTTTCCCGTACCCTCATTTTCAAAGGAGCTCATCTGATCATCTCCAAGCTCAGCTTCGACGAGACGACGCGTCTTCTTAGATTAGGTGACATATTTCCTCTTAAATCGCACTGAGAAGTAAAAGGGAGCCAAAATGTGTTTTTCAAAATCCTCTCTCTATCGCGCCATCATTATATTCCTCAGTCCCATCAAATTCGAGAGATCCCATCAAAGCAGGAATGATTGGGTTCTCGACTACTGGCATTCTCCTGAGAAGGCGCCCAAATTAGAATCTCGCATAGCATCTATTAATAATTCCGTGGAAAATATATTGGAAACTTAATTAGTCCCATCATGTCTTCGAAGAGTTCCAAAGAGATGCCAATTGAGCTGATACTAAATACAAAAATCAATACTTCCTCTATTTACTCAACCGTCAAAATGATGTATTATGTCATATCCAAAATTCAAGAGGAAAATAACTTTTTTATTTGGGAAAATAACCTTTTCGCTTGAAATAGAATTTTTAAATGATTTATCAACAATTCTCTGATATTGAGAAGCCACAGTTATGAAACAATAACCACTATTGACCATTGGATTTGCTGCACAGAAATATTTTAAAGTTAAAAATAATTGTCGCAACTAATTTGAATAACGTTTCTACCGCAGCTCTTGAGCTCAATCTTATATCAATTTACTTTTACCAAAACATTGCCAGACTCCAAATATTATCGCATTGGACATTTACAACTTACATTTAATTTAAAGCTACATAAACGGGAACTTTTCAGATTAAATTAGAATTTCAAGGTATAAAGGCACTCATTAGAAAATATGGCTCAAACTTTGATCAAAAGATATAAAAAATATTAATCGAAATATTATTTAATCGTACCCCAAGTAGATTTAGGCTTAAGATTCCAATACCTATTAATTTATAAATTTATATATATAAGTTAATCTACAGTTCTTATTTATGTATCGAATCATATCTCTACTTCGTTGAGGGGGATTAGAACTACCGATGGAGTGATTTTGACTCCTCGCGAGTTTTATTTCTCTGCCCTGACTAAAATTTTCCGAATTCTGGCTTGAGATTCAGTGACTTTTACTAATTTTTGGCACAAAAGAATGTTTTGCGAGGAAAATAGTGTTTGATGAAAAATAGTTCCCATTTTTCAAAATTTACCTTTGACTACCAAAGAGAGTCATTTTGACTCCCTATTGTATTTTGATAGTCTTTTACGCCAAATAGTAATATGTTTTCAAGTTTTTATTTTTTATGTTCATAATTGATACTAAGCAATTGTTGGCTTGAATCTTTAATTCTTATTCTGTATGGTAAACATTTGTAAGATTTTTGAAGGCATTTCTTGTTTTACAGGTCCGCGTTTGGAACTACAAAAACCATGTGAATATCCTGATATTACTTTACCTTCATACTTACCTTCATACCTTTACCTTTCATACAAAACATTTTCAGATTCGTGTGTTTGGGAGTCGTCGTGTCTGCCTAGCTCTCCATTCCCTCCCTTCTCGTCACTCGTGTGTCTTGCTGCAGCGCAATACTGTCTAACATGCCCCATTTTTTCAGCCTCGATTACATGGAAGTTGATTTTCAAACGTGAAAAAGTAACTTTATAAAATTCCAATGATATAATGATGTACCAGGAAAGTAAACCCTTGGAAAGAAACAAAGTTACTGTCCTAGCATGTTCGGCCCTACCAGGCCGCGCGCCGCGCATGACAATCGTGCGCTGCCCTTGATTTACATTAGTGAATCCAGTGAACTTTCGAGTGGACTGTGCAACTCCTGTGAAGTACGGCCTTCATTTTTCCTGACTGGCAATATGGCTAGAAGAATTAGGCTAAAGCCTGATGAAATCCTTTCTATCTTGCATTCAATACCAGAAGGTGAATCGGAATGCAAAACGGAAGATCATTTCGACTCTGGCGATGACGAATATTTTATTCTTCAAAACATTTCTAGTGAGTTTGAAGATTTAGACGAAACCAGCAATACTCCAGGCCGAGTACAAAAACAATCAACAAAACGAGGCAAAATTGCCTCCTCGACAGTTGACTGCGGCGGTGAAAACGATGGAGGAAATACAACCACAGTAGGCGATGATGACTGCCGAGGAACGTTTATGTCAGCTGATGTTTTTCAATAGAAACTGCTGAAGATTGGAGAACACTTACCTGGTAGGCGTGCTAACCAAAATATACTTAGAGAAGCGTCTGGACCTACAAGACAAGCGAGAATAAATATAGCGATAGTGTATAGTGATAGTCCTATGAGTGCATAGCGGTTATTTATCGACTCGTAAAAAGCGATAAAGCGATATACAATTGAGGAAGCACGCAGGCAAAATGATGAAGATTTCACTCTTTCCGATAAAGAACTAGATACATGTATTTCCATATTTTATGCCCGCGGAATATCAGGCACAAATAATCACTCTATTACAAGCACTTGGTCAAATGACTGGAGAATACAATTTTGTAAAAGGACGATGTCTAGGAAACCGTTTTGTAAACCTTTTGCATTATCTAAGATTTATCCAGGGATGGGATCCAGCGACTCAAAACTGACAATTATGCTCTCTTTTCAACAGTGTGGGATAGATTCATTGATAATTACATAGATTGCTACAAACCCGGAACGTAAATTACGGTTGATCAACAACTTTTCCCCAGCAAAACTAGATGTCCTTTCACTCAGTACATTCCTTCTCAGCCGGACAAATACGGCCATAAATATTAGCTAGCTGTTGAAAAGGATAGCAAACATCTTGCAAATGGCTTCCCTTATGTTGAAAAAGATAATTAACGCTATGCTGATTGCCGTTTAGCTTACCACGTAGTACTGAAATTAATGCTGCAATTTCTGAAAAAAGGGCGAAATGTTACCGTTGATAATTATTTTACTTCAGTCAAACTCGCAGAAAAGCTAAAAAGCCAGGGTACATTGTGGGAACGGTGAATAAAAAAAGACGAGAAGTATCAAAAGAGATCAAATCAATGAAAGAAAAATTATATAACTCTAAACTTTTTAGAAACAATGATGGTTTCACACTTACTGTATATCAAGGAAAATCAAACAAAAACGTCATAATTCTTAGTTCCATCCATCCCGATGTCGACGTTCCTACTGATTCCGCTAAGAAAACTCCTGAAACGGTGAAGTTTTAGAATGAAACTAAATACGGAGTAGATGTCGTAGAACAAATGGCACGTAAATATACCACAAGAACATGTACTCGGCGATGGCCTATCCACTTGTTTGAAAATACTCTAGACTTAGCGGGTATAAATTATCAAGTTAATATTAATAAAAAATACATAATTTTTTGTTAAAACCATGTTCGAAGAATTCCAATAATAAACAAAAAATATAAAATAAAGCAACGTATAGATAAAAGCAGATATAAACTGCAAGAATGAACAATAATAAGGTAGTTGTGAAAATTACTCCATTTGGTTGTTCTAGGAGGGGTTACAAGTCCGGTATTCCTAGTGTAAAAGAAACTATAAAATTAGGTCACTCGATTAGTCTCGAGCGATTCCTAGCATTATTTTTCGAAGTGGCTAGAAGGAGCAGCCAACTTTCTGATAAATAGGTTTCCTTGCGATGACAAGAAAATCGTACATCAAAGTTGATTAGCCGTATTTCCGAGGAAAAGCCGCGAAACAGAATGAGCGAAGAAGCTTCGACGTCCCACATGTTAAGAGAAGATGGAGTTAAGCCCTTAAAACTGCTGCCACCCACTTTTATGAAGCCTCTCACATCAATTATAAAACCTTCTTCATCTACCGGGAAAATTTGAGACCCGTAACGAAGGGGCTTCCTCGCCATCATTTCTTGTCTCTCTTGTGATGAGATTCTCTTAAAAACCTAACCTATACATATCCTGAATAGATTCCATCAATCGATCTAATAAGGAAGAAATCGTAACAAAATTTTCTAAATTAAAAAGAATATTCTTCTACAAAAATTATTCCGTGTGGTTTAGTTCAAGTCTGTTACAAAGTATTTCTTAACGTTAATAGATACCACCAATTAAGACTCATCTAGTATCTCGTTATCTGATAAGTTTTTGGGTACGTTTTAATATTTTATTTATTTTACGTGTCTACCTGAGTTTCAGCATAGTTTTGAGTTTCTTTTACTTAATGTTAAATTTAAATTTTTCATCAAGATTGTTTTGCTGCAAATACAATTGTCGTTGTTGATGTTGTTGAGGTAGTATATTTCCATCTTACTTTGCGCGAAGTAATAATACTAAAATTTCCAAAAATTATTTATATACGAAATAAAAATCAATATTGGAGTAAAGACATGTAGTCATCTTATAAAAGATGTTTCCATGATTCACGGAATTCTTAAAAAGGTTTTCCTTTGAAAAGGACTTTAATTATGAGAATTATTAAGCATAATTCACAAAAAAGTATTTTAGTGTTTGCATTTGCTGTTACAAGATATATTCTTGTCAAGTACAAGAGAGATATTAAACAAAAGAGATGTGAATTAGTTAAACAAAGAAAAGAAAATACAAAATGGACAGGAAAGAAAACTTCCAAGAACTTACAAGAGACAAGAACCTTTGAATATCACCTTCATTAACGTTCGTAATCTATATTTGGATAATTATATGTAGAGGAGCGGAAACATACTAAATCACAGTAGAGAAATAAGATAGAAAGATTTGTTTTAGCTCAGGCAATCTAATCCTTTTTGTTTTTTATTAAATAATGATCGATCTAAACGATATTTCATATTGATTCTTTAAGAAACTAAAAAACTGAATTTCTTTCAATACTGGAAACAATACCAAGACAGCAATAGTACTTTAAAAACTGCTAACTGTTCTATGAAATGATCTCGGAGATCATTTTGCTGATATGGGGTCCCACCGTGAATCAAACCCGTAACATTTTCAACCAAAGCTATACTCACAACATATTTGGCAACGCGGACGCCACGATAAATAAAACAGGAGTGCAAGTAGGTTATACTTATGAGTTAGAGATTTAAAATCTCCTATAGCCGTCTTTGTAGGCGTCCCTCACCTCATCTTATTTGGAAAAAAAACAGGAAGGATTGCCACTATATTTATAGACACCCAAAGTATACTTAAATTGCTATTTTATCATCTTCAGAGGTAACACTACCCCTGCAGATTTATTTTAAAACAAATATTTCTTATTATTTAATATGATTAACAATTATTTTATATAATATTATTTATTTATTTTATCATTTTTATATTATATAATTTATTTTATTACTATTACTTCATATATTATAATTTTGTATCAAAATTATTTCCTTAATTACAACTGAATGCAAATAAAATTAATAAATGAGAAATATTTGAATAGCTCTACCATAACGTGCTATCCGCATTGAATCTTCGACGATGGTGGGAATTAAAATCGCTTAGGGGGTCCATACAAATAGATTCAAGAAACGCGCCCAATTTATCCACACCCACTAGAAGTTTATTTTCCTTCGCTCGCAATAAACAAAGGCTTTGTCGAGGACGAAAAAATACGCCGGCGGAGTAACTCATTCTGGTTTCCAACCACGTAAGGCCAAAATCCATTCAAAGGTCAACGGCTCGGCAGGAATTTCCCGTGTGGGAAGGAGGAGGCTCTTCATCTCTGAAATTGTCAGTCTGCGCTCAAATAAAAATGATAAGATTTCGGAAGTCGAACTGGGAATGAGGTAGGGATGAGCAAAAAACGGGGAAAATGCGCGGGCATCTACCACCACCAGCGGTGGCTGAAACAATGGCCGAAGGCAGCGCCTCCGGAGCAGCGGCGGATAGACGACGAAATAGGACATTCGTGCATTAAAAGCGCCTTTTCATCCGGACTGCAAAAAATCCCACTTCCGCTGTTAAACAACTTTCGGTAGACACTTCGCTCTCTCCCGGGGGAAATACCAAATGGGTTTAATCCAATCTCTTTTTTCGTATGCTCGAAATGACGTGGAGAGATGTACGAGCACAAACATTGTGAAAAGGGAAATGAGGATAATGAAGGAGAAATAAAAGGAATTAAGCATATTCCATGAAAAAGAAAACGAAAAAATTCTCGAAAAGAGATTGATTGTGAGGCTTGCCGTATTTTATCATGGTTGTAATTTAATGGAGTAAAAACTAGCGACTGATATTAATGTCGCAGGAAAATCTAGATTTATAAAAGGCTCTACGGAGAAAAGAGTCTATATAAGTGACAAAAAATCCTTGAAGCGTTGGAAGATTCGCATAATATCAAGATTAAGAGGTAGGTTTTGAAAGAAGGAAATGAATAGAACAGATGAATGGCTTCATTATTGATGATGCTGAGTTATTTTTAGAACTGTAGGCACTCTTCTTTCTTCAAGATTGATTGAGTAAAAACGTATATAAGAATATAAAAGTTATGATGCATACTAAAGAAAATTCAAATATCACGTAGAAGGCAATATTCAGCTAAGTTAACAAAGAGGAACTGAATATGATTGTTCATAATAAATTAGTTCAAAAGAAAACTGACACAATTTACATTGTACTTACGTTTTACAGACATTTAATAGACGAATACAAACTTGGGGGCTTACAAGTCAACCTGAAAGTTAGTTCATAGAAAGAAAGAGCAATGCATTAAAGATCCTGACAAACTCGTCTCTAAAAACTTCGATTAAGATATATAACTATTTACTAAGCAACATAAAAATAGTATATTTGAATCAGCAATTATCAAAACATAAAAAAATCTCTTTTTAATTTTCTGGTTATTATAGAAGCCTCAGAAATACTTCTATCGCTTTCAAGCCCCACCCCTTATCGCTTATTGTTAAATTACCATCTAAAAAGGAAATATAGCAAACAGATTGTCAAATAAATTTCAACATCATACCGAATGATAAACGTAGCCTTATGAAAAGATCTGTATGAAAGTTATACTTAAGAAAACTTCTTAAATCCTCCCTTCTCATCTATTGTTGGAAAATTTATTCAGATGGGAAGGAAATATCTTCGGTGATGAATATTCGGACCCTTATTTATTTCAACTTACTTCCAACGGCAAACCAATCACTTTCACTTCCTACAAGTTTCTTTGCGGAGAGCTAGAAAATTTTCTAAGGATAGCATTGTCAATACCTCTGAACGAAGGGGCTGACAGAAGGAAAATAAGTAGAGAAAACGTTCCTTCGAGAAAGTAAGATAGGTCCAGCCAGAGGGTAGAAAGTGAGAAAAGTTTAGATTAGACGAAGTTGGGAGGGACAGAAATAAAGTGAGACAAAGAACCTATGAAAGAGTGCCAAAAGACTAAGCGATAGGGAAAAATATACCACCGGAAAAGATTGCGTGAACATAAACTGGTTTGGGAAAAGTGAATGGTATTAATCCCCATTGGTATCCAAACTTCATTCAATATTCAATATTTTTCTATCTCTTACTCTTAAGGAAATTAAAGGGGGAAGTACATGAAGCAGTTAGTAACATGAATCATAGGCTTAAATAGTATGTGGTTCCCATGAGCGAGCATTTATCGATAAAGCGCGCAAAATTTTGAAGTGTGTGGTAAATATAAGTTTAAAGCGTGATAAGGTGATTTTTTTAGATCTTAAGTCTCTTCACTGATTAATATAATCAAAATTACTTTTATTTGCATTGATTATGAACGTTTTATTAATTAAACTGGCGAGAAAATTCAAACATCTTAATAGTATTCATGCATAGAGATTGCAAGTGCAGGGGATTACTTAAGTCAGACAGAAACTACTTTAGAAACTACTGCTTGGACCGTGACTTTGTGGGAAGTCTCCGTCAGAAACTAATGAAAAGAAATAAACCAAAGGGCATTTTATTTTGATATGACCATGCTCTCGAAACGTAATGTAATCATCAAATTAAACTTACTTGTGGTTGGTAAAAGTCCATCTTTACATTTGTTCTGGCATCTATTTTTTATCAATCGTAATATATTTTAGCAAATTTAGTACTCTAGCAGGAATTAAAAGAGATCTAAAATGTCTATCGATACCAAAAATCGACCTACGGATTAAAAACCGTTTCTCAAACTTATAAAAACTGACCGAGACGAGGATATCAATCTATTGGTACAAGCAGACACTAGAGAATTGAGATATTTGTAGCGCGAAATCGAAAGTTGACCATTCTTTCCCTTTGTTATAACTTGGCCTATTCCAGTTCCAATTCCCAACTAGAGTTCTCTCTGCATTCAGTTTTTCAGACTCAATAATGCATTTTCAATTAAAATATTTCTACCTACTATGGCAATGGATGCAATCTTTAAATAATAGAGTCTTTTCGCATGTAAAATATGTGAAAAATCTAGCAATATAACTATAAAGATGGATAATAGTGTCGAGACTCAGTTTTTGTTAGAGAAACTTCTAGTATATCCTCCGCAAATAGATTGAATGAATGCATGAAAAAAAATATACATGATATTTGAATTATTTTGGTTTATTAAAACAGTTCTGATATGTTGGTTGTCCGGCAAGTTATTTAGAACGCATCATTTAAAATTCTTGGAATAAAGATGAAAATTGGAATTTTGGTTCAAACTAAAATTTATTTGTAAATCCCTGTCTGACTATTCAAGAAGCTAAAATGAGCAGACGCCGATATTAAAATGAAAATATTCCGATCGGTATGATTAATAACGCAAGACATGACGGTTTTGTATTCTTCTTAAATGCAAATTTCCTCTTCTGGGTCAATTACTTATGCCTTTTGATAAGCCACTCCTCTGTGTAAAGCAACGGAAAGAATCAGCATTGTGTAACATTTCGCATCATTAGGGAAAAACCAACCGTGATCATTGCATCCCAAACGTATGCTTCAGATTCTATTTACCGAGCCTTAAGTTGTAAGCTCATCCTTCGCAGCAAACAGTCGCCTTGCGCCAAAGAGGATTTAGGCCTCAGGTGCTACACCAATCAGAGGAAGTGCATCTCCGGTCGTGAAGGGGAATCCAAACATTTTCACCGCTGCGAACCTCTTTCCGCGTTGAGAGTTTCACTGACTTTATTTCCCAAGTAAATTTGCTTCGTTTCCGATAAAAAATTCGCTTTTCACGAAATGCACACCCTCCGGTTGATTGAGCTCATTATTATGCAAGAAAAGCCCACTTTGATCCTGCCTGTGTTGGAATGCAAATTCGTGGTAAAATGTGTTGTTAAGATGTGCGACAATGGCAATTTACATGTAAGAAAAACGAAAATTTGTTAGAAGTAAATCATGAAATATCAGCTTTTGAATTCGCTGAAATTCACTTAAGCACCGAATAATTTGATTTGTGACGTATCTAAGGTATATTGAAATGGACTAACCGTGAAATAAATATATTAAGTTATTTCTACGTGAATATATTTCTAGAGTTATTACCATTGTACCGCAGAAAAGTTAAAATATAGAGCCATTCCAAGAAAAATCTAGAGTATTAGAAAATATGAAACCTCATTTTTGTAGGGTACTCTATTAGGAAAAGATTGCGGTTAAGGCATTACTGTAAGGAAATAAAATTTTGGAATACTGCTGTTCAGGAATTAAAGGTTAAAATCTTCAATAGCCGACAAAGACGGCCATTGAAAAGTTTTAAGAAATAGTAGCAAGAAACCGAGTTAATATAAGAAACCGAAATAATAATTGAGTTATGGAAAAAGAGTTAAGTGAGAAAGTAAGTGCCACATGACAAGAGTATGTAAATCTGGAATGTATAAGTTGAAATATTGCCAAACCCTTAAATACAGTTTTAACAATTGTTTCTTTCAGGCGGGATAAAATGCAGGAAAAGATAATTGCATCCAATTGTTTCGAATATTAAGAAAATATTCGCAATCGCAACCAGTTTATTTCAAACTTAATGGCGTGAGGAAGATCCAAAATATTTACGATATGTTTTTGCGTCACACGTTAAATAAATAAATTATTCAAATGCGAATTTCAATATGGTAAATAATTGAAGATAAATCCTTATCCATTTTTACCATACTCGTCATAATATCTCAATATATTGAGATATAATGAAGTGTATTTTATTATAGATATTAACCATCTCCAATGGATGATAAGGTAGTTGGTATAAATGAGTGAGTCACCAACGTACGTGATGGATGAAATCCTAAGAGAAATGATTTAGAAAAGCTCTGCCATATCTCCTCTCTTTCCAAGTCAATCCAAAATCACTTTCTATTTCCTTCACTTTACTCCAACACTCCAATCTAACTGCTCCTTTTTCCGTCAACTGTCCGAAACTCAACCCTCATCGCATAACCCCGTGACTGATTGCTCAATCGGCCTCAGAAGGAACTTCCGCACTTTTTTTACAACTCCCGTTTATGTCTAACGCTGAACTGAATCTCAACAGAAACTTTACGGATAAACTGAAAGAACTAGAATAAAATACATGGAGGCAAGGCTACTTCAATGAAAATTGTTTTTTTTACATGAATTTGAAGTTTATTTAAGTAGTAAAAAACCATTTTGAGTGAATACTTAGTCATTCCTCTAGTATATTAACTGTAACACGCGCGTAAGGGTACATATTTTTGAATTTCACAGGAGATGCGAAAAACGTGACATAAAAAGATTTCAATTCATCACGATTTCAAGGAATCAATCACCGCACCACGATGAATATTTAAAATATATAAATATGTAACGGTTATAATCATGAGTATACATCATTATTGTGAGATTCCAAAAACTGCTATGTTATTCGATATTCAGAAAGGCTGTAAGAAATATGCTTTCTCGTGTTTTGAGCGTTTTTTAGCATATATTATCAGTAGCATATCATAAATACGGTCACAACATAAGTGAAAATTAAATATCTATTATATATAGACGATTCTCCGGATATACATATATCTTCATGTTTTAGCTAACATGTTTTAGATTTCCAAGATCGTCCTTGGTTCGAATCCAGAGAGTCATTTACATTCGTGAATAGTAGAACGTCGTTTGAGGCAGTTGCAGCCAATATTTCTGCTTGAATTTTCACACAGTTAGAGATGGTGATCATCTGTTGTGCTGCATAGTAAGTTCACCAGGAAGACCCGGGTTTGATGCCAGACGATTAAATTGCAGCGAATTTTAAGAATATTTTTAATTCTTTATTTTTTCTTTTGAGGACCGTCCCGATATGACGCCGATATGAAATTAGTGTTGTCGATCTGCTTGCAGTATACAAGCTACATTTTACTCGTAATAGTTAAAATACCAAATATATTAGTATAACACAGAAAGGCTTTAAGTAAATGTATGGAAATAAATACTGTGCTACTTTGTTTGAAACTTAAATAACGAGTTACACGTTAGCTATCAGCAGACGCTTTCTGAAGACTTATACAATCCGCTTAATACTTTGAAAGAGGACGGAATTTATTTTGTCAAATTTCAGTTAGATTGCCCATGCAAAAGCAATTTGAAGCAAGTAAAACACTAAGTCACATACCGTCAGTGGCGCAGCGAGGGGGGGGGTTTTAGGGGTTCAAACCCCCCCCAAGAGTCAAGTCCTATGACTAGCTTTGTACTTTTATTTCTGCTGAAGAGTACAAAACCCCTCCTCGCTGAGGGGAGGTTATCACGCAAATCATACAGATACACTGCTTGTCATGTGTTTGCTTGATAAATTCAGCGAAAGCTTCGCGTACCCGAAAATATGGCTCCGATTTCAGTCAAGGTGATGCTTTCGGTAGCAGAGTAGACATCGATATCAATGGGGCGCAATGATACGAGTGTTTCGCACACTATGTTCAACGCGTGCACTTCTTAAGCCTATCCTTTTGTTAGATAACTCACGCCATAAGATAAGATTCCCATGAGAAAAATTCGAAAGTGCTGATTTGTTTACTCCTCGAAAAAAATACAAGGGAACATTCCTGAAGTAATTCTAAACTTGCACCCTAAAAACAGAGATTAAGATTACGTTTGAGAAACAAACAGATTGATAAAACGCTCAGTTAGATCTTTTGCTTGTGACTGTTTCAAGGGTGTAAATTCAAAGATAGGCTCGTGAGTGGTGCTTTCGAAAAATTCACAACAGTTCGAAGGAGAGTTTAGTTTGGATTTCATTCAGATGGACATCCGAAAATTCTTTTTACAGTTCGCTAACAGCCCGAGGCCGCTATCGGAAAAAATGTAAGTTAATAGCTATGTGTTTTTTTGTGAAATAACCATTATTAGATGCATAAATTAGGATTTTCTTAATTTAGGGCTGTTATCAGAGGACACATCTCAAGATGAGTTTAGCGACAATTGAAAAGCTACTTTTTCCTTTATTAAGCATTCTAGACGATTAAAAGTCTGCAAACAGTTGACTCTTCATTACTCGGGATGATAGAAAATATACTGATCTTTATTTTATGATTGTCTGTTAATTTGATGTATATTTAATAAAAATTTCCGCTAACCGAATTTCCGTAAACATTTGAAAAAGTATTGGAGCAATGAAAGATTTCAGTAAAAATTAATCTGCGATGATATTATTAAAAATATACCATTTTCGAAGCAAATCTGTCAGCTGAAAGGTATTGTGCGCGTAAGTTACGCACATATTTATCGGAACAGTGACTTGATGACTTGAATTAAACTTGATAGACTGTTAAAACTGTGAATTAAATTCTTCAGCTTCCTTTTCAATGCAGCCAATTTTTTCTCTGGTGATAGAATCCCACGAAATGCATGACTTATCCTGTTAACCGCTTGGTCTTGCAATGCCCATTCAAAATTTCAATTCGTGGAAAATATTTGTTTTCTTTGAACACTCAGTGCGTAAGACTGGGTTTGCATCAGCTCTTTGCTGGTTAAACCACCTATTACTTAGTCTAAATAATTGTAAGTTGACGTCTTCATTTTTTTCACCTTGGTATGTGACTTTAATACTGCAAGTTCAATTATAATATCAACTATAATCAAGAGTATACTGTATTTTTTAATGCAGCCGAATTTTTAATTTCGGTATGAGACGCATTCAATGAAATACTTAGCTAATACATAAATAACGAAATCAGGCTTAATTGTAAGCCTGGCAGAAAATTTCATCTGATATAAATGATTTTTTGATTCTTATAAAACCTTGTGCAATAAGCTGTATATATACTTCATATCATTATTTTTATACATTGATGGCGTTTACTTGACAGGCGATATTTCAATTAAATTCCAAAATCTGCTGATGATATAGTCAAATAACGAAAGATAATGAAATAATAATGGGCGCGCCAATGTGGAGAAACAAATGAGTGGATGTTACGTTTTATATCGCTTGCCAAATAACCGTAGCTATTTTTTTCCTTCCCACGCTTTGCAACCTCTTGGAAGAAAGAACTCTCAAAGATTCGGGAAGTTTATATCTAAATCACTAAAAAGCTTCAGCATAGAAAAAATGAGTTTTTAATAGATATTGGACGTATCCAAACCAGAAATCCAAACAACAAACTTGTTAAGTTTCCAATTGTTCGCTTATGTAAACTACTATCTTGCAAAGTGTAATAAGTTGGCCACATAAGCGTTAAACTCCTCTAGTTTTGAATGTATTTAGTTTTTGAAAGAATTGACATATATTGTAGTAAGTAGCGGGCATGAATATACTAGCCCCTGTAAAGTAGGCATTTTTCGTTTCCTCAGACCCCCCCATTGGTAAATCCTGGCTGCGCCACTGCATACCGTATAAGCAATTTCATCCAATTTAGATAGAATGGACGTAAAGTTCAAATATGGTACTCATATAACTGTGAGCTGATCAACTAAATACGCGACACATTTTCCTCATTGAAATTCCTCTCTAGGAAATAGTGTTATTGTAAGTATTGTCGTATGTATTTCTATGTAACTACTCTATTTCATTCATAGTCAACAATTTCATTTAAATCATTTTCAGTATTTCTGTTTCCTTGCATGTTAAATTAAAATGAGTTTGTAGATTTCCTGCTGGCAGCATACTACATGCTACTGGTTTAAGCATATTTGTAGGATTACGTTCCAGCAGCTAAATCATTGAGCTATTAAAGCAATGAAGATGAAGCAATTATGTCTCCTAATCTGATTTGTTTGCCAAACAATGTTAAAAATCTGATTTAGGAGGGACGTAACTTTATCTTTCTAAAACGGGATGAATTAAAGGTGTGCCTCTCAATAAAGTGGATATTATAGCCTATTTATTCCGGCGATAAAAAATACATTAAATGTACCGCTCAGGGTAGTGAAGGAATTGTGATGCTATGGTTGCCGCAGAAATTTTTCAAATAAGCTACGGGCATCCTGCAGCATAGACAACCCGCATGTATTGTGTGTCAGTGTGGGTGGGAAACATTGGGGCGTTATCTCCTCTTGCATTATATTCGTTAGAAACGTTCTCTTACAAAGTTGCAGATATGAGACAGATTTTTATAAAAGTGCCTCGACAGCATACGTCATTTCGCA
Source organism: Sympetrum striolatum (assembly GCA_947579665.1). Classification (NCBI taxonomy): domain Eukaryota; kingdom Metazoa; phylum Arthropoda; class Insecta; order Odonata; family Libellulidae; genus Sympetrum; species Sympetrum striolatum. Next base: position 47,351,145 of record OX388351.1, on the reverse strand, counting down.
CATGGAATCCCACCGGGAATCGAACCTGGAACCACTATTATAGAAGCCGAAATCGCCGTCTCCTTGGCTATCCGGAATTCCAATACGAACCACTCTTCAGTAAACCTTACGATTACTCTGCAGGAATTTCATATAAATATATCGACGAAGAAAATAAAAAGAATCTGGGAATAATACTTTAAAAACTATAAAAGTATATTATCATGTATGCTCAAACAACAAGAGAGATGTATCTCTATCAAAATATTTCAAGTGATAATAATAAAAATCAAAAATTAGGTTACTCCTACCGTGAATGCAATATCTTCTCTCAAACACATTTTTCAAGCACGCAATTTTTTTATGAGCGTACGAATGTGCGCCATATACCGTAGTTAATGAATTAGTTAACCAGCGATAAAAGATGAAATTATTGTTAAGCTTCAGGAAACAAGAAGTCATTACCGTCTGTGAACCCTTTCAATTGCTTCCATCATTAATATGTCAGAATAATGATTACATATATTTTAAATTTTAATACCGTTTGTATTTCAAAATTATTTGCTATGCTAGAATCAATAAACATCCTCAAAACACATTAAATGCAATGATAAATGTCATGTCATCCGGGTGGAAATTTTCCGTACCGCTGAAATAGCATCCTTCGAATTCATGTATTAAATGGAAATTTTTATAATAATAGCATATATACAGCAAGTAATAGTCTCTTAAATGTTTATAATATGTTTTATCAAATAGCAGAAAAGGCTCGAAGAAGGCGATTAAAATTGTTTGGAAGCATTTACTTAACAATTTTTACGTGCGAAATTTTACTTTTTAAAATCAAGAAAGATTAATTTACAATTTTTTTAATATATTACAATTGCGTCGCGGTATGCTTCCTTTTTGGAATTATTTCACCGATTTATAATATAGATAAGCTTTGGATTTTGTGGTCAAATCGACGAAATTCTTTTATCATTATTGATTCATAATTATTTATTTTTTTATATCACCAATTCAAAAGTACCAGGAAGTTACTTTGACAAAAGACTGACCAAAATTCATTATAAGGTAAATACCATCAAAAAATATATTTACATCATGACTTCATTCGGAAATATCGCAAAGGTAATTTTGTATTTGCGTAGTAATATAAAATTTCTATTTTTTTACATATACTTAGCTATAATTTTTATGTAAACATAAACAGGGGTATTCATTACTATCTCTGGATTAAAAATATCCCTTCAACGTGTGTGACACAAATTACGTGAATTACATTATAAATTATTTAATACATAACTTAAATACAATGTCAAAAGTCTCTGATTCCCATAAATTCAAGGTGAATGATACAACGAGGGCGTTTCTTGTGAAAAGCTTTGCTTCAAAAGCAATGTCTGATCGACCTCTTTCAGTCGACTAATTCGACTGAAACAAACATAATGACACCTAGGTGTTGAATATTTCATGGCAAATCTGGACGACAAGAGTTTTTGTAATGGAAGCCAAGGAAGATAGATACATCTGTCCTTTTGAGAAATGAGTCCCCTCTAATGGGTAACGGTGTGCATTAGAGGACAGAGAGAAAATAAAATCCTTTCGACAATAATTAATCGAAGAAAGCTCGAGAAAGAAGCGAGATTTATTCCCCGTCTGCCCTGTCCTTTTCTTTTCTCTTCCACTCCTGACGGCCTCTCTTTTGAACCGTCTTTCGGACGAAAAACTCGCCTGTGTTCGTCCTTAAAATCAGACCGGAAGCGAAACAAAACTACGGAGGCGAGGTACCATAGGGGAAGCAATTACTCGCTACGCCAGCGCCGTCAGCTATCCGTGGAAGGAAGAGGAAATTACATCACTCGCATGCAAGAAAGCCCTGTCTTTATTTCGTTTTTCCTAAAGCTTTCGCTTAATAATGGCGACGCCCGAATCATCGCTTTGCGTTTCGGGCGTCGATAATGTGAGGACTATGCAATTTTCCATTAGATGCACGCAATTACCGAGCCATCAATGGATGGCCTGGGAATTTTGTTTTGGCGTCTTTTGCAGCATTGTGTAAAGATGGCGCTTATAAAGACGTTTGCCTTTGTAACCGCCAATAAAATAGGTGGATATGGTGAAAATAATAACGGTTATCATTAAATTAAAGTGTAGACGAAAAAGAAATTGGTGAATCGGACACTGAGAAGGGATTGATTGTAATGAAAATGAATAAATCAAGGATCCTGAAAATGAAATTGAGGAACTCAAAATGTAGGATGTTACAAATGAAGGGATATTTTATCACAAGAGAAAGGAAAGGTGTTAAGAAGGGGATTTTGAGGCGCCTGAACCTACCAAACGAAAAAATCCTTGTGCTGTATTGTTTCAGCCACATTTCGGCATATATTTGGCTTTCTACTCTCATATTTTCTTGGTACATAGATGATTCAGAAATGCAGATCACATAAAATAACTGTAGCAAATTGGGAAATGCGTATTTTCCACAAATTTAAAATGCATAGAAAGGATATTTATTGACCAAGTTTCTATCTTCGCCATAACAAATAAGTAAATATACATAGAACGAACCAATAATCTGAATGGAATGCCATAAGTTTCTATATTGTATTCAATATACTTTCTATTCCAACATGGTCTTTTCTAGCTATTATTCCATGGGAGATACCTGTGGTTTTGCTTAAAAGGGATATTCACTTTGAAAATGCGAACTTACTTTATTTCCACGAGCACACAATTTACATCTCTGAAGCTTAATTCGTTAAAAAATATTTTAGCACTTCATCATTACTCCTATTTGTACTTAAATTATTATTTTATATTTTATAATTAAATTATTATTATTTTAATTATATTAATAATCTTGATTTATGTAATGAATTGTAATTGCTAATTAATTGACTAATGACTAATGACTACTGACTAATGAAATACTGGATGAATCCTTGTATGAACTAGTTAACTTAGAGCTAGTAACTAGTTTTAATTACCTTTAAGTAAGTGAGAAATCGGCATTTTAATAATGAAATTATTTCCTAAAATGCAATTCACAATCTTACTGCTCAATATATATTTTTCATTATCCATATCAGCTCATTATAATTTCTATTCTTATTTGTTATGAACTGCGCTTTTACTAATAATTCTGTCTTCATCTTCATTTTATAAAATAAAACTTCTTTCAATGCGTGTGTAGAAGAATTATCCTACTCCTTACGGACTTTAACGATTAAACTTAGAAAATGATCCTATTTTTCACGTAGCTTGAAAAAACAACAGTATCTATTCATTCCTTGATAATAAAAGAGTTAACTAGGCGAGAAAGCGGGATCTGCAACCCTCTCGCCCCGTCAAATGCAGACCCATACGTTACATTCTTTAATCTTCACCCAGTTCCTATGTTCCTACGCTGTGAAAAAAAGACTCCTATAAACCTTTCACCTCATATCCCCGCCGTCACGTTATAGTGACTATGGGTTTTCTGGAGTCATTAGACCTTGAGTGCATTTTCAAGTCCCGCGAGAAGCGGAAGGGGTCCCGCATCTGGCTGAAAGAGGTCAGTCTGGAGTGAAATCGGCCGAGAATATGAAGCGATTCTCACCTGTTTTTCGAGTGCGAACGCCAGGGTGCGCGGCGGATTGGCCGTCGCCAACATATGTCGGATCTGCGTCACGTTAGCCAGCTTGATGGCCCCTTCGAAACGGGCCCTATCTGCAAGAGAGGAGGAAAACAAGTTTAAAATCACTATTGAAACGGTAGAGAACAGGGATTGGGAACATTTATTCATCGGAGGGCTGCATATGCCATTCAGCTGCATTAAAGATAATTAGGTCACATGAAAAACAAGCAGGCCATACTTAAGTTATAAAATAATTAGTTTAAACATGTTTAACGTCAATGATTACGGAAGAAAATAATTTTAATTACTAAATTAACTTATGTAGCACAATTTAAATTTTATATTCACATGATGCAATAAACGGGATTGGAAAACGAATTATTTAAAAACATATGTAAGTTGTAAAAAACTGTAACATGAAGTAAACATAGTACTTAAACCCTAATCAATTTTCATCTGTGAATAATGTTAATAATAAACTAGCAAATAATGATATCAGCAGTTAGTATTACAGAAATAATTGTAAGAAATATGGAATTGCCCATTACTCTTGGTGAATGGCAGCCAAAAGCAAAAGTTAAATCTTTTTTTCGAATAAAGAGTTCTGCTTTAATATACCCCTCTTATCCTGACCTGATTCTGTTTTCAGCTTTAAGATTCGGTGATATCAGACTGGCTTAGTTGTATTGAACTATAATAGATTAGTCTAAGTCAAAAGGAAGGAAAAATAATGAAACAAATTATAAATTAACAATACTTGGAGATATTTATACCTTCATACAATATTTATTTTCATTGCAAGAATTTATTCTCAACAAGAGAAATATTAAAATCTTTAACTCATATTTAGTAAAGAGAATTCGTGATGGTTTGCACAAGGATTGAATTTATTACAATACTATTTTAAATATGCAATGGTATACATGGAAACTATAATCTATATTTAAATACAATATTATACAAAAATGGTTTCCTAATTTCGTAAAAGAATACTTTGCATTAAATACTCCAGCTGGCAGAAGATGTGCCACCTTCCTCCAATCTTTTTTATGCATGAATCTATAAACATTCGAAAAATACTAGGTGGACTTCGGAGGAATACTGTGGAAAAATTGGTCAGTTCCTTCATCGTGACAGAAGTTGGTCCCACCAAATATGACAGAGGTCTCACGCGCCCAAATTGTATCACTAAGAGTTTTCCTCAAAAGATTTTAAGGGAAAACGTACTACAGTTGATGGAATTTCAGGCATCCGTGAAGGATAACTGGACCACGTCAGAATGTATACATCGCATTGCATGAGTTTTCCTAAAAATACGTCATTCACGCCCAAAATCTCCGTTCGAGGACCAGCTTCCATAGAGAAAGAGAGAATTTCTCACGCAAAATATTTCAGCCCTCCAATAGTAGATTCCAGCCTTTCAAATCCTCAAAAAAACTCCCGATGGATACAACGGCCGAAAATGGAACGGACGCCGCATTTACACTGCGGGAACGCCGCTATTGACTGCGAGTCCTTTCAAAATTTCGGACGGTATTTTCGCAACGGAAAAAACCAGGTCGCCACGCAAAGAGGGTGCATTTCCCAGACGCATCAGCAAAGAGGACGACAAAGTTCGCCATTATGGTCTTTTCTCCGTCAAAAAAGGGGGCGTAGCTCCTTTACCCGTCTTCCTTCGACGACTCTCTGATCGCAATTCTAAAGTGCATCCCTTCCCGAGATGCTCTTTCCTCGGAAACTACGAATAACTGCCGGCAGAACTCATACCGTCTCCCTTTAAAAGGACCAGAAAGAACCTTAATACCGCTTGCTCGCTTAGCGTCTTACAAGTTGTGGGTTAGTTCTGGAGGATTGCGCGGTGGATGATGGGAAGGATTAAAGAGGGAGACACCGGTCGGAGTGAGGTTTGGAATATTGATGAAAATTGGAGTCAGCCCAAAAATGCCTTTGGAAATGTCAGACGTGACCATTTTAAGAGCTAAAATGAACCGATGGTGGCTGAAAACAAAAATAATCATATTGTCACAATTATAATATAATTCACAGTCCCAGGCGTCGTTTTGTGGAAATCCATCTCGTAGAAATGAGGAAAGGCTTGTACTTTTTCCACAGATTTATTTTAAAAACACGACCAGGTTTCAATGACTCTGGTGTGACTTGACCTTAGTTGTCGAGGTCGAGGTTATAATCTTAACCTCAACTACAATATCTCATAATTCTGCAACACTTTCTTTCTAAAACATATCTTTCTAATATTGAAATTATATGACACGCCTACTTAAAATTTCTCTTTAGGAAGAACCAAATTGAAATCCAGTGTGTTAAAAATTATTTTCTTCGAACAGTTTATTTTTAATGAGATGGAATGAATGGAAAACTATATTAATAATTGCTTGGATTCTTTGGTACAAAAATACATACATATATTCGATATGCTAAGAGTTTTAGTTTTCCTTTTTAGATATATTGTCATCTAGTAAGGAATTTCGGCCACATAATATATATTTTCAACGTATATCTATTATGTATAATCATATCGTATAATAATCTGCAATGAGAATCAGAGATTGAAACGCATAATTCAAAAATAAAACAAACGTAAAAAGCCTGTTTATATGAGGAATAACCTCAGAAAGAGAAAATACTTACAAGGAATGACAAGTATTTGAGCTTATATAGAAAATGTTAACATTTAACACGATTTTACTCCAACAACATGTCAGAATTTATTTCATCGGTTGTCAAATATTCCCATGTTTTAAGAATATTAAATATTTGAATATTATATATTTTTAATTAAAAAATGAACAAAAATATGATTTAATGAAAACTGTGCGCTATAAATTAGTTAATTTTACTTAATTTATATTATAACATTCCAGTAAAACTATATAGAATTTAAATTTAATTACTTTGCATTTAATGATAATAATTTCAATAATTATCATCATTTACAAAGAGACACAACCATTCCCTACCCAAAAAAAATAGCCGGGATTCGAACCCGGGATCTTGGCACTTGAGTACTGGCACACTACCGCTTCGCCACCGCAGCTATAATTTAGCACAATTTAACACAGAATTGCGTTATATAAGTCAACGTTTTTAGCTTATATCAATTTTTATTAAAAGGATCATGATAGATAACATTACGGAAACGTAAAGCCTTATTTAAAAGAGTAAGTATGCTAGAAAATTGATAAAAATGTTAGAGAACTCAGTACCAGACAACTTCCACCGTAAAATCTAGTTGCAAAAAATCGAATAGAATAGGGGTTAGGGGAACTGGGTCGTGATCAAATCGAAAGTTGTTTTCTGAGAAAGGATTCCTCAGTGACTCATCAGCGATTCCTGAGTGAAAAGACATAAAAGAGTAATCAAAGTTTTCATCTCGGGATACTACGGTTGAAAGAAAAACCTAGATTTCACATGAAATCGGAATTGACTTGACTCAATGACCAACTGAAGAAAGAGAACGACATTCTACTCTTATTGAAGCTGCTTATTTCCTGGTATAGATGTTTTAGTGTGGATATAGATGTTGGACAGGGATTGTAAAAGAGAAAGAAGCAAAGTTATGAACCTATCGATGGGAATATTTTGGTTGATCGATAAATCGTAAATGATAAATCGGGAAATTGGTGATTGGTTCCATTTTCACCCTGTATAACTTTAAAGAAAGATTTTCCAGGAGTTTAGAGATAAACGTAGGCAAAGAAGAGATATAATGGACATCTAGTTAAAATTGCATCAAAATTTGAGGTATATTCGTATCAAACTTAGAATTTCATGGAAATCGTGTTTGAGCCTCTATGAAAATGGATAACTAGCGATTGAATTCCCAAATATGATATCAATAACATTGGGATTGTAATTAACATCTCATCATGGAGTTGCATAATTATAAAAAAGAAACAAATTAGAACTATACTATTTTTGCAAGATTTTTATTCGAGACGAAGAGATTCTGAAAAGAATCAAACTCAAGTAAAAAATATGTCTCAAGTTTCAATAGCTTACTAATAAATAAATAGAATTACGAATTAATCATCGAAAGATAGATGTGAATTTTAAAAGAGAGATTCATTATTTAGTTCCTTTACTATAAGAACGCCACAGAAATTTGGCGTTAGCTTCAAGGGAGAAATAGATTTTCTAATGAAAATAAATAATATCACGAGATTGGTATGAATGCCACTTGATTAATGTAGTTTGAAATATACCAGAATTTGTAATTGCCTTGTAAAAATATATTTAACTAAAAAAATATTTTAATTGACATTAGACATTTATTATTTCTGGGATCGGCATAGTACGAATGGTATACATAGAATCGAAATATAAGGCATGGATTTGATTTACTACTCTTTCTTTATATTTTATAATTATTTTTGTTATTTTCAATTTAAATATTTTCCGTAATAACATTCATATTTTTATATTGGTATGGGAACAGAGTTACTTGTGACTATATAAAATGCCTTCTTATATAAAATGTTACTTCTTAAATTTTCTGTCATTTGTTCCTCAAAACAAACAACCTAACAGTTAAGAGAGTACATGGCGTATACAAATATAGAGATGCAAAATTAAAAGCATTAAAGTCCTTTTAGGCGATACGCGAATGTTAATTGTATTTCTAGGCCGTATAGAACGTTACACGCGTCCTTTCATGCTGGAAAGCTATTATCGCCTAGCACGTATTTCACTCAAACAGCGCTCTTTCCAAGAGCGCGAATGTTAATCAATGGAAGACCTTCCAACTCCATCCACATTTAACCTTTGGCGCTCCGTAATCACCGTGCATCATTCCAGCCGAAGAAATTAATCACGGCTGATTAGACCGCAACGAAGAATTGAAAACTTTTATTCTTGGAAATGTGTCACGCCGCGCCACCTCTAGTAGAAAAAAGGTGGACGCATAAGCGAGCAGAACTAGGTTACGTCAGACTTTGAAGTCCGACAGCGCCACTCCGCGAATGGGGTTCGAAAGCAAAACAAATGACGATTCCTTTTCTGTGGCGAAACACGATGCGACCGCTCATCTCGTAATTAAGCAGTCCCGTTCCTTTTTCGCCGACCGAATGCTCGGAGCAGAAGAGGGTTTAAAGCATCCGTAAGGAGCGGCAAAGGGCCGGCACCCGAACCCAGCAATTAAGGTGTTAAAAGGTTTTTGGGTCAAGTGACCGTCCCGCGCTCATTTTCGCTGGCTTGTTGCCGGGACATGTCGGCGGTCGCCTTTTGAGGTGTATCCCTTGCTTGAGAAACTTAAGACGACCGCAGGCTCCTACTTTCTGGACCATCCGCTACCACTGAGTTCAACAGCGGACTTGAAAACCGCGGAGCTTAGCGACGGTATGCGCGGTCCTAAAAACAAAGACTGAATACAGTCAAAAGACTTAGCGCGACTTATTCGCTTACTCGAGCTCATCACTCGTCACTCCGTCATTAAGGAAGCATAGGACACGATGGCAGGAATAATATCTCCGCCATTAATGTCACGGACGAAAATAGTGTATTCGCGATTCAAAAGAGGTATAAATAACTCGTAGAATAATATGAGTGGTGCGAGATTAATGAAGGTGCTTGTAAATGAGTAGTTTGTGGGAGTAAATGTGAAATAAAACTAATTCAATGTAAAAGAATATCTAAAGCCTATTTAAAAATTCCGTTTACTACCTCACTTTAACTTTCCAATGACTGTTTAGCATCTATAATTATTTTCTTATCTAAAATAAAGAAGCCACATAGTAAGGTTTCATTTTATTTTTCTACGCCAATTAGGATTTTTTATTCATCGCTTGCAAATAAAATTTGAATAATAACCATTCACAAGCAATCTCCTTATTAAAGACCTTTTTCCTTAATTCTATTTAAATTTTTTTAACAGATTAAAAATGGATATTATTTATCCCATTATCTATGTCTTTTCAGTTTCAGAATGACAAGAGTAAAGAGTTCCAACTGTTTACTGGTTGATATCGATATATAATATATTCCAATGCAATTTACAAAATTTGCTTGGTTCACCCTATAAAAGAGAGAAGAAATATTAAATGCATGTAGCTCATAATCATAACTGTTACAAAAATCCTACACTTTCCCAAATTTTTAGCAAAAAATACACTTCAGAACTACTGTACACATCTTGGAGATTTTTAAACGCTCGTTGATGACTGTGAATGATGAATGAATGTATAAATGACCAGTGATTGGTAAGACGCACAAGGTATCACTCACCAGCGTCACCTGCAGATTGAATGGATGATCCAAAACCCGCTTTGTTGGTTAATCCTTAATACAATGGTGGTGAGGCAGTATTATTTACATACCTCTCCGTAATATCGAGTGACGGGGATTAAATTCTTGGCATGGGAAAACCAGACGAAGACTGTAAAATTAGATCCTTTGTTTGAGAGAAACGGATTACCAGATGTAATGAAAAGGTCTCTTCTGGGAAAGAACGATGTACGAAGAATTAAATCCTAGAGAATAATCGTGCGGTCTGCTTGGCTTTACCTACACTGGTGTCAGTTCTCAGGTTAACTGATGCACCAAGAGCATCGAATTAACTCCTGGAAAACATTTTCTCGAATAATCCCAGAGAAAGTACATCGGTAAAAATATCTCTGGAAATTCTCTTTCTGATATGGTAAAATGCATTTACCAAAATATAATTTTTAAACTTCTTTATTTATGCAATTAATTTTAAGATGCATTACATCTTTCGAAATTAAAATTTGGCTCTCCTTTGAATTGGAGATATGGAGAAAGTCTTTTGGTAAACCATCCAATGATGGCTTGCCAAAACTTAGCAGAATTGCAATCTGATTTCAACAGAGCAAGAAAGATATTGCATTTTGCGAAAGCTTTCAGTGGGAGAGGCTTTACTTTTTTGATCTCTCTCCTGATATAAGAGATGGCTTTGACCGTTTGCAGCCACGAATACACGATACACTCCTGAAAATGCACATCGTTAATTCGTCGATAGGAAAAGGCGAGAAGGAAAATTAACTTTTGAGGAAACTCTGTATTAGATATTCAAAGTCATTTAGGAATAAAAAGCACTTACTGAATTCTGCTTGAACTTCCGTGGGTATAAGAACGTTTTCAGTTATTCAAATAACTAAACCTTGGGAATAAAATAATTTTTTCTGTGTCCTATCTTTGACCTAACTTTTATTTGCCTTAGAGGAAATTTCCTTCCAACCTATACATACTTAATGATCTAAAATAATGTCTTATTGGAAGCAGAATATTACTGTAAATTTATTTTGCGAGTAATATAGAAGTTAAAGCATTGAAATTTTTCACTTGGTTTCATGATTTAATGAATAGTACATATTATTAGTTAGTTTAAATATTTAATCGATATTTAACCAAGTAATTCAATCTAAATGCAGATTCATTTATATATATATATATATAAATATATATATATATATATATATATATATATATATATATATATATATATATATATATATATATATATATATATATATATATATATATAATGAATCCCCTCCTCATCACCGCCACAGTTCATTGCCTCATCGGGGCGGAGGGGTGTTAACGGAGGTTGGAGGCGATGCATAGCCCAGGTTCAACCATGCTAAGAAGGCTTCAACAATATCTCCGGCCAAATAATGAAAGTGGCATTCACCAACCGGCAGTAGGAAAGCCTGGTGAATTATTGTCCTAACCCCCCCAAATACAAGTACAATTTTCATGATGAGCTTCTTTAATGGAAATTTATCCGGACGTAAAAGCACCACCCATTCGGATGTCCGGGAGGTGGTGGCATTGAAGAGGTCCATCATGAAGAAAAGAATTACTACCCTGCAATTCACAACCTACAACTGCCGCAGCTTGAAGAGTGAAGAACGACTGCTGGAACTACTCAATGAAGCAGAGAAGATAAAATGGGATATCATCGGTCTCAGCGAAGTCAGAAGAAAATCAGAGGAGCTACTTACACTGAAGGAAGGACACTTATTCTTTTACAGGGGTACCAATGATGGAAGAAATGGAGGCGTTGGATTTTTGATCAACAAGAGATGGAAGGATAATGTGGTAAAAATCGAAGGTGTATCAGATAGAATTTGTAAACTCATACTAAAGATCAATGAGCGTTACTCAGTACAGGTCATCCAAGTCTACGCACCAACAGCGGCAAGCAGCGAAGAGGAAATTGAAAACTTCTACCAAACTCTCGGCACTGAACATGACAAGGAGGCCCACTACTATAAAGTCATTATGGGAGATTTTAATGCTCGTGTAGGTCAGCGGGAAACTGATGACACTGTCGCAGGACAATATGGACTGGGTCAGAGAAATGAGCGAGGTCACCGCTTAGTAGAGTTTGCAGAATGCACCAATATGTATATAACAAATACATACTTTAAGAAAAATCCTACAAGGAAATGGACATGGAGAGGTCCCAATGGAACAAAAAATGAAATAGACTACATATTGGTAAACAGACTCTACACTGTAACTAACTGTGAAGTTTTGAATAATTTCAACACTGGAAGTGACCACAGAATTGTTAGATGCAGAATCAATATTAACCCCCGAATGGAACGAAAGAAGTTGGTTTCCTGCAAGAAGGAGGAGATAAATATTGGTAAACTATCAGATAACGAGAAACAGTTTCAGCTGGAACTTAGAAATAGATTCTCAGCACTTCAGGAGGAAGAACTCGAAACCAAAGTTATGGAAGTTGTAAAGACAGCGGCAGAGGAAGTAGCAAGCATGCCAAGAAAACCTAAGGATAAGAAATTTAGTGATAGAACCCGGAAAATGATGAAACGACGGAAGGAACTGAAGAATTTAAACACTCCAAGAGATAATATCGAATATGCCGAGCTTTGCAAAGCCATCAGAGTAGCAATCAAGGAAGACGTGAGGAATTTTAATGAAAAGATTGTGCAAGAGGCCATAGAAAATAGCAAGAGCCTAAAGAGGGCTAGAAGACGCCTAGCAATTGGTAGGAAACAGATTTTAGCCTTACAGAAAGGAGATGGCACCACAACATATAACAGACCAGCAATATTGAGGATTGTAGCAGAATACTTTGGCAACCTATACAAGAAGATAGGAAACGCCGAAGAGGAGAACCAAGAGGAAAGCCAAAGCTCACAAAATCTCCTCTCAATCCTCCCAGAAGAAGTAATGGCGGCGATTAAGCAGATGAAGAATGGGAAAGCAGGAGGAGCAGATGGGGTGTTGGCGGAATATCTGAAAGCTGGTGGAACAGAGATTGCTAATGTTTTAGCACAATTATTCAGTAATTGTCTAAAACAAGGAATGATTCCCAAGGAATGGAACCACGCAAGGATTGCCCTTCTGCACAAGAAAGGAAGCAAAGAAGAGTTGAAGAACTATCGCCCCATTAGCCTCCTTCCAGTTGTCTACAAAACATTCATGAGGATAATAGCGGAACGTCTTAAGATGACCCTGTCCTCAGCCCAGCCTAGAGAACAAGCGGGATTCCGGAAAGGCTTCAGCACTATGGACCACATCCACACATTACAGGAAATTATAAACAGAATGAATGAATACGAGATGCCGCTCGTCCTCTGCTTTGTAGATTATGAACAGGCCTTCGACTCGGTAAGTACCTCCTCCACTCTGAAAGCTCTGAAGAATCAAGGGATAGATTCTGATTACATCCGCCTCTTGCGCAGTGTCTACGAGAATGCCACAGCTTCTGTAATGCTTCATGAAGAGACCGATGAATTCAAGATTGAGAAGGGAGTTCGACAAGGTGACGGTCTATCTCCCATCTTGTTCACAGCCATTTTAGAAGAAGTTTTTAAAACCCTTGATTGGGAAGAGAAGGGCTTAAGAGTAAATGGGGAGTACATCAGTCACCTCCGTTTTGCAGATGATATAGTTCTCTTTGCAGCTAACGCAGAAGATCTAACTTCAAGACTTGAAGAGCTAAACACAGCAGGACAGAAGATAGGACTCAGGATAAACCTAACAAAAACAAAGGTAATGTATAATTCTTTTACAGTGCAAGAGCCAGTCAAACTTCAAGGAAAACCTCTGGATGTTTGCTTGGAATACACATACCTGGGACAACTTGTAACAACAGGAGAGAAAAACAGGATTAATGAAGTAAACAGAAGAATGAAACTTGGCTGGAGCGCATTTGGAAGGAACTCACACATTCTGAAGTCAAGAATGCCAATGGTTTTGAAGAGGAGGGTCTTCAACCAATGCATTTTACCTGTCTTGACCTATGGAAGTGAAACTTGGGTGTTAAATGCTGCAATAACCCAGAGACTTCAGACAACGCAAAGGAGCATGGAGCGCTGCATGCTGGGAATCACAAGAAGAGACAGGAAACGAAACACTTGGGTGAGAATGATGACTGGAGTTACAGACATAATAGATAAGGTAAGATCACTAAAATGGAGGTGGGCCGGCCATATTGCAAGAAGAAACGACAACCGTTGGACATCTGCAGTTCTCAACTGGATACCAAGAGATGTGAAGAGACCAAGAAGACGACCTATGGACAGGTGGAACAGAGACATCATCAAGTACTTAGGTGTAACGTGGCAACGAGAAGCTCAGGACAGAGAAAATTGGAAAGTACTTGGGGAGGCCTACATCCGACGTCGGATTGAAAATGGCTGATGATGATGATGATGATGATATATAATGAATGTCGATATAAATTAGGTTATTATCAAATTACTTCCTTCATTAAGAGATAGACCAGATAATTTACATTACTTTGTTTACAATAAGGGCGTGAGATGGTGAGCGAACGAGGAAAAACTTCAATATGGTATTAATTAAAGATGTTGAAACTTTTTCTCGATCATTCAATCCACTGGGGTGATACATATTAAAGCTATCATAAAACAAGAGAAGAATCTGTTACTACAAGAATCATAAGCTAAGTACTCTTTCACCCGATTTAAAATACAGTCCCTGTATATTATTTCTTCCATCTCCTTCGTTTAATTTTGGAAGTCGGATCCCATTCCTTTCCTAGGAATATCTCAGCAGTTGTCCCAACCTTGGGCAGGACCCTAAGCAAATGCAACGCCCTCTAAAATCAGATAGGATAGCGTTGGCTGGGAATAATTAAACCCCGCACAGAGCCACGGAAGATTTCATTACTCCATCCAAGTGCCCCTTGTTTAAAGATGATGTTTAGCCAGGAAACACGCTCCGAACGAATCCCGGAGATGACTGAAAGGATAGGTCCGGAGAACCGTACATTTTCTAGCACATTTAAACTCCATATCTTGACGTCAAAAGGATACTGAGAGTAATCCGAGCGAGTGGAAGCACACATGGACTAGCATAAGCGGTTATATGTGATCACTCACTCAACCTTTCGGTCCATGAAATGTCGCGGGATACTTCACTCAATAGAAGTGGTAAACCCTCCAATCCTAACGCCTTTTGGTTGATAAGGTCCGTTTTGCATAGCAAGGACTTTATAAATTTTCGACTGGGAAAGCCTTCCTGCTGCCATTACTGACATGATTTTCGACGGTTCAAAAAGATAAACTTAGTAGGCTAATTTTCAGTCTAAACAAAGATTAGGGATAACTTTTGTACCACAAGGAATAGCTGAATAAAGCTAGTTCAATACAGTAATATCAACGTAAGAAATACGCAACAAAGAAAACAATGTCTTATTATACCAACCTCAACCAATATATAACATTATATTAACTTCAACCAATGGAGTTAAAGGAAAATAATTTTTCTTCTCGCATTGAAATTATAGATAATAACGAATATATACGACTATTTCTGCGAAGTAACCCATTTGAGGGAAATAAAATATCTTAAGAACGTAGAGAACTTTAAAAAATCAGCAGAATAAAACGAGGGAATTGCATCAAAAGTGAATCTATTACTGAGAAAATATTAAGGATAAAATTTAGATCTTAAGAACAAAATTACTGAAAAAATTAAATGTACAATTGCGTACGTTTCTCTTTGCTGCAATGAAAGTCAACAAAGCTTGCCTTCGGAATTTGAATGTAGATTATAGCACCTTACAAAAAAAGAAGTAGATTTCAATAAGTCGCCTTGAATATCATGCTTTGAATATCCATTTGATTCTTAAATTTTAGATATTACACAAACGAAAAATTCATGGAAAATAGATACAAGCAGATTTTTATATTATAAAAATGTTAGTGACGTCCTAGCACGAGCAACAAACCAATCTGAGAAAGTTGCTTTGGTTTCATTTTTAAGTGGAATATATTATAACTAAGCATGATATGTTAATTAGGAATCATTAATTGTTAACTTCCATTACAAGTGGTCCAATATATAAATAAGAAATATAAATATAGTGCGGACTTCCACTTCGTTAATCCTGGCACAATCGATTCACCCGATACATGAATATTAGACTGTAGAAAAAGCATAATGTTGAACATAGCCGAATGAATACACCAAATAAATGTTAAATAAGCATTTAGGCCGACGACTCAGAAATTACGATGAGTGTGTTGGCTTGGCGAAGATAAAAGGAACTGAATCCAGTGGGTGGAAAAGTAATGCAAGGCTTAAGTTATCGCGAGGTAGAAATATGATATTGATTGAAGACATGACAAAAGAGAAGGGAAAGGGTATAAGACTTGAAAGAGTAAGGATTACTTAAAAGATATTAGAAGGATGGATGCTGTGAAGGCAGGAAAACGGATTATGGATAAAGAGAAAGGTAAGGCCAGTTATCAGGATATGGAATGAAAGTCCTTTGGTGAAATATTTCGGAAAAAAATAAGACTTCACCCAAGTAGCTTAAAGATGGCACCAAAAGAAACGGTCCGTAATGATAAGGCAATGTGAAATTTTATTCTGGTTTCTCGAAAAGAAAAATCCTCGTGAATTTCACATGCTCGAATGTAACCTCGTAAAATGAATACGCGCACAATTAAAAAGATGCACACAAGTTGAGGAAACCAGTGGAATGAATACTGCTTGAGGTAGAAATTAAAATGTTTTTGAAGGTGCAAGATAATTCTCCACTTCGTATTCCTTCGAATGATGTTTACATAGCGTACGTAAACTTTTTAAAAACATTCACGACTTGTATGAATAAGGTTTAAATTAGAAACCTTAGGCCTATAAGGAGAGTAAATTACATTCATTTCCTCGAGCATGAACTTTTCAAAGTAAAAGGGACCACCAAAATTACAGTAGTGTGTATTCTACGTTAGAGGAAAACTATATTACTCCAATGCACAGGGCGAGTCTAACGTCGGGAAAGTGAAGAAAAAAAAAAAACGCAACCCGCAGAGCACTGGTGAGAACTTTTCGCCAGCTCCCCTTTAACTACATGTATTTTTGGGGTTTTATTTTCCTCTTATACGGGACTCAGGAGCTTGTCTATCCTATGAAATGGACGCAGATAGTTTAAATGAACCTTTTACTTAACGATCATGTTCGATTTTTTTCTCAAAGTCCTCTTGATTCTTTTCATCATGGAAAATAAAACATGCCTGCAAATGTAAACTTCTCAGATGCCGGTGTCGTCTGCTAGAGCGATATAAAGAACGAATCATCTACCAACCTTCCGAAAACTGTATTAAAACCTCGATGATTTTATAATGTTAATTTTATGTATATTATAATGCATTAATCCGACTTAGTTTTTAATCGATCAATACCAAGTATGGCATAAAAATTCCTTAATAATCGTTTACCGCAATGAGATAAAGCTACTCTATCATACATTATAATAGCTTATCAGGATACTTAGAGATTTTCTGCTTGTGCAAATGTTTGTTCTAACTCATAATTGGGGCTCAATGCAGTAAAAGTTGTCAAAATGACGAATCTGTTCTTAAAGCCAAATGCACTGCAATTGGTCATATTGAAGGCAGAAACAAGCCCCTGCTTATTTAACTATTAAACCTTTAGAAACGCGAAAATAACAAAATTACTTCGTGTTACACATTGCTCAAACTACAATTTGTGTTCCAACATGTTCGAATTACTCGATCAAACCTTGATAACTCTGTATCAAAGCCGCAAAAACACGAAAAAACAATGTGTTAGTATAGGGAGATGCGAAAAGTTCTCACCAGCATGGCGAAATGCGCAATTTGCCGCTTTACCCCTGGCTTCACTGTTGGTCGCTAGAGGGAGATAGGATATGCTACCCCTGTGCTCCAATGCAAATGTGTATTTTTCCGTTGTCACAAAATAGATATGAGAAAAGCTAAACTTTAAACTTTCGTCCCAAAACGTTTTGCATTTATATCTCAATTCCATTTATATGAGCATAGATTTCATTACTACTATATCAATTACATCACGTAATCATCGCCATAAATATGTACAGCACAGGTTTTTACTTAAACTTACCAGATGAAAGAAATTCATAAGAAGTATGGCTGATCTACTAAAACCCTTTCACGCAATCATTGCTGTTTTTTAGAAATTAATATGCATTCCTTCCGTAGAAGAATTCATGTTTCACAAATTCTGAGTAATATAATATTATATAGTTCTTTCTCTTATAAGCATAAATTTAGGTGTAAAAATGTACACGCATAGCATAGAAGAGTATTAGTAAACCAGATTCGATTATGTGTTATTGTGAATGTGCGTGAAGAGATGGGATCGTAGAAGTATAACTTTTACTATTAATAACCTCAGAAGCTGATATTTAACGAAAGTGCCCTTCTCTAAAATCGTACGACAATCGATGAAAGTCTGCCAATTTCGTTTTTCTTCCCTCGAGGAAAATTTCTATCCGAACCCTCTCAACAGACCCTATCTCAACCCTTTCAGCAAGAGCCTTAAGATTTTGACAATCATCTGGGTATGGATTTTTCCCAAGGTCTCTTCAATTGGGTTGCAAAGCTGTTTGGGAGAGATATCGGGGAATCGATTCTTATTTACATCAAAGAAGGGCCTTTTCAGCTGGTTTCGGTTTACGGACGATTGTTTGGATTTTTGTCGAGCTACTTACTCTATCAGCTTTCCAATACTTCCTATCTGTTTACCATCAGCTTTTTATGGCCGATACGTCGAGCTGCTGAAGTATTTACGGAAAACTGTCGTCAACGGTGAGAATTTTTTCGCTGTTGTCGTTACTCAAAATTTGAACCTTATACACAGTAGTGTCAAAATAAAGAAATATAAGAGTAAATGTTTTCCTTACAAGCGTATGCAGGAAACAAGTTAACTATAGGTCATGATAAAAATATTTTACTGGAGGTATTTGACGCTAGAAGACTTCATGGTTTCCCGTTAGGCAAGGGTGATGTCTTTTCCTGCTAAATTTCCTTAGCAGGAGGTCTTGCTAATCTTGTTATGCTGCTACTTTCTTCGCTGCTAAAGATTTAGCCAATTAAATTACCCTTTGAAGAACAGTAGCGTATTTTTTATGATTGTTTAAAGGTACCAGAGAAAAGAGGAATAACTAAAATACATGACCGTTTCGTTGGTTAGGATTAAGTCAGAGAAAAACCTACAGATATTGAATCACTGATCAAAATATTTTTAGTATACTATCTATATAGCCTGATCGTATCCAGAAGAGTATATTGTACTATTTCTATAATTTTATTTTATACAGCTATCTACTCTCCACTTTCCATATTTTTCTTTGGGACCCATACTTTGTTGTATATTAACTATTTAAACAATTTTCACGATAAAAATCATCAAAAACTCAATAAAAGTAACTGCAAACGGTACAATATACGCATCTCTACCATTTTTTCTTCGTCGCTTCCTACTTAACTATCCGTATGAGTTACAGAACTTAATCTATGTGAAAACTTAGACATATTTATGTTTATTCATCTGATAAATAATACAGTTAGTTTCCACATGCCATATTACCGTTATTTCCTTAGGCACGTGCAGAAAAAATGCTATAGAACTGCAAACAAGTAACTCTCTCACAGACAGACCATTTTCAAATGCAGAAAGATGCCACCAATAATTTCGGCGTCTAGTAACGTCTAGTAGCAGTTCCGCACGTCAAATCACCCTAGAAACGAAGCTCTTCCATTTTACGGAGGTGGTACAACAAATTAGGCACTGGTACATAAAACATAGGATACTCTCCCCTATAATTCTTCATTTATATTCTTCTCTGTAAGTTCAATGTTTCCTTCTTATACTCTTCTAATGGTTTTGAAATAGTTCACACAGTTGGAAATATATTTACTGTATAATTATCGCATACTCTTAATTTTATAATGTGTTTACTAATATTACCTGTATATTTCCTATTCTTTATAAATTTATCACAATCTTCATATCATTTTCGTGTAATATACTTCGTATAGAACTATCTGGGATGTTATCATATTTTGTAATAAGTAGTTTTACAAGACTATTATTTTCAGTAATATTATACGTACCATCACCTAATATTTTTTCTCATTATAATAATAATGTGGATACCTTCAAACGGATAAATATTAATATCTAATGGTAATACAGGAACGGTCCGATAAACCCAATTTAATAGAAAGTTGAGGTCTTCAAAGGAGAATAGGTATCCAATGTTTGCTTTTACGGAACACGATACGATCGGATATGGAAATTGAAAATTCTCGGAAAGGTTTCTGATATTGCTAGAGCTGAGTCAGGACAAACGGATATCGAAACGGGAGTTCTGAGGCAGCAGTTTTAGTTTATAAATAGTATTCAACAGGATTAAAATGCCATCCTTTTCATCGGAATTAAGCTCCGATCCCTGTGTATTCCAGACCGCTGCCAAGAGTTTTAATGATAACGCAAGGAGAAATGAAAAAGAAGGGCGAATATGACGGCAATACCTAGTGTAATTTTCGTTTCATTATATCGAAGGTTTATTACACATGAATGTGGAATGTAGTATTTAAGTGGTAAATAATGATCATTAAAGCGTAAATTTGATGTTCCAAAAATATATTTAAACGTAAAATTCTATACGGCAGATTATTATTATTAACAATTGTCACATTAAATGACTACTCTGCGACATAGTGGTGTTCTATTCTTAAAAAAATAAATCATAAATAAATTGCTCCATTAGAATATATATATTATCTTCTCGTAAACAGTGCTAATCTGAAGGCTATACGACAGTTATATGAGAGAAGGGACGATTTTCACGTAATTGTTCGCTGAAACGAAACGTACATCTTTAGCAAACATGAGTATGAGTAAAATTTCAAAGTGTATAATCAAAATTAGTCAACCATGTTTATTATCATCATGGAAATTCAATGAGGAAAGAAGTACTCTTCCATTCCTCGGAAATCTTAGAATTATAATAACAAAACATGTAATTTTTGCATGAGCATACGAAATAATTCACACTGCAATTTTGGTTAAACTCAAAAATATAGAAAGCTCATTTAAAAAATAAAATTCACAACCGTTGACAAGTTTTGTGGAAATATTGAAAAAAGAGAAACGTTTCATTTCTAAATCCTGAGGAAAGGAATACAACATCTTTTTTTACATTCAGTGCTCCTTTTATGATATATCATTCAAATTGGTCCATTTCAACAGTTATTTACGCAAAAATTAGAGAAAAACTTAGAAATACAAAACCTAATTTACTTCAGAGTGAAATATTAGGTCTAACCTAATTACACAAATTAAAATAATACTGTACGCAGTGTCCTATATGCTCCTTTTAACAGGGAGAACTCAAAATATTGTCATTGTTTCCGTATTTGTGCGTCCTCCCTATCTACGCCTTGAAGATAGAGCGAGGAAGATCAGAAAAATAGATGCTAAAACCAGTCGCTTGAAAATTCATATTTTCTGCAAAGAGTACGCGAAATAATCCATTAGGGAAATGGAGTCATAGTAAATGGATCTCCATCCACATGCCAAAAAAGGAACTGCATGGTATATATGCGAATATTTACATGTAGATTACATTATGATAAATATTGATACATATTTAGCAAATGAAAATATTGAAATATTTGTGAAGAGTTTACCGATAGAACATATCCTTGAGAAACAGAAATTAACTGATCGATAATTTGAATGGGTTTAGTATAAAATTACAATTCAGAATTCAAATTTTCCAACGTAAGCATTTCAATAATAAATTAGAGCTAACGAAGACTTTCGCTTTTGATTTCAATCATATATGAAGTTCATTCGTATTATTTACTTGTTTCCATGCTGATAACCAATGCTACCTAATGCAATCTGAGAAATTTATTTTCTACCAATCACCCTGTTGAAAATTTTCCTAGGTTCCTATTCATATTCCTATTGGTTTCTGTTGGTTTTCGTGTGTTTACATTGGTTTCTGTTAGTTCCTATTGTTTTCCAATAGGTGACTTTGTTGGTTTGTAATGGTATTAGTAAGATCGGCATTGGGACGTTTTATAGCATCTTATTGGTGCCTATTGGTTTTCTGTTGTGTTTTTATTGGTGTGCATAAGTATTAAAATGCTCGCTTTTCTTATTAATTTCCGGCATTTCTGAGATATACCAATGGGCGTTAGAAGAGTTTATGGCATTTGAATGACGTTTACTGATAATAAACGTACAACTTAAAATGTGCGTGGCGTATTACAAAAAATTAGCAAAGGTTTTTTTTTTTAATGTATTCGTGAAATTCGAAATCACTTTCAATCAAGATTAACCATTAGAATATTAATAGGAATATCAGTGGAAAACCATTAGGAAATGTGGAAACCAATAGGATTTCGTTTAAACCAACAGCAACCAATGCCCAGAACTCAATAGGAAAGCAATTGGATTTCTATTGAAAATGTATTGGAAAATTTTATTAGAAACCATTAAGGATTTCCACTAGGGCAGTTGTGATGTACTGTGTTATGAGTTGTGACTGAGTTACATTTGACCTAGTAAAATGCGCCTCTATCGCAGATAAACGGCACCGGGAGGGAAGTCAATTTCCCCGTTTTCATAGAGCAGCCGATAAAGGGTCGAACAAAACGGCAATGACCGCTAGAGCACTCCCACGTGAATTCACGGACGTAAAAGTGTCCGCCCGTGAAACGTATACAAAATCAGGCCGTAAAAGGTTGTGAAAGGGCAGCGTCACGTTGATCCTCGAAAGTCAATCTGCTGTGCATCGCTGTTGACCTCCCAATACGCCCAAGTGCGCCGGGACCGGAGCTTTCCACAAACATACGAATAAACGGGCGTATTTATCCATGAAAGAATGACAAATGCGATCCGTCTGCCACCTATCGACAACCATTTGCACTACGCTTAACTCTCCGAGCGGATATTTAGCTGACGAGACGGACCAAATGGGCAGTTTGGTACAGCAGCCGTTGCGGTCAAACCCATTGCATCGATTCCGGAATCAGAGAAAGAAGTGAAGATAGCTTTATCTAGAGTAACTACGAGCATCTCTTTGCCTTGGAGGTACTTAGATAATTAATCACCTCTAAAAATCAATGTTTATAATTTTTTAATATAGTTTTCTCTTCAAATGAATAGAAAAGAGAGATAACTAATTCAAGCCCAGTTAATCAATCAGCCCAAAATTATACGTATATTACTAACTCAAAGTATACCAAATTGCATATTTATCTAAATATAAATCTAAATAAATTTAAATAAATGAAAGCAGTACAACAATAGAGGTCGTGATATAATTTAAATTTTGGAATTTACCCATATGAATTTCTTGCAAAAAGAGAAAAACATGTCACTTTATATTGAAAACCAAACCACATGAACCTACACAAAGATGGAAAAATTATATATTTGTACTAAATTGATCAATTGTATAATAATAATTAAAAAATGAGACTAACAATGTTTAAAACCTAAGCCAAACATACAGAAAGTTTTTCTCCGTTGAACGGCAAATAGAAAACTATCGTAGTTGTACTTGGAGAGGGTTGAAACTTATACATTTGTAAATCTTTTCATCCTTATATTCCCTCGTAATCAAATTCTGCAAAATGTGTTTTATCTTCCTGACAAGATCGATATTTTTGAGGGCTGTGGTAACTGGCCCTTAAAAGTTTTGCACGAAGCAAAAGCAATTTGCCCATCTCAAGAGCGATAACAGAAGTCCTGAAGTCATGAGGTACCACGAAACAGGGTGAAAGTTTTAGGACGTCGTTTATGCTGTATGGCTAAAAAAAATGAGTTGCACAGATTTGATAGCAATCATGAGCTGAAACTGATAGTAATTATATAGCACAGCTCTTGTTTTAGCGAAGGGAATAGTCCTGCACTAATGCAGTAATAAGTTCAGAATAACATTTGTAGTTCTTGGATTTTAGGAATATTGGAAGCACTAATAAATTATTAAATTTGAATCCAAGAACAAGTGTTCTTGGTAACACTTTTCTATACTTCCAAACGGTACCGAATCACGCCCGGTAATTTCCTTTTTAAAAAATTCAGACGTTTTTACTTTCTCCATATACGAAGTATAGAGTAAGTATTGTTTTCATGAAAAAATTCGACTTCGAGATTTCAACGGAAATACATGTTTTGGGGTCCCTAGAACACGTTTTGACCATTTTCGGAATGATGTCTGTGTCTGTGTGTGTGTGTGTGTGATAGTGGGCGCTCTAACGTGAAAACTATTAGTCGTATATTTTTGTATTACCGGTTGATTAGGAGTTATTTGTGAAATACCGATAAACCGGAAGTAGCTGTTATGTACTTTGTGGGCGCTCTAACATAGAAACTATTCGTTGTATCAACACCAAATTTAATATATTATTTTTAAGTTGATGTCGTTAGAGTTGATTAGTTTTTGGAGTAAATCGGTTAACCGGAAGTTGAGCTTCATTCTTCAAAGCCCATTTCCGGTTTTCAAAATACCTCCATAAATATGATGTTAAGGTTTATAATATTATATATAAATGTTTTAGAAAAAGTAATTTACTATAACTCTTGTATGCAACATATTTTGTATCACTGATTGTTTAGGAGTTATTCATGAAATACTGATAAACCGGAAGTTGCTGTTTATGTACATTAAGGGCGCTCTGGGCTCTATGGGCGAAAGGCCAATTTCATCATTTTTCATCGAACATGTCCCGAAAAACATTATTTATAATGTTTGTGACGTAAAAGATAATAATATATAGATTAAACACTCATCTTCCAAGTTTAGATGGAATATAGAGTTCGAAATTACTGTCGTAGATAAATATTTACATATTATATATGGAGAGAGTCATGTGCTGGCCCTATCAGATTTTTTATTTAAAAATAATTACAGTAAAGCAGCTTATGTTTTGAATTTTTTTGCTTTAACGTTACCATTTATCATTTGACAAATCAAAGCTACACAAAACATGCATTGCTGACATTGTTTAACTGTATTTCATAAACTAATTCCAAGCAATCATATTAAGGCATACCTTTAAAAAGTAAAAGTATTTCCTTAGACGGAGATAAAAGACAAAGGCATGATAAAGTGCATTTGTGATTAAAAATAAGATGAAAATTGTTCGCCAAGAGCGTTGGTTTGGAAAGACAACGTGAGGAGAAGATCAGAGCAGAAACGAAAACAGAAGAGTTTACAGGTCAAATAAAAGGCGAAAATGTATGCGCGTATGAATATAGAGAGAGTTTGACGAATGACGGGCACATTTGAATCTCATTCGAGAAAGGTCAATGATTCGCTCGACCCTCCCACGCACGCAACAACAAGAGACTTTCGCATTCCAATCCCTTACGTATACAACCACTGAGAGAATGAATATAAATAGAAAGCATGAATTGTTAAGGTAACACGCCTCGCCTGAATCCAACAGAGAAGTGGTCGAACGCTTACAGATGAGTATTTTAAGGCTAAATAATCTTAAACGTGGTATACCTTGTGATCTCAATCTATGAAATTCTTTTAATGTTGAACATAAGGACTTTCTTAATTGCTGCATCCGAGTGGTCCAAACATACGGCCAAGTTACGAAATGTTTTACTCAGAAAGGAATGTAAATTTATAGTCCAAAATTACCTATCATGAGATTTGGAGAAATGAGCGATGCAGGAGTGAGGTGGTTTAACATGGCTTTCTCCGTGGGTCAGATTGCTAACAATCGAAAAAGTTAACGTAATTAAAAACAACGCTACCCTATGGGTGTCTTTTTCTCCACGCTTTAAAGCGGAGTGACAGAAACAAATTTATTAAATTACTTCAGTGGCCTTCATGGTATTATAGCTGCGAAAAAATAAATTAGAGATACGGTGCCCTGGCAAAAAAATATTGCAAATACAGTGATCTTTCCTCGGTTAGGTAATCTTAAATAAAAACGTTTCTCCCGAAGCAACACGCTCTTTCTTATCACAAATGACACAATGCTATCATGCACAATACCACAAGTCTCACTGTGAAATTGGGTACTAAACCGAAACTTGCAGCAATGGATATTTATTCGTTGCTACAATGCGTCCTTCGCAACCGGTAAACAAGTCGCGGGAGTCGATAATAGAGGCTCGAATGCCTCATGTGCCATCCCTATTAAGCTGGGAAGTAGCGTGGAACACGATGGGCTAGCCGACCCAAGGCATGCAGTACAGATAATTCTTACATTCATCAATAAATGGTAAGAGAACATGAAAAATTAACATTCATCGTGAATACAATTTTGAGCGAGAAACGATGAGCGCACTTTCAAACTGATAGATATCAAAAAAGCTCTAATCAACATTAAAGTTAAGAAAGCACAAATAGCCGTTGTCTGCAGCATCCCGTCGTGGGAAAATATAAAAATCATGTAAGTTAAGGCGGTTATTTGCGGAGGAGTTAATGCAAGTGCATTATGCTCATTCTTGGTGAAAGATAAATATTCGAAATCAAACTATAGTCAACTCAAAATGCTTACAAATCTGTTCGGATACATCAATTCAGTCAATATATTTCTCATGTACTGAATGGTTTCTCTTCTACAGATTATCAGGTAAATGAATAAATTATTAGCATCGTATAGACATTTTTAAGAGAAAACTTAGAAATAAATGTATTACTCTATTTAAGAATTTGAGCAATGCACTATTTCTTGGGACATAACCACATAATATAAGCATGGTGAGTTTAGATGATTCCCGCATGAACTATGACAGAACATAATAATATAATAATATGTGGCAGTCATAACTAATCATGCTACCGATATAAAAGGTAATGTGATATTGTAATTGAATCTTAAGCTTCATCGAAATAGAATGTAAGGCGAGGGATATCAGATCTGATTTCACCGATAAAAACAGTTTACCCGCTGAGTTTATGGGCAGTGACGTGCAAAATGAGTGAGATTGTTCGTTTACTCAAATTTCATCAAAATCCGAATTCTCGCCTTGTTTTCCGTCGTACGCCAAACCTTTCCGAGGAACATTTTCACCTCGACGTACCCTTATCCGCCTTTTCCACCTCTCCCCAACAGTTGTCGAGATATCTAGATCAGAAATGGACTTCCCTTTGCTCTTGACACCGAAAAAAGCACGGGGAAGGGGGAAGCTAAAACAGCGCGTGAAAAACATCTGTCGTGCGATATTTCCGAGGCGGCGGCAAGCGTCCATCACCTGTTAGTTCTCCGCACGTTGGGGAAACACCGCATATCGGCTGTCACCACGGGGATCGATAGGCACCTGCCAAAAGGAACCGCTTTGTCTGCGGTGCGCGCTTTCACATCTTCCAGTACGTGTCTGCAATAACGGACCCGCAGGTAAGCCATCGACCGCTGCGCCTTTTCCCTCAGGTTTCCCCGTTGAAAAAAATAATGCGGATTTCCCGAAATTGAGACGATTTGATGAATAAACTGGACGCCGGAGCGTTTCCCTGTCCTCCGTCTGTGGACCGGGGGAACAACGAGAAGGGCATAACTCAATTACTTTCCGACGTCGGATTTATTGATTTAGGCCGGTCGAAAAAATGCGTTTTTAAGCGAGGTGAAAGGTGCATATTTATTGACGGGAGGGGATGGCGATTAATCACTCGGTTGGCTGAAATCTTTGACGTCCCCGTGACGCGCGGAGAGAAAGGAGGCATTGCATCACGGTGGAATTGATTGATAATACGTCGTTTTGAGTGAGTAATTGAAATAAAAATTTTATGGCCATTAAGGGTATATTGAGAAGGTATTGAAGATGCGGACAAAAGAGTAATGTGATAAAAGCATAAATTATGTGGGCATGGAGACGCGTTTTGTTTGAATTGCCATTATGAAAAACAAGAGGTAGTGAATTCTTGGAGGTGGAGGTTTCAAATGATAGCAGCAATGGAGATTAAAAGCTAAGTGGCAACTGAAATAAATTAGAAGATATTAAATTTACAGTTATTATTTTGTGTATGAATAACAGAAAGCCTTTGTATTTGCTTCATGATTTCACTCTACCTCCTTCTCACCTCTCCCGTTCTGATCCAACAAAAACTTCTCGTACTTTTTATATTCCGTCACATAGATCCACTACCTTTCACTAATCATTTACAGTATCAGCCATAAACTTCTGGAATTCCCTGCCAACTACAATCCGTGATGCATGAACCATAAATAGATTAAAAATTTTGTTTGATTATTTGTTCAATCTAGAGTGTTTAATATTGTAATATTTCCTTGTTTCGATAGCTATGATTCCATTACTGTAATTTACGGTTGTCCTTAGCTGGCTTGCCGCAGGACATAATAAAAATTTATTTAAAAATTAAATTTACGTTTACGGAAGATTTGACAAGTGCAATAAATCCCCAGCTGCTTCATATGATTCATCAATGTTTAAATTTTTAAAGAATTTGAATAGCTTAAGCATTTCGGCCCAGAATATTCCAAAAATTACTAAAAAAACCTTTGATAATCTTTTGATTTTTAATCCCACTGCCACATACCAACAGATAACTTCCACGATAAGGGCGTCAAAGTTACATTTACTTGAGAATAATACAATACACCTCATTATATATATATACACTCTGATTAGACATGTTAAATATGTTCGAAATATATCCATTTTGTATGTATAGCAATAACACATGCATGATTCACAAACTATTAACTACCCAAGGAGAAAGAGAAACGAAAAATAACGGAATGGCTGGGTTTAATCAAAGTTTCCAACTTCTTTTATTGCATTTTCCTTTTTTCTGTTCCTCCTTAGGGTTTAAGCTACAGAGATTTTTTGGATAGCTTCATTTAATTTCCTTATTCCCTTTTATTATCAAGTTAACACCAAGTTACGCAAGAGACGGCCCATTATGGTGGCAATTTTAGTGTGTGCCAAAACGGATAAATAGTATTAGTTCATGGTACATACATCTATGATTAACTACCACATGAGGTTATCAGATATCCTGGGGTTTAAGTAACGTAAAGTAAGTTAAGTTAGTTAAAAGAAATTTAAATTACGAAACTGTACTTCTCTACGTAGAAATCTACACAACTACCTTCGATTCGAAAGCATAGAGTTAGACATGCATTTATATCTCACGAATGCTGTCATTTCTGAAGTAACATACGTACTTGAATGCGTGAGAGAAGTTAACATTTTAAGCGCCTAAGGCTTTGACATGTTGTGCCAGCAAACCTGTAAGACCTGGGCCTACGTCCAACTCGTACAAATGATTCAAAGGCCTATATATTTTATCGCGCTATTCTTGGATTTATTTTCAGATAGTGGATTACTCCTCCGGGGAAATTCGCAATAAAACTAGAATCGCGACTAGATAACCGCGGGGAAATCTTCTTCCTTTTTTAAAGGATAATATCGACATTTTTGGTCGATGGAGAAACGTGACCTATTCCTTGTGACATCCCATTTCATTCTGCGTGCGTTAGAAACAAAGGGAAAGACAAAAGACAAGATGGAGAGGCAATGAAACTGGAATCGAGGTAATTCCCGGCCGGCAGCGAAGCGTGACCCAGGCTCCTGTAAATAATTTCCGAGAAGCGAAAACTTTTTATCCCGTGCTCCGAACGCTCGCGTCGACGTTGAGTAACAAACGACCCAAGAGGAGCGTGACTTTGAAGGGATAGAATGCGTACGGTGCGCACTGCTACTGTCGCTTTTTATTTATGAATTCAAATACTTGCATAATTCAAGCTACTGTGTCACTGATGTCCACCGACGTCTGCGGGTGAATGATCTACATTTTTCCTTAAGAACAGGCAGAATATTGTGGCACGCATATGAAGATGTATGTACGCTTGTTTGTCCACAGAGGAAATATTAAAAGAAAAAAATATCATCGAGAAGAAGAGGAAATTAACATCAGTTGAATACTGAAATAATGATGCTAGTAATAAAATTATCCAGAAAATGAGTCTAATTTACCTAAGCAGTTGATTTTATGACTACCCACAAAGGAATAACGAAATAATTTCAATATTATATCATAAAATACGTCATTAAAAATATGGTTAAATGGAACTTTATCTTTGCTTAAGATATCATGATCAATAAGTAATTAATGAATGAAAAATAATATTCTTAAAATTGCTGACAATCATTTGAATGATCATACTATTGGCTTAATTAATAAGGAGTTCAGTTCAGGAGTACGAGCAGGTATCAGTTGGCTCAATATTTGTGTATATTATAAGAGGGAACATTTAATTTCTCCGAAATATTATTAAAATGAAAAAACTGATACCAGATATTTTTAATATAACATAAGAGAAAACTGGAAATCATTACATAAAATATCATACATCGGAGGAATCTATGAGTATCAAACAAACTTAAAAGAGAAATTGCGTAACCGAAATTTTAGAAGCTTGAACCAGACACTCCTGAATCATCGTAAGAATTATCATTGAAGATTACACACATTTTATAAGAAAACGATAGCTTACAACCACCTAATTTAAATGATAATGAAAGACAATATTTATTAACAACTATTTAGGGGATTCAGATTGAATAGGTTTACTTCTTTTTCGTATCAAAAGATAATCATTTGTTGGCTAGA
This sequence comes from Sympetrum striolatum, assembly GCA_947579665.1. Lineage (NCBI taxonomy): Eukaryota > Metazoa > Arthropoda > Insecta > Odonata > Libellulidae > Sympetrum > Sympetrum striolatum. Next base: position 47,320,660 of record OX388351.1, on the reverse strand, counting down.
AAATCAATTATTCACCTAAAACTTAATCTCAAATATGATTTCGCATCGATATGGAGACTTCTTACAGAATCTTATAATAAAATATACTATGTCTACATTGGAAGCGAGCAAAAGCTATCCAGAGGGTACAAAAAAAAACATTATCAAAGGTCACAAGGCTTATTAGTTCTTATATAAAATTGGCTCAAAATAAACGTGTTACATTAAGACTGTGTGGGTTGAATCAACATTAACAGCTACGAATTTCACTTATAAAGCGGATTTCAAACCTTTTCAAATAACCTCAGAGGCAAACTAAATGGATTTTAATCTTCCATCATGGGGAGAGTGCTGAAGTTTGGCGTCTTTGAGACTCAAAGGGATGAAATCCATTAATCGCACTCGATGTGTGATACCAACTCCTCTGACGTGTTTTTTGCCACTATGAATACATTTCTCAGTCTTTGGAAATTCTCACGAAATCCGAAAATAACATTTAGAAGTTGGTGAAGCGATGAAAGAGATCCATGATGAAAGGAAAAGTGACCGAGCGAATTAGACCAAATTAGGAATTCCTTTATGCTAATATCTCAGGAGATCCTACAGAAATGGTAGGTTGACAAAAAATTATGGAAAACTTTCTCTGAGATTGAAAATAATTCGAAGAAACAATGAAAAATTTATTCGCTAAGAAATTAATATACTCAAACGAAACTAACGATTTTGTATAATATTTTGAATCAAAATATAAAAATGTTTAGATCACAGTAATATAATACGGTATTACAAATTAATAATTATAATAAAAGCCTTAAATAATTTAAAAAATCGTTATTTTTACTTCAAAAGATTACATGTGAGAAAAGGTTTTGCATGAAAAATAATATGATTTATTTAACTAAAGAGATAGTATGTATATACTATTATTATATGTAAAATTCCCAGAAATGCCAAAGTTAAATCCCTCCTAATAAGCTAACTTAAGACTACAATAGGTTACATACAGGTTACAGTGCCGATAGTTACGTCTATATGATGTTAGGCAAGCACTTTATAAACTGACGGAAAAACTTGCTATTCTGAGCAGTTGATGGCATTATTCCAATAAAAAATACTGCTTCATGGTCTCTTCTGAAAGTATACTGTTATAGAGAAAGGAACTATATTAAATTTAACATATGCCTCGGTTTTTGTGTGTCATGGAGTTATTTGATTTAATCATATTATGCATTAACGATTATGAGTATTGTAAATCAATTGTGAAACAAATAAGGAGTTTTGTAGAAATTTTGAATCAGAAATATAGTTACTAACTAATGCATTCTCCCGCACAAGTGAGGGTAGCAATGTAATAATAGAGAAAAAAACGTAGTTTCGTTTATTTATTCACTCATGAGGTAGCAATGAAGAAAACAGCAGAAAAATATGGCTTGAGAACTGTTTGTCGGAGGAGTGCTACATTTTATAAAATAAATGACTGGCGTATCAATACGCTAATTTATAGGATGAAATGCTTACATATACTTTGTCATGAAGATTACTATAGGCTTAATATTTATTAATAAATATTATTAAATAACGAAATCCTCATTTATATACTTTAGACTCTAATTGGTGGTCAGATATTTACGTGCCAAAATAATACCATCGATTTCCACTGGGGTCACGTGAACCATACGTTTGCTAACCCCGTCACGGACTAAAATGAATTGCAATCATTTTCAGTCACCTTAAATGACATACGGTTTGGGAAGAGAAAGTATTAGTCTGGGAAACAAATTCTTCCAAATCCGACACCCCGGGATACGGATGTCGAGTTGACGAGCCGAAAAGTATCTCTCAAAGGGATCGGATAGTACCCCTCCGACTTTATGAGGAACTGATGAGAGTCCCCGGATATACATGCCAAGGCAGCGGTCGGAAAGAAAATCCATATCAACTAGAACCAATCGCTCATCGCGAAAGCCTTCGGAAATTACGGCGGGGAACTTTCCGAGCGAAGAAAACAGAAGGAGCGTATTAAAAGGACGTTTGCCGAAGAAATCTCGAAAAGGAGGACGATGGAAAGAGACCTAAAAAAGCGAATGGGAACAATGCATTGGAAAGGAGAAGCAATCACGCCTTGCAAACCGATCCGAAGAGATTGGACGAAAAGGCTTGGAAGTCCATTAAAAAAAATATCGAGAGGATGGGCGAAAAAATTCTTCATCCTTCATACCTTTTTAGTCGACGGGGAAGAAAGGCAATTTGCTATCTGGAAAATCATCCGCCCGTGTTCCTTGGACTTAATGAAAGGCATTGGAAGCCATCGATCATCTTGGATCAAAAAAGGATTCCATCCACGGGTGATTGACGCAGATATTACGGCCGAGCCGCGTGGTTGGAACAGAACGAAAAAGGGTTGAGCAATCGACTCTCTCTATAGCTTTCTTAAGAAAGGCACGTAGGTGTAGACGGGGGAGTTGAAAGGGGGATGGATGTGATGAGAGAGTCATCTAGTCTGGGGGGACGAAAAAACTGATATTGTAAACTTAATGGCGAAGAAGTGGTTTGCGCGAAAGAGAAAAATCTGAAAGGAAATCTTCCAGTGAAGCAAAGAGCTTTAAAAAAAGTAAACAAAAAATAACACTTGACACATTCACATATTCTTACTGACACACATTTGCATCCACGTGGATACAATTCTGAAGAGTTAAGTACGTAGTATTTACTATGGTGCATATAAATATAACACTAAAATATTTAATAAATACTGATTAATTAACGCAATATTAATAGATGTGTTACTCAATGTAGTATTATAAGAAAATATATGCTGGTCTATCGGAATTTTGCATGGTGAGGGCAAAGTTTATTTAAATTTCTCGTTGTAAATTCAAAACAGACGAAACATTTCTATACTCTAGAGAAACAATAAATATTTATATGCATGTTTAGGTCATCTGAATGAAGTAAGAATTTAGATATCAATTCTTTTCTCATATAAAAATATTTTAACATAATTTAATAGTATTTAAAGTAATATTTCCGAGTTCATCTCTCGATTAAGGAATTGAATAAAATAATCTTTCGCAAAATTTGATTATTGAATTTTTATACATATATAATTGATCTTGTGGCTAAATACTCTCCAAATATATAGATAATGGATTGAATATATCAAATGTGCCTCTATACTAATACTAATCTATTGATTTGAAAAAAAATGTCTATTTGATAAGGAAATAGTACTATATATTTGATAAATTTAGAAGTAAATATAATTTTTTAAAAGTATAACATATTTTTAAAATATTTGGTAGTAATGTTTAATTCCTTTCTATTCTATTATTATTTACTCCGTTAAAATATCACGTTTATTTACAGAGTTCAGCGGAACACCGGTGTTCCGCTGAACCTGAATAGGTGTTCCACGACAATTTAGTGTCAATGGAGAATTGGAGAATAAAAAACATTAAATGGTTTATTGATTCATATTTTAAGTTTTTATTACAATATTTTAGTTTCATATTTAAAAATAATTACCAAATAAATAATTTGTTGTAATTAAATGATTTTTTAAATTTTACAAGTAGAATTACCAGCCTAAATATAAGCTTAATGTTCCGTTAAACTTCCCAGGTTTGCGAAAGTTCCATTGCAGAAAGAGTTTGAGAAACCCTGATTTACAGCTATAAGATAAAATTTAGCCTTTGAAATTATTTCAATTATTTGAATAATACGAAATATATTAGCATAATTAGTGGAATTCCTTCGCCAATTGAAGAAAAAACTTACTTTTCATACTTTTCCTTCAGTTCAATTAATATTTCACCGATTATATAAAGACTAAAACTCAATAAAAAATAGGTGAGAAAGTAATAATCAATTCCCTCTTCTGTCGTTAACTTAGTCTAGAGGAAAAGCGTTTTTAATAATACTCTCATTCAGAGGCAATAACCACCTTGATTGATTTACGACCACCTATGAATGGCGTAATGAAATTCTGCTTCAAGAGCAGTGCATTCATACTGGACACTTCATCACAACTCTGGTCAAGACTCAGATGAGGTGCTCAGCATGAGTCTAAGGGGTAAATTATGAGCCCATCTAAATGAGACTGCCCTCCATACTTCAGCTTTACCTTATCATCGGAATAATCCCCGCCTCGCTTATTAAACGCGCTGACCTCCATCTGAAGCTTTTCTACTATGCAGCGCCACCGACAAATATGCCTCTAACCCACTGAACTTCCACGCAACGACTCTCCAAATTCATTAACAAGGACATCCGTCAAAGCCTCCAAAGGGTTTGCGCTGTTCCTCGCGACCCACTGAACTGCACTGCACCTGTAATATAAGCCGACCTCAATAACCGCGGATAAGCGAAAGAACAGGGAGCCCGCACGTCTTTCTGTGGGTGACAAAAGCGCCCGATACCGCACGTTTCCCAGAAACTCAGTGCGTCCCCGGCAATGAGGCTCGCCCGTGGATTTGGGCTGTATTAGCCCCGTGATCGAGTGCGGATTTTACCCAAATAAGTCCGCGAAATTAACGGGCGAGCGCGGCCGGAATAATTAATGCCGGGAGGGATTCGAGGCGCTCTAGAAAATTGTCGCGAGGGATATTGAATGCGAGATTAAACGGTGTAGTGGTTTAGATATTCTAAGGCACTCTTCACTGGTCGCTTTTATTTGTTTCTAGTAGGTAAAGAAATAAAAAGATGCGGCGAATGGGTGCAGCTTCCTATAAACTTCAACGCGGTACCTTGCCTATCCAATTCCGCTCCAATGATATACGCAGCCGTAATCTCTTGCCGATTCTGGTGGCGACCTCTACTCCGAAACGTGGAATGAGCATTGAAATGCGATGTTCGTAACTATTGTTAATTTTGAGTCGCAAACAACTCTGAACACAGGTTTCCATTGCTTTAATATTCACCTGAAAAATAAACCTACTAGTGTAAGATGATTATTTCTTTTTATTTTTACTACTTCTTTGTTTTTATGTATTTGTTAATTTATCATTTGGTAATTGGGGTTTCCTGTTTGTGATTAATGATTAATTATTATAATTAATACATTATTAGTATTGTTAGCTATTAGATAAGATTGAATCATATTATTGCGATTTATTTTTTCCTAGGGTAAATTATTTTCTTTTGATTTTCTCCTTGTTATTCACTATTATTAGTTGTACTCATATTTCTCCAATTTTCAATTTAACCATTGAACTTTCAATGTAAAATTTACCGCGTTGTTTTTTTGCCGTGTATTCGCGGTTTTTTACACCCCTCTTCGTCCTGGGTGCCTTCCCACAATGTGTTTTTTTTTCTTTATCAACCTTCCATTGCAATGATTTTTTACCACAATTTACTGTTTCTTTTTGCTTTCATCTTGGCACATATGATACCGAACTACGAGGTAAGTTACCACGAAAGTACGGAAATGCTAACGAGCAGGGAATATTGAGGTGCATGAAAATGCCTAGAGCTGGAATACTTAAACTTGTATTAAGTAATTTAACACTCAAACTCATAATATATTATAAATAAATTATTGATGTGATATGTTACTAACATAAAAATTTAAACAATTCCATTTTGCAGAATCAGGTGAGGTGTTGTGGTAATCCATAGTGGAAAGAATCTAAGAGTGATTTGTGGTTTTACCAAAGATTTTATTTTCAACAAAAAAGTAACACGAACGGTTTCGACGTTCTTTAAACGTCTTACTGAAACCAGTAGTGTAACTGCTTTGTTAAAAATGAAATTTATGGAAAAAGTACAAATCTCTCTTAGATTATTTTCATATTCCATTTTGTAATAGAAATCTAGTAAAATTTGCTCCTTATATTCATCGATACTTTTCTACACCTTTAATGGTCATCACTATTTAGCAAGGTAATAACTTTCTACCGAGATGAGCTGTACAATATTCAATAGAAATTTAAGCTCCGTGAATATCTACTTCCAAGCAGATGTTACGCAAATGAAATACCGAAGAAAAGTAGTTAATTCATCTGGTTGAACCTACCTTAGATGAAATATCAAGGTTATTATTTCAATTATTTCAACCAATTTAATAAAATTATAGATTGAGCACTCCTTAACATTCTGCTACAGGTCTGTTCAAATTTTATTTCCTATTAATAAGTACATCATTATTTTCTAGAAATAAAACTTCTGAGAAATTGTATCCCAATCAGTCATGTTTGCCTATTGAGGCACTTTGAATCATCAAATGAGTTGTATAATTTAGGACTTGAAATGCCTCAAGAGAAAAAGACGAAGAATAAATTATCCCTTTGATGATTAATTTTCAGCCACCAAACTTTACAAACGCTCAACATTTCGCACTCACTAAGATAGCGAACATTTCTATCTTGAGCTCCATTTTGGTATTAACGAGTTATTTCCCTCACATCGTGTCTTTCGTTTCTCACAAAAATAATAAAAACGTTGTCGTAGCGGCAATAATCAATTCGTTATATTAAAGTTCTTGTTGCTATGCCGACGGCTGTTTTATTTACAAAATAATGAGCAGGCAACTAAAATAACTGAAGCGCTAGGAAAGGTAGGTAACGTTTTGCATCTCAATTCTAGATGAGAATAAAAATGTGGATTTTAGCTCCCGTTTCATATCTTCCAGCAAAATCTATGGTGATAATATTAACCTTGTCTCTTTTCAAATGGACTGCTTCACGCCTTTGGGAATGAAAAGGTAGAAGCAGAGATGAAAAGGCAGTTTACGGGTGCAAAGACCATTTACTGGCCACTGTTTCACGGTGAATTATCAACTAGTAACGTAATGCTGCAGCGTGAGAGGTAATCTAGTTTTCACCGCTGTTTTACTACTAGTGGCATAGCTATTTCATAAAACTGAACACCCTTGTTTAAATTCCTTAGAAGATATAGGAGCGTTCCATCACATGAGCGGAAACTTACGTCACGGTGATAAATATTTTAATAATTTCTAAATTCTACATCCGAAAAAATATAACAGTAAATGCTCAACTTTTCATACCCATGACTTCAAAATTTTAATTTTTAGGAGTTAGAGTATAGAATTCGTTCAGAGCAAGTAATTTTAAGGAAATAGCACTTATCTTTTTATGTTAATGGTTGAAGTTCATCGATATTGGAATTATTTTTTACATAAGACCCTTGTAACAATGAAATCGTCATTGCATTTGATTTAATCTAGTTTCTATTTAGTAACTCTTTCCATTATTTTATTAACTAATTCAGGCTTATTTAAGCCTTAAAACTTAGGGAAACCCAGTCCCTCTACGGTCAGCTACTAAAGGCCTCGGATGAGGTGATAGGGCAGAAAGAGGAATGATAAAATGTTTTCTTGCTTTCCTTTCTAAGCCGAAATGCTATGAATAGTAGAATTCTATGTAGGCGAAGAATTAAGGCTTTACTAGCAACACTTTTCTTAGGATTTCATAATGAGAGGCTTTGACCCATATGATTATTCAGTATCACTCATACCTCAAGAGCTCTTCCATCGTCTTAGGAATAAATCGATGATTGTATCTGCCTGATTATTCATACAAGGTAACCACAAATTAAAATAAACATTCCAGTAAAAGAGGAAAATATTACATTTTTTAAATAATAAAAAAAGAAAAAATAATACCGTGTGTAAAAAAGCGGAAATTTTAAGATTCCAAATAAGTGAAGCATTGAGAACTAGCATGATTGTGCTAAATTGAAAATGGGATCTCGAAAACGTAAATTACAACTAAAAACGACCATGAAATTTCGAGCCATGAGGAGGATGAGGAATAAAAATGAATTCAGTCGACGTTTATGTAACTTTTTTGGGGTAATAGCAACAAAGTATGAACGCGATCGAGTGCTCGCAAAAGTTCCTCTTATAAAGCACCCCATTTTTGCTAGAGAGAATGTAATAGGCACAACACACGCAGTAAACACAACACGCGCTAGAGAAAATACAAAAGCCAACTGAATTTCGAGACCAACGCGGAAACGACCCGGGCTACCTTCGAATCCCAGCTATCCTTCCAAATCCCTCATCTTGCGAGATGCGTTCGGAGTGGGTAACTCTAAAATCCACCCGAGGAATTCATCCATCTAAGCGTTGTGCAGGTCTCCAAAGAGGGTACGAGTCCCAGAGGTGGCCGACACATCGCCTTCATCTCGCAACTGCAAACACAGCAGTTGTCTTTCATCGCAAGATGTCCGCTCCCACGGATGCGTGATATCCCTTGTTATTGTGTGCGTGCTCCAGGCAACACTATGCACGCACTAATGAGCAAACACAAACCCGAGGAAGTTTCTTAAAGCCAATATGAACCTGCCTACAAATGCGACAGATGTTATTGTGTTGCTCACACGTGGAGATTTCCGCTTGAAATCGCTCAGAATTCTATAAGCCAACTTCCAACAACAGTAGATTAGGTATGGAAATATGTAGGTATGCATTTTTAAAACTTTATTTGAAATAGCGGCATACAAATCTACTGAAATTAAATATAATAATTTATTAGCTGGTCAATATTGACTTCACTATCAATGATAAAGTTATACCTTACCGTGCGTTAACACGGAGTTTTGAGTAGGTAACATAATTTTCACGCAGTTACTTTATTTAGCATATTATGGTGTTTTGCATTGAATTCTTCCCTTTAATATGAATTAGAAACCTCATTGTTTGTTTTTATAATATGTTCGGGACCATTTAAATTAGAGACTGATAAGAAAACTATACAACGAGTAAAGTAATTTAATACCAAGCTAAATTGTTTCTGGATATAATTCCCTAATTTAAGCATACATAATTAGAATACAGTTAGGCTGGAAGTAGTGATATGATCTTCATATCTTCAGAAAGTGCGATGCACTTAAACCGAATGCCTCTTGAGTCGCTGGTGGAATACAGCATTTAATAAGCGAAATAAATAAACAATTATACTTATTTCGCGTATACTACAAACAAAAATTCAAATTTGAATAAATATTTACATACATTTTGAATGCTGTAGAATAGGTGAATTTATTATATTATTAATCGTAATGACCATTGGTTATGTTTGAATACTTATGCTTTGGAAGATAACTAAAATTAGATTTATTACTGTAATGTAATTTTCAAGTGAACTGGACGTCGTGCCTCAAATGCTGTTTTTATGCGATCCAATTTGAATGAATTAATAAATTAAATCCGTAGGCTTACGAAAATAATAGCAAAGAAAATTCAAAATCGAAAATGTGCTCGAAATTAGAAGGAGCATCGAAGTAAAGCGATCACTAGCAGGAAGGAATTGGATAATTTGAATTTGCTTTTTAAAATCACCAAATAATTGGCTATCCGGAGAATGGATTAGAAAGATATAGCGGTGATCATCTCACCGCAATTCTACCTTCGCATTCACAAATAACGAGATAATTTCGCAAAGATAATTCGCTTAGAATCTTTACCTCTTTCATTACTATTTCCATTCACATTTTTTCTACTTTGTGATAAAGTGGTGTTAGGATCCGAAATGAAGAGACAACAAAGTCCGCTATTCTATAAATGGGACCCGAGATAAAGTCGTCGTCCCGCGTAATTCCGAAGAAGAAATACAAGGAGCGACCGAATAATGTATTTCTCGGAGATAATTGCATCTTTTGTTTTGGTTTCATTTGCGGAACAGACGGGGAAATAAACGACTCCACAATCGTTTTCCAATTTCGATTTCGGAACGAATCTTTGAATGAGTCGCTCTGGATAATCGTTCTCTGTTGGTTTTACCCAAGAATACAATACACTGTTTTGAGTCTTTTTTTCAACGATTTGCATTCGTGATGTCGATTCCACAAAATTGGATATAGAAAGGGAGAATGGCACCTCTAGATTTTCAATTGAAGTAAATTATTGAGTACAACATCTTCTATTACCGGAGAGAGAGAGAGAGAGAGAGAGAGAGAGAAAGCAGAGAGCCATGATTTTCGCTACTGTGCTTTATCAACGGATTTTTAAGCTATCGAAACCTTTGTTATCAAACAGAGGGATGAAATTCACACATGTCAGTTACGTTCCCAAAAGAGAGGGCATTAGCAGTATTGATTATTAAAATACCCATAAAAGCTTGCAATTATCAATTAACCAAGGTTAGAATTCTTGAAAGCTTACGCATGAAGCATATTATACTTTATTTGGTTTCCAAGCTGAAATAATAGTAATTCGTTAGTACGGTTTTATCAATCAGAGTTTACAATTTTGTTAAATATTTGCAGAAGGATTAAACATTGAAGCTAAATGGTATTTTCAAATATTATTGCACAAATGTAGATTTATCTTTCCAAATATTGTGGTCCGTCGTTGAAATTACCAATCGGTAAAATGCATACATTTTTTTAGCCTGCAGTTTCTTCTGTAAAAATGCTGAAATAGTACTTATAACTATATAAGCTAAAAATTATAAATTGAAACACAAATATTTTAGTAATTAACTATGATACATTAGTAGCATGTTCTAAATAAATGGGTAAAAACGGTTTTGTCAGTGAAATGTTCTTCTATTCAGTTATCCACGTTACTTATCTAATGGTTACGGAGTTGCAACCAAAATGGCTTCATTATTAAAATTATTATGTTTTACCTTGCTACGTTTTATTGTAACTTCGAATTAACTAAATAATGGACCTTATGCGTAATAAACATACAATTAAAGCATGTGAATGTACCAACCCTACTAAAGCCAATTCGTTATAATGGGGTATAGAAAGCTTCTTTGTAGCTTGAACTACGTGAACCTTCACCCAATAAAATTAACAAGTAGGTTTCTTCCTCTGCATTGTATTTATTCTTAACGAGTTAATTGTACGGCGGTACCTTTGGGTACCAGTTTTCCTCAAAACAAAGTACTTTGTATTTATTTTTATTTTGCATTATCACCATGGGTAGTCTGCTTGCGCAGTACCTAGAAGTCGTTTCCCCAATTTTCCCTTCACTTCTTCACTTTTACTTCCACTGTACCTTCCAGCATAACCTTAAGTAAGCAGTTTCTTAGTAATGCATGTATGTATATAAATATGAATTTTCCTAAAGACAATACCCTATTGACGCAATTTCGTCACAACTCTAAAAATACGACCAAAATGAATATGCATCTTCACGTCCCCTGACACAAAGAATGTAAACACGCCCCAAGGAGTGCACGATTTACTTTAATAACCTCCAAAACCTCTGAAAGTGGAAAATATCAAAACTGACGCGTTCCCTGAGCAAAGTAATTCCGCCGCGAAAAAGAGCTGGCAAAAATTAACCCTCGGCCTCTCTTACGCAGAGACCCGGGATATCGCAAACAGCGAGAGCGGTGTGTGGTCACCCCCGATGGGGAAGGAGAGCTTAAATTTACACGTAAAAGGGAGGTATGTAAACGGAACTGATTCGCGACACGCAAAAATCGAAAGAGCTATCCCAATAATAGAAGAGAGGGTGCGGGCCCCGTTTCCCCTTCGACCCGCTGGGCGTCGCCACATTCCGCTTGTTTGCATGGGAATCCAAGGTCGCAAATGTGCCTACTCCGCTCCTATATACCTCCACATGACTTTCCTTTTCTATATTTGCGCGAGCATGTTCTCTACGAACCCATTTTTCCATCTTCATCACTTCTGCGAGTCGACCATCCGCATCTAATTAGGAGCCCCCCGAATACATTAGCGTAAATGCATAACAAACCATCTCAACTTTCGATTCCTCTCTCCCTTTAACCCTTTTTCAACATTTTACGCATAATTAATAGAAAAATTGTTAGTTATAGCGAATACCACGAAGTTGGGAGAAAAAAATTCCATAAAGTATACTTCAATATATTTAAATTTTAGGTCTATAAACTTACGGCCTACAGCTTAATCACTTTCTATTGATTATACTCAGAATTTGTTCGTTCTCTCTAATTAGTAGAAAAGCCTCAAATGTTGTTTTACCCTGTATGATTTCATTCAAAGGGAGTAATTGAAATTTAACTTTCTAGAATACACTAAAAATTACGAAACAAATATTATGGAAGCAATAAATTGAGTTGAGATAAGCTAGGGGTATGTGTTTCAGTAGAATAATATACAAAAATAATCTTTCATTATGGTTTGCATTTCATGCTACAAAGCGATAGTGATTTAACCATGAATGAATAATAATTAATTGCGTACCTTCTTTGGATTATGAATTTATAATTGAGTTCTAGCGAAGTCTTTAAATGAGAAAACTCTCAGTGAGATTACTTTAGGATGTGAAAAAGGTAAAGTAATGAGGAAAAAGTGTTTTATGGTGAAATAACTAATATTTCTGGTGGGTTTAGCGAGCATACAGCAGCAAAATTAAAATGAAATAGGGACCCAATTAAGCAAGATTCTACGAAGAAACCTATATTCCATGTAATTTCGTACACGCAAATAATTTTGAAAAATTCAGTTTGAATTGGAAATATAAATAACTTAAATGATGATGCTATATTATGATTATTATCAAAACGGGAATTGAGCGTAGGAGGATTATTTCCTCCCACCTACACTCAAATCCCATTACGTAACGTTTCTCATTCCAAAGTCTTTGACATAATTTATCCGATAACCATTTCCTGCTTTTAAAATCTGCTCCTTTGAATATGTCCAACTGAGCAATAATTAAAGCAATGGAAGTGAAAGATAATTCTTGCGGAGAAGAGAGTTACTCAGGGTGTCCGCTATCCAGCGATTAAGAAATTCCCTGAGTTTTAGAGGTTTTCCAGAGTAAAAATTTCATTTTTCCAGGGCGTTCCAGATTTGTACAAGAATTTTAGCCAAATTTTAGACATGTTGCGATCATTACACACTTCAGGTCAGCAAAATGGTGATAAACGGTTCAAAGATTCATCATGATATTTTATTGGCATCAGAGATGACCATAGAAACAGGCAACGCTATAGGGGCGCGTATTCGCCGTTATATATTGTAACATTATTTCCTTGCATGGACATTTATTTGTTGTTATATCTTTATTTGTAGGTATTGTTTGTTAGAGAGTTACGCGAAAGAATTACGCGAGTGATTTGTTTTTAATGTCGTTTACGCCGATGCGGCGCTGTGAAAAATGAGTGTGAAAGATAGGAAAGTGATTTTCGAAGAGTGCCAAAAAAGCTCTCGGGGGGTGTAGGTCAAAGAAAAAGTGTCCGGCCAAAAAAGAGCCGTGGACGGGAGGAGGCGAGACAGCGGAAGCCGGCGAAGACGCCCGGGAACCGACGACGCCGAGGAAAAGAGCAGAAACGCTAAGTTTTAAATACTACGAACACAGTGACTGTTGAAAGCCGTAAAGTGCTTCGTTTGTGATTTTGGAAATTGATTCAAATAACTTTGTGTGATGTCGGAAATCGATTCAATTAACTTTCTGTAATTTTTGGAATTTGATCCAAGTAACTTTAATTGATTTTGCAGACAATGTGGAAGGATTTGTCTACAAATTTTGTTTCCTTTGAATACGAGTTTATTCTTTGCTATTCTTTTGTTGGATGTATGTCTTTTTGTAATTAGTTTTGGGGGCTTGTTTGAATAATATTTGCTCTGATCTATTAAAAGTCCTTGAAGAAAAATGGAAATGGTATCGCGATTTGTTTTCTCCCGTGGAAATTCCCGACAGAGGGGATCGCGACATCGCACCTAAAGCTGAAACACATAATTAAACGCTTGACGCGGGGCGACGACCAGCGGTTTGTTTACTTGGTTGTTAATGAAAATAGAATCGTTGCATTTGGTGCTTATCGTGGGGCACGATAAGGAGGAATTAAATTTAAAAGCTAACGAGAAAAATAGAATCGTTACAATATATATAAAAAGCAAAATCTGTCCCTCCGTCCGTACCTTCTCTATCTCAGAAACTATTTGTCGCAGAGCTATGAGACAAACTGCATTGTATTTCTAATAAGCTGAAAGCCCCACGAAAACTATTCTCATCACTATGAAGGCTCGGGTTCGGACCCAGGACTCCATAATACGTTTCCATAAGGAATGCTCGTAAAGTTCGTTTTTGTACTTCGCAGGCTTTGTTACTTTTACAGAATTAAATTGGAAATAATGGTTCTACGAAGTCAAGAAAAGTACCTAACGAAGGTAAATTAAATTAAGAATCTTTTTACTGTCGTAAAATTCGCATTTTTTTATCGAAATCACGAGAATTTGACAAAATAAACGAAAACTTTGTTAAATTTCGTCGTAGTAAACAATCAGTCCTCCTGACGACCAGGGTGGTTGTTGAATCCGATACATTCATTTTCCAACAAACACACACGGGGATTTTAAGTCCATACTGAATTAATGGTAGGAACTAATGTCAGAATTTATGAAGAGGCAATTTACTGAGATTTAAGCGAATGTAAATTTTGATATTTATAGTAGGAAAAAAATTACGGCCATTCTGGAGTTTTTCTTTATCAAACCGCTTTACAAAAGACATTTATACGTTCGTTTGTGGTAACAAGATGACGAAGAAAGATTACTTAGAGGAAGGGGAAGATTTATTTTTGAGAGACAGAATTTTAACCCAAACTTGATTAAATAGCAGAGATTTTAAAGATACCTATTAAGTCATCTATATTTAAAGTTGCATATTTATTAAAATTTTCAAATTAAGACCCGCCATGAATGACGGGAGAGTTTACTAGTTATATTTTAATTCGTATAAAATAAATCGGTCATCCTACATAAGGAGACCAAGTTTGTGTTTTCACGCCAAACCATTTCAGTGAAAAAGTTGTTTCAATATGAAATGAAAATCTCTTGTCCCTTTGTGCTTGCCTCGACTCCATAATATGAAAGAAAAGCCTCATGTGAATCTTATATAAGCTAAAAGTTGGCTCACATTATCCAATTTTGAATAAACACCAAATTAATTTATAAGTACACATTAAATTGATCTGGGAGTAACTATAAAATTTTCAGTCACATTATAATAAAAAGAATCCAGCAAGTCCCACCTATTTCATCATAGGAGTTTCTCTATTTCATCATTTCACAGGAAAACCCATTACCTTCATCTACAGAAGGAAATTTAGACATGAATTGTCTATTTATATTCATTTATTTATTAAATCTAAACGCTGCAAGTTGCTATGGTTACCAGGTGGCAACGGTTGATTTTACATCTATTCTCTTATTCGCTCGCATTTTCCAGCTGTGATTTTGTAAAAATTACCAAACATTCCGTATCACCAACGTACATGATGTCTGCAAATTATTATTCTGAAGGTTTATCTCGGCTCTCTATTTTATGTTCATTATTCTGATGAAGGAATGACTGAAGATAGAAATGCAATCGCTCCTACGAGATGAAATGAGATATTATCGATGCTAACGAAATAGGTAATATATATGATAATAGCAACAGTGATTTACAATCAAAAGTTGCAGTTTTGACTTTGTGGAAGAACGAACGAACGTTGAAACTTCCACGATTTATGTATAATGTTGAAAATTTTACATTAAAAATAGCGGAAGTTGCAAATTCTGTTTTAATTTTCGGCAATGATTTAATTCTGGAATAATAAAGAGAATGAATAAAATTAATTCAGGAATCCAAAGTAGAAAGATATTGTTTGAGGTCAAAATGATTGCGTTATTTTAATTCTCCCGCCATCTATCCCAAAAGACGAATCTGCTTTCTATGACGCAAGCGGGAACAAAGGAGAGGTTCGCGGAAGAAACTAATCTCAGGTTCGTCGGAGGAGTTTCGCAGAAGAAAACTGATTGGCTCAGCTAAAACCGCCGAAGGAATAAGACATGGATGGCCCTCTTATGAGGATGACTTCTTGAGGAAGCGCTGCGCTCTGCTTCTTCCAATGAGAGGGAAGTTCGCAGCAACAGGATGTCGAGACTTATCAGAGTGGAATAGATGTATGGGGTTTAAGCTTCCGATGGTAAGCGCCATAAATCTGTGCGGTAATTAGACCAGCTAACGAATTTTCTAGGAGGATCTCGAAATTTAATTCCGTTCCTTTGGTCTTCCCATTCGAAATCTCTGAAATCTTCAAGAGTTCAAGTATGGACTGCTCCTCTAAAGAGAGGAACATAAATAGCTGACCTATACATCGATATGATGTCGCTGACAAAAAGAAATTTAGGTAAAACATTTCTCATTATTTCTTATACACCATTAATTTCATATCCTTTTTTAATTTGTATATTTTAAAACAAAACTACTATGCATACCGCACAATTATTCAAATTAATAAATACAGCATGAAAATATAAATATTGGTTATTTATGATTAACGTGGATGTGTTGAAGAAGCTTTAAAAGAAAAACACTTTAAATTTAAGTGAAAAATGGGCTTTTTGCAGCCTGTAACGAACGTCATCTCAAAGAGCCTCTTCATACGAGTGGTCTAAGTTTTTCCATTAACTCCCAAATTACTTCGCAGTAGATCAAAGGGAGTTACATTTTTGAAAAAGGTGAAAAGGTAGTAATTTAGTTTTGATCTATTGAAATTTTGTGTAACGAGATTTTGGAATTGGTTCATGAAAATTCATACAGTTTAAATTATAACATTTTAACTCTGTGAATAATCTTAGGCAAGTCGAATAATTAAAATTTTTCTGGCGTCACTTACTCAAGTTTAGCTTCCCTTGTTAGCTATAAATTTTCATTTCGGGTGTATTTCGTAAATCAATACTAGAAAATAAACTTTCTTACAGCAAGGAAGGACTGGGCTAACTTAGTGATTATGAATT
Source organism: Sympetrum striolatum (assembly GCA_947579665.1). Lineage (NCBI taxonomy): Eukaryota > Metazoa > Arthropoda > Insecta > Odonata > Libellulidae > Sympetrum > Sympetrum striolatum. Next base: position 47,303,989 of record OX388351.1, on the reverse strand, counting down.
ATGCAATACAAAAAAAGTTTCTGAAAATTATTATGGAACGAAAGATGCTTTAGTAATATAAAAATATGCTCATTGGAAAGTTGTCTCCTTCAAAGTTTCTCGGATCAGAATTTCTTTACTGTAAATATAGTAAACCCTATGCAACATCGCTACAAGGAGATCCTGTTGCTGGAATGTAACTAGGAACCGGAAACGACGATTTCTTGCCGTTGCATTTTGAAAGGTAATAAATAAAAGGTCAAATACGAGATGAGACACTTGAGAAATATTTTCTGGAGCTGACCGAGTATGCGGCAAATTCTTGGACGGGAGAATCTTGACCCAGGTAAGAGGTGCACAAAAAAACTCATTCCGAGAAATTCGTTACGAGAATTCCAGTAAATATAGTGACAGAAAAAACGTGCTAAGTAGATGATAAAAAGAACTGTTTGCACAGTCTTTTCACAATAAAAGCTCAAAATCTCTGTAGAAAGGTAAGTCGATGAGAAGCTTAAGTATTCTTTCGATGGTGGAAGATCCAATATCCTCAATAACCTAATTCAATAGGAATTTTACGAATTTGACCAAAGTTCCGAGGAAAAGGTCTTTTAAAAAGCGTTTCTCCAATTTCAAAGTGCATCTCCAATCTCTGCAATAATAATGTAGGTCAAACCTCAACCTTACACTGTTTCTCGTGGAGAAGAAGAAATTGAATTTTCTAGCAGTAATCGCAAACTAAAAGGAACTGTCGGTCTAATTTCAATCAAACTGAGCTTCGGACGACAACATTGTAGAGAAATATTCTATTCAGCCGACGCAATGCTTAAACAAAAGTATATCACATGAGTGTAGAGATTAATGAAATCGTTTAATATAGCATTTAATTACATATCTGGGTAGATTAAATCAAAACAATTATTCTAAAAACATACACTTTCAAATATTACGAATCCATCTCTAGCCTTTCCTAAATTTAACCTTTCAGTGTTAATACTTGTAAAATACTGAACACTAGAATAGTGAAAACACCATATGAAAAAACTGTCTGTATCTATAAAAATAATTCATGACAGACGATACACATTTACGTGGAAAGGCTAAACGAGATTATTAATATATTGATTCAATAAAACTCGCAATCAATGAAATAGATCAATCGCATCGAATGTGATAGTAAATATTATCAGCGTTCATCTACAAGGAGGGAACAATATCAGCATCAAAAACCATATCTATGTTAAACCATGGATGAGATAATCAAGTTTGTAGAGTATTAAGATATAATTGAATAGCAACACGCATTCACTAGCGAGATACAACAATCTTTCTTTCTCTGAAATCCGCGAAAACATAAACATTACAGAAGATTACGTAAGATAAGAGCATGGATTACCTTGCAAAAAGTACGGTTTCACTGGAGATGAAACGTGATTTTTTCGTCCCAAAAGAAATTCCCATGCACGTGGCAAGGTCAAAATAAAGTGCGCAGTATTTCATTATAGAGGACGCTCTCCCAGTTTCCATTGTAGTCACGGCGATATTTCATATCTGGAACGAGATTTTAATCTCACTTCTCGGTTTGCTCGAAATTTCGCTTTCCTCTGAAAATTTCTTTCCGAGATTTTCTGGAACAACTTCTTCGTATTATAAATTGACGCAGACGAGATTATCACGAGCTAATCGCCTCCCGAATTGACGGATAAAGTCCCTGCTTCGAGGGGAAAACTTTTCTTGTTAGGCAAATCAAAGGACACACAGGTCTGGAATAATATGCTTGACTCGGCGACGTCTCATCCAAATGAGCACTACGCTGCGTTAAAAAAGCTCTCGACGTCAATCCGTACAAAGACTCTCCAGTCAGAAGCCGTTCCCATGACAACTTGTATTTGCCCTCCTGATATCGTTTGTAACCTTAGTCTTTCATGCATCACTGGGCATTTTAATCCTTCCCCGGATCCTTTGAACAAATATTGTATTCAGATATAGAGCAAGACGACCAAGGAAGTGTCTGGCTACGATAAATTCCGTAGAAGCGAATGACTAAAACAGCAAATCAGAAGTAGATAATGGAGTAATGCTCTCATTTTCTTCTGTCCATTCAGACATACAATTATTTTTGTAAATTTTAAATAACGATAGCATTGAAAATCAAAAATTTAACTGAAATTACCTTCATAGTAAATTGAGTAGAATGGCAACCTGGGGAATGAATAGCTATAGCAATAGAGATTTGAGGATTATTCTAATAAAATTGTGACCTGTTAAATAAATTAAAACAAGTAATAACACCTTATCTTCAATTTCCCACCTCGATCAGAAATATATTCGATTGAATTTGGTGATATTTTTAGGGTATTAACTTTTCATATTACTAATCCTTACAGTACTGGGCATGGTACACTAAAGTATATAGAACCGTAGCTTTAAAGTTCAATTGTAGTCATTAAAAGGATTATTAATCACTTTTTAACCATAGACACAACTTTATCAAACTATTTTATAACAAAAAATCGGAAAATAGCAAAAGCTGAAAGAATTATAGGTTTTATTCAACCCTTTTCTGGTTAAAATACTAGAAAACTAGCAAGAACTATGAAAATAAACTGGTGAAGAATCCCTTGTGGAAACATACGATGGAGCTCCCAGATTTTATTAACCTCGTTTTAAGCGGTTAAATTTCTCTTCCAGAAAGGATATACTATAAATAGAAGAGGAAGTTTTTCTCCAATTTGGAGGAAGAATCAGTCCCCCGACTCTTTTACCCACTTTTTGTCAAACTCCCGCAAAAAAGTGGCACTTTATCGAAGCGGAAAAAGAAGACAGAATAAACACCTCGTAGGAAATTACTGCCGACGACATCTGGCCGCCTTGGTAATTTAACCGTTATTGCTTATCAATTACTGCGCCATATGGACACGTACAACCGTTTCCCATAAGCCTCTGCAGCGACGCGAGTTTCGTGGGAAGTCCTGGGCGGCGTCGAAATTGGATTTGAGTTAGGCCCGAAGGTCCGACAGAGGGGAGTGCTGGCCCTGGGCAAGTTGTTCGAAGGAAATTTTACTGCGAGCGAGGGGCGAAATTGCCAAGGCTTTTCGGTTGCCGCGCTCCGTTTCCAAGAGTACGTCCGGAGGCCCTTTTGGATGGACTCTTGCGAAGCGGATGAATGGAAGGAATAATTGGGGCGCGTACACGTAACGAAGATGCTAATATAAATTGTTCCGTACGAAAAGGTCCGTCTTAATTGCTTCCTAGGGACTTAACTGGATTGAAGAGGATGGAACTTCAATGAAATATTTCGCAGAGGATGCGGAAAGATCAAGATCGGAAGTTCAGGCATGCTCTTGTTATGCATGTATGAACAAGGGTTTGCGACAACATGTTTCATCTCTCTTTCTGGCTCATCAAGTAGAATTTTATGCTCTAAAAAGTTCTAGTGATACTGACAAGGAGGGACCATCAAGTCTGATACGCCTCTTTGAACTGAATATTTTTCTCATGTAGAGGATGAGTTTAACTAAAGAGAAACGGGGTTAATCTAAATGGGCTTTTGTTACACAGGCAACAATACTAGCAGAATAAGTAAGGAGTGACCCGCATTTTGCTACCAAGTATTTCATCTTATTCTTATTTCCCTTCGTTATACTAATTATTGTTACTCTTTGAAGGACTTACGGACTAAGTTTCTATTCTCCTACCAGATATCCGTTCAAATAACCTAATTTCATAAATGTATATGAACCTCAACGACCGAGAGCATCCCTAGAAGTATGGGTTTGGTAATTATTTGTTTTTCATTGGCAATAATGATCATAGAGGAAGTATAACTCACTAAGTCGAGTCTACAAAGGTATTTTTAATGAGAATAAGCTAGGTTTCAATTGCATCGTCTTCAGCTTAATTGCAAAGAAAACTGACCAGCATCAACCAATTTTCTTTTATTTCACTTAAAAATGTTACGTTGTAAAGAAACCTAGGTTTTTCTTACCAAAAAATCTTTTCTCGGACTCTACTAAGTGAGTTTTATTATCATTACGAAGGAGTTCTTCCATCAAATAACACCTCAGTCTGTCATTCCACTAGTTAAATTGGCCTCTTTATCAAAATTGTTTATATACCTATAAAATTAACCATAGCAGGCGCAATTATTTATTTGACTTAGTTAACCACTATTCTAAGAGCTAAAACTAAGCTCGCGTTTGACTGATTTAGAATAACGATGATTGGAGCGAATTAATGCCAACGTTTTTATTTATAGAAATAAAGTCCTTATTTTATAAAAAAAACGCTGACGTTAATCCAAAGTGAAAGCTTTCTTTCCTTGTCTACCTCAAAGAAATTTAATAACACTCCTTGCCCTAAATTTCAGAAGGAATACACACCATATTAAACCCCAGCAACGAATTCAGAGGGATTCGAAAGGAGAGAAAGTTTTGAATACCAACATGCGAAATATGTTTCTGCTCACACGATAAACAGAACTAATAGCGGCAAATAAGATATGGCCTTCATCACCTTTCACCGTCCATCTCTCCGCAGATGCCACCTCGTATACTTCTTCCGACCATCTCATTTTAGGATCCACAGGCGGAAACTGAGTTATCCGGAGGTATCGCGGGCAGCCGTAAAACCAGAAAAGGACATCCGAGATCGCTGCGAAATCGGAGTGTGGGTAGAGGAACCATAAAATGAAAAAAATTGAAGAGAGTTTGGGAGTCAGGCATGGCGACGGGGGATGGTAGACCACCAGTCCCATAAAGAGCGGGAACGACTTGGCGAAAGTGTGACTGGGGAAAGAAACAGGGGAGGGATATTTTTAGGGGTGGAAGTACATCACTCGAAGGGCTCCGAATGCCAACTGAGGCCTCGCTTTTTTAATATCGAAAAAGTCCATGGTGATGAAAAGGGCGGTATTCGGAATCTATTCGAAAGGGATCGATGCAAAGGATATCACCGAAATGGGTCAACCAAATACGATGAGATGGACGAGGAGAAAGGTGCATTTTCAATCCATTGTAATATATGGTAAAACGAGAAGGCTTTATAACCAAAAAAGATGACGTAAATCGAAAGTATGTCGCTATTACAAACAAAGACAGAAATTTAAAAAAAATAAGACTATGAAATAGTCAATTGAAGTAAATAAATGGACATAAATATTATAGTACAGAGTATAATCCATTTAAGCAGCCGGTACTTTTCGTAGCTAAAATTTTTTAATGTTATAAGTTGAAATGACTTAGTCAAAGTTCCAATAAAATATCGTTTAATGCAGTATCAGCGCTTTTAATATGCCTCGACTGGTAAGGTCATTTTGCACCAGTTGACCCGTGCCGGGAATTACTTACCGGGACTACTTTCACCATAGGTGAACACGCTAACCCTTCGACTAACCGGAGGTCTTTAGTTCACTTTAACCAAGCACACAATAAAAGTTTATTTACGGGACATTTTTTGATAATTCACCTGCCTGATTACTTGAAAGCTGAAAACGATTGTGGCTCTGGCAAATGCAGCATAATTTATCCAATGTCTTATACTTTCTATTGCATCTAATTGGAAGAACAAGAAAAAAACCTTTATTCAAAATCACTCTTTTAATTCACCCTGGTAGATTTCATATTATAGTAGTCATAAAAAAAGGGTAAAACATACGGGAAAGATAAATGTCTACTCTGTATCAGTGCTGTGCTATCCTGTTCAAAAATAAAAATCCATCAAGGTACGACAGCAGGACTAAGACCAGCTTTACGTATAGGCTTGGCCTTCCTTGGGACTCATCAAAATTCAGTCTCTAGTCAATGTTCATGATACCTTTGAAGCGGTAATTGCCCTTTGTTACTCATGCAGTCAAAAGGTACTCCAGTCTTTGAACAACCATCCAGTGATTTCCGTAGCAACTATACGATTCATAAATATTTATAAAGAATCAGAAGGGGCATCACTAGTGGAATAGGCTAGGGTCTCTTTGTTTTAAGGAGATACTGAGCAGAGAACACCTTAGAGCGCAAATAGTAAACCACATCTTCGATTTGCCTCTAGATAGTTCTTAACTAATTTTCAGCACATGTGCGGTTCAATAATTAATTACATAAACAAACAATAAAGAAAAATAAATGAGCATAGGGTCGTATGCTACTCAATAAATCAGAGAGAGGGTGTTTGGGGAGCGTGAAATAACTACTCTTCCCTGCAAGTGTCTGGTCGTGTGGTTGGCCGGAAATGGGACCAAGGAAAAATAAGGCAAGGTGAAAAGAGCACATAGACCACCCCTTTTATTATTATATTTTTTAAGGGGTCGAAAGATTTAAAGGGTGTTTGGGGCAGTGGGAGAGTGAGTTACCGAGCCACGAGGAGAAGTCCCGCGTTGAAATAAAGCCAGGGGTGGTGTTGGAGAAGCGCTATTCCGCCTTTTTTTTAAAGGAAGTTAAAGTGGTACTCTGCTCGGGGTTTGATCGATGGAAGGTGAATAAACCTTTCCTTCCCAGTTTAAAAGCGAAGATAAGGGGATTATTCGAGTGTATTTTTAAAGAGGAAAACTTTGGCGCTTCCAGCCGGGAGGCCTCCTCCCTTTAACGCTCTCTTAATGCCGGAGAAAATAAGTCGCGGAACTGGGCGTTTTGGATGAGCAAACAATAAGAGTTGTGGGAGAGGTGGATGAAATCGCGGGGGATTTGGGAGGGCTTTGCGGAGGTTGGGATATTCAAGGATTTGGTTCATAATGCCCGAATATCGGAGAGACTTTCCATCGGATGCTACGAGAGGAGACTCGATTTTGAATATCGAATAATTTGCCCAAAAAAGATGAGATTCCACGAGGTTTTTTGGTTTGAATTTTCTCTTAATGTACACTGAGTTTCCAGGTAATATTTAGCTGAGTCCTGTACTTATAACACCTTCATCTCCCTCGCAGAGAAAAAATTTGGATACATAGAGACACAAACTCAGAAAGCTGTTTCATTTTAAAAGTGGGCTTCATTACCTTAACAGTAAAGTTGGTTATGCACGTTAGGTTGGTTACGTGCATGAAACATGGTTTTTAGATAATATTTTATAGTGTTTTGAAATTAAATTTGATATGAAGAATCCTTAAATTTAATTAATTATTATTAATTAAAGCTAATTATTATTACTTAGTTAAAGTGACTATTACTATTCGGTAGGAAATTAAATAAAATTAAAACTGTTTCAATTGAAAATGTGGCCAATTCATATTAGTTTAACTCTCGAAAATACCATAGTGTTATACATACTATCGCATTAACCATAAGTAGCGTATAGAACTAAATTTTCCGTTTATTTCAACTCTCTGCTATAAACTAAAACTCCGAATAAAGATTTGTATTAAAACTAGACGAATATTTTTTTATTATGAATATTTTCTTGGCTATACAGTCATCCAGAAGGTAGGCTTGATTCTTAGCCCAGATCAGCCAGCAATGGCTTAGGATATTGAATGAGACAAGGAAGTATAAGGAGGGAGGTTTTTCTCCTTTGTTCTGATCCTTCTACGACCAGTAAGATGTAAGTAGAAAATATCTACATGAAAACAAAAAATGACCATAGGAATGAAATTCAATAGCATTTAATAAGAGTCGACCAGGATTAGTGTTATTAATTAATCAATAGTGAACTTAGTTCAAAGGCTTTTGTGTAGATAAATCTATAAAAAAAGACTGACAATCAAAGACATATATCTAAAAACAAGACTGAAAAAATCAAAACCAAGATTTTTGCGAGACAAAAGTAAACTAAATATGTATTTTCCTCAATTTTGTATCAAAAGTCCAATACAAAATATTTCATTTACAAGGATATCGTAGCAGTAGTGACATTTCCCTGCGAGCAATGATTACATGAGAAAATTTAAATTTGAATCTCACTTTGAAAAGCATGAGACACCACGCTATTATTCCAGTGTGGGTAATGGAATTCTCAACGAAGACCTTTGCATCAATGCGTGAAATTCGGCACTGTTCGAGTTTACCAGCAGAGAAAGGAAACGGAGTTCGACAAGCGGTAAGAGGAGGAATGGGAAATAAATTCATGGGTAAGAAATTCGTTTCCCTCTTCAATATTGAATACTGAGGTCACTTACACATTTAAATCTGCCGACCCTAAAAGGTCGACGAATCGCTGGAAAGTCGATCTGTAGCCTCATCGACCGAATATTCAGGATTACAATCCCTTTCAACGAATGGCCACGGAGCAGAAGTGAGCGTCAACGCAAACATTTCTTCAGACAACAATCGTTCACATCAGGGTCGATTTGCGATTTTAATTTCCATTTCGTTGGAATAATGTTTTCGATCGACTGAAATCATCCTTAGGCATTGCTGGAGCTATTTGCTTCCGTTCGGTTTTCATTGCGCTGATCTCCTCTGAAGTGATGGCTTTCTCAACTGAGAAAATATTATCAAGAAGATTTTGGAATAAGGGGAAATAGTCGCAGTGCCATAATCAATGTATCACAGTGAATATACTAACTACCGAAGAAGCCGTTGATAGGCAATACTTCATGTCAATGAAAAATAACAGCTTGAAATCCTCATGAAAACCTTTCACAACATTATTTACTTCTCTATCGTTCAATCATTTAAGGCGATAAAATTATTAAATGCATGAATTTAACAGATATGCATATTTAGTCTGCTGATTTTCATATATACGTTTGCTTCAATAGCAAAAATTAACACGATCGAATCATATACTTTTAAATTATAAATACTACATGTGGAGTAGCATAGAGAAGAAGGTGAATGCAGTAAAGATTAGTTTTATAATTCAACACCCTCTCGTCGATTTTGAAAATTCTGATTTCTTTTTATTAATTTTGTTTTGGAATCAGATACCAAATTATTCTTTCTCGTATTTCCATCGCATAACCTATGTTAATGGTGAGGTGGGGGGAAGATAAAGTTTTAATTGTAGTAACTAGGCGTCGGCAGAGAAAACGGATAGATAAAATTCTTATTTATTTATTTATTCAAATTACGCTGCGATTAGGTCATCAGGCCTGGTGGCAGCGGTGCAGGGGGAAATACAAAATTACAAACGATTGAGGGAAGGGAGTGTTAAAGAAAGGTATTGCGGGTAAAATGCAACGGAAAATACCGAGGGAAAGACAAAGGAAATAGATTATGACAAAAGGGCGTGGTAAGTTACCAAAGAACGGAACAGGTGGCTTGAATAAGTAACATTCAAGTAAATGCAACTACCGAAAGGTAGAATCATCATAGCAATAACTTTTAATATTTTTCGGTTTAAAAACTGAAATGCAAGATGTCCCCGATAGCAATCCTATCACAACAAGTAGAAGAATAGGGATAACTATTGGAAATAAATATTTGTTGCTTTTATTCGCCACAATATATCGTCATATCTATATATTACTGTATTTTGTACTTTATGTATTCATCTATTTAAAAGCCTTCACTCCTCGATTTCAGCACTCTCAAAATTACTCAATAAATTCAAAGTGAAAGTCGTGTTTGACCTGAGGGGACTCACTCCGACCCAAAGAGAAGACGTTATCTATTCAATCATTACTTCAACGGTAGACGAATTAAAGCGGTTGAATGGGATCCTCCACGGAAAGAAGAAAGGGACAAAAAATTACGTGTTCCCCGGAGATATAGGCGGCGGAACGATCCATGAAAACCCGATGTGAATGAATGGCACAAGAGTCCCGAATAATCCAAAAGGAAAGAGTGCGGGTCGCGCGGAGGACAGAAGGGAATAAATCCGGAGTAAGAGCTTTCTTTTCCCATGATCGAGTTGTCTTTCTTCGGAATGGATTGCGAGGAGCCAAGTGTGCAACAATCGCCGAGAGTCATGGATACGGGACCCTTTTTTTACGATTCGCATAAACGGGGGGATAGCAAGGAGTCAGGGGTGAGAGAGGATGGGGCGATGGGAGAAAGCGGAAAGGGTTGAATCAGACCCAAAATTGGAATGAGTGGATGACGTTCCCCGATGACCGAATAACCGTCTCCCCTAGAATTCTTATTTTGTATCGGCATCCGAAGCTCGAGTTTGCCAATTTTGATGGCCTTTTACATTCCTATTTTACAAGAGACATAAAAGAGAGTTGGTGATGCGTTGGGGGACGTCTATAGAGGACGAATGCTTCGATAAACAAGTTAGAGGATGGAAAATCAGCCCTAAATCCATTTTTCCCACTGAACACAAGTTTAGGCATAAATCATTTCTTTTTTAACTGTTCGCTGAAGAGTTGGCAAGGATTAAATTTCGCCCGAATACGTAATACTTCAAAACATAAGTTACATAGTTTATATATGTAATAATAACTTATAATACTCCTTTATATTACAAATATAAGTAATGTAAGATAACATTATTCATAACTGTAATCATAACTTATTATAATAATACAGGTGGTATATAAAAAAATTGGTGGTGGTGGTATATATAAAATTGAGAAGGTGGTATATATAAAATTGAGAACCTTTGCTATGTAACCCACCGCATCCCTTACCCCCTCCTTTCCTCCTTCCCCCCCTTTTTCCTCCTTCCGTTACTTGCTACCTTCTCTCCCCTCCCCCCTTTCATGTGTGTATATATTCGGAAGTGTGTTTTACTTGTCACCTGATGATGTAGCGACGCTTCGAAACCTAGGTCGTGTTTTTCAGATATTTAGTGGTCTAGTAAAAGTGTATACCATGAATTTTTTACAAATTAAGAAATACCACAATGTGAACCCTGAGATGGTTTCGTTCAAGTGGTATATGCAAATAATTTATAGTACTTAACCACAAGAAATAGTGCAAAGAAGGAATAAATATTTGAAGCAGCCTAGTAATTTTTTTTAGTGTTACGTTTATATAAAGGACTGTCTTAAAGGAAGATTTGTTGGCTTCCAGACAAAAATATTACCGCTTATTTTCATCGAAGCATAATTAAACCTGGATTTGGATGAAAGTGAAGCATACAAAATTGACTTTTTTCCCCTGTATGTATATAAATATATAAATCTAATCTCAAATCCATGTTACATTTCAGAGTTTTAAGGCATTAATTGAGTTATTTCTTCAAGATAGTAACATCAATTGGTAAATTATTAATGCATTTAATCATTACTTTCTTATTCAATTTTGTAATTGAATCATTTAATACTCATATTTTGTAAGAAATATTTAATTTTTTCATAAATTCCTACGAAAACTTCCACCTTTATTGAAGAGTAATAACTGATATAGAGCCTTCTGCACTATTTCACTCCCACAGAAATTTACGAAGATTGACAGTACAAGTACAGAGAATCACGTCATTCTGCGCCTTTTAAAATTATTCCGTGAAAATATTGATGAACATACTCCTCTTCATTTACTTCGAAGGAGTACGTAATTTAATCTTTCTTAGAACATCCAAGAGTTGGAAGTTGGAAGCCGATCCAGCCCTGTCTCCTAAAGTTCATAGACGGTAACTCAAACTTCGTTAAATTTTCTTATTTCTTTGGTAACTTTCACCTATCGCATGTGCTGCTTCCTTAAGTTTCATCAAAGTTGTCGAATGCTGCTGTCACACACCCCAAGGATTGCACGAAATCTGCTCGTTAGCAATAGCTTTAGACTATTAGATTTTAGATTTAGATATGTACCCCGCGAGCCGCCAGAGGCGTATGGCAGGGGGTGTAATACACCACCATTATTCATTTCTCCCTATTAGCATCTCTAATAACCTGGTGGAAAAAGGACCAAAAGTAATTATCCGTCCTTGCGATTACTTCCCTATAACGCTTCGTCGATGCCTCTCGGAGATCGCGTTCGATCCTTACTGGCACTAATATTTCACTTACTTCGTCTATAAATTGTGAACGACTGAACTTTTCGAAAAGTTTCCGACGATATTCAGATTTTCTCATCTGTAGTGAATTCCAACCTAGGGACTATCATTGACGTAACGCTGCTATAAAACCTGAAATCCCCGCAAACGAATCCGGCTGCTCTACGCTGGACCATCTCTAAATATGAGACTAAACCTACTTCGTGTGGGTCCCAAACCGCACAGCAGTATTCTAGACTCGGACGAATAAGAGAAAAGTAAGCTATTTCTTTGACTCTCGATGAGGATCCTCTCAACGTTCTAACAGTTTATCTTTGCATTCTATTCGCTTTTCCTATCTCATCTCGAATATTTTCTTTAAAAGATAAGTTAAACGTGACTTTCTGACCCTTGAGTCAATGACCTACCAGTTAAAGTTACTACCAAATTATCCTAACAATAACATATCTCCACATGTATTGTGAATCTTTAATAATCCATAGGTATAATCTATGTGTACTTTTAACGTATATTTTAACATACGTTTATTCTAGGTGTGACAAGGAACTGAAAAACCATCATTATCGTTGCTTTTTTGCTAAATGATTTTACTGCAACTTCAAGTTACTGAAAAATATTTCAAAAGGAAAAGTCAGATATTAACGTTTACGCTAATTTTTAGTAGTTTATCAAATTTAAACATGAAATTCTTTCCAATATGGAAGGAAAAGCGTTTGGGTGCATTTGCACATAAGGAAGTGCACCCTGAAAAAATACCAAGGAAATTCGGATACGAAAAATGTCTAACGGGGCCGGGAATCGAACCCGGGATCTTCCTCTATACTGGAGGCTGCTTTAGCCAACATGGACCAATGTGAAAATGAAAAATAATATACAAGGCCATTGCGTATATACGCAAGTATTATAGAAGTAGTATTGTTAAAAGTGCTTCGACAGCTTAGGTCATTTCGCTCATTGGCTCCCATCGGGAATCGAATTCGGGACCACTTTCACCAAAGGCAAACGCGCTGTCCACATGACTATCCGTGAGCTGTACAAGTACAGTGGTACCTTGGTTAACGACGGCCTTAGTTAACGACGGACTTGGTTAACGACGAGTTGCTGTAACCAAAACATATCTTGGGTAACGACGTAGGATTTGGCTTACGACGCCCCGTCGATTGGTCTTTCCGGAGTTTCATGTGTTTCAGCACTTCTATTTATAATCACTACATTATAAACTAATATTTGGTGTACGTTATGATGTTACATCATAAAAACACACTGAATAGCAGCTAGCGGAGAGTATTAAAAATAGTTCAATGCCAAATTGTAGCTAATTCACATAGGCACATGTTGTCTCACCGGAGTTAAATCGGTAAATATTATAAGTTTTGCTTCCAATAACTGGGGTGCGTCCTCGACGCCAGGAAATACGGTAATGCATTACCATAATTATACCTGTGGAAAATCGCGCCTTGGATAACGACGGTTTTGGTTGACGACGATTATCCTGGAACGGATTTGCGTCGTTAACCAAGGTACCTCTGTATTATAATTTGCAATAGTGAGAACCTCATTCACCCCATCGCAAACCAATTCCAAAATGGTTTTTCTCGCATACAATTTTCAGGTTTGGTTCCGATGCTTCCCAGAAGATGGAGATAACCGCGGCATTGAAAAATAAGTAGTCATAAGATTCCCGCGCCACTTTGGGATGAAGCCAAAGAGAGCATCGAGGAGCCGAAATGCAATTGGATTTAATCGAAAATGGAATATCCGATAGAAGAGGAGGTTTCCTCAGAAGTTGGTTGAGGTGCTGAGATCACGATTTCCATAGGTCACACATCACTTTCACCCTCATTTGGTGCACGTCAAGCTTTGCAAACAAAACATCCATTTAGGACTTTCCATTAGCAAGTAAATTACTTTAGCTTCGTGATTCGAGAGAGAAAGGGAATTGGTCTCCCAGCGAGAAAGATTCGCTCCCATTTTTCACTTCGTGGCTTCGATCAGCTCTCCGTTCTTTCTGAAAAAGGTTTCCGCTCCCATAATAAGGCTTTCCAAGAAGCTTACGATAATTCCCTTATCATTACCTTGAAATGCTAATATAAAATGCCATCTTAAGTAGATGTTAGATTATTTGTCATATTATTTTATAATTGGAAGGGAACCTATTTTTCCAGTGCCAATCTCTAAAAAAAGATGGGAAGCATATCGCTAAGTGAAATATTCTTCAAGAATTACACCTTAAGAATGCTAAAATGTAACTTAGAAATTGTAAAAAAATATAGCAACTAAGATTACAATACTTATAACCAATAAATATTTTTTAAATGGCTAGTTTTAGTTTCCGCTAACAAAATCATCTTAAAATTTTAATAACAGCTACTGTTAGGTCTGGCAGGTATCTGTCGCCTCCCCTACAATAGAAGGCTTTTTCTTATTTTTTTTTCTTTGATGCATTCCTACAAATCTCTTTGGTGAAATATTTAATGAAATAATGTTAGAAGTAAAGTGAGACTTGTAAGTCTCAATCCAGCTCCTCAATAAACTCATCAGTTAATATCGTCATCAGATGAAACCTTACAAACAAAATGGGAATATACAGGGAAAAGTGTTTCGTAGAGTATTAATTATTGCCTAAAATATGTAAATTTTGCCTCGGAAACCACAACCTGTGGTTTCGAAGACTTACTTTGTCGTGGGAATGGAAGTAAATATCCTTTCATTAAGCGTGGAAGTGTGTTTGATTTCTCTAACAAATAATGGAGGTGATGAGAATGCATCAATGGCAGTTGGTATCAAGTCCTAAAACACTAGCATTCAAGACCTAGGACACAGTTCTAATTAATTGTCAAGGTGAGTGTGGCAATTACGCTTCCTGCCTAATTGGCAAACGTTCCCCCTCCACTATGCATTTGGATTGGTCCGCCAACGACCATTTCCTCCACTCTACATGCTCCGGAAGCTCACTTGGGGGACTCACGGTCAACGCAAAGCCATTGTAGGACTCTTATTGTGTTCTGCAGTGCCACAGGAAAATATCAATGCATCAAAAGTGAAAGTGATATACGGTTCGCCTGCTTTTAAACAGAGGGAAACTGAGTGGCTTTCAACATTTATCAAAGAGCCCCCAGAGGTGTCCCAACATTGACCTATGCTCTACAGTAGGTGAATAAATAGAATAAAGCTTTCGTAAGCCAACGAGGCGTTGTTTGCACCGAGCTTGTGTACAAACAGAGGTTTGGTTTAAAATGCAAATAGCAATTTGAATGTATTGAAGTAATTTTCTATTGCTTCGAGAACTGAGATATCTTAACTATAGAAAGTTTATGTCCAATGGAGCGATATTACATATTATATGGAATGCATGGTTTTCTAAATATTTAATTTAAATTTAAATTTTAATCTCATTTATTTCCGTAGAAATAAATGAGATTTTTACACAAATATATTGACTAGCAGGTTAGTTCCCTTACGTTTGATGGGGCAGCATCGAAAGGTATTCGAGGCCTTCGTCAAAGATTCCGAAAAAGTAGATAATGTCAGAGACCGCAAAGTCGGGACCTCACCCTCAGCAGTGAGATCAACTGATAAAGACTTAACTATGTTAAATGACGCGCAAGCGGTAGGTAAGCGGCGTTCGTCATCCCAAAAGAAAACGTCTCCCACTGCCCTAATTTTCCCGATTTTTTTCAGTTTTTCGCCCGTTTTGCACCTCTAAACTCAACCAAAAAATTTAAATTTTATTTTAAAGCCTCCAGCGCACTAAAAATCGTTGCGGGAGATTGAATTTAGACTCAGATTTTGCTAAAAGTGTTTCATCCCTTTTTTGAGGACAGACGGACGGACACGATTCTGTCCTAATATATATAGGATATAAAAGGAATACTTAATGATTACTTATCCGTTTTTAAGTCAAAAATGCATTTAATCGACTAACAATTCATATAGTTGGCCTTTTTGGATCTTCTACATTGAACAGAAGCAGATAGTACTCGAGCTTTTTTATCTGAAGTAAGATCGAAAATTCAATAAAACTTTTATGTAATAGTCGGGGTTGGAGCTTAAATAACTATTTTAGAGGTGTCGCAAATGGGTACGGAGAGCATAAAAAAAGTCTTTTAACTTTTTCCTCCTGATTATTTGAATTTCAGTTACCCTTACACAAAAAATATGTGTACAGTTAACTTGCAGACTGATCAATATGAGAATGAGTAAAATATCACAGAATTTTCTACATGTGTAACGAGTAGTCTTAGACGTTACCTTTGTATCGGTCATATCGACCCATTATGAATGTTACATCTCGCATTTATTTGATATGGCAATTGCATCAATATCTTTATCATAGCCTTAAAATAACAATCGGACACATACTAAATTTGTTACAGGTGCATAAAATAGATAGAGTTCCCAATCCGAAAACGTTAGGTTTAAATACACGTTTACTGCAAAACACAAGAAACATACTATAAGACGTAAAACCGCTACACATTTTAAAGGGATACTTGCCAAGGCAATGGATGATAATAAATCATAATTAAATACGGTGTATCAACTACCTACATATTAACAACGGAAATGTGTTTACATTGCTGACAAGGTTAAGAGACATTATGAAGTTCTTGAAAACGCCTTCATCTCAACCTTATTTATTAATTCAAATAATCAATCTTACAAACAGAACAAAATTCAGGTGGTAAGATTTATCAGACACAACATTATATCCTTACAGTAAATTAAAACATATATTCCTACTATTATTAGTACTTCGCGATATCTGTTGGCTGTTTCCTAAGCTTAAACTTATGTTTATGGTCCCCTCGAGCTTCATAATGTGGTTCCTCTATCCTGTCCTATAATTCTGTCCACGGCTCGCCTCCGTTTCTAACCTGAAAGATTCCTACTAATCTGTTTATCCTTCTCCTTTTTTCTAGTGTTACCCATTCCTTATGATGTCGTCTACGATAGAATGACTCGTTTTATGTATCATTTTACGAGACTCTAATTACTACCTAATTACAAATAAGCCGCAGCTCGAAACAATGAAAGAAAAGCAAATTTAAATCCAGTGCCACTTTTCCTACAAACCTGAGAGTCGCCATAAAGATCACAGGGAGTGCCTACCTAGCATATAGGAGCAACTCAAATAAATAAATAGCCACTGAAGGCATGTTTAAAATATCACTTTGTAGCTGCCTCAAAGTCCCTGCAATTGCCGATACAAGCAGCCCGTCGGTGGATACATTCGAGAGAGTATCACCGTCTTTCGATGAAAGGGTTCAATGGAGAGAAGAAAAGCCAACATTGGGCCGAATCACAACCACGTAGCATTCCAGCTCTCCGAACCCCCTCCGGCGAAAGATCACCCGTCTCTGCAGACCTTCCGTTGAAAGCTCTTTAATGAAAAAGACCTCTTTAAGCTCAAAGAACGGAGACGACTTCCAACCGATAGCGATAGTAGAGGTCGCAGGGAATGAAGCATGTGCAAGGAGGGCGGGAGATGAATCACACTGCCATCTGCAGGTGGTGAGGGGAGTTGCTCCCCCCCTGGGGTGCTGGCGGTCTGCAAATCGAAGCGTCCGTGGGAATGAATGGCTCCTGGCCTTCTCTTGGGTGACGCTGGGATGTCCGTGGGGGATGGAGGCCGGGGTTCGAGAAATGGCTCGATTTGTGGAAAGAAGCGGAGGAAACCGCAGGACATGACAATCGAAGAGGCTTGCTTCGGAAGGGTGATTAATAAAGAAAGAGGAGAAAAAAGAATAACTGAAGATCCTCCTGTCTACGGGATTCCGAAGAGTTAACGGATGCTGAGGTTATTTAAGGTCTCTCGCCTTGAAGGGATTTTCTATGGATGGTGAAAGTAGGCGGAGCCAATTTTTTTCCTTGACCTCCTTATCGGGGAAAGTGAAACAGTTGCCATTACTTTTGTGTATTCGAAATGCTCTCCACTCATTTTCTAATTCGATAGGAAACCATGGAAATCATACTTCAGATTTTGATTCAGCAATTAAGGAAATAAGTAAATTTTATCCTGATATTCTCCATATAAATTTTCATGATCTTTAATTTAGCCTCTTCGGGTATTTACTGTAACAAAAGGGATCAAAAATTGAATATTGTCGAATAGAGTTAGTAAATTCAGCAAATTTCAACGATTGACCTCCAGTATAAATTGTTACAGCATAGGCCACAAAGAAGTTCTCCGGATGTCCGCATAAAGTAAAAGGGAAATTTCTTCCATTGGGAATCAACCAGTGACCACCACGGTTTTCATTTTAAAGAATCGTAACTCTGTATTCTAAACACTTTCTAATTCAGAGAAAAATCGTTATAATTGATCAAGCGTTTCTTAATTATACATTCCATAGTCGAAATCAATTAAAGCCAAATAATTCCTATTAGATTTTTTTTACCTTATAATATATATAATTCTGACTTTGAATATAATTTATCCTATCGTTTAATAAAGGAATATTCCATTTTATGAGGGCTACTCGAATATATACACAATTGGTCGATATACTTAAATAACCTTTTTTATAAAATGGGTGGCTGAAATACAACCAGTAATTAATTCGCAATTCCAACCGAATACAATTTGAAGTCAATTTACATTATATCGCCACGAGAAAAAGAAATTGTATTTCAAATTGACAGAATTGCAAATTTAATGAAAAATACGTGAAAGTTAGACGAAAAACCTCTCCTTTGATAAATAATGAAACATTGACAGAACAATTTTCTCAATTTTTAACCGTAATCAACGATCCCTTTTCATCCGCTCTTTCGAAGTGAATTACTACCTCACAACACGTTTTCGTTCCAATTATGGTCAACTTAGTTTTCTCAGAACCATTCATGCGCTCGTGAAAATGCATCGCTAACTGCCGGAAAAACAAGCGCGCGTAGTTTGATCCGAAAAATTCATATTTTTGTTTCAAATTTTAGCTGCCAGTTTTACGATTTTCACCCATAAATGTGTCTCAAAATATCTCCTTAAAACCCTATTCCGTTTATTTGGTCATAACTAGCTGTCGCAATGATTCTAAAGGATTGACTAAATGATTTCCTTTATAACCTTTACTTTGAAGTCAATAAAAACGTTTTATAGATTGATATTTGCGTTAACTCGTAGGACATAGTAATAGGGGTTAACAAAAATAAACTGTGACTGACTTACCTATTATAGCAAGTCCTAGAATTTCGTAATCCTATTTCGTCGTATGTACCAGACACAGTTAAATAGATACTCTATTTACGGATTGCTATTGGACCTGATATTTTGATGTCAAATTACGGGACGTCACGTAAAGTAACACGTGTATTTCCTACGATAAATTCTGATACATTTATTTTGGATTTTATTTGTTGAAGCAAATAAAAACGGAGCAGATTTTCATAAATATAATCTAACGCTTTACTAGTATATACATATTTTAATAAATTTCGACTTAGGAACGATCTACGAAAGGGAAATCATATTTGACGTAACACTGTTTTTTTCTTAGTCGATATTTAAGTAGTAGTAGTAGTGGTATTATTAAAAGTGCTTCGAAAGCTTAGGTCATTTCGCACATAGGCTTCTACCGAGAATCGAACCCAGGACCGCTTTCACCAAAGGCCAACGGGCTGTCCCCATGACCATCCGGGTGCCCTATGATTTTTAAATGTATAAATATTTAATTCATCCTTTTGTTATAGCTCAACATTAATATATAAATTTTTCGAAACATTCAATTTGAGCATCAATTTTCCAGTAAGGCTCTTGAACATGACTTAAAACAATAAAAATATAATAAAACGACATAAATTCATACTCAGAGAATATTACGTGGAATACCCAATCGAAGTAAGAAATTAAACGAAATTAATTCGCTCAAATACATGTATACACTTGTACTTTGACCTAACAATATCATCAACACTGAATTACCTAACCGTGCCAACGCCACCTTAACCATGGAAGCAGATTCATAGTCGGGCAATCTCCAGGCGCCGGAAAGTGAAGCCGCGCTCGCATTTCCCAATCGTTTAGAGTAGAGACACATCTCTCCGATACACGGCTCTCCATAAAAGATGTTTCCCCTTCAACAAGAGACCGGACTCAACCGGCTTTCAACTCTTCCCATCCGCCTTTACGAGAAGGGATTAGCCCCGTGTGGTTGTCACCGTAGTGATAGGCCCGCGCTCGAATCTTCCCTCGGTGACCTCCAACCCATTCATAACTCCCTATCGCGTTCCAATACAATACAGAGCTCCCGGTAAACCCCTCTCAAACTTGAAAGATATCTCACTCGGCGCGGTTGACAGCGGGATGCGGCCCTTTCCCTCTCAACCAATTACCTCTTATTTCCCCTTTTATTTCGCCCCTTATCGCCATCCTTCCGTGCTCATTTCCCATCTTCGGATGTATACTTGTCATCCAGGAATCAGAGCCGAGATTCTCCGGCCAACTCTCCCCAACTATTTCCCTATCGCTCTATTTATTAAGCCCTTAATCTCTAACAAGGGAACTTTCTCAACTTCCTCGGATTATAACGAAACTTAGGGGGAAACTTGCCTCGCCGAATGCTTTACTTGTGGCTGTAGCGGAGATTCGCTGAACACGAAGAAATAAGAAAATATAGCGATTTTCTTTCAGTGCCGTTGTGGCAGGTCACTCACCTTATTCACGCCCCTTTGGCGGTATCTCCCGCAGAAGTTTTTAAAATGTTTGAAAATTAAAAAAACAGGTTTAACAATATGCTGATTTGGGTAACGATTGCTAGTAATTGTGCTTAATATTACATACAATCTAACTATCGGTACTTTTATTGTGTATAATCAAATATGGTAATATCTGTTGAATTAAAGAGGCTCCCGGATAGTCATGTAGACAGCGTGTTTGCCTTTGGTGAAAGCGGTCCCGGGTTCGAATCCCGGTGGGAGCCAATGTGCGAAATGACCTAAGCTGTCGAAGCACTTTTAACAATACTACTACTATACTGTTGAATTAAAGTTGAGTGATGGGTGAGATGTTTATGCTTTTAGTAAAAATTATTATTTTGCATATAATTTTAGTTTATAATAACAATAACTATAAATTATCAATAAACGTGATTATTATTCTACTTCCAAAAATAGTCTAATGAAGTTCCATATATCAATACTAAGCAACCTGATTGTTAAATTATCATTTATGCAGGAATATAATAATAATATTGATAACAATAATTTTATGAGAGAAATCAAGCATCATTACTGCAAAATTATAAGTCACTTTGCGATAATCAGAGGATATTTTAATTAATTTTAATTTACCTCAATCTTAAAGGGATCAATCTCAAAGAACAAAGTCTCCTAATCAATATTTGTCTTAACTTATATAATGAAGAGAGTGTATGTATTTGTAGATTAATATATGATCCCTATCTTTGTTGTATTAAAAAGAAAAAATATTAATATTTAACATTTCCAATCACAAAAAACGGAAAATCACTTTAGATTAAAATGTCTTCTTTGGGATGATAACAGCAGATTTTGATGAATGATAATGAAGAACAGAGCCGATAATTCTCGCTTCGCAAAGTTTTCATAATTCCTGTTACATCATACATTTATAAAGCAATTATTGCCCCTTTTTACTGCAGAGCCCTGAGTTTTCTCACTTGCTTACTAAATGAATCGTGAACACTATTCCAGGACCCAATACAGGTTTAGCAGCCTAGAATATACTGCTAAATGTTCGTGAGAACCGAATTTAAAGAGGATTGAAAAAGGCAATCACAATAGGGATTTCAATATCATCCAATTATATCAATACCCAGCTCAGAATACAGAAAAGAAGCTTTTTAAAGCAATTTATACTTAATAATAAGCAACACTACTTGATTTTCAGGGGGAAAAATATATACAATTTCAAGAAAGCAATCGTATAACATTCGTCGAAGTATACACTTCCTTAAATAGGATTGAATATCATCTCACAACAATACAGTAAGTGTTCCATAGTATGACGCAAAAGATAACAGCTAATTTCAAATTAAAGTAATTTCGGATGAAACGGAAAATGAAAGAAGATTCTATTCTTGCTTTTGTTTACGCATCGAGAGAATATCCATCGCAGATCGGAAATCAAGTTACTCGTAGGAGACCATACAAACACACTACGTCGGGCGTTTGCATGACTTCGGGGGAAGTATTACACAGCGAGATCATTGGTAAGAGACTAATGGGGGAAATCCATTTCATTCAAGGTCACATACCATCAGCGTGCGGCGCAAAACCTTAGTAAACTTGAATGTAAAGGATAGGCATTGCTGAGAAAGCTTATTGCTTAAGCTTATATACAAAATAGAATAATTACGAAGAAAAAAATATCAAGTGTAAATTCTAAAGATTTTTTTCTCCGTATACCTAGTAATAGCCACTTGAATTTATTATAAAAAGGTTCGAAAGGGAGGAAAGGAGGAGATATAAGAAAATTACACATCCACGTTTGAGAAGTTGTCACTCATTATTTAAAATGAGAAATTTCGACGTTATTTTTCCTTGAGATAAATCCATATCCAATAAAAAGATAGTGAAGATAACACCAAATAAACATCAGATGGCTGAGTGATTGAAATTGATTATTCTATTGATTAGATGTAAATAACTGATTGAATCATTCTATTAATGTAACAAAAAAATAAGAAACGAGAAAAATCAGTCTCAATTGACATGTCTATTATATCAGATGGGAATTATCATCAGTCCTTGATTTTGTATTTAGAGAAATAAATTCTAAAAGATTCAGTACAGTTCCAACTATGAATATGCGATTATTAGTACTTTTATCCATTTTTGCATAAGGTATTTATTTAAGCAAATCACCTCTACTCCGTTTAAGGAAGATACCTCATATGCCGGTATAAAATTAAACTGCAACGTTACTTTAACGCATGTACAAGAAAATTTCAAATGATATTTCTAATACAATTTTCAGCAAAGCAACAAAACTCTTTTTATTAACGTTTAAGAGCAATACGTAAGTAAATTTATAAGCTATCATCGAATCCAGTTAAAATAATTATCGGGTCAAATAATTAACGGTCATTATCAGGTACCGTCATGGTCAAAATCGGTAGCTAATAAATATCTGTAGACAATACGAAGTAAGTTATTGAATTATTTGAGAATGCGTTCCACAAAAAGTGATCAAATAACTAAAGTATAAATAACGTTAGTAAAACACATAATATTGAAAATAATGTAGGTAAATATGATAATTAGCGATGATATTGGAATAAACTTTTTATAAATAACTGCAAATAAATATGACATAAATGATTTTAAAAATTTCAAGATGTTTATTAACATTACTTGCTTATAAATGAGCATTGATGCGTTGAAGTAGCAGAAAATAATAGTTTTTTCTAAGGAGTACCTGCTGCTGGGTATATCTTGAATAAAAAGTGTCCTGAATGGATATAGGAGTAAAAGAGGATAACTTTACTTGTATGTGATCGATAAAATACTCCTAGGAAGAATCCTAATCCCATGGGACCAGCATAAACCATCAGACAGTGGTATCTCTACGCCGAAGATAGATTTACGATCCGCGGGTGACCGACAAAAATCCGCCTCTGAAACGTAGGATGGAGGACCAAAGGAATTGCTATCTGTGCTTTTTCTATGACAGCTTAACGTGTTTTAAAAGTAATTCCTCGGCTTTACGACAACCCTCGCGGGCGTATCGGCGGGGGTCGTAACTCGAGCAGTTCCTGGAGACGCGCGCGGAGTTCGCAAAGACGTGCTGACGAGTCGAAATGGAGAAAATTGAGAGAAATCGCTTTCGCTAAGGGAACAAGTCGTCGCGAGGAAAAGGGGACAAGGGTGAGAATTTTCGAGAGGGAAAAATCGTCGGAAAGGGAATCTACGAGAGAGAGTAGCTCCAGGAAAAAAAGGACGACATATGGCAGAGAAGTGCGAGTTGGATGGGAAAAAATGAGCACATTTCACGGAAAATAAAGGGGTCTTAACGGAAAGATAGAAACAAAAGCCAATGATAATGGGAAAAGAAAGGAAATTAACTTTAATGGTAGAAAAATAATTGTAATGATTAAATTTCGGTATCCAAACTTTCCCGAGTAACTCTTCAGGAAGAAGGATGAGATAAAATAAGCAGAATGACAGCGAAAGAAAAATGTCTGAAAAGTATGCCACCCGATGTCAGGTAAGTATAAATCATCCCTTATATTATTATTAACCAAGTGCTAGTCAAAGGAAATGAGGCTTAAAATTCAAGATGAGGATTGAGATAGTTTTTTGCTCAGCAGACTGAGCCAGAATGTTATAAGCGGAACATGTACACGTAGGTGGAGTACAATGAATCTACAAGCACCTTTCATGATTAAAATCATAATTTGAATTCTGAAATATCATCCTGTAGTCAATTATTGTATGCCATATCTTAATACGTAATTATTCCACTCAGTGAAAGAATAAACAAACAAGTTATGGTTTGAGGGCAGGTAAATATGCAACAACTGGTAAATACATTCAGAAAATTCAGTCCATCAGGCTTTCATAGTCTAGTGTTTTCCGGGCGATGTCTTACCACATGCGTTATTTAGGGAAATTACCCTATGAATGAAATTTAATTAACTAACTCTAGAATGGTACAGATGCATTTAATCGCTAGTTTTAGACACTTATCATTATAATGAGCTACAATGCGTTGTACTTAATTTTAAATGTTGTATATATTGCAATAAGTCGGAAGCGAGACAGCCAGGATGTTAAATAAAACGGCTATTTTCAACCAAGCTGATGCCAGAATATTCTCGTTTGAATCATCAAACGCTCTAACAAAGGAACTCATTGTACTCCACTCTCTAAAACGATTATTAAGGACAACTGAAATGCACGAGGCTTGAATTGCATGAGATCATACGAGTATTGAGACCGGAAAGAACAATGAAGGAAATGAATAAAGAATGACGGAGAAGCGTCGGAATAGAAGGATAGATGGACATCAATACAAGTCAAAGAGTGCCACACAAAGAACAGAATGATGAAAGCATAAACAAAAACAGGGTGGTAGAATAAAGAGAGACATCGGCTCAGCTTAATATATTGTGATCCTGGAGAATGGAGAGCGGTGATTCACATTCTTTTGTTTGGTACATAATGGAGGGCAATGACGTGTATGACAACGGGTGAGCATTAGGACACAGTATTTGAGTATCGAAAGCTGAGAACATTAGGTGAAAACATCTACCTGAACCTGAAATAATCCATTTCTAATGATAGCTCTACGTAGTACTTGATAATTCCTAGCAAGGAATGAATGCATGAAAATATCATAAACTTAAGTTATGGGTACGCCAACCGCCTTTTCATTACCCAGAGTTTCATTATGACTGTGATGGTTGCAAAAGGCAATGAACATTTTTCAATATTACCTAGCAATCCTAATTTCCATTGTAATATTAGAAGGCGTGCTAACAAGTAAATGCATACATAAATAAGCAAAGGTTACATCCGAGATGTCAACCAATGTAATTAAAATTTCGTAAGTAGCCTGTTCTTTTTCTTCTCTTCTATAATTATATTCTCTCGGATACAACGATCCATATTATGTTATGGAAATTTGAAATCATATATACTATCTTGATGGAAATTTGCAATTATATAGTTCCTCTATTCAAAAGAAGTGTAATTAATAATATGTAATTATAAATAATTATTCAGAATTTTGTCATTGTTTCGAAGCCTTAAATAAATCCCAGGAAGAATTATTTAGTACATATTAGGATGTATCTCTTGGTTTTAGGAGGTAAACATTTCGTAATAAGTTAAAAAGAAATCTACAGGTGGAACAAGAGGTACTTACCGGTGACTGGTTTGGAACCCCGAGGACAATTGCAGACAGATTCTGGTCTGCCGTCGAAAGGACACTGGCCACTGCACTCCGCCTCTAGGCAGTCTGGAATTGAAATTAACTAACCTCAGCATCTACGAAAGGCTTTACTTAAAAAAATATCCGTTCCAATATGCCTGAGCAGTTCATATAATTCTTTCATAAAATAAATTCATGCATGTGTCATATAAATTAATAATCACGGTACAATGCAAATATAAAAATTAATAATTTTATTGAGGACATCGCGATGAATGACAAGAGGTATGACCTAAAATACAAATAAATTCCTCTCCGGAACATTATTTAAATGGAACTCCTTCACTTCCTTTAACTTTCTTATGAATTCCGCCGATAAACGTGTGATACGAACGGCTATAATCTATCTCCATCTCGACTGAATTATTTGGATTGTGAAAAAAAGATGGCATGTAAAGTTAACGGTTATTTGAGAGCTTAAAAGAACACAATAATCAAGAAATGCGAGAAAGAAATACAGAATGAACATAGATATTAATTTAAGAAGTGGATGGTTTTACCGTAAACGAAAATTTCACTTCAATATTTGCATAGTACACTCCTGGCCAAAATTAACGCAGCACCTCCCAAGCGATCCTTACGGCCGGTGCTGCGTTAATTTTGGCCAGGACTGTACATACATATCTATGGCTGCATATGAACAAAACTTACCAGTGTGGTTTCCATCGTAAGAGAGTCTATGTTGGCACAGGGGGCCTGTGAACCCTTTAGGGCATTCACATCTTATGGCAGTGGAGCCGATGTGCCTGGAATAAAATAAATCAAACGTTAAAATTTGTTTCGCTACAGAATGAAATAAATTTTCACTTACATTCAAAAAATTCAACAGATGCTGCTTTGATATAACAACACTCTATCGTACAAAATAAACAAGATGTGATACATCTATTTAGGGATTTATTAAAATATGGATAACATTGCTGAAACGTGTCGTGCTGATAAACACCTGTAAATGAAGTACCGCATCTTGTTTTTATGGTTTCCCATACAGCAAGTAAGTTAAATGAGTGTATGTTAGGAATACAAATAATATCAGAACAAATTTAGTTTAAGAATACAATAAATAAACATTACTCCATAGATCTCTGAATGAATATTATTAAAACTTATAATTTTGTCGCAAAGTCATTCCTGCAAAGTGGCAATTTTGGCTTTAATATTGGAATTACTCGAATTTTTTAACTCACTTTCTATGTTTCGAAATATACAGGGTTTGGCAACTTAACTTCCTTTTTTTAAATGCTTTTTAATGCGAAAAAAAGAAGTTATGTTGCCGCACATCTGCTGCTTGTATCTATGACGCATAGTTTTAAGTTACATACTTTTTTACTTTCTCCATATACGTAGTATAGAGAAAGTATTGTTTTCATGAAAAAAATCGACTTCGAAATTTCAATGGAAATACACGTTTTGGGGTCCCTAGAACACGTTTTGACAATTTTCGGAATGTCTGTGTGTATGTGTGTGTGTATGTGTGTGTGTGTGTCTGTGCTTGTGGGCGCTCTAACGTATAAACTATTAGTCGTATCAATACCAAACTTCATATATAGCACTGTGGTGTGTGCTGTCAGAGTTGATTAGTTTTTGGAGTAAATCGGTTAACCGGAAGTCGAGCTTCATTCTTCGAAGCTCATTTCCGGTTTTCAAAATATCTCCATAAATATGATATTTAGGTATGTACTATTATTTATAAACGTTTTAGAAAATGTAAATTACTATAACTTTTGTATGAAACATATTTTTGTATCACTGATTGTGTAGGAGTTATTTGTGAAATACTGATAAACCGGAAGTTGCTGATTATGTACGTTGTGGGCGCTCTGGGCGCTGTGGGCGAAAGGCCATTCCATTGTTTTTCATCGAACATGTCCCAAAAAACATTATTTTTAATGTTTGGAATGTAAAAGATAATATGATATAAATTAATCACTTATCTTCCAAGTTTAGATTGAATACAGAGTTCTAAAATACTGTCGTAGATAAATTTTTACATCTTATATATGGAGAAAGTCATGTGCTGGCCACATCCGATTTTTCCTTAAGAAGTTGTTAGCATTCCGAAATCACCAACATTTTCAGCCAACAGAGAAGCAAAAATCCCTTCACACTAATTTGCGTATTCATTGGCATCCACAGAAGTTTATCCGAGCATTCTTTCCCTCGATTTTCGCAGAAATTTAAACCTTAACGAAACCCTCTCAGCCGCGTTTGGGAGAGAAGGAGCTGGATGTAATTAGAGGCGAAAACGCCTCTTCAATTCGGAATAAATGCCTCGCGAGCGATGCGTCCTAGTTGTTGCTAATCCGCCGTGACTAATGCACGGAGAAGAAATTTGTCTTCGGCAAGGAGGGAGGAGGATTCGAAACAAACAAAAGGGAATCGACTCATCACGCAAATGGCAGCAAAGGGAAGGAGAGTGATGGGAAACGGAAGAAGGAGACGAGAAAGGGTTGGAAGAGGAAGAAAAAGAATTGGGAGTCTCAGGGAAATGAAGTCGGGAGGTGGAAATGTTTGGCAAGGAGATGAACACGATGAGGAAAGAAATTTTAGGAGGCGAAATTAAGAATTCGGGTTCACTGAGAGGAAGTGCATTCCCTGGTTAGGAAATGAGGAATTTTCGGGAGGGCCGAAAACATGAGGAAATAAATGGTGTCGGAAAATTAGCGAGTATGCTCTCGTATTAGGAGGTGTAAAAGTACTCATACGTTTAAAGTCAGTTAAAACTTTGATATTTTCTACCAATTAAATTATCAACTACAATTATCATTTTATATACATGTATGTGGATAAATCGTTATGCACGAAAGATGCAAAATGGATCAAACATTTTACGTACTTCGTTTCATTAAACAGCACATACCTTAGCAGATACTTATGCAATAACGTCAACATTCGATTACACCCCAACCATATTTAAGGTAGTACTCAAATTTGCATCGCATCATATTGAGCAGAAATAATATATGCTCGTGAGTTCCATGACTGATAATGTACATAACACTTATGTTATATAAATATGATTGAAAATATATGTTAAATAATCTGATAATACATATCTGCCCCTTAGGCAGTAAAGCTTAACTATTTTCCATTCCAAAAAGTACTGTATTTATAACGGAACTATTTTTTCCCTTGTTTATGAATATACGTTACTTCAGTTAACACCATTCCAGTTCTTAATAAAATTCTTTCCCTTAAACACGTTAAATATTCACAGTTTAATATATTGAAATAAACTTGACTGAAACGAAGTTAATTAAGAGAGAAATAAACAGACTTCTGTAGTAAATTAGCACTTAATGACACGGAAATTAATTCAGGTCAATGACCTCTCTCAAGGTCAGAGTTGCATATTCAGATCATGTACTAAATAGGGCATCTGAACGTATGCTCTGTCTATATAAACAGTACAAAGTGATAATAATACGTAAAGAAAGGAAATTTAGAACACGGCTATTGAAGAACTAGAGGTTTAAAATCTCCAATGGCCGTCTTTGCCGGTGTTTCTCGTCTCATTTACCGGTATTCGGAGAAAACAAGTCTTCCGAAGAAGAAAGAATAGCTGTTGAAATGTGTTTGAAAGTTCTTAAAAGTGTGGTGTCCTCTCTTGTTTTCTACGAATACAGGTGAATGAGACGAGGAAAGCCGACAAAGACGGCTATTGGAGATTTTAAAACTCTAATGATACTAACATGGGAAAATCTGAATAGTCTTTACGGTGTTGCATACGTTTTTCGATATTATCGTACATACATGTTACTTACGTTAATATACATATTAGGGTGGCGCAAAAAATCGAAATCATTTTTTTCGAACGCATACTCTCTATATTTTTCTATTTGGCCTTGTTAACTTACCTAATCAAACTAATTTACTTTATAATAATAGTAGGGCTCCCGGATAGTCATGTGGACAGCGCGTTTGCCTTTGGTGAAAGCGGTCCCGGGTTCGATTCCCGGTGGGAGCCAATGTGCGAAATGACCTAAGCTGTCGAAGCACTTTTAACAATACTACTACTACTAATAATAGTAATGTCTGAATACGGCCTTACTTAGAAGTAAATATTCGAAGTGTCAAAGTTCGCACAAACAAAATCCACTTTTGAATTTTCGGTCAGCTTTTTTTACTCTAACCCACTGTACAAAGTTATGGATATTATGACAAATGCTAACTAAAATTAAAGAATACTTGGAAGGTTACAATATGAAATTTAATCACAAAAGGATAGCCTATAAGTAAAAGAAATGGAAGAAAATAATTTCCCATCAACTCGATATCTATATACGAATGTGAGTGTATGGTGTGGTTGCCTGATCCCGACATTCAGTTGCTTATTTTTTTATAAATAAAAGCCCATTGAGTTAAACGGTTGACATATTTCAGCTATTTTTAAGCAAAGAACGTGCCCTGAAAGATTCGCGTGAATCCGTTAGTTAATTTCCCCCTAACCTGGTGTTCCCCTTGTCCGTACAAATTTTCATTTTCCGAATTTTTTTCGCATCAATTCGGCACGGGTTACCATAATTCAATCGCAATAATATTTATTAGGTAAGTTTATAAGGCCAAATAGAAAAAAATGGAGGATACGCGTATTTTATTTTGCGAAAAACTTATTTTCCCTTATATCTTGGGACACCCTAATATATATATTATAGATGTTAATGAAATGAAGTACTCAGAGAAACCAGGTGATGCATCTCATGGAATTTGGAGTTCCCAATGGCGGATAAGGTCAGTTGATATCTGATAATCTATCATCGGGGGAAACAGTAGTTCGAGGGATTAGTCAGGAGAAGTGGCAGAGGATGAAGTGCGAGTTTGAAGGGGATACAGAAAATAGTTGCGGGACATGAGCTACGAATGAAAGAAGAAACCCAATGTGAAAGGGACGCTGACAGTTATGGATGATTAGAGTGAGAGGAATGATCGAGGGACTATACGTACCTTTTGGATGAAGAGCAGTCAGTTGCTAAACTTTGGGTGGCGTCGAGGTCGTCTTGACTATGGTCCATAGTCAACAACGGAAATACAGAAGTGAAGGGATAGGAAAGAGAAGAGGTTGGGACGGGGAAAAGGAGAGAAGGGAAAACCAAAGTCAATGGGAAAAAATGTCAACTATTTCCTATATTTCCACTGTATTTTCGTGAATAATACGACATATTGAAAAAATCCGATATTTTTAGCTTGAAAAATTATGTCTATATTTGAATTTAAATGAAATGTCCAATTTCGTCAATTCCTGAACTCCTATGTAAAAAATTTAAATTGTATCTTTCTCGTGTTTTAATTAAGTCAAATTATATGTTTTTTTCACGCTTAGCCACTGTTGCCCTTTAATGAAAATTAAATTGAAAATATCCCAACTGGAATTGCTTGGAGATTTGATAGCGTTTCGTTCAGTATTTTGGTAGAGAACAATTATAATATAAACAGTACGCAGCTGTAAAACTGCATTATGGTTTCATTTGAAACTTAATGGTTTTTTAGAGGCTGATAGGCACATATAATGACTGATAGTTATAAGCAGAGGATGTTAAAGTATATATTATTCTTCCATGTAACTCAGTATTACATGTGAATGGAAGCATTTCTAAAATATATATAATTCGATGAGAAATCTAAACAAAAGACCTTTAAGGCAAACATAAATGCATTAAATAGAACTACATGAAAAAATATAGAACAAATGCTTAAATTATTTTAATTCAAAATTGAGATGGCAAATTTAACCATATTAAAAAATAAATAAATAACATCATAAGCGTCTGGTTGAGGTAAAGGATATGTCCTTTGTCAGAAAGCAACCATAAGATAATTAAAAGTGACGTAACAGGATCTTTTAATTCAGAGAAAGGAAGCAATTTCTGTTTAAGATGTATCACGTTCTTTGAATAAAGGAGTACGCTGTTACCGAATACTTAGGTAATATATTAAGTATTTATTAAGAGCTGTAGGAAATGTGATATGATTATATGTACAGTCGGGTTTCAAAAAAATCAAGTTTCAAACATAGCTTTAAATAGGCAGCTCATGAAAAAATATATATTAAAAAATTTCAAAGCTCTTAATCATTACATAATATTATAGAAGACGGCCATATAACTTTCATGGAAAATCAGTAAATAAATACTAAGATAGACATTATCGTGTATTATATCGGACATTACCGTGTTTTGATAAAAAAATCATATATAACTACACTTCAAATTAATCCCACTTGATGTTTGACTTCGACAAGTGATTAAACTTTTTATATAAACCGTACATTGCAGTGCAAAAGCAATGTTTAATAGATTATAAAACATCAAATGGGATAATACTGAAGAATATTTCCTTAACTCTTTCAGACCTGAATTTTTTCAGAAAGACCAAAATATTTTTTTGTATTTATTTGTCTTTTTCAGATATATTTATACTTATTCCACTAATAAACTTTACTAATTTAGTGAAAATTTATGAGATGTCCAATATCTTGAACACTTATTTTAAACTGCCACCAAAGATAAAGTTATGAATTAATATTATGTTTGATATTAAACAACACATAAAGAAGACTAAAACAACATATGTTCAATGATATATATATAAAAAAAATCATAATAAGAGAAAAATGGTAACATAAATTACCCTCCAAAATTCTTAAAGAAAACCTCTCGACATTCCGTTACTCAATAAGCTATAAAATAGTACTATGAGAATCCTTTGATATAGGATTGGCATAGTATTAAAATAAAAGAAGCAAAACCATAAAATAATGCAAAAATAAATATTAAATTAATATAAATAATGTATAATAAGCAGTGAAAATGGTGTCTAATATATATTGGGTCTGAAAGAGTTAAATTAAAATTAACTATAAAACGGTCGAAAGAGGAAAATGGGATGAAACTGATAGGAAGATAAAAGAGAGGACATATACGAAAAGAATGAGAAATAAAACGGCTTCTCAAAAGGGACGCGCACATAAAGCTACAATGAAAAGGATAGAACTGAAGACAGAGAGCGGAGGTTGAATTAAATTAGAAAAGGCGACGACTCTATTAGTAGAAGACACACAATGTATATCCCGGTAACAAGGAGTAATGTCCGAAGCAGGGGAGGAAGGACCCTGAAAATGAAGAGGGCAAGAAATGACGAATAAGCTGTACAAGGAATATGAGAGAGGACGGCTTGAGAATGTATGGACCGCTCCCGAGGAAAAATAAATAAAGGGAAAAGATGAAAAATGAGGAACGGGAGAGGGTGGTAAAAAAGCGGGCTTTTTTCCAGTGCCTTTTTTAAGGGACGAAGTGGATGTTAAGTAATGAACAAGGATACCGAAGAAGCGAGGAAAGTCGGTGACAGAATGGACCCTTTTTCCAGGGTACGCGCAGTCGGTAGTAAGGAAAGGTCTCCCTCACAACGCATCTAAGCCCTTTAACTGCGCCTAAAGGATGTGAAGAGATGTGTTTTCCGAGGATGACGAGGCGGTTTCCTTTAATGAGGTCCGGGCCTCCAAAGAACGTCTTTTGACTGATACGAGAAGATTCCGACAACAAATAGGACTGACGTTTCATCGGTTGGGGATTTGAATTGATTGATCTTCCGATACACGCTTACAACCATCTGAGCAACCTCGAACTCAATGAGGCTTCATATAGAGCACGTTATTCGATCAATCGATCCATCGAATTTTGAATGAGAATCATGAGGTAGATTATCGCCAGTCGACAACTCCGTGATGAATTTCTTATCACCAAACTACTGCAAGCTTCTAAATAGTCAATATTTCAATATAAATCATTTACAAACCTCACGTTAGTATCTTATATATTTACGTTATTGGTAAAAAAAAACTAGTATCGAAAAAATATCTTTTAACGCCTCAAACAATTTTATGATCGAAAAATAAGTTTCGATACTTTATTGAAGATTACGTTACATGCGAGATATGTAGGTACGATATCGATAATCTTTACATATTAGAAGAATTTTTTTAATTGAGGGAATTAAAACATTTATACCTATCCGATTATTAGGTAATATGAAAGTATCGAGGCCACCACATTCTATGCAAAATAAAGTTTACAAGCTAGAAGATACTAAAAATAACTCTATGATACAAACTAAATGCACATGACACACAATGGTGAGTCTCGCAATTAATAAAGAGACACTAATTCAACGTTGCTAATGGAGAGAATTAATGTAGACAGATTATAATTATTTTAACTATGATAAATATAATAAATATATTATCCTAATGTTCCAAGCCTAATATGTTCTAAACGCGACGATAGAGATTTTAATCTTTGCGTTTTTAATATTAATATTAATATATTCTAAAATCATTTAAGATGGATGCTAATAAAATTTCTATCCCTCTGTTGCTGCATTTATGAAATGGAATTTAAAGGGATAGAAAATATCCTCTTTTTACTTTTAATGGTCTATGTAAATATCGAGATCAAAGAGGAGTGATGAATTTAGAAAATTCGCTCTTAAATTTACATTCCTATACTACTCTACTATGTTACACACAAAAATGAAATTGATACCATCCCAGCATAAATAAAATGAACCTTCCCATCAACTGATAATAATTCTGAAAATTTTAAATTTCCTACAGCGGAAAATTCCGCAAGATGTTACCTCAAGATTTAAAAGAAAATAAGCCATGCGAGTATAAATCTTACACTGTCAGGGAAGGAACGCACAAAAGTTCCCTTAACTTTGAGATGTATAAGCATAGTCGAAATTACCTTGTACGTAAGGCGGCGGAATTTCAAGCTCAACTTAAGGAAACCACGTATTGCCAGGGGAAATCTTAACGCCAATAGATAGAAAATGGAGTCGAAAGTAGGGCCTCTTCTAATATCTCCGGATATCCCAATGGTGTGAAATTGCAGACAAAGAGTGGAAAAGAAACACGTAGTGTAGTAGAGCGAACTACAGAGCTGGAGCAGATGTTACGAATGTCGTCAACGATTATCAGACGAGCTTCTTGGAGTGTAAAAACGCGCGTGGAAAAGAATCTATTTCTTAGCTTTATTGAACTATAAGCAGAATTCCATCGTGTTCTTTTAAGTAACCATCCAAACTATAAAAATACTTCAATCGGCACAATATCTTTCTATATAAAATATTATTGGAGGAATTGAAACGTGAAGCGATAGTTGATCGACCTTTTCCTTTTTTAGTATAGCGATATTTAATACACTAGTTATCAAAAACATTTATGACTACTCAATCTTTTTCAAGCCACGAACAGAAACAACAATGCCTCAACCAGAATTTGAACATTGGACTCCGGTGTCGAAAGGCTAGAATGCTAAACACTAAACCACATACGACACCCAATTCGATGCTACCTAAATTATTACTTGATAATAAATACTGTAAATAATTTTCTACTATTTTAGAGGAACTATAACTACATATGTTTGGTCACATGTAAAATATACGATGCTGTATTAGTAAAGTGTGCAAAAAAGTTAAAAGGAATGAAAAAAATCATTAATATATGCCGCTCTTTTTCAAATGTGATATGTAGGGACTTAAAGGGGATATTCTGTTTTATTTCAGCTAAATTTTTACCGTTTCACCAATCGCAAGAAGAGCGAGTAATAAAAACTAACAAAAGTGTTTCAACTCAAGATTGAAAGTATATTAACTGGGTTTCAGAGAATTAAAGGTATCCATTCTATTCATTGTATTAAAGGCAATAGAAGTCCAAAAGTTTAAGGTATCCAAATAATTCGATTTGCTTACACACAGGATTTAGTTTTCGTCCTACTCCTCAATTCACTAGAACAATGAATCCACCCATGTGGTTAATAGACATTTTTTCGATGCTAGTTTTATACCAATATCGTAAATATATAAGATGCAAAAGTGAGGTTTATTACATAATATAGAAATATTGACTTTTTAGAAGCTTGTAGTAGGTTGGCCATAAGAAATTAATCACGGAGTCATTGTCAGTCTGTAATCTACCTCATGGAGTATTGCTATTGTAGCAGGCCTAATGAACTGATAAAATTATAGGAATATGTAGTTTATTACATAGCGAAGCAGTTACGGTCAGAGCTAAACTTCAATTTTCATGGGTGTGAAAGGTAGTTTTGAAAGCTTCAATGTTGTTCGTTCGTATTTTTACGTATGGAAAAGCTTTTACGAGTAGCATATACATTTATAACTGTTAAATTAAACCCAATCGAAATACTCTCAACTATTCAAAGAATCTCTTCCAGCTGGGTCATTGTAAAACTCCATAAGCATAGCTAACCATAATCGTAAGATTTTTTCGTGGCTTTCCACATTTCCACAGCCAACGCTCGCATGGAAAACGATTGAAAAATCTGTTTCGTTTCCTAGCGACGAAAGCTTTACACCTGTGGCATGTCCGATGCATGCCGCTTAATACAGTAAACTAAAATCAGTACATCTGCTTTGAGTTCTACATCAAATTAAAGTCTCCCTTTGAATAGCGTGAAATCGAATCACAACATATTGCACTCGTGTTTACTTTGTGGAAGCTGACACTCCAATAATCATTGTCCGTGTGACCTATTTACTCTAAAAGAGAATATTTTAATGCATTGTTTGTCTATGCGCTTTGCATTCAAATTCAGTTCCACCAAATATTGTCATTTCAATAGAGTAAGTAATATGAAGTGAACTGCATATAGATTCGCGAAAGGTTTTTGTTATGAGAACATCGTTTAAGCCGCGATGCATTGGATGCAGGGATTGACGGGATAAAAATTAAAATCGGATAACTGCAAAATTCCATTTCCGAGAATACAGACCTCTTACTCCAATATTCATTTTTGGATTGATTTAGCAATGATATGATCAGATCTTAATATGCATTAGTCTTTTGTCAATCAAGTAAATGTTTATGACTTGAGGATGATAGATTTTATGCATGCTGACGTATTATAATCGACTACAAAATAATCTACTTAGTTTTTATTCCAAACTCCTCATTAGAATAAACGTAATGTGATCAGAATTAATAACATATATTAATTAGCATTACTAGTCTAGGGAAGCCGGACTGTAATAATCTGGAATGTTCATAAACGTACTTTCCTCTGAAACTATATTTTGCGTTATCATGGAGGATTAAAGAGTAAAGGCAAACAGGATAAGCTGAATGAATATTCTCGTCGGCTATTTATGTTAAATCCTTTTTTCTTATTTTAATAGGCATCTAATGGTGAACATATCATAGAGTCGAACTTTCGCGAAGGAAACTAGACCCTGTTAATGATTACTAGTGATCGCCCAGCGGTCGAAATTTGACCGTAATTCATTTAATTTTAAGTATGAACGTTATTGAGGTTCGTTTGTAAATGATTATACCTCTATAATGATTTCTTGTAATGTTTTTAAAGTCTGTTCTATTACGTCAGCTGCAAGCGTGTGCAAATATACATTAGGGTGTGTTGTTTGCCTTAATTCCCATCAATCCTAATACAATTTAAAATTTGAGGTTAGTAACACTTAAAAAATATGACAGCTTATAGTTTACGTTATTTTTTGATGCAATTAACTGCCAATTTTAATTTCCCCATGTTATTATTGAATTATAGTATTTATATACATATTTGGTAGCTAGAACAATATAGCGTTTGTATACATTTCACAAAAGTTTCGTTCATTTTACCATAGTTTTCGTAATTTAGACTTGAATACGATATTCTATGACCAAAATAAGAATCTTTGTTCTATTTACATTCTTTTTGTACTCATCTCGATTTCGTACGATCATTATTTCTGACTTAATTCTGCGAAAGAAAATATGTCTGCAATCGATCAAAATGAACTTTAAGTACATTTCTTAAGACAGAGAGGTGAAAAGTAGTGACTTGGCTGGAACTCGAACCCAGGTCTCTCACTTTCCGGGTAGACGTTCTAACCTTTCAGTAAATTAATGGTAAAAATGTAATGGTAAAAATGAAATGGTAAAAATCTGATGTGGCCAACACATGACTTTCTCCGTATTTATTGAAAACAGAAGCCTATGCCGGTAATATATAAATAACTCCAAAAGAATGAGTGTTACCGGAAAATGTTTTATACAACATTTGTAGTAAAAACATTATGTATAACTTTGGTACAGATTTGTATATACCTACATTGCATTCTGACAGAGATATGTATGAAAACCTTCCATCTCTGGATAAACAACAACTTCCGGTTAACCATTATTCAAGAATAACTCCTAAACAATCAGTGTTAAGAAAAAATGTTTCATACAAAAAGTTTAGTAAAGTACATTATCTATAACTTTTGTGTGTAAATGCATATACCTACATTGCATTTTGACAGAGATATGTATGAAAAACTTCCATTTCTATATATACCTATATTGCATTCTTACAGAGATATTTAAAAAACAAGCTTTTGTTCCGGATAAACCGCAGCTTCCGGTTACGCAATATTCACCAAAAACTAATCAACTGTTGGCATTGTTAGGAAAACTCTAAATATAAATTTTGAAAATGATCGGATAATTACTTTTTAAGATAGAGCGCCCACAAACTTTTTAACCACAGACAGACAGACACACACACAGAGACAGACATGTTCGGGAAAATAGCGAAAACGTGCTCTATGGGCCCCAAAACATCTATTTCCGTCGAAATCTGGAGGTAGAATTTTTTGCGAATACAATACTTTCTCTATACTACGTATAGGTAGAAAGTAAAAATGTAATGGTGAAAATGTAATGGTAAAAATGTTTAATGGTAAAAATGTGAGACCTGGGTTCGAGTCCCAGCCAAGTCACTATTTTTCTTTTAACATACTTTAACATCTTCCGGATCATTAACTTATTCTCACAAGTCACTGAGTCTTTTTTTCAGTATTATCCGCGGTAAGAGTACCACCGGTTGAAAAATTCCGCTCAGGTTAGATGGAACATATTTTCTATCTCTGGAGTACTTTCCGATTTCTTCGGAGTATGAAGCCAATAAAAGGGATGGCCGGCCGATTTGACCGAAGTTCCCCACACAATGCAGGTCCAGAAAATTCTCTCCAGGACTTTTGGAATTGCGCCATTTCACACAAGCTTAACCTCGTCTCCTCGCTCTTTCCAATCGGTGAGGTTAGGAGCCATAGCGGAGGTTAGGATGACTCCAGCCCTTTTATCTCATTGCTGAGGTACCCCGTAGAAAAAGAAGCCAATGATTCATCCTCTTTTTGGCCAGCTTCCCGCGAACGTGAGTCGAATGCCGTAACTAAGGCGTGGGTGCACGCTTTTTCGTCGGCACTGAATAAGTGTCTCGCCATAGTGAGAGATGCATCGCTCATGCCAATTGGGTTTACGTCGAGAAGAATGTGTTGAAGATGTGAAGGCGGATACAATTTCAATAAAAGGAGACGCCGATTTTCATTTCATTACGGTTGTTCCCCTACTGGATCTTCAAATGCCGGATTAAGGGGGATTATTTAATCGGAAGGCCGCATTAACCATTGGGACTCATAATGAATAATTGAACCGTATACTAAATATCCAAGCCACACTTAAATGCAACAACTAACTTCAGATACTACCGAATAAATAAAACTAACATTGGATATCACGAATAATTTACCACAGAGTACCGTCATGCCTTATATATGTGGGAAAGCATCTAAAAAAACTCGGCTTTTTAAGAAGAAGTATTAAGAAAAAAATTCAAAATAACGCTAAATTGTATTTCATTTAGACAAAATAAGAAAATTTGGTATTGAATTAGCATTAAAAGAGAGCAAACGAAATCTATAAAAATCAACTTCATGAGCAACATCTTACATAAAAAATGCTATATCTCTCCCTCAAAATCCAATCCCATTTAATTATTCGAGCGAAACGTAATTCAAAACCATTTCTCTTATTTCTTGGCCAAACCTTCTTCTTAAACGCCCCTCTCTCGAGGAAATGAAAAATCCGGTCAGGGCATTAGCGGGGAAATATCCCAGGGAAATCCAGGAGGAAAAATGTAGTAAGCATGACGTAAATTTAAATTATGCTCTGGGATGGACCCAATTACGCTCGGATCTTGGTCGTGGATGAAAGAAAGCAAAGCTAAGGTCTTGGTGAAATACAATAATGAAAGTAATTACAGCCCCTTTAATGAGATGCATGTTGCTAAGCTTTTGTTTTGAGTATGAGGTACTGTAATAGGGTTAGCAGGGGGATAGGGTATGTCTCATCCAAGCCTTAGAGTATTTGCTACGTTTAAGTAATGACCTATTAGAGCTTTCTTTACATAGTTGAAAAAAACAATTGTGTGATAAAGTAAAGTAGAGTCTACCATGGTTAGCAGAGGAGTAGGAATTCCTTCACCTTAGAGCCTTAGAGCACATTTCAAGTACAGCAAGGAAATAACAGCATATAAAGTAACAACCTTATAGTGCTTTTTGTACATAGTCAATAAAAAATCAAAACCATTGAGTGGTTAAGTACAGTAGTTTCTACAACTATGAGTACATTTTTGCACCAGTTTTCTATACTGCCATCTTGCACTCGTCCGTCTTGATTTTTAAGGCGAGTAGAATTTACAGTGAATTCTAACTCGTCGTCAAAATATGTACCCCATCACTAATGCTGATAGTCAAAATAATGGCACTAAATTCTGTTCTTTCCATCTCAAACGCTATTTCACGAAATTCTAATCATAACGCTAGCGTAGCTAAATCACGAACCTTTTAATAGTGTAATATTGCGAAGATGCAGGCTTGGTTAGCTCAAAACTCTGTTGGCTTTTCGAGGAAAAAGGCATAAGTTTCACTCTAAAGCTATCCATTGATCACGACAATCGAAGGTTAAACACTAGGTAAACTCCGCAAAAGAATATATTTAATTATTTTAACTGCACAACCAGTTCCTGCGCAAAGCTATATCACGGTGTACTGAATACAAAAAATTGGTAATGGAGAAAATAGGAAAGGAGAGTAGAGGAGTATCAGGATGAAACAATGACATGCAAAGTATGGCAATAGGGGATTAATTGATTAAAAAATGTAAAATATAAGGGTAAAAGGTTCAAACCGGGTTTAAGGCTGAGTTCTGTTACGTTTATGACATTCCAACACGCACATCTGCCACTATAATAACTAATAAAAATTTGAAAATATTATTTTATTATTATTTTTATATTTTAATTGATATTCAATAATTCAATGTTCTCAATGATTTGCATTTTATATTTTTTGAGTGATATCTAAGATAGAGTAACTTGCACTGTTATTTTTTAATAAAAAATAGCTTTATTTAACTATAAAATAATCTAGGATCGTACAATTCCACATTTACGAGCATTAAAAATTCGGCCCAAAATTAACGGCATCACTCTTTCCATGCCGAAAATGGCGCTGTGATAAAACCAACACGTCCAAAATTTGACTCCCGCCAGGATATAAATGGACGCCCAAAATAAAGCGATTCTTTTTTGTTGTGACGAATGATGTATCTCTCGACTCCCTTGGCAGTTTAGTCGATCCCGTCCCACGACATAAGCGTCAGATTTCCTTTTTTTCGAATCGCTCCGCGTCAATCATAAAGAGATGCTGCCGAGATGACGCTGGCGTTGATAAACTTTTCCTCCGCACGAATAATTAGATCTCGCAGGAATAATATCTCGCTCCGTACCCGATGAATACGTCTCCTTTGTGCTGAAACAGCGGCTTAATTTTTCAAGCGGAAGCATTTCTCATTAAAAGAGGTGGATGAATTTCCTTGAGCGAACTTAGCTGGTATTATTTTTCATGCAAAAATGAAATTATTTTTTCTTAATCCTCATCTCTAATGCATTACAATGTTGAAACTTACATACGCACGGCAATATAATGCTAATGTGATTTGCCATATTAGTCTGCGGAAAAGGAATATGATTCTATGAGTTTTGCTGTGATAATTGGGACCGGTGGAAATTGTCGGTGACTTATTAGTGCGGAATAATTAGATGTTGCGCTCTTTTCATCTTGATGATCCCGGTTCAAATTGACGTAAATAAAATGAATTGGAATAATGTGCTTGTTCTCATGTCAAATTCGCAAAAACAATTGAGAAAAGAACCACGATGATTTAATAAAATTAAATTTAAAAATATTCGCTAACTAGCATAGAGATATGAAGAAAAAATGATTAAAAATGCCTTTTTGTTGTTATAATTGGAGCCTTAGTGTGTAGTAAACACGATACTCTCATATAGCGAAATCGGTAATTCCATGAGGAAAGAGTAAAAGATATTAACTGATTTAAACCATACATATTTTTAATTAAAATTCTATGGAATTACCACCAATACTAAGGAATCGCTCTTTAGTATATTTTGAATGTCTGCAAATATATTATTATTCTATAGTGAATGAAGTAATATTTTTATCTCAGCAATTATAAAACGTACAAAAAACACTTTATTTGATGGCATCGTCGAATTTGTGCATTTATTTAAATATCACTCACTCTTACTTAATAAGCACTATTGCAGTAGCAAATAACCTCTCAATGAGCTCTAATTTGACCCTTTTGAAACTTATTCAATCATAAATTCCGAATGAGCTGAACTTTTAAGCTTAAAGAAGCCAAAATATGTGATTTATATCTTAAAATACTATAAGGAAATTAATTAAGTCAATGCTAGAGATTAATCACAATATCAAGTAAAAATTATGGCCCTAGATACTGAAAAAAAACTTATATTTGCGATGGAAAACCAATCAATATAGACCTTCAAGAATCAATAAAGAATAGGAGATCACCACCGTTTGCATCAAATAGAGAAACATTCTTTGACACTGTGTTACTTCTGGCTAACAAAAGCGATGATAAATCTAAAAGTTAAATACATTTGAAAGCATAAATAGAATCCAATGGAAACCTGTATTCGTAGTATTTACATGTTTTAACCAAGCCGCGTAAAATGTTACATCAATAAGGGCTTTCCTCAAAATTATTTTTATATGATATCAGTTGGTAAACTAAAGCAGCCGTGGGACTGTCTCTTACTGAAGTAAATACTTCCTTAAGAGGTTTACGAAGGTGAATTTAGAGAGAAAATGTTTAGAGATATAACAGGGCTGAGTTAACAAGTTAATCAAAGCGCGCAAAGGACTGGAATCGTCAAGTATTCGGATTCGAAGTAGTAATTATAGTTAAGGAATGAAATATGTTGTCTGAGGAGGTCAAACTCGTACGGAAAAGCTAAAAAGAGGTCAGATGTAGATGATGAAGTTTAAAATAAAATTGCGGAATGAACGTAAAGTTTTTGTAAATTGTCATGATTTAGTGCTGTAAAAACTCCAATAGCCATCTTTGTTAAACTGTAAATCTGAAAAATTGATTCATGGCACAGCAAATTAACTATGTATGACTATGTAGTAACAGTAACTATGGGATACCTGGGGTGTATTTGCGTTACAGTGGTAACTAGGAGAACGCTGTTTCAATTGCGACTAGTTGCATTTGTGTGAGTTTGTTTGTGCTGTTAATGTCGTAGACAATGGCTGGGACTGTCAAACAACGGTAGGTGATATGAATAATGTCTGAATTCCTTTCATAAACCTAAACCGCAGAACTTAATCATGGACGTGGCATCCTTAATAAATCCCGCATGAAATCTTCTTCATAGCCCTTCCTTAAGTTTGAAACACCTCACCCGTCCACATTTAGTCTATTTTAGTACGAGAGCTGGGAAAGATTCTACCTCGGCTTCTTCTTTATTCACATCTCCGGAGATGCGTATAAAAGGCATGTATTTTGGAGGACGTCACTCGAGGATCGAGTGCCCTCGAGAGAGTCTCATTTGTGTGCTGTCGGACAGAATGCAATTACACAGACGAACACGCGTAAAGCACGCCCATTTGGCGGCCTCTCTGGAGACAGTAGATCGACGTTTCAAGGAGAACAATACGGTCTCTAAGGAGAATAATAGAGAAGAGGATCCTTTGCCAACCTCGTGATATCCTGAAAGAGAGCGAAAAAGGCCTGAATTCGCCTTATTTAGGACGTCCTGGGCTTGATACACGAGCGAAAACAAGAAAGCGGAAAATATGGAGGAAATGAATATGAGAAAAATATAGGATGGGCTTTATCAAAGCCAATTGAATTAGGGGGAGGATTTTTCCCTTAGGAGATTCGCGAGGGAGGCAAAAATGAAAAGGAATGTACGAGGAGATACGGAGCATAATATTTTAAGAAAATAGGAAGACAGGAAAGGGTATGGAAAGAGTTAAAAAGTTATGGGCCTCTCAGAGAAATATAAAAGGATTCCGCAAAGTAGATGAATTTCCATCTTAATGAAGTCAACTATTCTATTTCACACAAATTATAGGCTTCGACCCACATTTGGGTTTTAGCCTGAGCATTGAACATATATAGTTTACTACACTAAATACTAATTTATGCGTAGGTTCTTTTACTTATCACTATTTTACGCACTATACAAACAATAAATGTTTATTTTATACATTGAGATATTATCAAATATTAATTTTAACTATTACGCCACAGCACTAGATTCTCGCAACAGTATCTTATAATATTACATATCAAAATGTTTGCGTAAAAATAATTAAAACTACAATTCATGATACACAGTAAGAATAATAAAACTGCAACTAAGCAGTCGGGTAATCGCTATTCTGCTTATCAGACGATGTTGCGGTTTTGACTATTTTTTATTTTCAATTGTATTCCCTTGTACACGTATGGTAATATTTTACCAAAGCAATATCTTGCATAGTTGATTATGCTAACACATTCACAGGAGCGTGGTGATGAATAATTAAATTCCGTCGGTTAGTTATTTACACCTATAAAATCTTTCTAATCCAATAAATCTACATGCATTCGTCTCTCTGATTACTTTATCCAGAACATACGCAAAAATATTTGGCATCTACACAACATTGGAACTTGCAATCCGAATTATTTCCAGTTCGTTCACTTTGGCGTTTTATTATTGCACAGTACTCACTGTGATTGGTTTCCTTTACCGATAAAGTTTAAA
Source organism: Sympetrum striolatum (assembly GCA_947579665.1). NCBI lineage: Eukaryota > Metazoa > Arthropoda > Insecta > Odonata > Libellulidae > Sympetrum > Sympetrum striolatum. The sequence continues at coordinate 47,259,310 of OX388351.1, read as the reverse complement.
TAAAGTATATAGGTGTATAGTAGAAAATAACATAATCTTTATTACAATATGCAGTATAATAAAGGACCATCACGGACGTTTTAAAATCTAAGTACAATTATTAGAGTCATGGCCATATCATTGATGAAATATTAAGTACTACTTCATAGCCTCACCATCATCGTCAACTCTTTATCTCTTATAATAGTAGTATCCAAAATTAAAAATGGAAATTTATAGCACTCGTACTCTAACATTTTCTAAAAGTGTTTATACAACTCTCGTTAGATTAAGCAAGGAGACTACACTGTATTTACGGTTGTCATCGTCAATGGTAGTCAGCTTTTGCATGAATAATCTTTCCAAAGATTTTATCCTCCACTCTTATAATTTCTCCTAAACCTAGTCCTATCTTTAAACCATCGATAATCTTCACTCATCTTCTTCTTCTTTTTACTTTTCTTTTTACTGTTGCCTCAATCACATCCATCAGCGAGTACCTCTTCTACATCCTCATGTGTATCCAATCCAGTTTCTTTTCCTTTCATTATTTAATTTATCTATACAATCCACTGTGCTAGTAGATCGTATAGGTATATTAAATAATGAAAGGAAAAGGAGTAAGATTAGATTAGTGTTGGTGGATTAATAATTTTATATTGATTTCAATTAGGAAAAATTCAAAATTTCCAATGTCCTTTTAAGTGCCTACATTTATCGCTCCTTTCAAGAGAAACCCACTCTTTTTTAATCAAACTACTAATATTTTGATTGACACACCCCAAAAATTAGTGCATGTATTAATTAAAAAAATTATTTCAATCAGGAAGAATTCAAAGTTGTCAATATCTTATTGATTGCTCGAATTTACAGATCTTTTCAAGAGCAAACCACTCTATTATAACCTCACCACTAATGTTTTGATTGTCATCCCAAAAAGATATATTTTTTATTTTCACTCTTAGGGATCTCTAAGAGCTCCAAATTATTTCAAACTTTGGTTTCGGGGGATTTTGGCGAGCGTCCAAACCTCCAAGTGGATCGATATTTCCTCGGACGAATATTTCATACACTTAGTAGACCCTTTCCCTCTAAAACCAGAGCATTTACTTTGGGAATGGATCTCGTCACAATATCGGCCACCTCCTTAATATCCTGTTTATCTCCCCGAATCGTCAACTCCCCTCCCCATTCCACCCTAAGAAGTGGACCCGGCGGTATAACGACCGTAAAATTGCTCTTCATCAAAAGGCTCGTTTATTTTGAAACAATGCGCGTCCGTCGACCGTTGATCACTGCGGCGAGATCGAGCGCTAATGCGACGCTTTGCTTCGTCTCCGGCGACCGCTCTGGACCATAAATCACGCCCTCCCCAGGGACTGACTCTCTCCACGGATTCAGGGGTCATCGCCAAAGGCATGCGATTGGGCCTTTATTTTGCCCAAACGACAAGAGTTCGATAGATAAGGGTCTTTTTCCCTGAGCAGCGTTTCCGAGGCCTAGGAAAAAACAAGGTTAACCTTTTGAGGTGAATTAGAAAGTATCGTGAAGGTTAATGCATCAATCTCTATCCTTGGTCTCATCCTATAGCCTCAGCTCCGTAGATGAAAGCTCGAAAACCGTGGTACATACAACTCGTCCTTTCACTAAATTTTCGGAATTGATTAGCACCAATCAACAGTTACTAACAGACACATTTTTATTTATTTAATATTTTTAATTATTTCCAAATGACTCCTCAAACATCCATTTGAAAGATTATTACTGCGGTGGGCCTCAACACTAACCACGGACAAACACACAAACAAACGTACCCTGATCGGAAAAAATCCGATTAGCCGGGATTCAACGTGTGAGCGTTAATACGCTAGCACGCTAACCACTCCGCCACCACGGCCGATATATCATATTTCTCATAAATTGAGAAACGTTTTGCCTAACTATCTATGTATTTACGTAGATTCATTATCATCTCAAAGAGTGATCCTCGAATGTACTCATTAAAGCAACTATTTTTTTAATAGATAGCAAATCGAAATATTTTAAATCTAAATATATAAATAGCTTTATTAGCATTGGAGCAACTAATAAAAGAGAATTAAATTGATGAATTCTATTGGCGGGAAAGTTTTTATAATACTTTAGTCAGTTAATTAAGAGTTTCATCATTTCGAATTCACATGGATGGATGAAACCTAAGGAGTGGCTTTAGTAATGGTCACGATTTGTGATTAACTATGGTTTAAAATTGGAGCAACGTTACATTTAGCCAATTGCTCTGCGAGAAAATTAATATCTTTTCAAGGTTCCATATTACACTTATAATCAAGAAGAAAACCATTATGAATCGATTATTTTTTATTTCATTTCGCTCGAATGTAACTTATGACCAGTTTCATAAAACTAATCCTCTTTCTTCGTGCTGTATAAATCTCAAAATTTTACTACATACATATCATAAAGCTCAAGAAATATTTTAAATTCATTCATTATCTTCATATAACAAAGCTGAAGTCATCCAAGAATAATCAATTCAACATCCATCCTTTCCCATTTATTCAATACCTAGGGAATTATAGTAAAGTTTGTCCTATAAAAAAATTGAAACAGATATGAAATTCATCGGTGAATAACTAGTATGATTGCCTAACTTATTCTTTCCGTAAAAACCTTCGAAGTAAAGCAGCATTTCCAGTGAAATAATAGAAGACTTCACAATGAGGACACTGACTTCTTGTAAGTAGTAAACTTGACTTCAAAACTTAAGGTATGTTATATCAAACAGCTTAAATGGGGTCAGAAATTACGCTACAAGCATAGGCTTTGTTAGAAAGTATGTTTTAGCAGATGGAAATTTTTTCCTTCCAAGACACAGACAGGGACATAGGGAGCAACGGAAGAGGCAAAATACATATTTTACACATCTCTTAGAAAGAAAACGAGATGAGAAAAACGAGAAAACAGTTTTTATTTATGGGGTTAAACTTTGTCGTGCGTATGGAGAAAGTCAAACGCTTCCGTTCCCAGATTTATAGCGATAAGGAAATGCACTACATATCGTTTACTTCCAGTACAAGACGTACGAGGTGAATTATGACGAAGCAAGAGAGAAAAAGAGGAGGAGTAAAAGTAGATAGAGGGAAAGAGAGCGCAAAGGAGGCTAGAGTGAGTTGTCAATGCGTGGATAATTTATGGCCTCTCACAGGGGGCGGAATAACCACATCTCCATCGAGAAAAACGGCCCGAACGAAAGCTTTGACGACTCATCCCTCTTTTCTAAGAGAGAGTGCCACCCACGCTGAATTATGGACACTGAAAGCCGTTCGACAACAGAACAAAGGAAACGCCACTCAAAATTGGTTGCGTAGGTCGTTACTCTCTTGTTTCGCGCGGCGACAAATTCATCGCGGAGCAGATTGCCTCGCTTTAACGCGGGGAAGTAGAGAATGAATTGCCTCGCGCATCCGATGACATCAGAGTGCTGACGTTGTCCGCCCTATACGTCAGTGAAACTTGGTTAATTTTAAGCGGGAAACACGCTTAAATTAATTACATTCTTTTAGATTCAGTAGAAATATTTTTATCTCTTATATTTATGCGGTCTTTGTCAGCATACAAATTCTTCGAAAGCAAGTTCTCCGAACGATGAATTCGAATGACGAATTCTTCTAAAATAGACCCATCTCATTAATCTATAATTAAACAAAATTTACAGAAAAGGAACTGATTCAGAGTTCAAATCTATTTTGTATATTATCAGGAATGGATTGGGTCGTCAATGTCGATGAAGTCTACGTATTACCGAAAAATTGATCGTTCAAAGAATTCATTTTCAAAGAATATGCTTTCGAAGAATAATCTTATGAAAAATTGGTATGCTTCCGCAGATAAACTTTATTTTTATAAATCTGAATCCGAAGGAAAACAATGAAAATTGCCTTGTTTTCTTTAAGATTCAGATATTTATTTATTTTTAATTATATGTTTAACTTTTACTGAACGGACCCCCAGGATAGAGAGTTATTGTAAAGTATCAAATTGTTTGGTATTAATGAAAAATATCTACTCACAAAAGAAATTGGCAGTGGAAACAGAAGTTATCATCACATTTATATACGAATAAAAACAAATACTTATAGTGAACAGATTCTATTCCCAACAGAATAAATATATCAGGTAACATTATAGAAATAAGAGATTATTTAATATTATGGTATAACTTTCTGAAGAAAAAACTTCCATAAATATATTATTCAATCGAGGAATACTTCTTACAGTTTACATTGAAGCAAAAAGAGATCAAGATTCTTTTTGAATATTTGGGATAAAAACGAAAAATATCCTCCCCAACAATTTCCTTGAACCCGCTTGATAGAGGGTGACTCAGCCAAAGAGGGAAAAAAATGAAATCTTTCAAGCGGATAGGGTATTCGAAATCTGATGCAGAATATTGAGTGCTCGGATGAAAATAAATTGAAGCAAATTATAATAACAATGATAATAAACCTTTATTTGGCGAAGTTAGGGCCATATTCGCCTCTCTTACGCCTAACCTTTAATGATATCTAGTAAATACAATACGAATAAAATGTAAAATAAAAGAAAGGGGAGGGAGGTAAGCTATCAATGTGAATTAAAAGAGATCCGTTGGAATGTATAAACTGAGGCGAGGATGGAATCGAAGGCGAAAAAGGATTGGCCAAAGGTAATAATTAAAGGAACATCGCATAAGGGATAGGTAGAGAAGATACTGTAACTAGAAAGGGAAAATCTGGAAACTTCTGGTTCGATGATACAAAATAGATACAAATATAGCGGAAGAGTAGTAAAATTTACTAAAAATCCTATGTAAATGGACTGAGTGAGATGTCTTGAAAAAAGTGGAATGATAGATTATGAAGAGGGTTGAAAATATAATCGGACAGAAGGAAAACAAGACTGATAGTTTCTAAAAGAGTGGGTGAAGAGAGAAAATTCAAGAAAGTGAAGGAGGTGGAAAAAAGTTACTTTATGCTGAGATGTTTTTATATTCGAGACAGAACCTGGACAGAAAAAGAGCGAAACAAACATCTGGGAAAAATTCATGAATTTCCAAACGTATAAATTCAACGTGAATAACCGACATTTGGCAACATACATGTATCAAACAACTTTTTACTAACTTGTATCGTTCTTAATAAAAATAAAGAAAAGCTTTAAAAAACTATAAAACATAAAAGTAAAGAACGGCTTGTATAGATTCAAAACTGCACGGCAAAAGACTAAGTAAGCGAAAGATGCTGTATCTCAAGAATTATGCACTTACAAGAAGCGAGTATTGTTGAAAACCTTGTCAAAACCATGGTATGTGGTTATGAGAGAAATCACAGCTATGAAATGAACTAACATGATGGAAATATAATTTAAAAAACACTTGCCACATTGAAATGATAGCCTAGTAATTTTTTCATTGCTCTAACTCGTCTTAAAGGAATACTCATTTATTTTTGGCACGTAATTACAGATTAAAAAGATAATTTTAATACGACTCCAATAAAGATAAGTATTTTTAGAAATTCTGATAGGCGGGGTCGCGGAAATGAATTCGTTCGACAACTCGTGTGGAGGAAATAATTAGCAAATTCATTAAATCAATCGCATGCGTCGAACTGTATAACTGCATCATAAATAGTTTCCAGTTTTACGAAAGTGTTTATTGATTCGCAATTATCGGTAAATATACTTCGCGAGTAATCCGCTTGATGAGGGCTTAGAGAGACTTTTAGTTTGTTTATAAATTGAGTCCAATCCTGAAATATAATTGGATTCGGATAAATTTCTCAACGTTTCAAGTTGTTTTTATCCATGTAGTTAAAACCGATGATGAGAAGTCTGTTTCATAAAGTTGTATGTTAATTATTAAGCGGTAGTAATGCAAAAAAAACAGAAGATATTTCGAAACCACAATCGCAGATTATGCCAATATATTTTTCATGTATAATTAGGATAATCTGAACACAAATTCCTTTATATGAATCAGGATATTTGTGAAAAAATACGGAACGGCGTTCTTTTCGTTTTATGAGAAAATCAGCAACCTTGCACTGCATTCTCTTTAAATTGATATTATTAACCATAGTATACTTCAGTAGAGTGTCCTTACTACAGTAGATAGTAAAATAACTCATTCGAGCGGGATAAAATGAAAATGATATATAATAAAGCTAAATTCAACATTCATTAATTGAAAGAATAGGCGTAGTTTATCTACTGTTAAAGTTTTCCAAAATAATTGAAAAAAACTCTGAGCATCATGGTCACATTATAGTTGACATTGGATTGCTACAATTTCAAATGACTTATCCGAAACAAAACTCGTAAAATTTGCTCTGGGTTAAATAACTAAACCATAATGAACCACTTAACGTTAATAATTACCGTTATAAACGTTAATAAGTCACCAGAAAACTATTTCCACAAACTCTTGCTTGACTTGACTCGAAAAGCATTAGACGACACTTTCACCTCTCTTAAGTTTAATTAGACCAATCCTTTGGTACCCTTCCATTAAAAGATGATATCTACAAATCATATTTTCAATACTATGCAAACATATGGTGCGTTGCATTCAACAATCGACTATACGTCTTTAAATAGCCATACACCATCTCATGTCTTATTGGCAAAAAATAATTTAGGCCTAGTTTGATTAGTTATTACAATTAAGTTACCAGTCGTATTTTTTCTGGATATTTCTTAGTTTAAAATATAATAAAATACTGCACTTGCAATGCTGAGCAATATAGTGCATATATTTTTCCAGTACCATACACTGATGATTAAATACTAAGTCATTTTAAAAGTAAGTGATATTTACACACATAATAAAACCGTAAAAATTCAAATACGTAGATAGGCAGGAGCAACGCAATTCACTATGCAGCGTAAATAATTAATGAAGAACATCAACAAACCACAGCAAATCGTCATTAAAAATTGGGTCAATCAATGCTTATCAACAGTTGTCGTAACATATGTATCATAAGAGTAAAATTATAATTAACTGGGGTGAATGAACAATTTAAATTTCGCTTGAGCTACACGATGAAGAACATTCATTGATAAAAAAAGGAACCATCGAATCAAGTGGATGTTTCTCAAGTGGACCGACTACTCTCATGCTGATCAAATCACCGTCAGATCCTTAGTGGATGTAATTGATACCTTTACCTTCCACTCTGCACGTAATGACCAAAGTGAAGAGCAATTCTTGTCACAAACAAGCGGCGATAGGATGAGAACAAAGGCGTGTGTGTGCCCACGGGGTGCAAACCCACAATTGGAGCAACGGCTGAATCGTGTACTTCCTAATGGGGCGAATGCACTAACACCCACAGCTTCGACGAGGACGGGGATTAATCTCTTTCGGCCAAAATCCTTCCGACCATAAATCCACGAAGAGAGTATTAACGACAGGAAAAGAATAAGGGCCATCAGTCCTCGATGGAAAAATGCACGGCGTCATGCCGGCCCCATTAGCCCAGCATATGACGCCGTGCTCTGGGGGACGTAAATCAAAAGCAGAGCAACAGCTTAGGCAGTATCAACAAGTAGCTCGGAGCTATTTCATTCCCAGAAATGTTTCCTGCCCCCGTTATTGTGCACGAACGTCGCGGGAGTGCATCGCGAGCAATGCGAACTATTTAGCGTGAAGGGGTCACTTACTTCCATTAGGAGGGTTTTCGGCGGTAAATAACGACATTAAGGCTGGCTGCACCCTCTACGGTTTTGAACGTACGGCAAAATGCCGGACGTTCATTATTTTTTAGTAGTGTGAATAAGTCTATGTATGCACACATTACACGGCGACAGCATGACAACGGCATTTTACCGTGCGGCGGCCGTCCACTACCAAAGGAGTCCACGGATCCCGTGCCGTGTCCTAACTCAATTGGCGCACGTGACTAAATTCCTTCTTTCACATAACACGGCTTTTATTCGTACGGCGGCTGTCCGAGGGGTTGGTGACATGTTAATTAAGTAAAATTTTCGATTGTGTTTTTGAAATGGAAGAAGTAGAAGCTAAAATTCTTATTAGTTTGGTGCAAACAAGACCAAACGTGTTGTGTACAATTTTTTTAATTGTGTGTTTTTACGCTGTAGAACATCCTCAAGTTTTAGAGGTTTAAAATCTCCTAAGTCTTTGTTGGCATTCGTCCTCTTAATTCCCGGTAGTCAGAGAAAGCAAGAAAGGAATACCGCACTATTATTGTACCCAAAGTAATTTTCAAAGGCGATGCCTCCGTCCTCAGGGTTCATAAAATACAATTTTAAATTGTATTTTAATATTTTTATTTAATAATAAATAAAATACTACAATATAAAATAAATGAAATGCTATAAAATAATACGATGCATAAAATAATATATAATATACAAAATACAGTTCTAAATTGTATTTACATAATTAAAATTCTATAATATAATAACATTCTTATTCTTTAACAGCTGTGTTCAAATATTTCTTTCTTTACATGCTTTAGTTTGGGGTTTAATTCGTCAAAGGAAGCTATTGACATCCGAAAATAGTTTTAAAAATTTGGTTCCATCGTTCCTCAGATCTTCAAGCAATGAGTAAAATAATCCAACTACTTCTGATTAATAGGATGCACCCAGTGAAGGCGAATTCTTCTTAGTCTCTTTTGAAAAATAGGTAAAATAACCGTAAGGCAATAATTTGTTCACGATCCATAACAGCACCACTCAATCATAGACTGACTTCTTTTGAAAGACAAGTCTCTAAATGCATGGCACACGGCATTTCTTCGAACGACAAGATACAGTATAAAAACAGACACCGCGGCAAAGCGCCGTCCGGCATTTTGCCGTGCGTCCAAAATCGTGTAGTATGCAACCGGCCTATGGCCGGACGTACATACGTATTTTCTTCGGGACATAAAGGTAAAGAGCAACCACGATGATTATACATCGGGGATTTAGAGGGTCTGAAACCCGATAGCGAGCAGGATACGGTAAAGAAAGAAGTTAAACGTAAATACATAAAAGCAACTTTTCTCAACAAAAAAAGAAATATCAAGCCAAGCTATCTAATAACAAGTAGCCTTAAAAAAAACGAAATTTCCAAAATATATTTACAATAAACTATTCTCTTCAACAGTGATTTTCTCAAAGGGTGGGCAATTCCGCAAACCATCAACCATTAGCTAACAGGTTTAGATTACTAAAGAAACTGGGCAAGGTGAACAGCTAGATTAAATTGCTTCCCATTGGGCCAGACTGCTATAAGTAGATAAGATCATATATTAGCAACACAATGACCACATACGCTAATTATAGCTTTCAATGGGGAGTGGCTAAGATAAATGCAATTATTCATCAGTCATAACTTAGCAGCTTTCATAACAGATGCGAGCAAGCATAAGACATAAGTATGTAAAAAATAAGTTTCCCTCTTCCCTGCATCAAAATACGAATAAGAAATGTCTCGTTTAACATATAAAGGACATTTATAATTGGTAAAATAGCGCACTCAAACGCTTTAAGACCGCGTGCTACAAAAAGTGGCAAATTTCAATCCTTAATGAACCTAAATTTAAATCTGCGATGTTTTATTTCAGTGCGATTTCAGTGCGAAAAATGCGATGAAATACTAAGTCAGAGAATAACAAAAACAGTAGAGATTACAATATATAATATGGCAATGAAATGGAATTATTGCGTATAATTTCAACATGAACCTAGAGTTAAAATACACAAAATAAATCGTTATCTTGATGAAGGTCATCAAATTTCTTAAAGTAGCAAAATAAGGGACAACATTTTATTAAGTTATTTTGTTGGATATTTCTTTATGCAGCAACTTATAATATGGAATAGAATAATCATTTTTTTTGTGAATTTACATACGCATTCCCAATCAATGAAAAATACACAGAGAAATAAATCAAGAAACTATTTCAATAATCTCGTTTCATAATTCAATACAAATTCATCTTAAGTACAGTCCTGGCCAAAATTAACGCAGCACCGACCGTAAGGATCGCTAGGGAAGTGTTGCGTTAATTTTGGCCAGGAGTGTACATTCTGCATTATGATTTAAATTACGAGTGGCAAGGACAGGTATTTTGGGCTGTAATTTCCTTCCGTCTAAATAGGGATTCCTGAATATTTAATATTCTGAATATTCGACAAAATTACGTTTTCATTCTCCCACACGGGAAAATAATCTTCAGAGAAATATGCAGACGATTTTACATGTAAATTCATCAAGCCGGAATAGATGGCCGGCATTCGCTTACGAGCAAATGAAAACTGCTTTACTCATTTCCAGAAATAATTTCAGTGACGAGTTTGTGCATTTTGAATTGTAATAGGAATGGTGTAATTGTAAAATTTAGTTTTATGACAATATTCGTACAATAAATGATGAATAGCTTCTCTCGCTTGTTCTGAATCAAATTGAATGGACTAGAGGAGAAAAAATGCATACGTACTTGCGTAGGTAGTTTATTCATCTCGCTTAGAAATATCACAATGAGAAAAAATGTACCTGATTACATAATTTTTACCCATATTATCTTATTTAGGCGCCCATTAGGGAATATTAAAAAAAAACAAAAATAAAAACACAAACACACTTGTACGAATTCCACAAAATTTTTAATAATAACTGTTTACCGGTTTCGGTGTCACAGCACCATCCTCAGAACAGAAGTTATTTCAAAGAGCAAGAACATATATACGAGAACCAAAGGAAGGGGAGGGGTAAGAGGAGGGGTAAAAAGAATACAATGTTGCATCACGAGGGGGAGGGAAAATGGGGGAAAAGAGCCTTGAAGAGTGGGGACTGGCTGTTAGAAAACAAAAACTCGTTAGCTAAGGGAATGGAATAAAATTGGTGAAGGCGTATGTAAAACTCTTCTAACCGGTCTAATTTGGTACCTTCTTGTCCATGGTTTAAAATACGGGGGCAGAAGTCGGAAAAATGATCGTTGTTAACAACCTTTGAATGTTGTTTATCTAATAAGGGGATAAGATCACAAAAATATATTTTTCGCATATTAATTACTAACCCATTACTAAGAAAATTGTAAAAATTTGCAACTAACCCAATTATTTCCCAGAGCTTGTCGTACTCGACGAATTGGATGTTTCAGTTTATCACAGTCGCTAGCTGATCGACATAAGTAACGATGCACTGTACCTGATCGGAATGTGGTAGAGTGAAATTTTGGTGCAGTATCTAAGGTTGCATGCTTTTGTTGTCATTTCCTGATGAATGGGATCTTTTTCTTTAATTTATTTTGGCACAAGAAGGAGAAAAATATATCTTTCATTTACTTTTGTCCCAGTTTCTCTCATGGTTGTGATGAGATGCAAGCTATTGAAGCATGAGTGAAGCTTAATAATAGCATTAAGACCTCCTATGAAATACTAGGAAAACTGTTACTTATAGCATTCTGGCTTGATGAGGAATACAAGGGCAAAATACCTCATTCCTCACTTGCCTAGTAAGTCTCATTCCCCTAACTTGCTATGGGTGGCTAATGTCATAGACATTGGGGTGCCAACCGGATTTTGTGTCAAATTGTTCACAGACAAAATGTTACTAATATGGCCATCTGGTCAAAATAATTGGATGACCTTGCTTTTGATTGCATTATATACATGGAGTTTATAATTTCATTACATTAATTTCACCTGAAACCACTTCGCTAACTAGTCAATCTGCTGAATATACCTAATTAGGTAAAAGAAATGCTTAAGCTGATAGTTATAATTCACTGTTGGATAAAATATATAGCACACGTGTGACAAAATTCCAAGTCATGATTCTCATGGAAAAATTGCTTTGCTGGCCAAAAATAAAATCCTTTTTTTTACAGGTTATGGAAATACCCAATCCTTCGTCAGCGGAAAATCTCAATTTAGAGGTCAGCGCGAGGATATCGAGTCTTTTTTTCCCATTCCCTCCCATTCTCGATCAGAGAAATATATTTCTCTTTCATTTCCGTCGACTTCGTTTCCACTTTATTTCCGAAGAAATTCTTGAATTTTTCCTAACCCGCAGATTTATCTCTTTCCCTTTCGGGGCCATTAGAGATCGCTCTCAACGTTTGATTCCTGTAGCTCAATCCCGCTCGGTTTATCTTTTCCGAATTTAGAAATATATATGAAAGATTTCCCGTCTTTATAAACTCCGTGCCGAAATTTCGAGATGGATCTTTTTCTTTGATAATAGGCAACTCGGCGGAAATTTATACCGACCGGAAATGAGAAATAAGAAATCCCTTGAAGAAACGTCTGAGATGAGCTTCATTTGTAGTTCTTACTGTAAGGCCATATATTTTATGAATTGACGCCGGAAATGTTCATGAATATTTTTTGTGAGGAAAACCAATGAAAGAAACGTTGGGACTATCGTATTTCCTATGACCATCTTTAAATATTCGGTTGAATGAGTAATAATAATAACCGACTTGATATAAAATTATAGAATCCTAAGAAAATGGAGAGGGCCATTCAAACCGGAACCTAACATTTATGTATCCTACTGAATGAGCAGTTATTTCGTAGAACACCATCGTAATTAATTATTTACTCTCCCTAGTATCAGCTTCAGCTTGAACGAAATAAAGTTTCTCAATCTACACAGAAAATGATTTTTTTCCTGTACTCGACTACTTTTCATTTGTTAAGGATGATTTGGCCTGCAAACAGGAACTCGAGTTTCCTCGAATTTTAAGCAAATTAGATTTTTTCGATCATCGTAGAGATGGGCATTTATCTTTCTCTGTCTGGGAACAGAAGTGGTTTAAACCAGATTCAAGAGATAAGAGTATACTTAGTTACTTTTGCGACAGTTATTCCGTTACCTGCCACAATATATTTTGAATCTCTTCTCCTAAAGAAGTACTTCGGTTATTCTAGATACAACGCTTATTACCTTAGCTATCGCATTCCGCTGATTATTATCTTACATCTTTTCTCGTCGTCTTGAATTTATCATCTGATCAAATGACAATTATAGCGTTTCATGATCTTTTAAAGATGAATATTTCAATTGTTATCTCTAATTGAGATTATTTTTCCTGTTCGTATGCGATAATTAATTTTATTTTTATTCGTAATTCATAATGTATTAATTTTGTTTATTTTTGAGCAGGCATATTACTGTATTAATAATTTGCTTTTTAGGATATCCCTCATAGCATACACATTATTATTACATAAGTATTCTACCTTAAGGTGGGTTCACGTACACTTATGTACCATGATTAATGCTCTTTCCTTTAATCATTCATAACGTATCCTCGTCTTACTATCGACACACATCTTATTTGCATTAAATATTCTGCCTTGGCAGTCACTCCGTTATCAAGTATATCCTTCCCCGAGGCTACTTTACTATACCTTGCTTTGGGAGAATCTCAGAATGCACTAACAGCCTGAAACCAACGGTGATCATGGGAGAATATGTAATCTTAGGGAGTGTCTATGTTGACTACAAGTACTACAAAACTGAAAACGGAGACAATATAATTTTCCCACGCATATCTAAAACCAGCGCACCGTAAGCCGAAGAAGCAGGATCAGATTTGACTCTTTGATTCGGAAGCCTGATGTGATCGGAGAGAAAAGAAAATGGAACCTTTATCCCCTTTCAATCCCTTCGCATCGACAGAGAAATACTTACAATCCAAAATAGGAAGCAGCCGCAAAGGGAGGGAAATCAGTCAAAGTCCATTCACCTAAGTGGTCGCCTTCCGCGATCAAAGGGAAAGAGGATGTGAATGGATCCGTAGTACTTTGCGGCTGAGAAGGAAAAGATACGCGGGAAAAAGCAAATGAATCCGGCGGGCAGGAGGCGCCGCCGGTGGGCGGAGACGGAAATAAATTGGGACTGATAAATTCTCGGGGAGGGTTCGAAAAATAAAAGAAGGTTGAGTCAGATGAGGTATGGGAAAGCGTCCGCCGGAAGGTGATGGGAAAAAATCAAAGATGAGGAAACATGCTCGGAAAAAATGAGAAAGGTGAGAGCGCCCGAAAATATGAGTGAAAACAAAACGTAAATAAATTTCCATTTTGATGAATTTCGGCCGAAAAAATTCATCCCTTGCACGGGTTTTTCTATGGTGGAGGTGGATTCCACCGTGTTCTACTTTATTTCTGGAAATCATTATTTATTTTGAGCTCGACGGCTTTTTCGACGAGACGAAGGGATTAAAGTTCTGCGCGTAAAAACCGATTCCTTCTCTTTCATAAATATCTGTATTTTTTGACTTCAACATTGTACTGGAAAAATTGAATGAATTTTGATCATATCATTCCATCATTCCTTTAATATCTTCCCCCTGTGATGATATTTTATGAGGATTATCCGAATCTTCGCTTACATACGAGAAATCCTGAATTTTAACTTAAAATTTCCGTCTCTCATCTTTGCTTATTTTCCGCGATCGAAACATTATGATACTTATGTAACTACTCCTTTGTATAATAGGTATACATTTTAATGATTACATCTTGTGGACTATCCTCGTTCTATAACCAGCATTTTGTAGCATATTTATAATAATTCTCAATTTCAATTACAGACAATATCAAAATATCCCTTGTATAGGCAAACGAGTATTTTTTACATCGACATTTTATTTAAGACTATCATTTGCGGAGTTAATTGTAAGACAACAGTTTACGCTTGATTTTACAATTGACGTCACTAAAAACATCGGAATACAAAATTATTTAAACAAAAGTGTTTGCTCCAGGAAGTGACTACATGGTTTAAGTTCCCCAACTACGGCCTAAAATTTGTTTGGATTAATTTGATTGTTAATTGATTGTGAATGAATAAATTTAATCCTTTTACTACGATTTGATAAAAGTAATAACTATAATTAGACTTCCACAACCCTTTGCTGGTTATAAAACATTGCAAACGCAGCATATAGTGAAACTGATAGCTATGACCCTTGGACATGATCTATTTTCTGGTCTTAACAGGTAAACCTTCTAGATATACTGGTGGGTATTGGTCACCTAGTGAATACAGTGTATCACAATTTATGTTCGAAATACAGAGAAACAGAGACTTCGTTTTTATGATAATATACGCTTATATACTATGCAGTCAGGAGCTTTCAATTTCACTATTAAAATTTCCATTCTCGAAGATATTATCGATGCCCAGCATTCCATCTACTTTTGTTTCTCCCGCTTCATGTGCTAAGGATATTTCCCTGACAAAGAAATAGGAAAGAGCATATGCAAATGAAAGATGTTTGCAAAGGGAAGAGGGATGAGAATAGAAGATACAAGAAGATATGGAAAGAATAAGAGGGACGTGCTTGTGGCAGAATCGAGTGAGAAGAGATGGAAGGGGTATAGTATAGGATCGAAAGGTGAG
This sequence comes from Sympetrum striolatum, assembly GCA_947579665.1. Taxonomy (NCBI): domain Eukaryota; kingdom Metazoa; phylum Arthropoda; class Insecta; order Odonata; family Libellulidae; genus Sympetrum; species Sympetrum striolatum. The sequence goes on along the minus strand of OX388351.1, from coordinate 47,243,922 downwards.
CGAAGTTGAGAGAGTACGTGTGAAAGACTTTGGTATCACGTAAGAAAAGGAAAGATCCGATGAAGGAAAGAAATTGGGAGGTGGGAGCGGTTGGAATGTGAGTAAGGAAAATTTCCTTCTCAAATGAAGTGAATCTTCGGAGAATGGAGAGGGAAGAAGGAAATAAATGGAAGTCGGGAATAAGGAAGAGAAGAAAATTAGATATAAAAAAGAAAGGAAGAAGGTAGAGACAATACTTAAAGTTTGCACTGAGAGGTATTAATGTACACTCCTGTCCAAAATTAAAGCAGCACCGGTCGTCAGGATCGCAAGGGAGGTGCTGCGTTAATTTTGGCCAGGACTGTACACTGTAAATTTTCTTATTGAGCCGAACTTGGATTAAGTTGACATCAGCGGATAGCTATGGTATATTTAAAAAGGAGCGTAATTCGTGCGGAATTATTATACTAAGCACGCAAATTAAATCAGATAAAAAGATTCTGACGTGTCCTGGTATTTGAAGATGGCTGATGACGATCATTAGTCGAAACCGTTCGTGCGTTTTTTATTTCTATTAACAAAAAATGAACCGTGAAAAAATTACCAATTTCTGAGTTCACTTCCATTATAGATTTCCGCAATACCTACCCGATTCAGTAAAAATATATTCCTTATTTTTAAGAAGCCATTATTTTGAAAGATTATGAAAATAAATATAACATCCACCTTCAGCTAAATACTTCACGGAATAAAACATGCATAGAGAATTCTCGAATTGATCTCGAAACATTAATAACACATTAAGGATAGGTTAAGAAAAATGTATTGACCCTTGCTTAGTCATCCATCATTTATGTGCTAGCACATGTAAATTCTATGGACGATTTTTAGCGTTATAACTTCAGCAATAAAGATTTTGATTGCGCCTCGTATGAGTATTTAAAATTAAAATACAGTCTGAAATCTGGTTGTATCTTAAGACCACATAAATATCTTCAACTATAAAGATTACTGTGCGGCGCTTTCCTGCAATGACAGCCTGGAGTGGAATTTAGAGCTTAAGTGGAAAAGTTTAATCACTCAAGAGTACACTCTCATTGATTCGTTTAAGTAAAGCACAACCTTGAGCTAACAGAGGGCATTTCCTTTAAGCGGACGAATTAGTAGATTTTCTCTGTAAATACAGCGGAAGTTTAAAGCAGTTCAATTTAGGTTATCTTGATGAGTTGGAGAATATTTCAATTACCCGTACTCAATCATGAGCGAAGAAGAAACTTTCATTTAATTAACGAAATAAATGGAACGAAAACACGCTTTCAACTTCGTCCAGCACCGAGTTCCAATTCTCAAATGAGTTAATCTTTGGCGATTAAATTAGAAGACTTCTAAATTAATCTAGGTACGTCTAAGTTAAAACGCTTAGCTAGACTTTGAGTTTTTCTCCTTCTCTATGCTTTCATTACCATAATTATGCTTAAATCGGCAAGAGACCCAAAAAAAACTTTGCACACGGTGCAGTGGACGAGACTAGAACACACACACGGTGACGAAATCAACCGCTGACGATTCCATGCTTCTATGCTTAAAATTCAGTAACGAAAACTCAAATCTATGCACTAAGTTTTAATCACAGAATAGTGTCTAATTACTAAGGCCCCAAACCTCATCAAGAAACTAAATTCAGCCATAATTAGCCTGAACCAATAAGGCTGAAGGAATCCTGGATATAATTGCCCTGTTTTCTTTATTATTATTATTTTCTTGCAATTTTTAGTAGTCTACATTTCAAAATCCATTTTTCGGTGAATGGTATTTATGCGGGGATTTTGCAGTTACTTTTTTTCAGGTAGAAATTTCGACGGTCACCGTCGTAATCCGGACCCTTAGCGAGGCTTGCGAGCTCGGCGGCGCCCGACCTTCCCAGCAAGGGGTACCATAAAAAAACAAACAGCGTGGAATACGATTTAAAAAGTTATAAACAATTCAAATGAGCAACAATTTATCATCTTCGTCGTCTCACTCGTCCTAAGAGATATACAAGCGTCTTTTGATCGACGTTTTACAATGAAAATTAAGATTTTTCGTGATTTAACTAGAATTGACCCGTTGACGTACGACAACGTTGCTCAGTCAGATAGGCGGGTGTTTTAAATATTTCAACGGGTGTTGGGTTTGGTTGGGGGGAGGATTTCTAGATTTTTTATAGAAATCCCTCCCCCTTACCCCAATACCCGTTTGTAAACGCGTAATTTCTTGCAAAATCACGAAAAATCTTAATTTTCATCGTAGAAAGTCGATCAAAAGACGCTTGTATATCTCTTAGGACGAGTGAGACGACGAAGATAATAAATTGCTGCTAATTTGAATTGTTTATAACTTTTAAATCGTATTCCACGCTGTTTGTTTTTTATGGTACCCCATGCTGGGAAGGTCGGGCGCTCCCGAGCTCGCAAGCCTCGCTAAGGGTCCGGATTACGACGGTGACCGTCGAAATTTCTACCGCAAACCTTTTTTCTTAAGAATATTTATTAATAAATTTTTCTTACGTAAATTGTAGAAAAATAAGTACTGAATAAGAGGAAGGGGAAGAAAATTAAGGCATACGAAAACAAAGAAGAAAATTTTCAAAAATGCCGCAGGAAAATTATCCGAAACATGGATCTATGCCTTTATAACACAAAATCTCTAACTTAGGATTACATGGGATGAGTATTGTTGCTTGTGTGATAAAGAAATGTTCAATGGAGTTTGCATGAAAAAAATGAGCCATCAGTTAATGTAAACAGTAGATATGTGTATGAGGGTAAAGGGTATATAATAATGTGAATATCTTCTGCAGTCATTTTTTCATTAGCCAGATATATCTGATGTTGTTTTTAAAATCTTGAAACGAATAAAGACAAAGGTATGACATAGAAAGATGATTTTTATGGACGTTAATCCATTATTCAATTAAAAATATTTCGCCGAATTTCTCACTTCGTCCCAATAAATGAATTTACTCCTTCCTAAATACTTAAAACGACCCATTTATGGTAACAAGTATATACCTACATGAAACTCTACTTTTAATAGAATATGTATATTTTTCAACATGTAGAAGTTTATCTTGAAGCTAGAGGAGGACGGAGACATTTAGAATAAGTTACGCTTAAATTTAAGCGCCTATCTCGATACATTGGTCTGTATAAACATAAAAAAGACATTCGAATCGACTTGCATACGAGCGTTTTCGGGGGCGGAGTAATCAATTTCTTATTCTAAATTTACTTAGGAAAATATATTCTGAGAGTCTGATTTTATCGGGGAAGAACTGGATCGCCTTTCACTGCGTTTTAAAATAGTAAAATACTAAGGTTGGTGATCTTATTTCCTCGAGATATATTTAGATCAGTACATCCTGCCGGGATTTATTAGATTCAATCCGGATAGAAAGTCAAAGGTATCGGATTGAAATTATCGCATACATCTCTAGGCCCTCGATTCATAAAGTAGGAAAAGTGCCCTATTTAAATTACGTACCTGTTTTTACTATAAGCACCGTTGTTTATATATTAACGAAATGAGGTATCTCGTATCAGGATATTCCTAAAGAAATATACGGAAAGTTTACTTTTTTGAAGTATCTGATGGCAAATGTCATCTATCAAAACCAGATCAAGATTCATACAGTATGAATTTAATAAACTTATTTTTATGAAATACCGTTTCCGGGACAAAATAGGGAAAATTACGATAAATTATAGGTACATATTTTAGTATTCAAAAAGCAAATAAATAAACTTATATGTATATATAGAAAACTTTTCAGCAAGATCCAAGATTAAGGAAACAGCAAGAATTGGATAGGTTATACTCTCAACCGTCCAACGATGCAAGCAAGAATTTAATCAATTTCCCCATATATCTATATATTAATGAATGAAATAATAAAGCCTTGGACCTATAAGAATAGGCTATGCTTTTAATCTTAGGGAAACTCGCCATAGAATGCTCGGTTCAAACTCACGCCTTACAAAAGATTACGATTAGCTTCCTGAGGCATTCTACGGAGTTGAATGGTTCCGTTATTTTTGGCAGCTTTTTTCAATAATAATTATCACGCCCTGCTTCAAATGAATCTTATTTTGCCTTTCGCCATCCCACGCGGAACAGTCTTCCCCCTTAGTAACGGGCAATGATTGTTTATAAACTATTCTCGGCAGTTGGTTAAGATGGCAGCCATTCCGCGTAGGAGCGAACTGCGGCAAAGGTCTTTGTGGCTATCGTTGTGGATGACAGACGGAAGGACGTTGAATTATTCATGTTTTTAGGCGGGAAAGCAGAGGGCAGCACCGTCAGGGTGAAAGGAGCTTGCGGGAGTTGGGAAAGGAGTTGAAGAAGATGAAGAACTTGATTGAATTCCTCCGGGATATTCTCCCCGCTTACCGGCTCCTCCTCAACTTTTTACCTTGCTCCTCTATTTTTTACCTCAAACATTCCTGCCTTCCGTCCCTCGCTTTCTTTCGCTCCAACTTTCTTTCTTCCCCATACCGTCCTTTCGCTCGAATTCCTGTCGGAAATACAAACTCAGTTGGAAGTGTAATTCCTAGGTTTTCTCTCCTGTTTCCTGCTCCTTCTTCTTAGTGGAAGTTAATTGAAAAATGGTTTTTCCTCGTTTCTTATCGAAAGTATTCCTAAACAGACGGGTGCTTCGAGATGGATGTATTTGGCTATTCAGAGAAACGCAGCTAGTTTTACAGAGGAACAACGAATTCCGAGCTGTTTGGATGGACGCAAATACTCACTCGCAAACTTATAGGAACGGATATGAACTCATCCTCAGAGCTTGACCAACTTGAGCGTCTGAATAGATTACATGACCAATACAGAAATTAAGTTATCTTCTAATTCTCAGAGGAAAACTAATTTTGCAATGTTTCATATAAATCGTTGTTTTCTCCGGTACCCTACACCATATTCACTACTAAGCTCCATAATCAGGCAAATAAAACATTCATATAAACAAAGAAGGAATTGTTATTTAGGCTAGCAATTCACACTTAATATACCGGATGATACAGCTGAAACCTGGTTCATTATATGATTATATAAATATCATTATACAAATATAATACTTTTAACATGTACGAGGGACTATGATTCTGCCTCTATAGTAGTAAATATTATGGTAACGATATACACTTTAACTTATGTAATTATGGTGATAATGATGTGTAGTTAATTAAAATAAAGATTGGAGAACACAAATAAATTCAGCTGTACTGGCCAGATGCATTATGCAGTATTTCCACGAAGTTGCACCGGAAGCTAAGTACTATTTGTCCTAATAATTAAGATAACTACGCAATTTTCTCAAACATTTATTGCGCCAATTACGTCATTTAACGCTCAGTTTATGTTGCTAAACTATTTAATTCCACTTTAAAATATCAGTGCCAGTTTTAAAACCATAACATCTGTGTTAGTATTAGCGGTGGTTATCTAATTTGTTTTTAAGACTGTTATATAACGAGATATATAATATCCCGAGTACTACTTTAACTTTATGAATAAATTAAGTATTGAGTGATAAAATTGAAAGACTAAAAATAAAATTGGAGGCTAAAAAGTATCGAGGACTATAAGGTTGCTCTGCTTTAATCTACCAAACATTTTCCAATATTTTAAGGAAGAGATGGGAACGATTTTGATAGCTTCAAAATATGGAAAGGATGCATCGCTATTTACATTTTTATTAAAATGACGCTTTTATTTATATAAACAATAGCTATCAGTATATCCATAATGTAACTAGTCATTAACATCACTGAACACACAATGACTACAAGCATTTTAAAAATTATTATCTTGAATGCTTTGCCAAACTAAAATATAAAAACAATTTGGTTGCGGCTGCTTTCGATAATTTATGAAATTCAATGAAAACAGAGCTATAATTTCACCGAAAACAGTTAACCTATCTTTTGGCAGGAAGATTAATGTGTTATTGAACAACTACAAATCCAGCAGTCGAGCTCTGGAAATTCCACGTATATAGCCATTTTATATATTAGTTTACCCATAGAAATATTACCGGTCAAGCTAGTGTTTTTTTCCTGATTGTTAATACAAACACATAGTTATCCAGCTAAAAATTCAGCAAGTTATTGCATATTTGGATTCATACAAATACACCAAGAAACAAATTCCCCAAAGTAATTTCAAAATGGGCATTATTTCTAAATAAATCTGCCCACAAGTAGGGTGTATGAATATTCAAATTATGCGGAAGTATCTTCAAATTCGGACGCATAAATTGTCGCTCGGAATATTTTTACTCCTACTCAGGCAATATTCCTCATTTTCCTTTACATTCCCCGTATAAACGTTTTTGGCCATGCTATTTATTACACCGGGATATTTAAATTCACAATTACCATGGAAACGAAAACAAATCGTTTGGGCGATGAATTTTAACACGTCGGCTGACAAAAGCAATCTTCCGCGGCCTGCATTCATTTGCGCTGAGTGATAAAAGAAGCAATTGACATCGCAGTCATTTCGCGAGGAAATTTAGCTTTCGGTATGCAATTACGGTGAGGCCCACCCAATATTGCGAACCATATTCATCTAGATAACAGAGGGATAGTTAATTATATTCGGGAGGTGAATGAGCGCAATCAATAAATGTCGGCGATACAGAATTTGAGGTTTACAATTGGAAGAGTAAACACTAATATGTCAAACGTCACTTACACATTTGGAAGCGAAATATAATGATTTTTTTTTTTTAGTTTTATATGAATGGTGAATTGAATATGAGTGGTTCATAAAGCTATAAAATAATGCGTTTGAAAATTTCTTTCTATCAAAGGGCTCGGCAGGTATTTTCTAAAGCATATTTGCGCAAGTTAATCGAATATGTATCAAATGTCATGCATTTTTTACTCAGTTAACTTTTGGCTACTCAAAATCGTGTGAATTGAAAATTCATAGTTTACCCTTAACTATTTACATTTCTCTGTTGATTTTTTGCTAAGATAATATCCCTTAACAACCTTATTCTCAGAATACATCTTAATGTTAGATTATTCTAATTAAACAGTACATGGAATATTGTTTCCTTAGATATAAAACAAAATTTTTATGCAATCCGAGAGGAGCTGGGTACTTCCTATGAAATTGCCATTAATACAAATTTATTAACATCCAATCTACTGCCCCTCTCATCTTAAGTATCATTTTTACTTTCTCCATATACGAAGTATAGAGAAAGTATTGTTTTCATGAAAAAATTCGACTTAGAGATTTCAACGGAAATACATGTTTTGGGGTCCCTAGAACACGTTTTGACCAATTTCGGAATGATGTCTGTGTGCATGTGTGTGTGTGTGTGTGTGTGTGTGTGTGTGTGTCTGTATGTGTGAGTGTGTTAGTGGGCGCTCTAACGTGAAAACTACCGATCGTATCAATACCAAACTTCATGTATAGTACTGTGGTGTGTGCTGTCAGAGTTGATTAGTTTTTGGAGTAAATCGGTTTACCGAAAGTCGAGCTTCATCCATCAAAGCTCATTTCCGGTTTTCAGAATATCTCCATAAATATGATATATACGTATATTGTTATACTTATAAAAGTTTTAGATTATGTAATTTACTATAACTTTTGTATTTAACATATTTTTTTATCACCGGTTGATTAGGAGTTATTCGTGAAATACCGATAAACCGGAAGTAGCTGTTATGTACTTTGTGGGTGCTCTAACATGAAAACCATTCATTGTATCAACACCAAATTTCATATATAGTACTTTGGTTGGTTTTGTAAGAGTTGATTAGTTTTTGAAGTAAATCGGTAAACCGGAAGTCGAGCTTCATTCTTCATAGCTCATTTCCGGTTTTCAAAATATCTCCATAAATATGATATTTAGGTATATACTAATATTTATAAAAGTTTTATAAAATAAAATTTACTATAACTTTTAATTGAAACATATTTTTGTATCACTGATTTTTTAGGAGTTATTCATGAGATACTGATAAACCGGAAGTTGCTGATTATGTACTTAGAGGGCGCTCTGGCCTCTATGGGCGATAGGCCAATTTCATCGTTTATCATCGATCATGTCCCGGAAAACATTATTTATAATGTTTGTGACGTCAAAGGTAATAATATATAATTTAATCACTCATCTTTGAAGTTTAGATGGAATATAAAGTTCGAAATTACTGTCGTAGATAAATATTTACATCTTATATATGGAGAAAGTCATGTGCTGGCCGCATCAGATTTTTTTAGTTTCAACTGATTAAAAAAAAACGTTTTTCACAGCAACTACACTTTATATTATATTTAATAATGTCTATCTATCTCTATATACTAGTCGCAAGTCACTTTAAAACTTAAATTTGAAAAACTCGTAAATTACACATATCAAAATGTATCTAAAACAGTTTTAGCCAATTTAATGTAACCTATATGTATATAATAGGGATTCTGCAATGCAAAAATATTATTAAATAAAGAGCCTATATTTATGAGATTTTCTCCACTCGTGTATCAATCAAATATTGACAATTTCTCATTTGAGCTTTTTATTCAATGGCATTTTCAGAGCGTAGGCTATTCGACGTGCACTTCTTTAATCTTGAATACCTCATCGTTATGAGCATTAACACCTTTCCACCGTAGAAATACTTAGTAAAAGTTTCTGTCTATAAAATACTCTTCCTTCCATGAGGACATCTTAACCTAAGAATATATCTCATTCTCTTGCAGCTGTTCGTCCTTAAAAAAGCTCGCCATTAAGAAATAATCCTCAAGGTGTATGTGCAGTGACAGTATTTATACATTTCGCGTCTTAAATAAATCAGAAAAGAAGGCTAGAGAGTAAGCTAAATCAATTAGAACAATGAAAGGAGGCAAGGTCAAGGAGCAAAGCCGTAATATTAAAAGAGGGAGTCGATGGAATTTCAAGACGCACCCTCCAGCGAGCAATAGAAGATCCCAATAACAGAAACAGAGGCGGAAGGAGAGAGCCCTCAACCTATTTTCCGGGCAATAAAACAAAAAGGTAAGCCCCATCTGAAGGGGAATAAAATTTCTTTAATCTTCTCTAATCGAAAAATAGTCCGCGGGATGAGAAAATGAATGGATGAATGATGGATCTCGAAGGGAAGAAAACGACGAAGAAGCAGAGTCGATATGATACGAATCTCTCCCCAATCTCCTCTAGCCTCTTACAGAGGTGCTCGTAAAACTTTTCTCCGCGACCACCCGCATAAATAATACTCTTTTGGTGCATAAAACCCTTTGCGGTTGATGCGGGCATCAGGGCTAAAGATGCCGAAAGGCTAAGCGGATAGAACGAGGTCACCGAGGTGGAGTCAAGAGGTCTTGCACTCCGAAATGGAATAAGGGATAGAAAAAGAGCACATTTATGGCTTTCAGATCTCCGCGGAGATAGACAAATAAAAGAGGAAGTAGTATCTTGGGGGAATGAATATTGGCGGAGAGATTTTGGGAAGTCTGAGAGGTTCAAAGTTCTATAATATTTCACTTCTTTCCACTGACTTTTAAAGTGCTCAAGGAAAAGTTCTATTCAGTCTCCTTGCTTTAATTCCATAGTAGGTATTCTAATGTATTATTGCAACCATTTCATCATAATGTTGGCAGTGGACCAATGATTACAACTTAAGTAGATATTCGAGTTATTACATCCATTTACATACTGCTGATATCGGCTTCCGCGAAAGGCAGAATACGAGTTTTAGCATGTTTTACGTCAAATTTGTGGGTGGAAAGTTATTTACTTAGATACTACATGAAAATTATCAAAATATCTTCTAAATTAATAACATCTTGACGCTGAAAAGATCATTAAGATTATTTTAAGAAACAGATGTAGATTTTAAGATATTAACTGTTTCTAATGATAACTATTGGCTACTTTAGTAATAATTCTAGGACTTTACTGGCCCTGAAATAAAATGATCTATACAGTCACTATACGTTAATATGTTTCCTAGCCACCTCTATATCAGACGACTGCTGCTTACGTAAAGTAGCAGCTAAAGTACTGATTTAAGATTTGCATTTACATTGATCAGTAATTATTTCTAATCTTTCTTATTTAATTTGCTAAAACTGTAGATTCATTTATAACGTTATAACAGCGAAATAACTGACGTATTTTGTTAGTTAACTTAGCCCGATATATTATACAAAACACTTTCATCGATGCACACACACACGAAATCGCTGTATTAAATACAGGTCAAATTCCGTTACAACGAAATTCTTGGAGGAACGAAAAAAATTCGTTGTAACGAAAGATTCGTTATAACGAGATTGAAAATTTTTGGTCAGTTTTTTTTACCCTTGCGTTAAACGTACGAGTACTTTACACTATACAGTACGAGTACTGTATAGTATAAAGCAGTCCCCTCCTACGCATCTGTTTTAAATTTTCAACGGGCCTGAAAGGATATGAAATAAATTTAAAACACTGTCCCAAGCTGCAACAAAATTTTATTTCATAAAATAAATCTGTTATTTTTTTGCGTCATTTTTTGAAGTACACTTCAGGAATTGTTCCTCCATAATTCTTAAATAATTATACATTTTCTCGTCTGCTTCTTCGCTGGTGCACATGAATCTTTTAAACGTTTCAAACGCTGAAAAGACTTACAGTAAACATCAAAGTATCAGACTTAAATCCGTCCCACAAATATATTGAACACACCTGCTTTATATTTATCGTCTATAGCGCTTACTGTTGCGAAACAACTCGTCTGTACTTTCATTCGAAGCGAAAGAGCCTCCATTACATTCTCTTTCACTGCGAGGTTAAAACGACAAAAATGGCGCACAATGCTCCCGATCTTAAGAGCCGTAGAATTCGCAACAGCAAACCGTAAAAAAAGGCTCGACGTCAGACAATAGCAACAATCGACGGGAGAAACAACGACAGCTGAAGGCTGTAAAACAAATTGTCAGGAGGCGATAAGAATAAACGTGGGAGGGGAGCTATTTTCGGGCACAATGAGTTCAAAGGGAAAGCAACAGGCAAGAGGTTCTTTGGGCGTAATTAGAAGGCGGAGAAAGAGATATATAGGGGACTGAGGGCGTGGGTGGAGGAATTTGAGATGCGGGACGAGCAATGATTGCCGAAAGGACCAAATTTGAAGGGAGGGATGCTGAATGATGCAGGAACGGTGGAGAGATGTGCACAGCGATAAAGAGAAATCATTTACGGGAGACGGAACACGGAGTCAACGCTTGGTGATTTCGCATTTAGAGCCTCCAGGCAAGTGCTCCGGAATTAAAACAGTATAAATATTATAGATGAAACAAGTAAGAGAATTCACTCTCCTTTGAGCGGTAAATCCTATGATAGCCAAACTATGTAATAAATATGCACAAATATGAATTTAATAAATGCTCAAGTACTCTAAAGTTGAAATGTAAGGATTCTTTTGAGAATGCCGTGATTTATTCAAGAATAATCCATATTGGCTAAGATTCACGTAATTTGTACCGAGGATTTTGTTAATCTAAACTAAGTGTGATCAGGGTTAATGTATTTGAATCATCTACTCTTATCATATTCTTTTTCCAAAAAATATACCTAAGTATAACTTGAAAGAAGCAAATCGGCTCGATGAAGGGATGCTTTTACATTTCGTTTAAGATTCATTCCTCCAAAAAGGTACCTATACTGTATTTAGTTGAATATAAAGGTCTCTAAATATATCACTCGATTCACTCATTAAAAGGAAAAAATAAAAAACTTTGATAGGACCTAAAGATAATAGTGAGTATTCCTCCCTTATTCCTGTTTCATGGAATAAAATGGTATAAAGGAATTTAAAGTAAATTTGCACTCAAGGCGCGAAATTATGCGTAACGGGTCCAAGTCTGTTATCGTAACTTTATTAAAAGGTAGCATTAAACGAATTTTATCTCTGAAATTTAGTATCTTGACTTAATACTCAATGTGGTTGCAATGCACATAATCCATTAACAGAGTCTTTCGCAACCCTTGAGAGACCACAAAGCACTAAAATAAATTATCTGCTTTAAGTGATGAAGCATGGAAAAATTTCCACGAAAACACTTAAAACAATAAAGGGGAATGTGCATTCCCCTTTATTTAAAAAATATACATATTGTAATCGCTTAAATATACATAGTAAGCCTTTGGAAAGTGAAACAATTATTCGAAAGGGGAAGCGTCGAAGGAGATAATCTCAAATCTAATTCCAAATAGAAACTATAATTGGGATTCCATCGAAGCGAAAGTCACTTTTAAAACACAAAGAGGGAAAGCGATGGTTTAAAATTTTCAATAAGTATGGAAACCTTTTCCAATCTCCCAGAATTCTCGCCTCTCACAAAAGGAAGGTGTTAATTCCAGCTGCTAGGGCTGTTATATTGATTAATTGGGGACTTCCAAAGTGAAACGAAAATCCAATTTGAAACGCGACGTCCTGTTACCGGGGTAACAAGAATAAACTAATACGGAGAGAAAAATACACGGGAATTGGAATGAGTTATCTGCTTGAACGGACGGAAACCGCAGGGGGGCGAGAGCGGGCGGTGTGGGCACATGGGACAAAATTGAGAAAGCTCATAAAATATGCAAAAGGAAGCTGGAAAAAAGGGAGAAGGAATTTGAATAAAATCTGATAAGGTAAGTTATGTGGGATCGGGCTTTAGGACCGGAGTGAAAACATCTGAGCCTGTGACAGGAGGTTTCATGTCCGGGAAATGGAAGAGTGCGAGATGCTGCGGCGGGAATGCCTTTGCACCTGTATATAGAAATTTCACACTCCCCTGGAAGAAGGCGCATTGTATCCGTGTGATAATCGATAGATAAAATGAATTTGACGCTAAAGTGAGAAGAAAATTAAAAAAAAACTAATAGAACGAATCTTAAATCGCGGATGATGATGATGAAATCTATTTGACCGATGCTGACATTTAAAATGATATTTTATTGGAATTTACATGCATATACAACTATGCTTTATGTATTGATACAGATCAAATAAAAATCAAAATATAGGACAAAACATATTCCAAATTTAGTCATCGGATAGCATTTATTGAAAATTACAGAATTTGTAATCACGCCCTAATGCCTTCATAATTTCCCCATCATTATTGTTTGTTTTCTTCCTTTCATTCCCTATTTTATTATTATTATATTTTTATTTTATCATTTAATTTAATTTAATTCACTTCGTATTTTTTTAATTTTACACAAATGTCTGATTGCATTTCAATAAACCTGGTTGGTATTTATACATATGTCTATTTCTATTTCTATTTTTCTCAACTTGTTCGATTCATTGTAATTGGTTAAATTGACTGTTAATGAATCAACTTTAAATAAATAAATAAAATAAATAAATAATATATTAAAGTAAACAACCAAAAATATCACTTTTTCTTTTTAAAATTAGAATCAATCTTTGGAAAATGAACATGGATGCTAAAGTTGTTATTGAAATACTCTACTTTGTGGTGAATTATATCTATAAGGGGAGGTATGCTAAACATTAAAGAATAATAATGAGTATGTAATATCGTAAGATTATGAAAGCTAGTAAATAATTATCTTAAAGGATATTGGTATACGTGTATCGCTGTTATTTATTAACCGAAGATTCTTGGGAATGCATTTTTATCTTTTTAAATATATAATTTCAAATTGAACATTTTTATGCATTTGAATTTGTATTAATACCTTGTTAGTCCATTATTGGTACGAGAAAACATTAACCAGGCAATAAATTATGTTTAAGGTTTGTAAAAAAATTTCGCTTACAATTTATGATCTAATTTGAAAGTAACTAAGCAAACAAACCTGAACTAAGCCAAGACTCTATTTGATTGTTCATGCAAATAAAAAATCCTAAAACGCATTTAACACAGATTGATGATGGAAACTTGTCCGGTGACTTTTTTAGAGTGCATTTGCTAAGCACTTTATCGCAAGGAAGAGAGAAATGTGAATAATATCGTAATATACAAGTATTTGCATCATAGTTTTTTATTTGATAATTCTACAGATGGATTTAAAATTAAACAGAAAAACAGAATGCAAATTTTCGAATAAGATCGCTTGAAAGAACTAAAGTGCATTGCTTAAATCAATAAGGTAAAAGTTTCTAATTCCTCTACAAACATCTCTATAGAACTACAATAATAAATGAAATGTTGGAACCACTTAATCCTTTTAATGCGAAATGAATGTCTGGAATAGTGCTTTAAAATGAACGAATTACTAAAGGGACTCACGGATAAATTGGAAACGGAGGAAGGCGACGTTAAATTTACGTCCTCCCGCCTTTCACGGAAAGGGTCGTGACTCAACGGAAAGCGAAATATATCTTCAGTGAACTTCTCGAGAGAGGGAAAGTGCATTCCGGAAGTCCCTTAAGTGCCCCGCATGACCAAAAAGTGAAGAAAGGGAAGCCGTTACTTAAATTGAATTACCGAAATTGCATCCCGCGTTCCCGAGAGCGTAAAACTAGACGGCGCGCTTCGTGACTCCAGACGCAACCGGAAATAAAACATCGGAAACAAAAGAATGAGAAGAAGCGCGGAAAATTCATTCCCGCCGGTATTCCGAGGCTATATCCAAAAGATCTCGCTACAAAAAAGACGTAGTTAGGAAATAAATTTTCTTCCGGACGAAAACTTACAAGGTATGATCAAAAAGTTCCCGAGTTTATTTTTTCTCATTTAATGATGAAACTATTGCTCGAGTGCGAGACAATCTCCATGCAGATCGTCGCCAAACCGATAGCCGATATCTCTTTTGGAAGCTGTCATGCCATTTCGTATGATGATTTACGAATTCACCAAGTCTGCTAGGACAATCCTCAAGAAACTTAGCGCTGAGCAGGAGGAGAGGATGGTATTGACCGGCGACATCATAGCCGCTGAAAAGAAAGGAAAGTTTGGACAGGGCTGTTAAGGAATATCGTGAGTATCTAATAGCTCCCAACGAAGAATGCATCGCATTCGAAATACGTATTGAGTGCTCTCACAAAGTGCGGTGTTCTGTTTTATTTTCTCGGAATACCGGGGAATGAGAAGAGGAACGCCGACAAAAACGGCTATTGGAGATTTTAAACCTCTAAATCATAGCCGCTGTAGATGCTGACCCTACCCTTCCGGACATACTGATCACAGGCGACGAAAAAGCAAAACACAGAACATTACGCTGGAACGCTACTCAAACAGCGAAATTCTCCACCTTTCCGCCGGAAGGTAGTACATACACGAGTCAACTTAATTGGTCACAGCACTGAAATGCAAGCACACAGACTTGCGCAGCTGTCCCCAAAATATGCGCTATGTGCCACCAGAATATTAAACTTCTCTGAAGAAATAAGTTCGGGAATTCTCTGAGCGAGCCTCGTGTAAAAGGAATATACGATTAAAATAAATCACGCGGAGATAGGATGGGTTTGGAATTAACGGCTCCTTACATCTTGAAGAGATTAATTTCTCGGAGACTTAAGGAGACCGACTCCACAACGCTCTGAAGGTCGCCCATAAAAACCTATTCCTCGGAATAACCTTCTTTTTTTATCTATTGTGAAGCGGAGTGCGTTTAACGGTCCTTAAAATGGGATAGAATTGAGGAGATATAAGGAGCGGTGGGTGGAACCAGTGGGGATGAAGGAAAGAGATGTGATGGCTGGTTTGGGTGAGACTCTTCGCTGATTCAATGGTTACTCAAAAAAGACAGGAGGATAAAGGAATTCCACAAAGAACTTGAAAGGGTCCCCGAGATTGAGAGAGAATCTACTGGGAGATCGATGGACATTCATTTATCTGATTAAACTGATTCTAGGAGAAAGGTATCTGATGCCAATTTCTACTATTCTGAATCTGATATTGCCTGGAGACTAACAACAACATCCTGTGCAGGGAAGTACCTTTTGTATTAAAGAATTGCTGTATTTACATACACATATGAGTAAATATGCTTCATCTTTGGAGTCAACGGAATGCATAAATACGTTATTTCCAGCCTTGATAGTTGCTTTTTGCGGAATCCGTTTCTTCCGATCATATTTTATCCGCAAAATGATACACTACGCAGAGAGTAAAGCAAACCATGACTAAGTATGACACACTGAAAACAGTAAAAGTAAATATTTGTTTATTAACTTTTGTAAACACCCTTTTAAAATATAAAAACGACACTACTTGGACTATTTATAAGTATGCAATAAACTCCGAAAGACAGCAAGAATAAGACCTTAAGGGGGTATGGACCTTCAAAAAATCGATTTTTCGTTTTTTGGCTTTTTGTATTTCGACACTCTTCTTGTTTACAAAAATGTCTTACTTTTATCTGGGAAATAAAAATTGACTGCGTGGCGCATTTTTTTCTGAAGGAAGGTATACGGTTAAATTACGACAAATCAGCGCAAATACGCGGTGAGTAGTATGTGCGGAAAACAAGACGCATACTCTCATAGAGCCGGACAATTTGAATCTGTCGCGCTGCAGTGGAACTCTGGTGGAGTGGGGAAAGTCGTACAGTGCAACGGCAGTGTATATTACTGATCTAGGGTACAGTGGTCGAGGGTGAAGCCCTCTGGCGGAGAAACAGCTACTACTGAAGCACCAGTGCAGCGCTGCGCACCACTCGCTTGTAGAAAAGGCTACGAAATCAGCTTATGTTGTTGTTGTTTTCCTTTTGTTTGGCTTTGTAAACGTCGGTTAGCAGCGTTATTATTTACATGTTATTATAATTATTAGATTATCTTGTTCTCTGCGAAAAAAAAAATGAAGCGCGCTTCGGGTGTACGACCTAAAAAGAAGAAACCGCCGGCGAACAGATTTGTTGTAACTCTAATTGAATTATTTCCGAACTTTCTTGGTTATGTTCGTACTGTATTATTTACTGTTCTGTTCGAAGAAAATAGTAGAAACAGCCGGAGAACAGATTTGTTGTAACTCTAATTGAATCATTTCTGAATTTTCTTGGTTATGTTCGTACTGTATTATTTACTGTTCTGTTCGAAGAAAATAGTAGAACTCGGCACTAGGGATGCTGTGCTTGCGTTCAATGAAGGGCAGAAAAGCAGAGCAGCAGTGCTCAAGCAACTGGGAATCATAGTGGGTAAATTCTTTGTGACATTTGTGAACTTTGAAGATAAGCAGAGGATCCAGAGGTCAGACAAGAGGACTCTTGAAGCCACTAAGGAGGCCAGGATGGCCAAAAGACGGAAGGCCAGGGAAGAGGAAGCTATGCCAGAGGCAGAAGAAGATGTAGTGTACCAGCCTGGAGGTTTTTAAGTGCTTTGTGCTTCAAATAAGTGAACAAATAGTGATAAACATGTTGTTTAACTTTAAATTGATTTTTCTCAAAAAACAAAATTTCATCCTTGCGCGTGTTAGAAAGGAAAATCATCCATGACGTCACGCGGAGTAATACGTGGAAAACGTCGGTCGAGAGTACGCCGCCTACGGTCGCGGATAGACGACTAGCGCCACGTGTGGACGAGGGAGTGAAGCAGTACAGTACGGGACAGACGGGACAGACGATCGTGAACCTTCGAATGGAGTGGATCATTGTGCCTTGAGCTCTATATATCCTATTCGGCAGTAAAGTGTTGTATTGAGAATTGGCGATTATATTAATTTATACATTATGATCCTTACATTTTATGCTAGCGATCATACTAATAGTTTTTACTATTCTCAGGTATTTATTGAGGTTGCGACATAATTATTATATAATTCAATATAAATTGAATCTTACACGCGCAGGATATCTAAAACACTATTGAAGCTACGGTGCTGAAATTTTTGTGAGTAATTCCTCATCATACTTCTTGAAATTGTCATAGGGGTTTTATGAAATTCTTATTGTTTTTTGTAAAACAAAAATAATAGGTCAAAAAATGGGTGCCTTTTCGGCATGATTTAGTTTAAAAAAAAAATTTTTGATTAAAGCAAAATTTTTAAAAACCCCTACTACAATTTGTAGGTATTATTAAGATACAAATCTGGCATAAATTAGAAATTTTTTGGTCAAATAGTTTTTGAAAAATCCTGCGCGCAAGGTCTAACCTGCAAAATGAACCCCCATCTTACCCCCACCCCCTAAGATGGGGGAGGTTATATTTTTAAATTTTATCAATTAAAAATATCAAAGAAGATTAAAGGAACACGATGAAAGAAAACCGCACTGCTCTATTGCTTCTAGTTTTTTTAATAATTTTTGAAGTTGCCTTACAAAACAGCCAAAAAAAGATCCATACCCCCTTAAGTGCAATACGTATTTCAGCTTCAAAGAAGTCATCATCAGCCTAAGAAAATCAAAAGGGGACTGCAAACCAAGGATTCTGATCCATGCTTTAATATTTGGTCCTCTGCAGTATTGGTCTGAGTGGTAGATAGCCCACGTGTATGCAGATCACGATCACCTCGTGTTTTTCCCCTGAAGATGTTTCGTCGAAAGTGAAACCAGTAGTGAAAATAAAATATTGTGGAAAATTAAAAAGCTATTTTTAATTATTATGGCTTCCCACAAAGTCACGCTTTCTCATATTCATTTTACTTCGGACCAGTAGTTTGGACGCCTATAGCTGTGACATACGTACACACGTACATACTGACAAAAGATTTTAGTATTATAGATGAAGAACTTGGAATAAATACGTGGCTAAAACGAATGGTAAATTCAAATTGTAAATTTAGATAATTCAGTACGTCTAACCTTCAACCTTTAAATATAATTTTATTCATAATAGAAACCATTTCAACGATGCTCAAGAAGAGGTGGATTGATATCAATCATCAACATTTCAACATTAAAATGTTGAAAGTTTCATTTTGGGAAATTTCTGCCTCTCCTTAAAATTGCAGAAAAACAACCAAATGCCGAAGAATCACATCCTACAAATTAAGGATTCCAAATATGATCTTCATTTCAAATTTTGACGGTTCATTTTCTTCCTTGGAGATTCCCTACGTCAATATTTCGATGAAATTCATTTACCTATTTAGCATTTAATAGGTCTTGTAGAAATTGTTTGAAGCCCTTGATCACATGCTGAGTTTTAATTAATCTATTAAAGTTCCATAAAGTTATCCGAGGGATTCCTATTCAAACATTCGTGAGAAGATTTTAACCGCAGGTTTTTTTCCTCTCTTATCCGAGCGAGCAATATGAATAGAAAATTTTAACGAGAAGACCCTGGAAATGGAAATGCCGTTCCGATGGCTCGGAAGGGATGAATCAATCAACGATTGACTATCTCGGCCATTTCGGAAAGTTTTTAGAGATAAATGGAGAAGAAAATTCGGAATCCTATCGTATAATTCGTTTATTTCCGCAGTGCGGCTTAATTAAAAGGGAAAAATGCTGGAGGCGAAATGCGAGAATCGTCACCTCTGTTGGAGATGCTGCACAATTTGAGGAACTCTTTAAGTTGAGGGGAAGAGATCTCTGCATCGAGGTTGAATTTTCTATAAAGAATACAATAGTTTAATTGGGAAGATTATTTTTCTCTAATGTAGTGCATCGAGATTTAATTAGAATGTTATCATCGAACCTTTCATGTTGTCATGGTTATAAATGAGGCTACATATCTTATATTTACCCTATATACCCCTCAAACACGCCATCCCTTAAACATTTTGAAACTTACTCTATACTTTTCTCCATTTGTATTCTGTTTCTAAATAATAGAATAGTTTTAATTTGATTGACGCATCTTATCAAGCTTTATGAAGAAATGAGTGCAATACATCTTCGGATACTTTTATATTAGTATAAATGATGTCATTTTCCTTTTGTAACAGTTTCATTCCTGCTATAATCTTTAACGCTTCAAGCATTTTCCTTGAGGTCGTAAATAAACAGCTGCACGCAAGTTAAATTAATTGTACTGTTTTCTCAATACGAAATCAATATGAAGCTTTATGGATGTATTCTATATTGCTCTTTATTCTTAAAAATTTCAAAGTTATATTCTCCAATCTGTTCATCAGAAAGTGATACGTTTTGAACATCTGAATCGTAATAATGAGGGAGTTCGTTTTCTTTAATTGTAATAGGCATCGATATTCGAGCGAAATGTTATAGCCATGACCTCCTTGTTTCTCAATATAAATATATAATTATCACGTCACCACCGAAACATAAAACTAGCAGCAAAAAAAAACAATCCAATGCTTAAGTTAAATCTAAATTATATTTTTTGGCTCTTCGCTGAAACTGATTTAAATAGCTGAATTTAATTAGGCACTACACCAAAGAATGCCAAAACATAAATTATTTCCATTTTGTATCCAAAAAAATAAGGTTTGAAACCCAGCAGCTCTCCAACTATTTCCAATAAAAAAGTAGAAACTTCGGTGAAAGAGAAGGGAGTACTAGTTTAGACATTATCCTATTAGAGAGATAAGGTTTTTCAGAATTGAAGTAAACCCGCGGTATATAACAAAAAAGGAAAAACGGTTTTTCGATTTAAAATGGATAGTGGAGAACGGATGCGCTCATCCATTATGGTCCTTCAAATACACCGGATTTACGTTTCTCTCCACCAAAATTAGAAAGCCACAATCGGAACTCAGTTTTCAAACGATATCCGTCCTTGTGTAAATGGTCCTTAGAACGGCAATATGCAGGAGTGGTGTATTCAATCCGATAGGGGAACGACCTATAGCAATCTGGGTCCCAATGTTATTCACCTCGGGGAACACACCCTAAATTTCACACTTTTTAAAATATTAATATTATGTTTCGTTGCGGGTGGTTTACAACATTAGAGAGTTTAAATTCATTTCAGTTTTATTCTTTATTTGAATAAAAAACGGACCAGAAAAATATCATTCCATAAGATAATTTACATGCATGATACTCATCAGCATCGAGAAATTCATCTCTAATCCCCATATTTTTAGAATATGAGTCACCAATAGTGTAGTATAGTGATGACCATTATGAAATATGTTATCTTTATGGAAAACTTACGCAAGGAACGTAATAGTTAATCTCAGTAATACGATTATGAAACAGAAAATTGTACATATACACCTTACGTAGATATGGCAGTTCAGACATTTTGCAAAAGGCACTAAACTAAAAAGCTATACAGCTAAACTACTAAAGCTTAATGATGAACATTACAACAGAAACATTTTATCATCACATTAAGCTTTCTCTCAGAACATAATAGTCAATCTTTGTATTAATATTATTGGACCTCAAATTCTACAAATATGCCTCCATAGATATTATGAAGCTTTCGTTTGTCTATTTTGCTTTAAATGATTATTTCAAATCCACACAAAATTGCAAAATCTACGAAATTCTCTACTGGAAATAAAATTTGACTCTTGTAACTCCTTGGATATACTACAATTTTTAATGTAAATATTTTTCCAAATTTACTCATTTGATATTTTTTGATTAAATTTTCTGCACTATAACATGTTTGATAAAAAAATCGTTAATACACCATTTTCCAACGTTTCTCGTATCCCAAGACTAATATCCACACTCTTGAGAAACAATGTATCGAATCGCGACATAAAATCCGTACTCCCTTAATATTTGTTATAGGTAATTGGATATCTTCGGTGAAAATTATTTTATTCATAGTATACAAATGTTTCAACAAGATCCCGCGAGATTTCATTTACGATGTTTCAAGATACAGCAAAAAAAAAGCCTTACGGAAAACGTGAGATGGAAATATATTAAAATAGAGGCAACTATGCTAAACAGAGGACAATGAAGGTATGATTAGTAAATCATGTCAAGCAATATTTGCTCGAAATTTTAAATTATTTATTAAATCTGAGAAAAAAGTGGAAAAATCCATAGAAGAAGGACATTAACTCTGCCTTTATCAAAGAAAAATCCAAAACAGCCCAAGATAAGAGGGACATCTCAAATAATTTTCCGTATTTCTGGGATAAACGCTTGCATTTATTTGCCATCTTTATCCATGCATTAAAGCCAATTAATACTTATCAGATTAATCAATGCACAAGAACTGAGTAGAAAATACAATATCTACCGTCATTTTACCAAGGCTGAACCCATCAAATGCAGCAGAAAGGATTTCTTACCTGTAAAGAAAGAAATACAAATGAGAACTTCTAAGAAGATCTACGGAAATTTGATGCAAATTCAAACAGACAGTCGAAATTTGACAGTTAACAAACATCAAAGTGCAATAAGGATATTATATTTTTATTTACATGCAATTAAAAATTAAGGCATATTTCAAGAGACGTTAAACATAAAATATTAATATTATTTAATAAGAGATATTACACATAATAATCGACCGCTACGATTTTTATATTGTTATTTACTGTTGCCCTTAGGTGGCTTGCCACAGGGCATAATAAAAAACATTTATTTATTTATAATATTCCTTTCGAGTGAAGTTTCGGCACCGAAATCGCCACGCTAAATATAGTAGTAGTATTATATAATAATAATAATAATAATAATAATAATAATAAAAACTCTTTATTTGGCGAGGTTAGGCCCATTAGGGCCTCTCTTACACCTAACCATTAGGGATAACTAATGTTAAATACAAAGAAAAAGGTGGAAGTACAATACAAATAAATATATATAAATAAAGAAAATAAAAAAGAAGAGGTAAAAAATAATAGAATTGGGGTGTGGGGAAAAACTCCTTGGCTGAAGGCTTTCGGAGAAAAACCCACTGTGCGGGAAAACGCTCACACAAGAAGGGGATCGAAAAAAACCCGCGAAAACACAGATGGAAATAAATACCAGCAGGTATATCACTAGTTGCATAATTGCTGACCAATATTTTTGGGTAAATTTCTTGGTGGTTGACCACGGATGTCATTTACCTGAAAAGACAGAAGAAGAAGAGTAGACGGAAAATAAAGAGGAATATATTATATAGGAGGATCCATCGAAGATGGCGCCATTCCTGCGCCACAGCACACCGTGTCCCATCATAGCATCAGAAATGAAGGGAAGCTTAATTGGATAAAGCAACCGCACGGGAAGTGGGGTTTGAGTCCTGGCTTTGGCATACATTTTTCCTTCATTTCTTCTCTAAATTTCAAGCATGTGTATCATGCGTACTCCCATTTCTTAAATTATATTTTATTATTTATTTTGTAACAGTGAGTCACTTTCTTTCTTGCGATAACCCAGATAGCCTAATTTGAACGGCGCAACGGAGCCATGACAACAGAAATGTTGATAAACCACCTTTCATAAGACATCAGTTGTCCATATACATTGCTGCAAACGACACTTTTCCCAAAAGAGGCGTGAGACAAACCCTTCCACACGCAAATTCCTCATCATGAGATTCTACTATCAGCTTCTCCAGATTCCGAGAAGAAAAACTTCCCTCTCAATTCCTCTCCTCCTCTCCCTAATCTTCGCTTCCAATTTTCTCTTCCCTTTCAACTGCTCCAATTTTCCTAAGCTTTACACCCCTTTTCCTTTCACCACCCCCACCCCTCTTCCAATTTACCCTCCCATCTTAATTTCCCCTTCCCATTAGCTACCTAATTCACAGACTCCAATATTTCCTCCCCACACTCTTCAACCGTGGCAACGAGTGGTTTAATTTGGCGAAAAAAGGCAAAGGGAAGATTTCAACAATTATGAGTCGCAGGAGAGAGAGGGAGAGAGAATGCAACAAGGGAGAGAGATAGCGGCGGAGTCATAAACAAGAGAAATGTTTTCTCTCCACCGGGAAATAGAATCCAAATTTGGATGGGATTCAATTTCCCCGCACACCATTAATATGAGCTCCGTTCTAATAGCTCTGGGCAAACGGATCTTTTGAAGTCTGGCGAACGAAGCGAATGTCTTTTTATAATTCCCCAGCTGAATTTTTCTCTGCCACGTCTTGATGGAATACTGAAATGCCTTTGCCATGCATCACGGCTTCTATTAAAATCTACGTTCAAGCGGCAATATACGGAAGGAATTCATCCTTTAAAGTAAATAGCATGGAATAAAATTTAAAGATGGCCCAAAGTTTTTCACTTTTTATTAGCTTTGGGTTTAAAAACCAACACTTTTTCTTGCTAAACTAAACATCATTCTTCACTTCAATATAGACAAGGTATTATTAAAGAAACTTTTTGTTTCACTTAAAATTAAACAATAGTTCATATCTTAATATGTTTAATCCATTATTACGTTCCATTTTCCTCCTTTTAATTAATTCATTATTTATAAATCACGACATGCTAGATTACATGACAATTTACTCGTTATAGCCTGAATTTCACCCAAATAACGACGATTATTATCATTATCATTATGACAACTACCAGTTTTTACAAAAAAAAATTCAATGCAAACTCAAAAAGAAAAGCTACTAAGAAGGCTAAGACTATCTAAGGGTGTAGATAAATTTAATTTACAGCAGAATACTATCAACGTACAGTTAGACAAGTGGTGCTCTAACTTATTACTTAGAATAGCAATATAACAGATCATCACGTTTCTCGGTGATAGGCGAACCAAAAAAATCTCTGTGGTGTCCAGGAATACCTATTTTTTGACGATTATTCTTCTTGTAATAAATTTCACCAAAAATAAAAATTTAAACATGAAATTAGCGAGGGATGGCTTATTATAGTAAGTAATTTAGTATGTCTTCATTGACTAAATGACAATGATGGCCACAAATATCTCAGAGCCGAATGAAAGCATACGATTAGCATGATTTTACTTGATGTTGACAATGACGCTACAGCAAGTTTGCAACCGTAATAACCCATATTTGAAACGACAAGGGCATTCTGTCGTATCACAACCCCAAACTTCGTTAAACGTCGGAGGGCTTTGCGTGGATCAGAATTTCTGGCATAAAACCAAACAAAGGAGCGAGGGAAAATCCCTGTCTTGAAAAGTGTGAGAGATACGTTGACAAGCCCCTCTCGACGCAGCCCTGTGGTGACACTCTCTCGAATCTCAAACGGGTTTCTAAGGAAACTACTCAACGGCCTCAATACCCCGCCCGAAATTTTCGGATATATTGTGCCTCTTGCCCGACACTTTTCTTCCCTCTGAGACGTGAGGAACATTGACAAAAAAGCCTGCCAAACAAAAACTTTCCAAAGAGGAGTGCTTTCGTCCGACACAAGTTGCGAGAGAGGATCAAACTCATAAAAGAGTTTGAGGATTCGGACGACGTACACGGACGTTTAAAAACCACCCGAGCGCGTGGGACATTTGAACATGAAAGGAGCTTTGCCAACTCATGTCACACTTGAGGACGGAAAGTGCCCGATATCTGTTACGTGTGAAGTAGAAAATTTGGCGCAGGTGCGCGTTATACGTAAGCGGAATTTTTTCATCAGTTAAATCAGAGTTTCCTCAGTGAATATTTAATCCTTGAATGTAAGTATAGACAAATAATTCCTGTTGTGATTCCCAATGTGGTTTAGGCTTCAAACCTGCTCCCTAATTCTTTATTTTCATAATTTATTACTTATTCATTAACCTATAATTATCATTTTTATTATTTGTGCGTTTAAAACTATTGGTACTAATATACGCATAAAATTAGTTTTATTTTGTGCCAAAATTTACAAATCTCGCCGAAATACGAATCTTCAGTTATTACTGAAAATAATATTCAAGTCGAAAGAAATAAATGATATTGCATGCCATAGGTATTAAGCAAAATAATGTACGTTATTACGTGTAATTAATAATAATAAATAATACATATAATAATATTTAAAAGTTTATTTAAGCATAATATCTAATTATAAACACTCCTAATATTAAAGAAACCAAAAAATATGTTTCAATTTGTGCAATTTCTACAAACAACGAATTAATACATTTTAATATTTTGTTCAGAATTCATCGTAATTATTTGTTGCTATAGATTTCAACAGCAATTTGTCCGCCTCCGTTGATTATGTTAATTATTACACCCTATGAAATTTATCCTTTATGCCGCAACTAGTAAAATTAGATTAATGATTTAACTCATTTTGTTTACAGTAACAACCGGGTGCGTCACCACTATTAAATAATTCCTCTAATGTTACCAGCCAGTACACTGATCCTCTCAAATATTCCAAGCGGTGGAAAAAACTTATCTCAGCAGTAGTGAAATATTAAAGGGATGCATATTGATGGGGACATGGTCAACTCTTAAGAAAGCCTCGGGACTTATTCTCTGGAAATTTCCGTAGCAAACCAAACAATCCGTAGAATAGTATTCACTTCCGCTGAGGGCGATTCAGAACTCAGTCGGAAATCGCTGTTTCCGCCCTGGAAATCCGAGGAGGAACAACGGGCAGTATTAAAAATGGCGAAAAAGAACTTTTCCGACCTTTTATTAAATTATCTATTTTCACCCGCAAACTTTCTCTCCACTTTTTTCCCTATGAAAGTTAGCGGAATTTAAAAATAATTTCCAGTCACAACATGGGGAAATGAACCTCCTAACTCTTTCCCCAAAAAAATTAAGAGAGTATGAAAAAAAGCGGTGTGTTTCCGATATATTATCAACTCGCCGGGTTCACGAAAGCGTAGCGATGACGATATTTCCACTCGTAATAAACGCCGGATTTATATTACGGTCGTGAAATATGTGGGTATAATATGTTTTAAGAGCTCTTAAATTTCATTTCCGCATCATCCCATTAAATTCATAAGAAGTTCTTCATTTTCCGGGAGCTGTAAAAGGGCATTCATTACGTGAAGTCGCTTTTTGTGTAATCCTAGAGAGGAAACGTTCGGTGATCATTTAACTGAGTGAAAAAAAATAACTAGAGAGAATCTCATAATATTTGAATAAATCTGAAAAAGTTGGGATGTGCTAATAGTATGAAAAGAAAGGAAAGTCGGGACCCGGCTGTTAAGGAATTAGATGTTTAAAATCTCCAATAGCCGTTTTTGTCGGCGTTCCTCACCTCATTCCCCGGTATTACGAGAAAACAAGACAGAACACCGCACTTTTTGAGAGCAAAGTGCGGTTTCCTTTCTTGTTTCTCAGAATACCGGAGAATGAGAAGAGGAACTCCGACAAAAACGGCTATTGGAGATTTATAACCTCTAAATGCTAATAATATGTTCCCGCTGACGTTACCATGAGGAAAATTTCAAACTTGCTCGAGATATACAGATAGAAAATAATAATCGGATACGGAAATGAGAATGAGAGCTTACAAAACAACTGGCAGAAATATAAATGCTGTATGAGTTTCTCTAGATTATATAAAACATGCCGAGTATTTCCAGTCATACTAAAATGCAAATAATTATTCTTATCGTTTAAAAACTTTGAATTTCATTGATTCAAAATTTATTCAAAATGATTAACAATAGCTTAGTATTGGAGATCTCAATTTTGTTCCTATACAACCAAAACTTCCACTACTGCTGGTAGCAATGTCGCTTTTATTTTGAATCTTCAATATGGTAGAAATTTCGATGCTGTTAAATGCTTTTGCTCTAAAACACGAAGAATTGATTTACTATCTCTAAACCACTGGTCATTTTGTCCTTGGGATTGGACTTACATGCGGGCCAAAGTGCATAATTATCTACCTCTCCTTCTGACAACGAGCCTCGAAAATTCGTTCTTACTCACGAGAAATTGGTATTTAACATATTCTGCAAAGCTGGCAAGACTATTTTCAGACCGTATGGATTAAATAATTTATGCAAAGGTTTAGTGCACTTTATCTTAAGTTAATGTTTAATATTAACCATATTTTATGGTAATACATCTACTTTTATTAGTTTCTTAATGTTTATCTGAGCATTTAATAATGTCTTTCCAATGATGATCGATCGTTACCAAATACACAAAGCTCACCAGGTATCCACACCTAATTATGAAATAAAGGCAGACGGATAATCAATTCGGGAATAATACCTAAAAATAGTCCATTTCCCTTATGAAATTTTAAATTAAAACGTATCTGTATTGACACCACAAAATTAAAAAAAACTAAGTGCAATTCCTGCGTCCTCCATTTTAATAATCAAAGAAAACATATTACGAATTTTTTTAACATCCATCAACCATTGCCGTTTTTCAGCAGGAACTAACAACAATAAATTTCCATAACGACCCGAAAGCCAACGCTTTCATTACGCTATTTTCATAACGACCCAGCCGAAAGCCGAAGGAAGGCTTGTGGGATATTTATTTAGATGTGAAGTTCGTTCCAGTGTTTCTAATCAGCAATGATAAATTATATGGGAATGATATTCTATCTATTTTTGCCCTTCCTGCAAAAAACCTCCAACCCCTGGTCGTCTATATTTGCTGTTCCTCGATATTAATATTTAAATGAGGATCAACTTTTTTATTTCTCG
Organism: Sympetrum striolatum; assembly: GCA_947579665.1. Classification (NCBI taxonomy): domain Eukaryota; kingdom Metazoa; phylum Arthropoda; class Insecta; order Odonata; family Libellulidae; genus Sympetrum; species Sympetrum striolatum. The sequence continues at coordinate 47,215,601 of OX388351.1, read as the reverse complement.
ATCAAATATTTATTTAAAAATATACCTGAAGACATATTAGGTGAAACAAAATTAAGCATAGTTAAAAAACGTGTTATATCTTGGCTCTTAGACCACAGAAAGAAAACCTAAAATTAATGTAAATTGACTTAAATGTAGTAAAACCTTTTTCTGATTTAATTTATTATCTGTTGGCGTAATCTTTTTAGTTTTTATCTGCCTTTACTTAAATGTTTATTTGCTTTTGTTTGCTTTCTTTGTATGTTGGTGCTAATTTTTTTATATTTTTATCTGCCTTAAATTGAATTTTGATTGGTGTATGACTGTAATATTTATATATTTCATAACATGACTTTTACATGCGTATGTAACGACTTGTTGAGTGTTTAATAGAGCCAAATATTGTTTCAATTGAAATACTACCTGGCAAATGATTTTATATTTACATTATTTCCTATGCGTATCCATTACTAGACTTGTGCTAAATCAAGACACCTATTGACGAGCCATACATGGCTCAGAGGACCTGAACTATAACTGTATTTTCTTCCAAATGTACATGATATTTTGCGTGCAAATAAACTATTATTATTATTAACTGCTTACATTAGAAAATTTTAGCTACGCTTTTTAGCTATGAGAATAAGTACGAAAATTGGAAAGGAGTATATATGTAAAGCATTCTCCATTCGTCAATGAAAAAGACCTTGCTGCACATTCATGAGGCTGATATAATTTACACCACATTCACACATATTCGCGAATGCATCCCTCAGCAATTGTCCGCGTATCCACGTGCCTACTCCTTTATCCCCTCTCCTCCCGTTATCGTTTTATCCCTTTCTTGCGCTATTTCCTCTTCTTCCTCTCCACAGTTCTTGCCAAATGTTCCCACGTTTCCGCCCAAGATACTGCTCTCCCCTTAAGAGATACTCTCCCTAACCTCTGCCCTACGTCTTATCTCAGATGCGAACTTTCCCGAAAAAAGGAATTCATTTAAGGCCTGAGAGAGGCAGAATTGGGACTTGGTTATTCCTTCTCTTTCTCGCCCAAAGAAAATTCGAGACTAAAAAAGTTAACCGCTAGAGAGAGCTTTGCATAAAAAGTCTTGAGCATATTTAGAATGCGGTTGAGAAGAAAGTGGGATTGGATTGGAGGATATTCTGCTCGAATGGGATTGGTCCGGAGATGGCTTCGAATGGATCGTTTAAGAATCATTCGAACCTGAGATGAATTATTCTGATTGATAAAAAGGTCCCGTGAAGCAGGCGACTAGGGTGTTTTTAATCACATGGAACTGAATTAAGGTTTCAAAATATGGTAATCATAACGTAATTTACAGAATTTTAATGATAAATTAAGGATTTACAGTCATTTAAATCAATATTTATCTAATATATCGAAACTCTGAGAATAAACTTACATATAATAATATTATATAATAGAATAAAGTTACAATAGGAAAATTTCACCGCATCTAAATTTCGATAGTCACGTTTATTTCCAGTGATTCGACGTTTAAGCTAAAAATAAAGAAAACCTCAAGAACCTGAACATAGAAATAAAACCATTAGAAAAATACTATCCAAGATAGTTGATGGTTTCGGCCTTCACTTGGAAGAAGATCATTATGATAATAAAAATAATAATAGATATAATATTTTAAATTTTACAAAACCACAAAATATTTGTTATCGACCATATTTTGTGGTTTCGTATAAATTAAAATATTAAATTCGTTATCTCATTGGGTAGACTTTTTAAAAGAATTTTGACAAAGGCTATCAAGCAATGGATAATTACGTGTAGGCAAAAACGGAATGATCATATTGAATCGAAATTGGAAGTACCCAAAGATCACCGCAGATAAAATCACGCGAAGACGAGCCGTTAGGCTACGAAGGATATTACAGTATAATAGAGTAAAATAATTTGCAGAACCGTAGAGAGAAAAAGACGTAAGCCAAGATACTATAAGAAGAGAATTTAAAAGTACAGGATTAAAATTTGACTTCAAATGCTTAAAAAAATTATCTAAAGTTCCGGATATTCTTAAATTTGAATTCCAGCTATCTTTTAAAACCTCTCACGTAACGTAGAAGTTGAAATGGTTGAGCCATAATTACGCTCGGAAACCAACATCTCAAAAATGCACTCTTGATTTAGTCTTGGTTGCAAGTCACAATGCATATGCATCTACAGCGGGTTTGAAGAAAGGCATATTTGTGAAGTCTCTCAGACAACGAACCGCTTGAGGAAGTCCCGAAAGTCACTTAGAATATCCCTTGGACACGTTGCCAAAAGACATAAGACGAGCAGAAGCATCGCAAAATCACGCTCTCTTCATAAAAGAAAACGAGCCTAAAATGAAAGCGGCCTTCCAACAAATATCCAAGGCCAAAGAAAACAGTCAAAACGTGTTCTAGTTTCTAACCGACAGAATCTCGCTTAATGACACCGTTTTTGAGGGTGTTTTCGGAGTTTGTGCGGGCCCTTTTGGCTGCCCCGTCGAATCTTCCGCCCTAAAGGATATGAAGGCCTCTCTATGAATGTTAAAAGGGCTTACGGGAGTGTTTATCAGAACTTGTTTAAGCCGAATTCAGTAGAGAAATATGGAGGCTTAGCAGCATTAAAGCAGTGACGGCAACACAGGCGTCTGCAAATTTCTGAATGCAGCCAAACAAGGTTTATTTATAATGTATTGCAAAGTTTTGAGGTACCACTCTCGTGTTGAGGATGGGTAAGATTCAATGATTTGTATTCCTTTTTCTTTTATGAACTGTAGACGATGGAGGAAATGATAAACTTCTTCAGTTGACTTTCTTTCTTAATTATATCTCACTGGTGTTACAGACGAAAGAAAAGAAAATTAACCGAGCAGACCGATTAACTAATGAGAAAGGACGAATCAGGAAAAAAAACAACAGAAAGATTTAAAGAAAGAAGAGGTATATTTAACTAAATAGTATGATGGGCAAGTTAGTCTGATGTATCCACTTAACAAGATTAACTGATAGTGCAATTGATGAAATAAACTTAGCCACTGAATAATAGATTGATTGATAGCTATACATACGCACTTATATGCAGTTGCCTGTTTCGGTAGCGAAGGGATTGGTGAGCTACCCTTGAAATGCCGGGGTCCCAGGTTCGAACCCTGATTGGAACATGGTTGTTTGTGTTTCGGTTTACAATGGTCGATTGTAAAAGTGGTGATGCAAGATTGAAATTAGTCCAAATAAAGTCGAGATCCTTGATATTATTACAAATTTCATTTGTAACAGCAATGATAGTAGTAAGAAAACAATGGTTTAGTCGGAAATAACGAGTCGAACGTGTAACTAGCAGCAATATTTTTTAACAACTTGGTCCATAACCATATATCGAAATTAGTGCGTTATTTAAAGTTATTATTATTATTATTTAAAGTGGAAGAACTCGGTTCCATACCCGATCCAATCAGATTTTTCATGTCTGTTTTTTCTAAGAAGAATCAAACCCTTGGCCTTTTAGTAAAAGAGAAAATTTTGAAAGGGGTTGCTTCAAGCTCCTGCAGTCCTTAAGCATCCGTTTAACATCCCACAGTTGTCAAAAAAACTCGTGCTTAAAGGGTTAGATGTAAAAAGAGACTTACAAGTCTCAATCTCGAATAAAAGACGTCTATTACTATTATTTTAATTAATTCCAAATATTTGCAGATGAAAGAGCCAGAAAAGCATAATTTTTAGATACCAAGTGGTATATTTTGATTGAAATATCTTTTTAACTTTATTCCGTTTCCACTTATGAAGAACAAAAACATACGAATAAGATTAGTAATAAATAGAAATTTTATAGCTTTGTTTCGAAATATCCATTCAAGTATCATACGAAGATGGGAAATAAGAATATGATTCAAGGAAAGAATTGAAGGGTCTCCCGTAAGAAAAGCAAGGCTCTGAAGATTAAAAAAAACACCTCGATAGTGCGAAATAAATTCCTCATGAGATACCACTTCCCTCATGGAAAAGAATCTTTATACGGGGGCATTCTCTCCCACACAAATCGGAAGAAAGGGGAAGGCACCAACACGTTAGCTTCACCTCTTCGCCACCTTCTCCCTGTGGGGAGCCACCGCCAAGTTCACTCCCAAGGCACCGGAGGTAAAGACTCGGTTCACCCCGGGCCACTCTCGAGGTCTTGGAGGGCCTTTAATGGGATGAGGGGACCTTAACAGCGAAGATACGGGGTTAATAGTCATGATTTGTAGGCCGAGGAAGGGACAGTGAAGGGGGGAGAGACAAGGAATGGGAGGGGCTGAAGACGCGTGGGAAGGGACGAGAAAGGAAATGGAAAGAAATCCTTTTCCCCCGTGAAATACAGGGCTGCGAGAATTCGATTGTGGGGCTGTTATATCGCGCCTTTGGAATGAAGGGCTCCTCATAAAGATGCTGCTTAACTTCCTATGCATCCTTCAAGCTGAAATGAGGGCCTATGAGTCAAATTTTAATCACATCATTGCCTTTTAATTGAAAGAGGTGAGATTGAGGTAATTAAAATTTAGGATCGCAAACAAAGCCTCGAATTTAGAAATGATATGATATTATAAAAATGATGATGATAATAATAATAATAAAACGGCTTTATTCGGGCGAGATTGAGACTAAAAGTCTCCTCTTTCATCTAACCCATCGTCATACAATATATAAATTATCAATTAAAAGAGATAGTATGAAAAAGATATGAGAATAATTGTGGATGTAAAAACTTAAGAAATTCTTAAGAAAAATAACTATCCACTGCAGGAGAACTATTAATAAAACGAATAAGGGGCTGTGAAAAACCTGCGCAAACCTACCGATAGTTATTTCTAAAAAGATGGTAAGAAACTTGATTATATTATATAAATACACTATCAATAGGTACATATTTGGGATACATCAGTAAGCATAGTCACGTTGACATTTAAATAAATGTTAACCATTTACATACAATAAAAACAAAAGATGTTGATAAATTGACCACTGTACAAAACAATAATACACAGATCTAGGTATACATATTTAAAACATAAATGCCATACATCCAGTGCATAGTCTACATTACATAAAATGCAGACATTATTACAAAATAGGGATAGGAAATGGGCGAGAAAAAATTTTTATTACTATGATAAAGAAGAGAGAATTTTATTTACAACAGCAATAAGTACAAGAAAAGAATAAGATAGAATAAGAATACTAGAAAAACAAACACGGAGGCACTGGAGATGGTTGCGGAAGAGAGAACTTAAATTGAAGAATCGACAGAGGAAATGGGTAGGAAAATATTGAGAGGGGAAGGGCTGCTAAAGAACGAACTTAAAGGGAGAATTCAAGGGAAAATACAGAGGATGACAAAAAAAGTTGGATGAATTAAAGGGATTTACTGAAGTAAACTACTAGGTAGTGAAAAGACGGCGTTAAATTGTGATTTTTGGTGCACATGAACCTTCCGAATTTTAGGGCACTCATGTATCTGGACGCGCAAATAGAAAATATCATAGGCAAAACTAAAAAAACGTTAAATTTTGTGATACGTACCCTTAAGATATCAAACAGGAATGTTTATGGGACGCTTATCAAGTTAGAGTTTAAAATAAATTGGAAAAGATGCAAAGAAGGGGGGCTAGGTTCGTGTTAGGGAAACAAGAAAAACGTAACGGCGCCAGCGTTACTCAGATGATAAAAGAATTAGGTTGGGACAGTCTAGAAGACAGAAAGAAGCAAAAGAGACTATCAGTTTTCTATAAGACATTAATGGGATTTCCTGCGTTTCAAAGAATTAAATGATAGAGTAAAAGAGGCAGATAACTTGGGTGGACGCGATCATAAATACAAAGTAAAATGTATAAAACAAGAAACAGATAACCGGAAATACTCTTTTACAAATAGAACTATTGAGGAATGGATCAAACTACCCGCAGAAGTCTTCGAACATTTCCCAAAAAATATTAAAAGTTTTAGAAAGGTTATCAGTAAAATAAAAAAATTGCCGAATGAGCCTGCCGGTAACGAAATGTGAGACAAGTAGGGGACCGCCTGGTAGGATGATGAACCGCCTGATGCACGGTGGGGACATTGTGGGCCCCGTGTCCGCTACGGTAGCCGTGAAGGTCCAAAAAATCCCGAAAATCTTGCATGATAAGTACAAGAAAAGTCACGAATATGCTTATTAAGGTTTTTTTAATTCATACCGACTTAGCTAATTCACAGTGGTGTTTTTATAATTCATATATGTATTGCAGATTTATATTTTTTATTTATTTATTTCATATTATTATATAATTATACATGCTTATGTTATATTTATTTGGGTTTATAGTATGTATGCATAATAATATTTTTGATATTTTTAATTAATTGTTATATAATTTAACGTACAATAAATAAATAATACAGGTCCTAAGACTTCTTAAGGGTGAATTCCTTCTCTTTTCGATACGAATGCCCAGCATTCATTATCATATTAACAACTTCTATCTTTTACTGTGTCTTTATCCCTAGATCCTACATTTAATTACTAGCTTCAGCAATATACACCATCATTACTTCAACAAACCATTTCTCCATTATATTTTCTCGGTGAAAACCCTTTCCTTTCTCATCATCTCCATCACTACTTCGTTTGTGTATCTAACGGTCTGATTTTTTCTACGCCTACGTCTCAAAGGCCTCCGATCTTTTAATATTCTCCTATCCTAGGGCTCCCTTGGTCTTACAAAATTTCCCAAAGAAATGAAATTCTTAGTAGTTGAACCGAAGAATGTAAACTAGAGTTTCAATCAAACTTCTCGTCACTTTGTTGAAATTTCTGTCTTAAGATAAAGTTTAAATCATATGATTCCAAAAAGTTCTAGTTGCAGAGAATAAATTAAAAATATAACCTCAATTAAACAGGTAATTCTTAGAGCATCAAATACGTTTCTGAGACATCTCTCTAAACCAGAGGAAGAAGCTTCATAAGCAAAACCTTGCTATCCTCTTGCATGAAAGAATCTTACTGTACACAGCCATACAAACGCTATCAATTTTTACAGGAAATACATCACCTGAGTGAGGAAAACTATTTTAAGCGGAAATTATATGCCTTTCTAAGCTTGGCAAGATATGTAGGATTCGCAAAATTATTTTTAATTTTCTTTTCACCCCTGGCTAACATAAATGAGAGGAAATAAATCCTTGTTACATAAAAATTTTTATTCTAATAGAGGCCATAAAAGTTAATAGAAATGCTCAATTTCTCTATCTAGAAATAAACCAAACTAACTTAGTCGAACTTAATTAGGTAAATTTTTATTAAAACAATTAATAATTTTTAAATCCTAGCAAAAGTATTCTCATCATTATTCTATAAAAATATTCTCATCATTCAAATACTACTGGATTTTCAAGTTTTCTCTTATTAAAAAATAAACTGTTAGCTTTTAAATGTGTATATTTTTTGATAGAGCTAACTATCAAGAGATTTGAGAACTTGAGATTTAGCCGACCACTGATAGTTTAAACTCAATGACACCCCTAATTGGTTGGATATGCTCGAGAGTTCAACAAATATCAAGAATAATTCAAATACAGGGTGATTCCCGGGAACCGCATGTTTTTTGATTAAATAGTACACGGCAGGTAGTGGGGGGATGGCGATTGGGAAGGTCCTATTGTGTAGAGGGGAGTTGGAAGTTTTAGTTACACTTAAGATGTGGGACCTTGAGCACCGCGCTTTTGCTATGAGACGGTTTTACTCTAACGGTGAGTCCGTAACACAAACCCAACGAGACTTTCGCCGGCACCCGCCGCGTGGGCCGATTCCGTATCGTAACACAATTTTGAGGTGGATGCATTATGTGAACACAACGGAATCATTAATGAAAAGAAAACCTCCAGTTGATATCCTCCAGTGATTTTCCTGGAAAATGAATCTCTCGTTTCGGAGATGTTCCTTGCCCCCCCCGGTCCCCCGATCTGGCGATCCCGGACTTCTTTCTTTGGCGTTTCTTGAAATCACATGTTAACGTTGAAAAGCTACGAACATTACCGGAGTTGAAGGATGCCATACGAAGAGAAATCCAAGCCATTCCACGAGAAATGTTGCAAAATTCAATGCGTAACTTCAGGGAACGTCTGGAAACATGTGTTCAATCGGAAGGGCGCCATCTACGCGATATTATTTTTGTTACTTGGATTTTTGTACAATTTTATTAAAATTCCCAGTTTGTAGAACACATTGTTTAAAAAAAATAATGTTTGGTTCAAAATTAAAAAAATTGCAGCTATTTGAAAACCATGCGGTTCCCGGGAAACACCCTGTATAACCAGGTATGTATCTAAACGATACTTCTTACCTATGCATAGGCATTTCAACGCATGACTTGATGATGTAATTAATTTACTTGGAGATTTATTCACCATGAATAATGTAAGTAATTAAAATTTACCGAGAAACTCTTTGAATTCAATTATTCTCACTCTTCTGTACTTCTTTCAGATTTTCTGAGAATTATAGCGAAATTAAAGCCCTGTTTCTTATTAATTAAAGCAATGAAGTGCAATTGGTTTTAGTGATTAAGTAGCGGAAACTGAAGATTCGAGAGGGATAATACAATTCCATTACGAAAGTAGTGAGTCAGTTAATTCTTTCATCAACTTAAGCTTTACTTCCTTGCCCAGGAAAATGAAAAACCCGAAAGAATTATACTCGGAGTATTTCATTAACGAAGGCTGAATTCGAATATTCATCACCATTCCAAACTCTCATTAAATATGACCACTTAATAGGAGTCGTAGAAAACAGAAATAAGAGAAGCTCGTCTCGGAGATAAAGCCGAAACTTCTATCTTCACTTTTCTTGAGCACTCTTACGAGTTATTGCGGTCAAAATGGGAGAAGTCTGATTTAATAAAACTCCTACGAATTCTCTATTTCTTCTCCGTCACTTCAAACTTTTATTATGAGACGCCTCTCATTTTCTCCGTGCATTCGAATGAATAAAGCAAGATCACTGCCGAGGAAAATGGGACTTCCATTAATTCCGAACGGGACGAAGGGAAAGGATAATGATTTCTGCGGAGTCGCCGCTTTCCATTTTTTCTTTTTCAATTTTCCCGCCCTCTAATGTGTGCGTCACCAGAGGCATCTGTCGCTCAATTAATTCCCGCGGATCAAACGTTATTGAAAACGAAAGGGATTTCAATTTGCCCTCGTCTCGGGTGTTTCTGAGAAACGCTAGAAGTTTCAATGTATTTCCCGCAGGAATACGTTGGCGATTTTAATACCCTTTTCCACTCAGAAAAATGACAATTTATGCGTGTAATTAGTCAAGAGATTTAGTGTTGTACCTCTCTCGTAATGACGAATTAAAACATCGTCTCAAAGAAAGAGTTGACATTTCAATACTGGATAGTATAGAACTAAGTAATGTACCTTATTTGATAGATACTGATAAAAATACTATCTTTGTGTAACGCCTTGTAAAGTATTCGCATTTATTTCATCTTTTTTAATATATTTATTTCGCCTTTTCTAACACGTATTTTGTTTAATTCAATCAAATTCAATTTAATTCAAAACGTTGCTACCTGGCCAGAAGTCCAACTTGCAACGTAAACTTAAATACATAATTAATTAATTGATGCTAATTCCTAAGGGTTCCTTCTAGAATGCCTACATTTCATTCTTAGTTAAATTTATAACATTTCTCATAGAGTGTATCCTTCTTCTAAAGATTTAATGATAAATTATATAGTTCGAAAATAATAAAAATTTTGTCGCGTCAATCGGAACATTTTCAAAACCGATGCTCTAGCAAGTAGTAGTAGTAGTATTGTTAAAAGTGCTTCAGCTACAATTTTGAGCCACAGTGGACTTTCCCTGACACCTTGTGTGTAACAAAAGAAGTATCAAAGATACTCCTCTCCTCACTCCTGCACACGTATGAGACATTCAAGATGCCTCCTAACCAACAGAAAGGACTTCCAGGAGATCAGGAATTGCAAGTTAAATAAGCGATGAGTTATGTGTGGCACAAATAAATGATGCTAGAGGAAAACCCAAGAAGGAAAACGTAAAGGAAGAAAGAAAAAGAGTCGGAGGTAGTCAGTACCTAAAGTAAATATAAATCTACATCAATTACACACTTTAGATTCTTAGTGCATTAAATGAAAGTCTTGACCACTAACCTTTCTGATGTTTAAATTATGAAATTCTTTCGGTGACTTCCTATCGACCTATGACTGTAATACTATAAGTGCTTCTACAGCTAAGGTCACTTCGCACAATAGTTCTCGGGACTAGTTTTATCAAAGCCGAATGCGGTACCCACTTGGACTTCCAGGAGCCCCTAATGTGATTGGTGTCTTGAGTTGGCCCCCCGAGGATCCCCAGAGAGATCAAACATTTACTAGTTCAACCAACAGTTAAACTTTTTCAAATCCCGGATAAAATATCCTAATGCACTTTTAACATGAATCATACAGGAAAAGAATCATTGAAAACTGCACGTAATTCTGTGAAATATGCACATGAGTATTTTTTGAAAGAATTACCAACATATCGGAGATAATCGATTGTAGGATTTTATTATAAATTAAGCTATATACGCTTACTATCGGATTACTGATTGTTTCAATATCAATACACTCATATTTGAGCATATAGTATACATTAAAATTTCTTATTCCATTCATAAACTTTGAAATTAATAATTTAGTAAACAATTTATGACATGTCTAATATTTGGGACACCAACTCATGACAATAAGCTATAAAATCTTATTTTGAGACTACTTTCATATAGGGTTGGTATAGTATTAAAATAAAAGAATCAAAGCCACAAAATAATGCAAAAAATAAATATTAAATTAATATTAATAATATATAATAAGCACTGAAAATGGTGTCCTATATATTGGATACGGGTCTGAAAGAGTTAACTCTACCCGCACAGAAACTGTCAAGACTGTCTAACTGCGTGATTGCAATGTGGGAATCTTCTAAGAATGAAATAAAACCTTTCTGTTGAAATACCCCTTTCCCGCCGGATAATTTCATTAAGAAAGTCTGCGATTCCAATCCCTACCCATTGAAGGAGAAGGTCACCACACAAGAGGCCTTTGAGCGCATTCCCTCCCTTCTGTGACCGCCAGTGCCTTCGCCAATCCTCCCGTTCTCCAACATCTCAAGTCCCAATATTCTGGGGCACACTCGAGTCCTCGGGGATTTCTGGCAAGGTTGTAACCAGACTTGGGTCATCTTGTGAGGTAACGATCATCGTATGGTGGAGTGAATCCTTCCCCATGGCGATTATTTCCTTCTCAACAGCATCTTCCCACACAAGAAAAGATTGAAAAAGAGATATTGCTTGCCCACAATAAAAATAAGGCGTATGGATCCCATACGCTGTATCAGTCCCTCTCGCGTTTCGTTTCCTGGCTCACGGAATCAATCGACAAAGTGGATACATGTTTTGTCCGCAAGTTTTTTGGCTTAAATAAAATGAATAAACTTGGAAACGTCCCCAATGTTTTTTTTTCCTATTGGTGACGAAAATCATAATGGCATTGAGCCATATTTAAAAGAGTTCGAGTTAAGTTTAAGAAAGCTTCACGTATTCCTAATAAATTAAAGAAACTAACTAGTAAAAATTTACTCTCCCCTAAACAGCTTGTTTTCTCGAAAAATCATAATGGAATTGAGCCATATTTAAAAGAGTTTGAGTTAAGTTTAAGAAAGCTTCACGTATTCCTAATAAATTAAAGAACCTAACTAGCAAAAATTTACTCTCCCCTAAAAGGCTTGTTTTCTCGAAACAACAAAATGTTTCTTATTTTCCCACTTCAATTAGTTTTCCTAGCCATGCTTGATTCCATTTCGTATCAGAATCAAGATCATTATAATCAATTTTCAATGTTTATTATAGATCTTCAGATAAATATTTTTCACTTATTTCTATAATTTAATCATGCAAATTTCAGCAAACATATATTTTGTGCAAACGGAATGAAGAAGAATTGAAACACAATATATACATATATTATATCACAACCTTCCACGCCTAAGTGTTTGTCTAGGTGTTTGCCTAGGTAAATTCTGGAACAACTTGACCAAGACTATTAAGTTTCCTTATGTGGAGTACGTCCACAGAAGCACAACACAATGGTCAAATGTATATTTCTATTAGCTCAATAATCTTCTTTTTATGCAATACTTCGAAAAACATCAATCTCATACACATAGTAGCTTTCATATTATTACAGAGACGAAAGATATTAAGATAGAAGTAAATCAAATACATTTTAAATACCTCGAACCAAAAGTTTAGAACAATCATAAAGATTGAAATTATAACAACTAGGATTCATTGTTGACTAACCTTCTATTGACAGCTCTACTGTTACACCTAGATGTATGCATAATAATGCCATGTTGATCTTGCGATAATTATTCCACATTTCAAAGGCAAGAGATTAGGAGCCAGAGAAGAATATAAGAGATAAGGGACCAGAAGGGAGATTCGAAATAAAAGTAAAGAGTATACACTATCGACTTCTCATTTGTCCCGATCCGCAATACGTCAGCAATACACTCTTTCGGAAAGGATATGATAATGTGCAACCGTCGCAGACTCTGATCAATCAAATCACAAAGCCTCCGCATAAAAAGCAGACGGCAAATTACCCATCCGTTTCATCTTATACATTCCCTTTCTGACTTATAAGCGATACAATGAACGAAAACAGGGAAGGAAGTCCCGCATTGGTCGGCAGACCACGGGAGAGATCCCTTCTATTCCCTCGATACACAAAAAAACATCCGAAGCGCCTTTCTGCAACATTCTCTTTATCGTCACAGCTTTGAAAATGAATGGAATGATGCACGTGGAGAAGTTGGCGCTTTTTGCTTCGTTCCTTTGGGAAAAGAGCAGGAAATGTAGGCCACAGTTTAATCGGATCGAACGAAAGCCACGCTTGATCGATTATTGCGAAGCGATTGCCGCTGCACTTTGAAGATTCCAGCGGATTCTCTCGCGAGCAATCGCTCAAAGGATAAATTATCCGACCAATTAGAATATGCTGTAAACGCACAGTCATTAACCATCGGATTTTACGGGTGTCAAGCGATGAGCGTAGGTTTGGCGCATCTAAAATTTAACGACCCACTGGTTTAGTTTCGTGCTGAATCTTTTCCGAGCCGAGGAAATAATAATTCTCTACGGTGCTTAAAATAGCTGTCCAAATTTGTTTCTCAGAAGGCCAACGGGGTCGTTTAAATTTCCAATGACCGAGATAATTTATATAGTTAGGAAATAAAATATGGAACACGCCCGTTAATGAATTATAGGTTTAAATCTAAAAAGGGCACTATTATACCATTGATAATTATGGCATCGCTAGTGAAATGTACATTGGGTTTTTCTAGGAAAATCGGTAATTTGGGCTCTTTGTTTCCGAATATCGGCTGCTAACAGATGCCGAGCGCGGACAAAGATGGCTATTGGAGATTTAAACCTCTAATAATTTACGACTCAAAAGATTAATTAGATAAAATATTTAAGTAGCATGTAAAATTATATTTAACAACAATGTTTTAAAAATATTAATGCTACCATTTTTGCGGTTAGCGTTTAGATCAAATATTGAATTGCAAGACCATGGAAACCCAAACAACGTTCATTTTCAAGAAATAGCGAGACAACCATAATGTAGGTATATATTGCCATAACTGTACCAATAAATTTAAGAGTACGAAACACTTGTATCGAGGAGGAAAAAACATTTGGGTAAACATTACAGACAGTATAGAAAACTATTTATTCAAAACTGATACATTGTCAAATTGTAGCAAAAATATTCCTACTATCTATTTTATAAAAAAATCAATCTCAATTCCTGTATTGCAGTACTTTGACTTTTCATCTACACGTAAGGATTAAGATACAAGAACGATTTGCAATTTCAAAATTAAATGGAATAGAAAATGAAAATCAGCAAACCACTGACTTTGAAAGATAATTTATTAAAATACACTTCAAGGAAACTTTATCAAATACAGGATATGCCGACCAAATGGTGATTTATACGTAAAATGTTTCGTTGTTTGGCCTTGTTTATGAATTGAATTGAAAAATGTATTCATAGATTGTATTTGTTAGGCAGTAATGAGTGAATGGTGAGTACCCATGAATTGTGCTGACTGGCTAATCTGCATCTCATCCACCTTTCTTGCTATACCGCGAATATGACATTAGCCGTGCGATCTAGACTTGCTGTACATTGGTGACAGCTTTATTCTCGACTCAAATACCTAATGTTTCCTTCAAATAGAAATGTCACCCTAAAGGCGGTTTACACCGCATGTTGCAGATATTTGTATGCAACTTTTTTTGTCGACGTCATTTGTCTACAACATTTTGTTGCAGACAAAATACTAATGCGCTCTATTTTTCTGCGACTTTTGTGGACGACAAAAGCTCCACTTTCACGAACTACTGAGGCGGTAGGTAGCAGCTACGTGGTTGTGATGAGTGGAGGGGGTAGGGGCGGAAACAGCCACATAGTTCTGATTGGTTCTGATGGACGAGGGGGGTAGTGGGGAAATGTCTGCAACACCGAAAGGGCGCTGCAACTTTTGTAGACGACAAATGTGTCTGCGACCGAAATTTTGTTGCAGACACGGAAAAGAAAATCTGTCGTCGACACGATTTGTTGACGACAAAATAAGTGCTGTTTTGTGAAATGTCGTCGACATCTGTCGTCAACACGTGTCGTCAACTCTTGTGTAAACCCGGCTTAACATCCACCGGATACTAGAAATGATAATCGAGGCTTTGGAGTCAAACCCTCAGACTCGTCGCTCGAGCAGGAATGCGATGAGTGACGCACCGAAATAAATATCACATTTTTACTTTCACTGGAGTGAAAGGCACCCTTTCCCGCGAAATCCACTATGTTTGCGACGGAGAATGATTGCAAATATAAACGTGCGTTGCCGCCTTCTCCGGGCACGTATTGGCCATTCATCAATTGCATCCCCAGTCGAAACGGAAACCGGTTGCTATGACCGGAACTCGGGACAGTTTCGCCATCGGCACCCGCAATCTAATCGCGCAAGGAAGCATTTCCGTCCTGCGGGGTGCGGAATACCCCCTTACGGGGGAAACCGCGTTCGTCCATTACCGCGGCGTTGAATAATTAATGAAGCGATCTTTGACTGTATCCGTCGCCGTGGAGATCAAATTGGGATGCAATGCTGCGGCGGTCATCGCAAAGGATCGATGTGAGGAATGGGAGAGAGGCTAAGGATGGATTCATAGGACGCTTTCATTCTGCTGGGCTAGATTGACCGTCTGCAATCCGTATGTGAGGTATTCAGCACAAATGCAAGTTGGAACATCACCTCATTTAACTATTACTTATGTAAGGATGAGGAATGGGTCTTTCTAGGCAGGATGAGGAGTGAAGTATCTTAGCCTTACAATATTCACGAAGCCAGAATGCTGTGACTAGAACAAGTCCACGTAAGTGAATCGCAATGACTCTAATAATAACATTTTTTTAGTATTCCACAAGAAGAAAATGAAAATCGATATACTGTGGCGTGACTTACTAAAAAAATTGGGCTTGAAGATATGAGAATGCTTACAAAACCGGGCGTGCATTAAAATCCATCTGAAAAATTACTAAACGTCTTTAAAATCTCACAAGAAGGTACCTTGAACAGTACCATTATTCAGCATCAGTCTTACATCTTTCATAGTTTTCATAACATCACATCTATTAACGACACACGAAAAATAATCATAATGATTGCACTAATTAATGCACTCGCCTGGAGAAGAAAATTGGAAGATTACTTTGAGAGGCATTGCACTTGACTAATGAGGATCCGATGATAGCAATTTGGGAAAACTGCTAAGTACCTCACTCTTAATATTTCCTACTCGACCTACTCCGCTCTTTTTAGTAGCTTATGGTAGAGGGTATACGTTTTGAACATAAATTCAACTGAATTATTTACTGAGAGTCAGGTTGGGAAACACATTTGAAAGTTAAATTCCGCGTTGCGGTCGCATATTGTATGAAATCTACCCTGCTTCACTAAACTTAATAACTCCTTGTAAACTAAAGGCAAAAACTTAAAAAGATGCAGTTAATATACGCTTCCTTCTTTTTCTCAACGTGAATATCGATAAAATTGCGGTAGGAACACAGCTATAGTGCCCTCGTTCTGCAGCTGCGAAATTTTCGCCACTTTGTGCTGGATATCGAGATGAAACAAATTCTTTTCCTCATCAAAAATTTCCCGAATTTCTTTCAGAAATAACTTGTCTTGTAATTATTGGAGAAAATATGCGCGAGTAAATGCGCTATTGATGCAGTTTGATGCTCATTACAAACTTATATTAAAATGTTCTCGCATCAAATTAAGACCTTTCTTTAAGAAATTTCTCATCTAAGGCAGTATATGTAAATATTGTGGAAAAGAAAAATTAGTGGTGATTTTTGTAAACTACATCTAAGATTCCGGAATGTAAAAGCAGAAAACGTAATCTTCGGAAAGATTTTGCATACTATTTAATATGACTGAGTCATGTCGCTATATTTCACTTGCTGTACAATCTCTACTTAGGACTTGACAGAAGATTTATTTCCTTAGCTATGTAGGAAAATAATGAAAAAAATTATTTATCGTAATGAAAAACGAGATACTCTTCCTTTAGAGAATATGTCCCCAAAGTGGTATTTATATAATAATTATTTATAAATTAATATTTTTACGGGGGATGTTAGGGAGAAAAAAACGGGGTCAAAGATTTTTTTTTAATTTGAAAGTATTCTAGAGTTTTTAGAAGTGGAAGATCCAATTTTAAAAGATAATATAATCAAATAAAAACCAGGGAAGCTTTTTAACAGAAAAATTAAATGACAAGCAGGCTGGGAGTCAGTACAGATAAAAAATGTTCGGGAACCTATGGGTTGGAGCAAACTAAAAATTATCCTTTCCAATTTCCAAACTAAACTAAAAATTATCCTTTCCTAATTCTATCGCGGTCGATCATATTGTGTTAAAGTTAATCACGGTGGGCAATAAGTAGGCCATCCCTAAAATCCAGACAAAAATGTAAATAAAAAACATGCAAATCGGAAAAATGACTAAAAATTAAGTTAACTAGAGCAAAAATATCCAAATATATATGAACGCAAACATTAAATGCATCATCCGTAAATGCCGTAAATGATTACATCGTTGAAACACTGTGATGCACGAATGGATAAACGTAGCACCAAGATGTGTGAATCAAACAGAGAAGAGATTAGAAACGTAAGATTTCTGAGTGCACGGATTAGCGGTGAGAACTACGTAAATAGGTGGATACGAGTTAAGCGAAGGCGGATTTGTGGTGCGTAAGGTGTAATAGAGACGGTGGGCGTTGGGTGGAACAGTTGCTCGGTCATAATCTGAACTCTAATCTCTGAATCATCCGAATCCCGGCCCTCGGAAATGGAGATAGGCCGACGACCACGTGATATAATTTCACCTGCTAATGAGAAAGTGTAGTGGAAGGTGACATCGCACGAAGAGAGGTACATTATTACGGAGCGAAATTAAGAAAGGTGTACCTGGAAAAACTGCTCTCCCTGGAAAATGTGAAAGGTTTACCAGACCAACGGCAAAGAGCTTGTAAATGACGTTTTATTTATGAAAAATTAAAGAAGAGGAAAAATCCTGCTTTTCTCTCAGGTACAGATAATTTTCAGTTGCTACGATATCATACGGAAGAGCTGAAATACACTACGTTCAAAACATGACTAATTATAAAAAGTGATTAAAAATCGAGGAAAATCTATTTATGCCACTGAAATTCCAGCACTCATTCTCATCTAAATAACTTTCTTGGAGTTGCATTTATCCTTATTTGCTAACACAAAGCGTATTTGTTATATACAAATATACCGTTAAAATATGTTTCCAGTGGATCTAATATTCATGAATAATAAAAATCAGTCATAAATTAAAGCCAAATCTCAATTCCTCGTGGAGAAAAATGCTTAATCTTCACTACGATTAATTTACTGGAAAGCCTCCAAATTATTTTATTTCAAGTTCAAAATAATTTAAGTTCTCAATTCAAAAGTAAAAATAAGACGATAGTAATGTGATAAAATGTTTAAATTGCTAATGAATCAAACAATACGAAGAGTTAACTCTTGAAAATTACTCGTGTCATTTATTTCCATATACCACACAAACATCCATTTTGCTGGGCCATTACAGTGGGTAATTAACAATTCACACACAAACAATCCCTGATCAGAAAAATCCAAATAGTCAGGATACGAACCCGGGACCGTGGGATTGGAGCGATTATGTGCAAGCAGGCTAACCACTCGGCCACCATGACCGGTAACGGTATGAATTCTTTAAAAGCGTATCATTGTTATTTTGAAAATGAAACATTTTATGTTTAAAAATATGTGAACAATATGTTGAATTACCCTACACTTAGGTCATCGTCGCTGGCATCTGTTATAAATTAAGGATAATTTTACAAAACTTTCGCGTACCCAAAAATGGTCGACTAAACGTGCATAGCTCTGCATCGTGGATATTCTCCAGTTTCATATTTACATCCCCAAAATAATATATGACTATTTATTTATTTCACTTTAATAAATACAATGACAATTATGATGCTATGAATATCAAATACCTAACTATGATTGAGTTTGATTAAACGTTTTCCTCAATGAATAAGGAATAAGAATGTCCAATGACGTAAAATGTGTATCTTTTAATCTTAGTTCCATATCCGTTTATCAATGATAATTAATCTATTTTTCTCATCTTTCGTTTAAGTCATTTACAAGGTCAATCGCAAATAATTTTTGGATCTTCATCGAAGGTTTTCTAAGTTCTCAAGCTACATGTTTTTACCCCTTATAATAAAAGTGAAAAGAGATTCCTCGCCGTGGTTGCAATATGAATCAGTAATTTCTTGAAACTTTTATTCCCTTTCCAACGGAAAATAAGTATTCAGGCTAAGGGCCACTTCAGTAAATTTCATTTTAAGAGGGCTATAAGGCAATGTTCAACAAACAAAACGTGCCCTTTCATCGAATGCCGTGAAATTAATTTCTCATAAACCATCATGGCCTAGTCGTTTTGTCTTTCATTGCAATCCTAATTGGCCTATTCTGATGCTTTCACTTCCCTTTCTCTTGTTTAATCGACCATCACCAAATCGTTTCGCAATTACTTCGAGAAAGAGATCTAATGGGGTTTTTAGATGAACTTTTATGTTTATGGTCAATGAGAAAATTTTAATCAGCAGGAATAATCGAATAGTTTCAGCTAAAAAGTTTTAAAACTTCCGATGGAAAACATTTGAATTCTTTCTATGGTAAATGTAGACTGACTGAAACAGAAAATTCAAGTATAAACGCTAGATTACCCGAGAAAGGTAAACTATTGTTTTGGTATCAATAATCAATTTTAAAATAATACAAACAAAACATTTTATTTATGAATTGTGTCATTTTGAGCTTAATATAAACTCTATGCTTCGTGGTAATTTAGTGATAAGATCCGTGGGTATGTATCGAGAATATAAAATCTTTTCATAATAAAAATAGATTTACTGACTTAGTATTCAAGCAGAGCAAGTAGAAAAATCAAAAGGTAATTCATATTGGCAATTATACTTCTTCATAACTTTGAATTAGTATAAATTTCCAAAGATTTAGGTTTATGTTTAATTTATTAAGAGAGCATAAAAGAATTATACACATCTGTACATGAAATATTATCGTCCCCCGCTTTTACAAGACTGTATTCTTGCATACATAAAATGTTTAATTTTCACTTAACACTAAAGAAAGGTTTTCCTGTACGAATTTCCTCATTGATATCTGCCGGTACAGAGTAATATCTAGTCAGCTTGTCTTGCGATTCTGAATGAATACACCCTAAATAGTACACAGGTACAATAGCATACAGGTATGATTGAAAATATATTCCATAGAAACGATCCGATTTCCAAACATCAAAAAAGCGTATGAAATCTCCTAGAAACTAATTTATTTATACTTCATGAACAGGAATTTCTAATGTTAGTTGTGAATTATTTATCACTGAGATAGCACAAATTGGTTTTAATACCCATAGTTCCAATTGAAAATATATTAATCCGTTTTATTCACCGAAGCTTCAACTTTTCGTGGATTTCAGAAAATATTGCAAATTTGCATTACAAATACTATATATTCTATTGCAAATTTATTAGAACATAATAAATGAATAATACCCGTAAGAACATGGGGGTAACGATTTGGATAACAGAAATTATACTTGCTTTTGAGGAATTTTAAAAGAGAATCAATTGAATCGGAATATGTAGGATTTTTTCATATTATTATACGAAGAAAATTCAACCTATTGAAATTAAATATCAGGCCAAAAATCGGATTCAAGGAAAAAGGATCTTAAAGACGAAGCGGAGATAGCGACGAATTTTTGACCTTGGCATTTTGAATGACTAGCGATCGATGTGAACTGACCCATCAAACAAACATAACTGAAAGTGCTGGCGCATAAAATTTAATCCTATCGTTGGGGGATTAAACCTCGCTCATTTTGTGATCTCCAAAGAAAAAGAATAAAGCATTTGCTCAAATCAACTACCGTTATCATTTCGGTCGAGGTAGAATAGCCATAAATGAAATATTGGTCGGAAGCCATGAGTAATCTGCATCGTGCTTTCATTGGAACTGGCATTTAAGCCGCCATTTCGATGCGCTACACGAAATTTTCATTAAGGCTTATTTTTCTTTGCGGAATAGTATAAACGCCAAGCCCAATTAATCAGTTGTACTTTTAAGTTGTTCTTTTCTAATGCATTTAACCAGCACATTTCATTTCATGCTCTAAGTGTTTTAGTATGGGTGACGAGGCATTAACCTACCTTTTCATAATGGAATTATCTTTTATAAACAGAAGTAAATACCCGTAAATCAGCACGAATAGCAGCAGTTGGGAAAACACAAAGCGATATAACTTCACGATATTAAATCGTTTTTATCCAGAAAAAGGTCACACTGTCATTGCGATGAGGAAAATAATAGAAAATTGGCTCTTTTGAATTCAAAGTTCATCGTAATTTCAACTGAGCTTAGTCTAAAGGGAAGTGTAATTACTTTTATTAAAACTTTGTACAGTCAAAAGATTGAAAATTTGCCCTTTTTTATCGATGCATGCATGTTATTTTTTCAAATTATTTAATGCATCTGATAAAAGAATTTTCAATAAAAATAAACATTTACACGCATCAAAGACCACTGTTACTAATGAAAAGCCAATAAAAACACTTGAAAAACTTACATAAAAAAATCAAGGAACGGGAAGCTTGAAATTGCATAGAACTCGATTCATTACAGGTCTAAATAAAATAAGCAAAAATTAAAATAGCACTTCAAGAGCAAAAATTGTGTGAAAGGCCAAAATTAGAAATTTGAAGAGAGCTTTGAGAGAGAGAACGGTTGCACTACAAAACGAGTTATTTTTGCTACCACTGAATATATTCTACTTATTTAAATTACAGCTGCAATATATTTGTGGAAACTTAATAACCTACTGTACAGTGCATGTCATTGTAAACTTTTATTTGTAAAGCATAAAATAAACAGTTATGGGGTAGACTTTTTCACAACCAATGCGGCAACGGCTCGCATAATGACCCACCGGTCTATTACACCAGAATATTATTTTAAATCGCCAAAATACCACCAGAAAAATATATTTCGGTGGTATATGTAAAATATCCCGTGGAATTCCATGAATATATTATTTAAATCAGCTTTACGGCCTTTGATTAATTTCACAGCCTTACCACCATTGGCTGCGAAGAGCCTTGTATTTTAATTCCCCCAAATTAAAATTGAACCAAATTTTCATCCGTTATTTTCGCCAAAAAAAATTGCAATTTTTTAGGAAATAACACATAAATTTGCCAATTCATTCGATATTAAAAAGGTTTCGCAAATTTTTCCATAAAACCGATATTTATATATCTATTTATCCGTGACAAATTATACTTACTTAACAAGCGACAAAAGACCAATTTGGAATAAACTGATTAAAAGGAAAAGAATACCAATGAAAAAATTCTAATTTGCATTTTACATTTACCATCTGAGGGTAGCACGCGAGACCCGTAAATTTGGCTACTTCGCATGAATAAAGACGAGGAGACAGCAGAGATCCTTAACAATCGTCCCGTTTTAACAACCCCTCTGACTTAGTGCCCAGCATCTAAGGAGGACCACAGGGGACATGAAATAATCAAGAATATAAATCTACCGAAAATGGTGTCGCAAACAAAGTCGACAAAGGTTGCGAAATGTAGTTTTTACGACTGCGTGCATTGGTACAGGCGCTTTCTTTTAACATGCACGCTTTTAACTCCTTAACGAGGATCAGACCTCTGTGAAGTACATGCCTTTAACTTTAGACCCGCGACTTATCAAGACCATCTCTGCACGCTTTATTGCCTTGTTAGACTACGAGTCGAGAGATGTCATCCTGAGAGTGAAGCACTATACACATAAGTCCACTTTCATCATGCCAAGCTTGGGAAGAGAAGGAAACATACTCTTCCACAAGACTTGCATACATTATTCAGATTCTCAGAATTCAACATAGGTAACCGGAATGATATGTGCACAAAAATAAAACAGGAATTAGTATTTAAAATTAGTTACTTCGATTTCCTATTCTACAGCCACTGATTAATAAAAATTCTGGTACTTTGCGCTAGAGTCAAACGAGAAATAACGGCTTTAATTCGTAAATAACCTAAGGCTTCATAAAGAGTTTTATATTATACTACCTGAGGTATCCCTTGAATCTTAACGGAGATAGTATAATACAGGGTTGGCGAAAATTTTGTGGTTAGAGTGCCATATTTGATTAATATAAAGGGCTTGGCACGTGGCTACGTGGTGCCGAACCACACAGTGAGATTGTGACATTATTAATATTTTAATCTGATCGATGCGATTAAGAACTTTCATAAGACTTAAATGGTCGTTAGTTATCACTAGTAATAAATAGTATCCACATTTATTTACTGGAGCATCATTTTTTAAGGGAATAATGCAAAAAAAGATAATAACGTAGGAGTTTCGCACGCCGAAAAAAATTCTCTCGCGTGCCATAGGTTCGCCACCCCCGGTATGACAGTTAAATATATTAGCCCTATCTGTACAGAGGAGAATCAAGCATCTCTTACGTTACATAATTATACAAATATCTCTTAAAATATTGACAGTTCCAATAGAGTTATGTGCAAGTATTGTGTGCACATCGCGAGATGTCCTGCGATAAAAAGAGCATACATTTATATTCCCAATTCTATGTTTATGGTGATTTAATTGGGAAAATATAAAAAAATAAAGATAAAAGAACACCAAATTAAACAGGTGATAGAATTTTGCTATTTAGTCACTTAGGCACTTACTCATGACAACAGATTCTTACCTGAGGTGAAAAGAAGAATTGCTCTTGCAAAACGAGTTTTTTAAGGCAAAAGAATATTTTTGACATGTAAACACATAGATTTGGAGATAAGAAAGAGATTTCAAATAGCCTTGATATGGAGCACTTTGCTCTATGGAAGCGAATGTTGGAAGAGAAGATGAGGAGAGCCAATCTGGAAGCTGCAAAATGTGGATGTAGGGAGGAACGTTAAAAATCAGTTTCACAGAAAGGAAAACGAATGTTGAAGTTATAAAAGAAGTGAAGAAAAAGAGGGAATTGATAAATGTAACGGGAAAAAGGAAATTAAAATTATTGGGTCATCTACTGAGGGATGATAGTATGATACGAATAATATTAGATGGAAAAGTGTTGGGAAAGAAAGGAAGGGGAAGACCTAGGAAGAAATACATCGAAGACAAGGATGGCAGTGGATGGGCACTGCCAATGAGCAGACGACATCAATGGGGACGTGTAGGAATTAATCGGTCGTAAGTCTTAAGCGATATTCCAAATTTCCATAGAATTTGAAAATGAAATACTTCTTCGTTCCTTCATCGATACATTTGATTATATTGACCGTGAAAAAATTCTAACCGTAGAGATAAAGAAGTCAAAGGCAATGAACGTAATGAAAGGGCTAAAATTCAATCAAATTGGATGATTCCTGAAGCAAATCATTCGTTTTTTGCATATTGGAGTAGAACCATGCATAAATAATAAGCCTTCTAATTGGAGCAGTTAAATTATTAAAATTAAAATAGCCAAATTTATTGAATTAAATTAAATACAGTAGCGTATGAGGATCAGTTCATGAGTCCGTTTATTAGCAATTTATTAATATGCAGCGTCATGTCTAAAATTACAAGAGGATAAAGCTGATTTTCGTGGTTGTTTTTCATATAGATTATTATAATTAATTACCAGCAATGGAATGATATATTTCTCTATTTAAGCTCGTTATGTAAATACACATATCGTTTCTGTAATTATTATTTCAGTTAGTTCGTTACTTATAAAGATTTAATCTATCTACCATAACATCTATTTAATTATAAGGAGGAAGAAAAGTTCCAAACCAAAAAGGATCCAGAAAAGAATACCATTCACATATTAAAGATATATTTATTATACAATTAATTTGAATAGCATTTTATGAGTAGAAAAATTCAATTTTTGCAAAATAAATTTTTAATTGATTATTACGTAAAACATAGCTTTGGATGGTACTCGGATTGACTCAAACACAAGAATTATGAAAATATTATATACATAAGATAAACAAATACTTTGAATAATATAAATAAATAAGAATCATCTCCTTCAAGAGGCAATCCTCAAGATGGCGTTATATTGTTGTCTTGGTAGATACGTTCACTATCGGAAATAAAAACCTGATGAAATGCGGCAGTACAACAATATATGACACAACGGACATGGACAAGAAATATGAATAGAATGACTTTTACACAAGCTGAGAAACGATTCCAAATTCCAGCAGAGAATGCCGCGGGGAAAGGGCTTGTCATTTCCATTTACCTGTTCCTTTGCCATAATTAAATCCGGGATCCTTCCTCGGTAAGGAGAGCAACGCTACGTTAATTTATAGTTTACTGTAAGGCAGACAATGGCTCAGCTGTGGCTAACCTTCGCAAGGGCTTTGGCGAAGGTGTTGGTAAGGTGAAGGATGAATATGGAGGGAGAGAATTAAGGAGAACGGAGGAGAGAGAATATAGTGAGGAAGGAAATGGAATGCACAACGCCCCTCTTCGTCGGGGGACTCGTTAACAGGGGTTAAGGAAGAAAAGGGGTCTCTTACTTCAGTGGCGTCACTTTTGCTTCATTCATTTGTGACGGAGGGAAATGGAGACGAAGATACTGCCGCAGCCTCAAGGGAATGCACTAGAGAAATTTCTTAATCCAGCGTGGATTAGGAAAAGAAATCCACAGATTGGTATGCAAAATATATATATACTATTTATATGTAATTTCTAATTAAATAATATTAGATATTTTACGACACGATTATCGCAAGGAATAAGACTCCTGTTTATTGAATCATACATTATTATTAGGTTTGTGCTTATAAACAGCGTTATAAACAGATTAAAATGTTAGCAATTTAAACAATATCCATCCAAAAACAGCAAAAAAAGGAAACTTTATAGTAATTTATAGAACAAGTAATGACTTCATTTCAATACAATGACGGGAAACAGATATGTTTTATCATAATATTCAAACTGCACGATTTAATTACAATTTAAATTAAGGTCCTAAATTAGTAGAAAAAAGGAACCTTGTTTTATCTGTGTATTGCCTGAATTTTATTATTCATAGATTTAAATTAAATAGGAACTTAACGGTAACAAAATCATGTTTTATTCGAAAAGGTTAACCATTAGTTGGAATTTACATTACATCGGTTTATTTCAAAAGCGAAAGATTATCAGACGAAAAACTTTTATCTCGATTCATACCAAACATTGTAATGTGGCAAAAATATGGTATAATAGAACCAAAGCCAATACTGAAATCGATAATATCACATTGTAAACACGAATTTAAATGACTAAAATAATTGAGAACGATAAACGTTTTACGAAAGGTATATAATAAATTTTAAGACGATGCCTAACTTTTTCCATGTTGCCCCTCTATCAACGTAAAACAAAATAAATTTCCACCAAATTCATAGAGAAAGGGATTGCCACTTACACCAAGGGTTCTACTTAGAAGAAATTTACCGCCCAGTGAAAGTAGTAGTAAAAGTAAGCTCTCAAAAATATTGAAAAATAGGAAGCACGAAGGACGCTTCCTTTATTAGGGAAAGGGAGGATTTAATAACTCCTTCATTTCTTTCTCAAACGAGCCGCCTATTAAAAAGAAAAGGCTGCGAATTAGAATTATTATCATTTTTTCATTAAGTGTACGTCGCAAGTAATAACCACAAAAACCGATAGCGGAAAAAACAACCGCGTCCCAAACTTTCTCTTGATAATTAAAAAACCGTTTCGCTTCGGACCGCAAGTTATGAAAAAGCGAAAAGTTTAGGGACATCGATCGCCTCGGAATATTGCGATGCAGGGAAGAATGTCGCACGCTGTCCTCGGTCCGTAAACGAGCATATTTTAAAGCCGATTACGATATCCTTTCGAATTAAATCTCAATACCTCTCAATAGTACCTCTCGATTTTTAATCAGTCAAATTCATCCCATTATAGCTGGATTACTTTTTAAAGAACTTGCTTCCGTTAGATATCATGTCGATATAATTCAGGCAGGAGTGAGGGATGATTTTAGGATCATCCATTCCAGATATTCTGATTGCAATCGTGAGCTAATTTTTCAAGAACTCTTTCTTACCCAAGAAATACCTATTAAAGTTATCAGAAATTGCTTTTACATTTCGTGATATCACTTACATACACAACTAATGCTGCTTAAGTATTGTCCAAGTAAAAATAAAGAAAAAGGCTATCGAAAATGTTGTTTTATAGGCGACTCCAACAAGAACTGTCGCCTCGTGACGAAAGGAAAGGTATTATTAAGGCGTTAAAGGCATATTTTTTATATTTGAGTACCATTCACTCATTTTTATTATTGATCATTTCAATATTAAGCGATCATATTAATTTTATTGCTCAAGATTATTTAATAGAATAATTTCTAACTTTATCGTAAAAGAATATGATACGCTAAATTAAATGTATGTGCAGGGAAAATATAATCATCATGTTATGCTCTTGTTATAAAGATATCCATTCAATTTTTAATGTTCTTGTTATGAAAAGTTGATATAATGGCTGATAGTCAAATTAATTAAATTATAATTAAAAATGTTTTTAAAATTGTATATCTAGCGTATTAAATACTTTAGAATATTACAAAAGTTAATTTCTACCACCAAAATAATTCCGAAAAACCTTGTTTCAAACTCAATCTATCGGATAGGTCAATCCATGAATATGCTGAAGATAACGTCAGGATAACTGGTTAGGATAAGCAAATAAATTTGATTGTAAAAGAAAAATCTTTTCCATTCGTATAATTGGACATTTTATCGCTCAGTTGGATACTCAAATTTAACGTTAAAATAAAATATGTTCCCTAAAGCAAGAGTTCGTGAGGGGTACTTTTCAAAATACTAATATTCGAGGGGTCAAAAGTATTTCATGATGACCTATTTATAAGAACCTTTCTCCCCGTTGGACTGCGGGAAGATTTCCTAATTTTAAAAATCTCATCTGGAGCGAGATATACTTGGCTCCGTTTTTTCATGTGCTCGTAATATGCGAGTGAAATCTCCGTCGAAAGATAAAGGATTTCTCCAGCAAAGCTTCCTTAAATCGAGAGGGGATTTGCTACGACTTGACACCTTCAGAAACATATGGCTGAGAAAGCTCTTTGCGACCTACTTTTTCGCAACTCGTCTCTCCACTGTTTCTCGTATTTGCTTCGCAATCTGCTCTATTCATCAATGAGACGAGGGCTTTTGCAGCGGCAATGCTTTACCATGGATACAAATACAACTGTAATTTAATTCGAGAAAAGGCATTTTTCACATTCCCCCAGAGTTAGATTCGAGTTTCTGAAAAATCTGGGCAAAATCGAGGCTGCTTATCAAATTATATATGTAAATGTGTGCGAGTATTTGAGTCCAATTAGATGATGTAACATTAATTACATTTTTCTGTCGATTTCACTCTTAAATATTGACTAGAGCACCATAAGCATTGCTAACTTTAGCTTAATTAGAGGTTTAGAAATCTCCAATAGCTGTCTTAGTTATCAGTCCCCTCCTCGTTGTCACCGATCCTCAGAAACTAAAGATAGACCCTGATTACTGACCTTTTAAAAGCACCAAATGCACATTTAAGCCGAATATAATCGCAGTATTTACAGTAAAGTAAAATACCAGGCACATGCTAAGCAGAGTTATAATATAATATATCTTGGACACTCTTACCCCCTCCTTTACTGCAAAATATTCTGCAGTAACTTTTTTAAACTGTTCTTTAAAGATTTTGATGAATACCACCATAGAGTAACTATACATATAGTTACTCTATGATACCACCTTCTAAAATTACGGATAAGTTAAGTTAATAAAATAAATAATGACGGGCCGCGGTTGCGGAGTGGCTAGTATGCTAGCATGATAACGCTCTAATAACAATATCCCGATTTCGAGTTCCGGTTAACCGGATTTTTCCGGTTAGAATACGGTCGTATGTGTTCGTCAATCATTGTGTGATTGTTCTATATTAAATCGGACATGATTGGGGGATCCTGTTTCCGTTATTCAGTCAACCAATCAATTAATAACTATTCGTATAAAACGGAAGTAGCTACAATTTATAAAATTTAAAAATGCCATATTCTTCCAATTATTGCTTTGATAACTAGTAGTATAAATAGTATTGCTAAAAGTGCTTCGACCGCTTGGATCATTTCGCACATCGGCTCCCACCGGGAATCGAACTGGGCACTGCTTTCACCAAAGGCAAACGCGCTGTCCACATGATTATCCGGGAACCTGTTTGTCTACTTTTAATCAATAACGTTTTCACTACTCACCTAAACTATCTACCTGTGATAAACTCCAATTTAAAGTTAATTTTTTTATCGGGACGATTAACGATAATAAGTCCCTAATGTAATTTTATCCTAATTTGATTTGAATAATTTGTTAAACTTAATAATTCATCAAATAAAACAATTTTCTAAATCGTATGAAAAACACATAAATTATAAGGAAAACTCAGTAAAGAAATCATAATTAAGTAAAGTATCTATTTTGACGAAATTTATACTCCTCCTCAACCTAAACTATTTTCGATGTGCATAATAATAAAATAAAAACCCAAAAATCATGTGAATAGGATCAAAGCCTCGATATTAATAAAATAATTAGACATAAAATAAAAAGGTTAGCGAATATATACAAAACTATTACCGGAAAGCCTTCGTTGAAAGAATTAAACAATTGGCTCAATGAAACAGATTACCTCGGGAGAAACGACCACAATCATTAAGTCGCTACACTTAAAAAGAGACCAGATGCTTCTTCATTTATTTATCGGGAATAGTAGAGTGGAAAAATCTTACCTGAAGAAGTTTTAGAACCTTCTCCCTCATCTTACAATTCATTCATGAATAAAATTAAAAAGGCTTCGTAATTTGGTAGTAATGCTGTCGTAAATTTTTAAATAATGATATATTATAGAAAATTTTAAAATAATGTATGGTTGTACATTTCGTAATTATATGTATTACATACTGCCTTCGGGAGGTTTTGGGGGTTTTCCCTCCCGATTAGGGTGAATACCAGGTAGATTATTTTTTCCCTCCCCCACAGGAATGAGTACCACCTGGCATGGTGCCTAATTTTAGCACTCAAGGATAAATAAATTTAAATAAAACCGATATCCATAACAATAATTTAAATCTGAAAGATAAATCGAGATAAAGGAGTTGTAAGGAATATAAAAGGCAATGGCATAACTTCAAAAATTCAGATAAATATTTTAAAAGCGTATAATATTCAAAAATTATTAATGATAAAGTAACAGTTAAACGCAAAATAATATTCTGAGAAGAATTAAAATGAAGTCTCTATTTTACAAAAACCGAAAATAATTTAAATCAGAAATATTTCAATCTCATAACTTATAGAGCGCACATTCATTTTGAAAGGGCACGGGAAACGTGAAAATATTAATCAGCCAACCCTTAAAAACTCTGTTGATGCGATGCAACACTTTCGGTGTATTTCATTACCTTACGGGACGAAATTACGAAACTTCTCAAAGTCCCGGAACGATTCCGCTAGAAACCCACCGCAAAAGTTTAATTCAAGAGCGCCGAGGAGTTGAAAAAAATCCCCGGGCGGAGAAGAGGCAATCCCTGCGGAAAAATTCCATTGAGCACCGATAAAAAACTGCTTGTTATACAGAAACCTTACGAATGAGCATCGGAAGGGAATTGTTTTCTGAGTCGATAAACGACCTATCCTCGGAGAACATCCATCAGAGAGTTAGCATTCCTTCCCAGCATTCAGCCGAGCATTAGACCTCCCGCGAAGAAGGAAATAATGGAAATGAAAAAGACTCGAATCCTCGAAAGAATATAGGTCGGCATTAATGAAAAAGCGTCACTGTGGAAAATTTCCCTCTAAATCAAAATGAGATCAGAGGGATTGAATGCATGCGAATAATTTCGAGGGATGAAAGAGGCGCTAAGAAAGCATTAAAATGGCATTTGCGAAGGGACTGTCTCTCCAAGAAATGTCTATTTCCCTTGTCGTCTACAGACGACGAGATCTTGGATGCGAGTCATTACACATGAATAAATCTGATTGTAATGCCGTCGTCTGATTCTAGAAAGGCTGGAGAATGGGATTTTGATGCCTTCGATGCAGATCCATCTAATGGTTGCAGATTGCATAGGCATGGTCGTTTCCCTGGCTATTTCATTATTCAAACTTGGTTGTAGTATCGCGATTGCAGATATACGCTTATATACTCTGCGACTGCTTAACTTTATTGGAAGGGGAAAAAGCTAACCAAAGTCCAAATACACTCCTTGCCGGATCCACCTTTCGGACCCCATTTATCCATTCTAGAATTGAATTCAACGTACTGTTTAAATTTAGGCGGCGGATCTCATCTACTTTAACACACCTGCAAACTTGAACGAGTGTATCTCTTACAAATATGAAAGTAATGTAGTGAATTTACCCAACCTTGTATTTGTGGAATTTGATATTAATCAAAAGTAATATTTATGTACAATAAAAAGAAGTGAATTGCGGAAAAAAATGCCAAAATTATGCTCTGTATAAGTCAATTTTTAATGCCTAATTCAATAGAATAATGTAAGGTCGATTTATAAAGGAAAGAAGTATTCAAAATCGAAAGAATGAAGTGGGACACATGCGGACCTCTTCTATAAATTATAATGATATGTATGACGTGATAATGTGAAAAAATCGATTATATCCTCGTTGATAACTACACTTATAATTTGTCAAATATGGAAAGTTAAAGAACAAGACACATTTTTAAATAAACTATTTAGAAAAACAAAAACGTACCTACGGTATCTCACTTAGCATTAATAAAGGTCAGTTATGCTAGAAAGGTACATCATATCCATAATATATATACTTCCTACATATTATAATAATTTTTATGATTGCTGCTGTTAAAATGTTAGTATAACATAAAGTTTTGATGTCAGTTTCAACTGAATGAAAAACTGCTACACTGCTGTCATCATCGATTTAAAACTTCCTTCTACATAATTTAAGGTCACGTTATTTGATAAAACAAATATGTCTCTCGTAAGGCCATAGGGAAGAGGGGATTTAGCCATTATTCAGAGGGGAATTTGTGATTGGATTTTGAATAAAATCATACAGGAATCAAAAAGTGTGACAGCTCATGTACGGTAACAAAAAATTTCGTTAACAGTCAGAAAAAATAAGTGATATTTTTTTAACACGAGTTTACCATTTTATTCCCTCTAGTTTCCGTGCATCTTTTTCTGTATTAATTCTTAAAAAAGAAGTTTCCGTTAACTGTGAACATTTTGCGAATTAACACCGCATTCAAACTTTCTCAATATATTTGTTGATTGTCTTAAAATATGAAAAAATATATATTTTTACTATTTTAATTATTAGAAAATAACTCTGGATATCAAATACAGAATACTGTAGCAACTTCAATGATAGCACAAATAATAAAAGTTTAAAAAAACGAATGGAGATTTGGAATGAAGATTTTTTACGAACTTCCGCGCAAGAGAAAAGAAATATAACCCATAATTGACGAATGAAACTGATTTCAGCTTTCATCAGAATACATATCGCATAGATGACATAAAATATACATCAAATCCAAAATAAAACAAATATTTTTTTGATATGAAGCTTTGCGAGTAAGGCTGGAGAGAGATAGCAAGTCGGAAATAACTAGCTTCAGAATCAATTAACACAAGTGGCATGAAAGGCATTCACCGCACTGTGTTTTCCTTATCAATAGATGCACAGCTATCATGCGTCATTGACCCATGCTATATTTTGCGTAAATGGCCAATAAACTCATAAAATTTTCAATTTAAACCTCTTGCGACTATCTCAAATTATTATTATAAATCGAGAGAGATGCACGCAATATCTATAAGTGTAAACAGAGATAACTCTCCTCACTTTATCTTATAATCTTTTAATTTGATGTAATTATATAGCGGATGCATATCGACATTTTATTTGGATTCAGAAACATTAAAAAAATAATATTTTCCAAATATACTTGCCATAAAAGTTTTCATTATGATCTACCAAATATTAATACATAAATTATATTCATAAAGTATGACTTGTGAAATGTAGGTTGAATAAATTTGCTTACAATATTCACTATCTTACATGCATAACAATTTCTGAATTTAATTTACTATTGCATATTTACGGATAGCTCCAGAGTTAAATCTTAACATTGATTTCATTTAAAGCAACATTACCAAAAATATTATTTATCAAATTAGCTCCGTATTGCCCATCATTATTACTATATATTACTATTTTACAGTGAAATACATCTTTATCTAAGCCTTATAATTAAATGCAATATAATTAATTCAATAAAATATAGCCCATATAAAATATCATATAAAATAAAATTTTGTTTCTCAATATTTACGTTGGTAAAAATTCAGGATATATCGTTATATCTGTGATTTTTATTTCTCAATTTTCTTTCTCACTTTAGTAAATGTTACATTTTTCTCTTGTAATTAATAATATTTTTATTTTTCTGAAAATTTATTGATTTATGTATATGCTGTATGTAATTTTATAATTGTCTAAACTTAATTGCTATTTTTTTAGCGTGTTTTCGCGGGTTTTTTCACCCCCCTTCTCTGTGGGTGTTTTCCCGCAACGTGGGATTTTTCTTTTTCAACCTTCGGTTGCAAAGATTTTTTACCACACTCTACTCTGTCTTTTTATTTTAATTTATATCTGTACATATTCTAACGATATACGAGGTTAGGTGGAAGAGAGGCCCACCTGGGCCTAACCTCGGCAATAAAGGGTCAAATTATTTAACTAACTAACATTTGATTCTGTTCTAAACTTAAGAAAGATATGATGTGATTTTACGGTAGGTCTTTAATCTTGAACTTCCTAGACGTGATTTAATTTTCGAAGCGATCGCAAGTTCGCGGGAAATCTTTTCGCTGGAAATGCTTTAAAATGGACTGGTGGAGTAGAAATATGGACTCAACTGCGCACCCAAACGAGGATAAATTACTAAGGCAACACTAACGACTGAAAATCAACAAGAGGATTATTTTTTTATCTCGGGGATGACACAAAAACCCGGAGATAAAACGGTCAAAGGTTTCAGAAATAGAAGGAAGTGACCTAGTGACCTCTGGCGATAGAATAGAGAAATCCCCAAGGCTCACATCAGTCATCTTTCAGGATTAAACCGGCCTGGAAGTGCTTATTCTTCGCTTTTGCAATTTGGTACTAAATTAGCGATATCTTTTCCTTTCATCTCAAAGAGAATCGTAAAGGAGAATATTCTTCAATTTATTTTCTAATTTATCGAAGATATTCCCGCTAAAGAACTGTATATCATCTTAATTTCGGAACAAATTAAGTCTTCTGAGATATGACGTTCAGAATTATACTATTCCATTTTAACTCCTTTGAAGTTTTTTCCACATTAACGCTCTATGTTGTCCATTATCCTATCACTGGTCACATTTGAAGCGCATCAATCGAAGATTAAAACAATATTTACTCCAAGACAAGTCTTTAAGAAATTATTCCATTTAAATGGACTTAGGATAATATATTACATTAAAATTTATAGACGGCAAATTTCAAGTAGTTAAAGATACATTTTGTTATATTCTAAAATTTCGAATACATAACGGAATTCTATTACTTTCATTAAGTTAGATTTGAAATCTTATTTTATATCTTAATATATATCTTAGCTAAATTATAACGGTTAAGTACTGAGTTTTAAAAAAATAGTCACATTCACATTCAGTTGAGTAACAACCTTTGTTAACACAACAAAATATGGATTTAGAGAGATTTAATCATTGTATCATTATATCATCATTATCATATCATTAATTAACTCTAACGGCAAGAGCTGAAATCTTCATTATCAAAAATATTTTTATGGTAGAAACGTATAATTAATATAATTAGGTCGTTTAGTATAAATCTAAAAATACCTACACAACGAGGATAGGTTTCCACCCAAGAAAATATAAAATACAACTATGCTTACATATGAGACGACGATATATCCTTAATCAGTACGTCAGGTCAAGGACCTGTGATACAAATTCGTAAATATATCTCTTCAATTCAATTAGAAATGACAACATATACCGAAGAAAATGTCAAGAAAAAGAATTCATACAGAACTACCTAAGAAAATTTTACGTTAGAAGTTTTATTTATATTTATTCTATATGCTCTCTTTTATTTCATAAGTACATTTAGTCGAATTAGTTCTAATTAATTTTATTTCAGGCCAGAAAATCAAAAAGGTCAACAGAACAGACTATATAAAAAGAGACGGTTATCCGCAAGAATATCCATCTTGTCTTTTTCCGAATACTGCACATGATAAATGACGTAAGTTCAACTCAAATACGCGAATATGTCATGAAAAGAAAATGACAAAAGAGACCCAATTCACACAATCCACACGTTTTCTAAATCACGAACGATTCTGATCTGAGATAAAACACGTTGGATCGTTGTGGAGGAGTTAGGAATAAATTTGGCCTTAGGATGGGCAAACGCAGGGGAGACCGCCGCTGAGGTCAAACAGTCATTGTTTCTTGACAAGCACAAACGAATTCCAAACAATAATCGGTAAAGTTATGGGAGATTCTGTCACGGCAGTTTAAGATAATGGGAATCGGAGACTAACAATCAATGATATATATGAGGAAACATGGAGAGAAATTCCATGCCCTAGGAAATTGCAGAAGATAGAGTGTTGGAATTAATGTAACCAAACGGTGGCCAATATATGTCAAATTAATTAAGAGAGAAGAAAAAAATCCTAGACTCTTGCTAAAATTTTCTGCCTGGTAAGGAAATTTTATTACAAAAATTTGAATCAACCCTGCCTCAATTTCTTTCCAAAAACTATTTAGAGTAAATATAGGGCCATAGATTTAAATTCATGTATTCCCCTCCGAGTGCATTGTTGAACTTCCAGAAAAAAAATTTCCCTACACCTCGACTTTGCATTACTAACCGGT
Source organism: Sympetrum striolatum (assembly GCA_947579665.1). Taxonomy (NCBI): domain Eukaryota; kingdom Metazoa; phylum Arthropoda; class Insecta; order Odonata; family Libellulidae; genus Sympetrum; species Sympetrum striolatum. The sequence continues at coordinate 47,179,764 of OX388351.1, read as the reverse complement.
CCTTAAATAACCTCTTACCTCATCTACGTAACCGCTGTATCAATCCCGCTCTCATAAGATCATCATTATAATAATAATAATAGTATACCCTTATTATCTCCTTCTTCTGATTCATTTCTATAACGGGATTCAATTTTAACTCATCTATTCAATCGTACTCATAGTTAATAACAAAGCTCTAAATTTTGTTTAATTCCCACCTGAAAGTAATCGAATCTTTGATACTTAAATTTAAATTTCATCTCTTGTTTTAGTCACCATTCTTCCTTTTCTGAAATCAACCAAAATCAAAATTAAAATCGATTTTAAAGGTCCCTTAATGTACATGGATTGATTTTGAATAAAAATATTGATAGTAACAAATAAACAAACATATGAATAAATTCAATGTTTTGTACATTCAATGATATTAAAATATCAAATTGTATATTCATGAAAGCGTCCAGTGCCAAATTTACGTTGAAATCATGTCGAATTAGAGTGCATCTCTGTGTAGTTTATTGAATTTTTATTCCACGATTTCCGCGAACTGAAACATTAACTAGACAAGTGAAACTGTCCTGCACTCTACTAGTAATTTTCATCCCTCACTGAATAAATTCTCATCAACCAATAAGAGCTAACAATATGGATGCAGTGAGTGACCTACAGCATCATTCCGGCCCAATTAACATGTCACTGAATTCAATTTAAATGTCAAATAACGGTGTCCCATCCACTGGGAAACGTGGCAAGAATAAAATAAAATAATTTTAGAAAACATCCGTATCGGTGGATAATTCAATGATTTTATTCTTCAATCTGTTTGTCCCAACCTCTATACAGGTCAAACAGTTAATAGGACACCAAGCCTAGTGGAGAAGCGTAGGAGATACCCAAGTCCAATCCTTCTTAATAAGAACCAATTGTAAACACTTAGATTGAAGAAATATTTGATTTTAATTAATAATTGAATCCCAGGTGTGATATATGGCAAAAAATTACAATATTTCCACGCTGTTTAATTTGCCCATCTAAACAACAGTGGATATCGCTCTAATTAGTTCCATTAGCTCTGTAATGTAACTAACTTAATATATCATGATTCCCACGTGTATCGAGTTCACTAATCAAATATTTAATCAGGTAGACTATATAAAAATCGCCTATAAACAACCTTTTACAAGTTATTTGTTCATATCATGCTATGGTGCATCTTTCCCAAATTAAAAAGTCTGTCTTTCGGTAATATATATTCAGCTTATATCGAATGATTGCATTACATTTCCTTTAAGTTAATATTTAAGGAAGAAAAAATAAAATTAAGGTGAGAAATTCTAGTTTGCTTATTATATTTTTCCTAAGTTTGTCGTTTAACAAATACCGAGGAATTAATAGACCGAATTTAGAGGACGAGTAAGTTAGTTAATTTCTTATGAGATGATATAAAAGAAGGACAGGGAATACATATTCTTCCATAACCAGAAAAGCTATGGATGACTCAAAAAAGTATTGACTACAGAGCAGCAAATTATGTTTTTGTACGCTTTAAACAATTAAGACAATAATAAGAGTCTACCACAAAAATATAGATGGTAACAACTTCGAGCAACGATTCGCTGTATCATCAAATTTCTGTCAAGCGAAAATTTATCTATTCACTGCATGAATTAGCAGTTGAAAGAAATGTAAATGAATACTTTTATGAGTTTCAATAGTTAAATTCATAAACTTTTGTTCAAACTTTGAAGCCCAATTACTCGGGTAAATTCCGAAACAAATTATCTTTGAAAGCTGAAATCATCAGCACGAACTCCCTCGATGATCCTATCATCACGAAAGAATATCAACTGATAAAAAAGATAATCTCTTTAGTTAGCTTAAATACCCAACACATGCTTGTTGTTTCTTGTTTACGTAGCAGAGTGCATTGGTGTCCCCTCGGAGAATCTGGGTAGGTGATAAATGGGACGAATGTATGATGAACGTTAATTGATTTTTCCGATTTGAAAATTCCGAAAATACGCTCTTGTGCTGACATTCCCTCCCAAATTGGTTTCCATGGATACTTGATTAGAGCACCACGTATGTTACCCAGAGAATACTCGGCTCTTGGAGGCAGAACCAGTTTTTCACCACCGCGTTCCCCCTCCTGGGGAAATGCACGCGAGGCAATTAATTGTACAGCTGGGGAATGAACGAGATTTTTCAACGGGGAATTAGGGCCCGATAGGGCGACACAGGGGGCACTCTTAACTCCCGACCCCAATCTCTGCTCATTCGTTATGTTTATTGATTCCACTGGGGTCGAACAAGTGCCGTATATCGCATCCTAAAGCGGCTTTTTATAAACTTCCTCGCGTGCCGATTAACGGTTCCTAGTAAATGTTTGACCGCAAATTATTGACCGTATTAAAACAAATTTCGATTAAATAAATGCTATAAATATCTAGGGGTCCATAATTTCAGCGGAAATATTTCCACCTCGTTGAAATAGGCTTTTGAATGCATGCAAACAAACGACTTTTCCGAAGTCCTTATCTGTGAAAGTATGCGCTTGCTGAACAAACAGCTGAGAGATGAAAGAGAAACCGCCCGCTGTGGGTAGATAATTAAGAAAATGAGTTAACAGGCCATTACGGTGCACTATCAGCGACATTTCATAAAGGGGATGACACCTGTTAAGCAAATACCTGCGAGCATGATTCGACTCGGGCAGTCTTTAATTCATCATGAGTGTGAGAGGTTTTAAAAATGAGTTGACATATCAGCTAAAGGTATCTATTTACGTATCGAGGTACATTTTAACGCAAATAGGCTTTAAAGATAACCACTTCTAAATTCTTTTTTTCGTCATTTTTGTTTGTCAGGTTCTTCACAGTAATATAGACTACTAACTGAAAGTGTCACGATGGATAAAACAGTTCACCGATTTACAAATTCAGATATTGTTTACTGATAATCTAAAAAAGAGATGGAAACGCACGTATGATATAGAAATAATATATGAGATAATTAAAGATAACATCAATAATTTTGTCTTATATGTGAGGAAAATTTATATCTGATGGAATTCTCGAATGTTAACCTATCTATCTACATCTTATAACTGTAACTGAATTCGATAAACATTATGATCCCGAAAGGAACGAGTATACTTTGCGTTCACTAACGATGAAGCAGTTCAATCGGGAAATCCTGTCAACGTTTTCGAAGACAGTAGCTCCCTCAAATACGTTTCATATCGGGTCCGAAGTAAATTACTTTGTTTATAGAGATGAGTCTTCTCCATGACTGGCAAGCAGAAGCAGCGTATAATGAATATATAATTTATTTCATTAATTTTGAATTGAAATCTATAATTCTAAAATTCAACCAATCATAAGATATTATATATACAGTATATATATTTATTTGTGAACGCTCAATCTGAGGCATTTTAAGTTTCTCAAAACATTTGCGCGGGAAGAATCTGTTGGATGGAATGGAAAAAATACTGGCAGCCTACATGAAACCTAACCAAGACTATTAGAGTTTGTGCTCATTAAAATACCATTGGGAAAATGAATGTATGAACTAACAAATCAAATGATTGAACATGTACTTCATTCTCCTTCAATATTATCTAAATGAAAATGAGAACAACGTATAATCCTGAAAACCCTGTATTGTATCCAAAGAACCTGAAAAATCATGAATATCATGAATGATAATAAAAGTCATATTACCTTATATATAATTTACATATTTATGTTTTTGTATTACTTGTTTATATTATTTTTATTTATCGTTGCTTACATTATACTTAGTTGGGTTTATTTTATTTATGCATGGTAATGTGTTTACTTTTTCTTTTAAATTAATCGTTATATATGTTAACGTCGCCACCAGTCCTAGCGACTAGCTGCGGGGGTTATGTACAATAAATTCATAAATAATATACTAAACCTTTGCTAATTATTCTCAATGAAGAGCAGGCCTTAAAAATATAATCTAGTTGCAGTTCTCACGCATGAAACGGAAATCCCTTTTGGATCTAAAATTGTCCCTTAAACTGCTGCCATATTAATTTATCCTCTGATCACTGCGCTGGTTTCTCGGTAGAGTCGTAAAAGCTGCACGCATATCAATATGATTGCCCATCGTGATGGGAATACATTTCGATTCAGCATTAGGACGAGAAGCACCGCAGAGAAAAAAGCGGAAAATGCATAAAGATCCATCTTATCCTTGAGCAGTCTGCATCCAGATACGAAACTGTTTTCAATTCTATCCATTCCTGAGGACACGGGAAGAGCTTCGTGACGAAATTCAGAAACCGTTTATCCATTTTAGTAATCCATCGTGAAGGGATGAATGAATCGAGTGCAGCAGGGAACGTGATGAGCACGTTTATGGCCGAGTTATATTCTCGAAGCGTTGGAATCGTTCGCAGGAATATTCCAAATCTCTCTTCCTTTTTTTTCAACAGACATGAACAGAATAAGAAGCGCAATTCGAGTTTCGGAAACGTTGTAAAAACATTAGAAAACTTCAGTTTTCTGTCGTTGAAAAAAATGTTTCCCGTTATTGAAAACATAACGGGAGCAATAGGCGATTGATTGCCGTTTTAGTTAATTGTGCAAAGTGCATTGGATGACCAATAAGAAAGAGAACTAGTATTTTGATGGCTTAACAAACTCAATGAATATTATTGGAACCCAAGTAAGCAGTTATTTCAAATCGCCATACAGTAAAGGATTCCCCAAAAATGCCAAAAATTTGTATTTCTTGTCTCACCTGATTACACATCGTTTCATATTTAAAAAAATATCACTATAATCAATAAGGACGAGGCAAGCGGCAATAATACAATGGGGCAGATAATACAATGGTTGGGCATCAGCAGATTTCACGTCGGCACGGAAGGAATGACTTGGAAAACCAATAAATAACCAAAGGGCAGATGGAACTGATATATCATCGGTTAAAGCCGTCTTCAGGGAGGAAGATCCCGGGTTCGATTCCTGGCCCCGTCATACTTTTTACAAGTCCGTTTTTCCTTGGGAAATTTACATTAGCTTACAATAAAAGAAATTGGAAAACGTTTGATTTATCATCCGACATCAGCATTTTGTTTGATCCGTATCCGACATCAGCATGGTACCCACAGAACACATTACGAGTTTTGACTGTATTCGTGCTATTAAAATACGTGATTTTCGGTGAGAAAATAGTAAGTGCTCTTTTGCCTAGAATATAACATATTAGATTAAAATTAATACTTGCTAATCCTCCTAAACATAATAAGACGGCACTAGATCATAGAGTGAAAACAATGTCGAAATTAATTGAGTGAAAAGGATGTAACAAAGATATTTATTAGAATGGAATCATTGTAACATTCCTTGTCATTATTTTTGGAAAATAATTATAGCAATGATAAAAATGCAGCCTCTACTGCTAATTTTCTCGGAAATATGATTGTCCTCTCGGAATACAATTTTGATGTTACTGTTACCTCACTGCGGTAGTTTTATATATGTTCTCCTGTTGAGCTATAAAATCAAATAAAACACAAGGAAATGTATAGAACTCTCAAATAGCTGCTTATTCTATTGTTTTCGATTTTAAAATTGTTTCCGTGGAACTTGTGATCACAATCCTTCTAAATATTATATTTTAAGTGGTTTTCGGTGATAATACCGCGTAAATTCATCTCTGACAACATTAAAGAAGGCCCCAATCATGATTGAGAAACGAAATATAATTACACTAATGTTTTGATTATATTATTTGCATCCAACCTTATGAAGCCTTGCAATCGGATACGAAAATGTGCCATAGGGTAACAAAAATCAACTTTTATCGAACGCGTTCACAATTCTGATAAAAGAGCTTGCTAGACAAAGGCAGCTGTTAATATCCCTGATAAGTTTTCACGAATAAAGAGGTATTGATTCAATTTTGAAATGCTTAAAAGGGGTAAGTAGTAGCAAATATTTGAATATAAAATCAATCTAAAAGTAAAATCAGTAGCTTGAAATCGAACAAATATTTTACCAGGTTCGATTGTCATTCGTTAGCTGGAACTTCCCGTCACGTTCAGTGACGCATGAGCCACTTTTTGGTCAGCGTATCGCATTCCGATTCCAATTAGGGCGGAAACTGAAATCTTTTACCTTTATTACTGAGAATCGCAGCAGTGAATGGAAATGGATTCAGTTAATTCCAGCTCCGATTCGATTCCAAATGCTCCCGAAACTCGATAAAAAATTCACACGCAGAAATAATCCAATTTCGTATCCTTTAACTCATGTTTCCCGTGATTGCTATCGCATTTCCTGCCGAATTTCTGGACCTGAAGAACTCGCTTTCCAATGGAGATGTTGGCTAATAATGTTTACTTCGGCAGAATTTATCGACGAGCGTAAGATAGAATGTAGTATTGGAAGGATTCAAAATTTCCGAAATTCTACCGTGATATATCGACATTTATAAAGTGCGCCTAAATATCCAAACAGCGTCAAGTTATGCAAATTCCTTAAGTGCAAAATTTCATACGTCGAAATTTAATACATACCTCTGCATCCGCAAAAATTCTTTACCATTGCAATAACCAAACTCGATAAATTTCATGCCCTATTTCCACAAATAATTTCCACCGTCAACGTTATCGCAAATATTTTCTGTCGTTCTGAATATCATGGCGAATTCTGTGTCATTGGAAGCACTTTATTAGGAGTTGAATTTTCGATTTAAAAACGATAAATGTATGAGTTAGCGATTATTCGCACAACTTGGACGTATTTAAAATACCAATTCACTTTTCTAGCACTTTCTTTGCATTCATGCTTCCTTTGGAAGTGCACTGCATACATACCGACAAGGATATACGAACAAACAGAGCAAGCTAAGCAGTTTACGAGTATGTTTAAAAATAAACTAAGAAATATAAATCGTATATAAATATCAAATAATAAAACTTAAGTTAACTTCTAAATAATTTTAAGTATTACCCGTATCATATTACGAGTAAAATGTAGCTTGCATTCTGCAAGCATATTGTTAACACAAATTTAAAGTCGATATCGTATCGAGAGGGTCCTCAAAAGTAGAAAAAGTTTTGTAAATATTCTTAAAATTAGCTGCAATTTCTCGGTCCGGCATCGAACCCGGATCTTTTGGAGATACTTCCTATGCAACGCAATAGAAGATCACCATCTCTAACTATGTGTGAAAATTCAAGCAGAAATATTGGCTGCAAGTGCCTCAAACGACGTCCTACTTTTCACATATATTCCTTATGTGAGAAATTTTAATGTGCTCTGGCATCGAACCCAAAAATAGCATGGTCTTATATAATTTTTTTTTCTTAAACCGAGTTTTAATATACATCTTCTAGCTAAGCAAGATCTTCCTATCATTTCTATAAGAGCATCAAAAAAATAATGAAAAACTAACTCAATGTATTTTAAATAGGAGACATATATACCGCGTAGCATCGAACCGGGGTCTTTTTGGTGATACTTCCTATGCAACATAATAGAAGATTACCATCTCTAACTATGTGTGAAAATTCAAGCAGAAATATTGGCTGCAACTGCCTCAAATGACTTCCTACTTTTCCCTTATATTCCTTATGAGAAAAATTTTATTGTGCTCTGGCATCGAACCCAGGAATAGTACAGTCTTATGAAATTTTTTTTCTTAAACCAATTCTTACCATACATTTTCTATCAAAACACAAACTTCCTATCATTTCGATAAGTGCATCAAAAAAATAATGAAAAACTACCTCAATGTATTTTAAAGGGCGGATCTTTGCATCGTCCTAGCATCGAAGCCAGGATGTTTTCTGTAAACTTCATTAATGTTATCGATAGGTCCTGACCATATATATTGTCTCCTAGAGTTTTGATTCTCTACCTATCCGTAATGTATTTTTTTTAATTCCCGAAAATCAACGCAATGCATTTAAATGGGAAAAATCGGGACTTTGGGGACCTCTGGAATCGAACCCATGACATTGAGGTTCAAAATCGCAATTTTTCTGGTGGTTACAGGTTATGGCCAATCCGTCATAAAAATTTCAAGTCAATGACGCTTGTGGTTTAGCCTGTGAATTAGTATCCTATCTATCTATCTATATATATAGTTAGATACGTGAATAAATCCGGAGAAGCATCTATATATAATAGATAGAGCTTTAAAAATTGTATACTGAAATTCTTATCATACGCATTGTGAAGATAAACAAATATTAATAAGTAATGGATATGTATTGGTTAACCAAAAAATTTCAAATACGTAAAGTGATTAAATTAATGTATGAAGAGTAAACACGAGTGAAATGGAAGCACTAAGTATGCTTGATAGTAAAAATTAAAAATAAAATTCACAAAATCGGGCGAGATATGGTGGAAATCCATCATGCAAGATGAAGGAGATAATTGGTACTTTTTCCACAAACTGAAGATGACGGTCCTCCGTTGAAACCGGTAGTACAATTAAAAAAGTTTGTGGAAAAAGTACCTATTATCTCCTTCTTTTGGCAAAACTTAAAAATATTGAATTGGTATTTAGCAATAAGCACCAGCTTAATATGTAGCGGAATGAATTCTTTTTTAACAAATATCATGACCGTTATTGCATTGAAATATTGGTTCTATATAGAAAGCCAGGCATATTAATAACGAAATAAAAATCGAAAAAAATGAGAACTACATACATAAATGGGAAGAGTAAATAAAATTCAAATCACTTCGATGCGCACTAAATACAATTATATTAAAATATACAGAAAAATAGATATAAGAATTAAATTGACTCAACTTGCATTTAGAATCAAGTGTCATACTATTATGTAGCGAAATGTTTTTTATATATAATAAGGGCCTATAATGAATCAAAATGTGGGTATTGCATAGAAAATAATACATTTATTGTAAAAAGAAATTAGGAAAACGGACACACATTTTGCTTCAGTGAATACCACTCAGATAACAACATATATGCTTAATATACAATATTTATACCCGAACATATTGATTAACAAATAAATAATTCGTAAAGAACGGATTCCAGCACTTTGCTAGCACATGATATGAATGCATTATGTGATAGCATAACACTTCCATAAATATCGCACAAAAAGATTTGAGCCCCAGAATAAATTCCGAAGCAACGCATTAGGATATAAATATCCTTCGGACACAGCGCGAGCGAATTTCCTCGGAATAATAAAGCGCATGATATAAGCTCCAAATCTCTTTAAAATATACACCAGTATGAAAAAAGTCTTCGTTTTTCTGCCTTATATTTTTTAACCCAAATCCGAACATTTCCCTAAGCTGGTTTCCCATTCGTATTTTATCTTCGCCGCACGTTCACGAATTTTTCAATCAACAAAAAGTCTGGATATGAGGAGGGCGATAAGAGAAAAGAAGTTTGCTTACCTGCACTTTCCTCCATTGTCGCACTGCGACAGATTTCTCGACGGATCGCACAGCCGGCTGTATTCGCAATGCTCCCCGAAGTATCCGTCGAAGCAAGAGCAGAAGAATGACCTGCGAAGGAGAAGGAGAGGCTTATGAGATATTAGGATAGAAAACCCTTTATGTCTTAGAGAGAGTCAAAATAGGTCACTTATTGTAAGTAAGACGGAAAAATCATCAAAAACGTGTCGCCCTTAATTCATATGAGGATTTATATCCTATAATCAATGCACTTTTTCATGGGGTCAAGCAAACCAAAATTTTCATTCCAATTGAATTTTCTATATCCGATTCCACATACCTATTCCTTAAATTAAAATGCTGTAATAAGTATTACCGTTTTCAAAATTATAATAAATATTTCATAATTATGTAAACATTTGTGGAAAATATTTTCTTTGCTTTAATTATAACTAAAATGAAATGAAATATTTCCTGAATATCTTTTCTGCCTAACTTCTTATGTTTGTGTGGTTTTGAGTCTTCCTCGCGATAAACTAAAGAATATTTAATTACCTAAATGTGTACAGCTGGTAATGGGAGCCCATTGACGTATTCGAGGTTGGAGCATTTCTCTCGGAAGATAGCGGCACAGAACCGTACTGTGCCTAAAAATCAACAATGACTGATAGGTTCGGAATAAAATTGTACATTAGAATAATGGTATTTTTAAAGCTTTAAGATGAGTGTATATGATGTCCTGCAAATTTAAAACTCTTTGAGAAACTAGCGTTTTAGTGAGTTTGCAAGAACGGAATTCCACACTTTTTTGGGGACCTTGTAAACTTGCCATCTTTTTACTCTTCGAATTCGGTCTAGGAATTTAAATTAAGTGTAAATGTAGTGAATTAATAAACCGATAAACATTTTAGATATACAGTTAGAGTGTTTCCAACTTAAAAATGTAAATATAAAAATTAACGAAGAATTTACTTTGTTTATTGTGAATGAAAAATTATCGAATATTGTACGTGGTGGACAATTTTCATAAACACTTCTAAATTTATTGCAAAAAATACATTAAGAAACAATTAACAACGCCAATGTTATAAAAATCATGTCGGCCTATGTTATTACAGCCATTTCACGAAGTCTGTTTAGTTCAAACTCTTGAACAGTCTTTCACTTTTACGAATTAGGAATATGTTTACTATTTCTGATTAAGTTTTGCATCAAATTCCGAATGTATAAAAATTATGATGCATATTTAAAATAATTATGATAAATTTAAAAAATAGGATAATATTCATAAGATAAGTCTCATACGATTAATAAAGTTCCGTTTTCTAAATGATACAATACAATGCTGTTTAATATACCAATGACAAAATCTGAATTGCAAAGAAATACTAAAAATCATAATTAATTTACCAAATCTTGGAAAAGGTAACTTTATTTCATTAAGTGCATTGTTGGACTGTCTTTGCTAAATAATTCAGAACTCGAATGAATTATCTGATATTATTGGTACTGTTACTATTATTCATTCCATGTTATAATTTACATTTAGGTCACACATTTTCATACAAATAATAATGCAACTTCAGCCAAAGGTAACGTTTGCTTTTGGATATTTATTATTTATCAACCTTAGCATTTAATTTATTATTGAGTTATATGGATAAAACTTCATATACACGCTATTATTAGAACTTAAATGTTACTTGACTTATTAAAAATCGAGACATTTAGCCTATTATAAATGTCTGCCCGTTTAAGTCTTCCTTGTACAGCCTATTTATCTACCTCCCCTACTTTATGGGAAGAAAACCCGAAAATAAAATTTTCAGTAAGTAGCTCCAATCATCGCTTCGTAATGCTAACCAGAAGTGTCTCCCTCATATTCCTGGAGTGTGCAATTGAAGTCATCCTCTCTACAGCTACATTCAGGGTCAGGAGCAATTTCCCACTCTTAACCATTTACGTTTAAAGATATCGCTCCGTAATGCGCACCAACTTCTCTCCATCCCCGCGCTGTAAACGTCTCCCAGTTGATTGCCGAAGGAGTTTATATTGTTTTCCGTTGGAGGGCATCGTATCGCAGCAGTCCCTAGCTACGCTAGATTAGATACTTGTTCCTGAATTACGAAGCCGAGCCGGCGGTCGCCAGGGAGGGCTAAATTAACCGTTTCTACCGCCCGGGGCTGTTAATAATTTAAGTGAAGGTTCGGTCAGGTCGTACAACAACAGGTAAGGAAGATTATCGGAGAAGGTTTTGGTACGGGATTATCGCGGAACACCTGTTTATATATTAACAGTCCAAAAGATATTTTTCGAAAAATTTCCATCTTGGCCTGGTTGAAAATGAGGATAAAATGGCCATGTTCTGGCAAGTAAAAAGGAGTAACTTTATTTTAAAATCTGAAATTTTATCCTAATATTCTGCATTGTATCTATTTCCAGACTCGTGATAATTTAAGTAAAAACATCATATAATCGTTAAAACCCCACTCTAAACACTGATTCTGAGTTTAGCTCCTGGATTTAATGCTCCGGAATTAATATTAGTCTTACTAGTAGGATAAAGTGTAGGAAGGATTTATGTACCTCACCAAGTATCCAATATTAGTTCAGAGATAGTACTGTTTGCTGCGAGAAAATTACCTCTCTATTTTAGCCCTGAGTGGAAACTTTATCCTAACTAAATTATTTTACTCAAATTTGTAGGGTAAAACCTAGCGCTAGCTATACTTTACACCAGATATGTTTTCATTTATTTGCATCATAAACTATTTCAGTTAATTTAGGAAATCTTGCTTTACATTATATGAGTGTTTTACTTTTCGGTAGATTATGTGCGTCAAGTATGAAAATTCACAAAACGCCGTCTCTTACACTTCCTGGCAGTTTCCTCCACCCTTTAACTCATACAATAACGTTTGTCTTTGTCTTCCTCTCTGGTTTTTCCTCTGAATTCTACCCCTTTTCACAATCCTTAAATTTTGCTTTATGATATAGAAGATGGATTGAATTTAAAAAATCACTAAAATTTAACCAAGTAAGAGCAAACTGGAGCAATGTTAGCTTTCATAATCCCGAATAAATCCCGAATACATCCCGAACGCGAGTTATAATTTTGAACTCTGAATTTTTCCGATATGTATTTTGGAGGTAGACTTATTTTTGGTACGAAATGTTACCATCTGTATTTTTTATTTTTAACACGAACAAAAATTATCCCAGTGTTTTTCTCCGAAGATGACTTAAGATCTTTATAACTATAAGAATATATAACGCTTTGATAAAAAATTCAAGCTACCACATCAATCAACGTTAATAATGAGCTAGTTTTAGAAGCTAAAAGTGGAACATTATAGTAGAGTCTGTTTGATATTACCCTATTTTTAATTAACGAATATATTTTCTCTTCCACAGACAAAAAGCTATTGTGGAAAAGCCACAGTTTGGACAATAATAATCTAAAAGTAAAATATAACAAAAGCAGCAATATTAGAAGAGATTATAAGTAAAGGAAAAACTCTACAATATCAATATTGTAACAGGAAAGTGAGATGAACTGTCATGACGAAAGAAAACATGGGAGGAAAACGTTAATTCCACCAAAATGTTGATAGTAAGCTGCTTAAGTTACTTGAATGATTTTTAAGGATAAGCATAGTATCATGGATGATTATCAGATGATGATTTTGGATAAAAATGAATCATCATCATTATCATTTTTCCAGGGTTAGGCATTATGCCTGTTCCGGCTTCACTTGTTCCGTGGAACTTTACTATTTTTTCTTGGTCTTCCAACACTTCTCTTGCCTTTAGGTTGATATTCCATCTCCTGTTTTGCAATTCTCCCATTTCGCATTCGTAATAAATGTTCTTTCCATATATTCTTGTGCCTCTCCGATCTATCAGTGATTGCCAATGGACACCTAGTTCATCTCTTATATGAGAATTCCTTAATTTATCAATTCTTGTACAAACTTTCACTGATCTTAAAAATATTATTTCGGATGATTCTATCTGCCTTAATTCATTTTCTTTGCTGCCCAACATTCTGACACATACAATAAGGTACTGTCATCACTTTATAAAACTCTGAGTTTCTTTTCTTGTTTCTTTTAAGATTCTTCTTATTCTGCCACATATTCTCTGGAAAGCATTGAATTTATTTTTGATATCTTTGTCTTCGTCGTATGTTGTATAGCATCCTAAATATTGGGAATGTGACACTTGTTCCAGTAATTGATCTTCTATGACAATTGCAGTTCGTATCGGGCTGTTTCCTAAGAATGCCATAGTCTTCGCTTTATCTTTAGAAATTTTCAGGTTATAATAGTAGTTCGACTCAATTTCTAGTCTATTAGTCAATTGAAAATTAAAAATCTGATGTGGCCAACACATGACTTTCTCCGTATTTATTGAAAACATAAGCCTATGCCGGTAATATATAAATAACTCTAAATCAATGAGTGTTACAGGAAAATGTTTCATACAAGCTTTGTAGTAAAAAACATTATCTTCAACTTTGGTACATAATTGTATATACCTAAATTGCATTCTGATAGATATATGTATGAAAAACTTCCTTTTCTGGGTAAACAACAACTTCCGGTTAACCATTATTGGGGAATAACTCCTAAACAATCAGTGTTACGAAAAAATGTTTTATACAAAAGTTGTAGTAAAATACATAATCTACAATTTTTGTGTGTAAATGTATATACCTATATTGCATTTTGACAGAGATATGTATGAAAAACTTCCTTTTCTGGGTAAACAACAACTTCCGGTTAACCATTATTGAAGAATAACTCCTAAACAATCAGTGTTACGAAAAAATGTTTCATACAAAAGTTGTAGTAAAAAACATTATCTACAACTTTGATACATAATTTTATATACCTACATTGCATTTTGACAGAGATATGTATGAAAAACTTCCATTTCTGGATTAACAACAACTTCCGGTTAACCATTATTGGGGAATAACTCCTAAACAATCAGTGTTACGAAAAAATATTTTATACAAAAGTTGTAGTAAAATACATAATCTACAATTTTTGTGTGTAAATGTATATACCTATATTGCATTCTGACAGAGATATGTATGAAAAACTTCCTTTTCTGGGTAAACAACAACTTCCGGTTAACCATTATTGGGGAATAACTCCTAAACAATCAGTGTTACGAAAAAATGTTTCTTACAAAAGTTGTAGTAAAAAACATTATCTATAACTTTTGTATGTAATTGTATATACCTATATTGCATTCTTACAGAGATATCTAAGAAACAAAAATTTGTTCCGGATAAACCGTAACTTCCGGTTAAGCGATATTCTCCAAAAACTAATCAACTCTTGGTATTGTTAGGGAAATACTAAATATCAATTTTGAAAATGATCGGATAATTACTTTTTAAGATAGAGCGCACACAAACTTTTTAACCACAGACAGACAGACACACAGACAGACATGTTCGGGAAAATAGCTAAAACATGCTCTATGGGCCCCAAAACATCTATTTCCGTCGAAATCTGGAGATCGAATTTTTTTGCGAATACAATACTTTCTCTATACTACGTATAGGGAGAAAGTAAATATTAATATGACAATAGTATAGTTATCAACATGCAAAAACAGTTTAAAGTGAGCTTTCCACGTGTTTAGGTGCTTCGATCAAATTATTAAATCAAAGGCATGTCGAGAACAATACCGAAATGTTTCAAAAAAATCTTTTAAAGTACCATTTCATTATTGATAGCAACATAAACTCCCGTTCGTTAGTTAAAAATGAGAATAACGAAAAACGGTAAGACAACAATCGCTTTGTTATATTTTTGCGTTAGAACATGCGTAAGTAGGAGATTTCATTTGATTCTGAGATTGCTCCATTGGAATTCATAAATAAAAATCGCAGCAAATTTCACTGCCTGGAAGCAAATATTTCCCTCAAAACCAAAGGTATTTGTATGTAAATTAAACTCCATGGCGTGGTATCCCTTTGAGGGGTATGGCCAAACCAGACGTAATTCAGCAAGGGTGACTTGCGGTCACCACATCGACTCCAACGTCTTTGTATGCGGATATTCTAGACCATATGTGCCAACTTACTATTAATATAGGTATCCCCCAAATGTTTTCATTATTTTGAAACGAACCCTTGTGGCTATCCGGAGGACGAAATAAAGGATATAGGGGTAAACAAAATATTATTCCTATTTTATATATGTCAATATATACAACAAAAATGTTACTGCATGAAATATTAATTATTTGTGATTTGGGAGGAAATTAATAATGTATTCCATTTTTCTCAAGTTTGAGTAAAATAAATCCGATAAATTAAAGTTTTTGCTATCCAGAGATATAAATAAAGAAGATAGGGGTAAAAATTGCAATACAAATAAACATTTCTGTGGAAAAATAATACTGTATGAACTTTCTGTAATTTTGATTAGGGGGAAATAAAAAAATTACAACCTTTTAAGCTTTGGTGCATAAAAGATATCTGACAAATAATATGTTCATCCAGCCCAATACAATTTACAACAAAGTAAACATTTTCAACGAAATTAAACCAATATTAAGAGAAAATCTTTAATATCAGAAATTTTAAAAACCTTAGATAATAGCCCAGTATGTTGTTTTGTATTCCACCCTACTTTACACGTTTATTGTCATCTTATCATTGCATGGTTATTATTTGAATGGGAAAATAGTCGACTATGTCCCACAATTAAGTGAATACATACTTTTGATAATAGCAATATTCGTTTCCTAGTGCTGAAACTAGCGCAAGTTGCATACAAAATTGATTCAGCCCCATATACTGCTGCAGAATGCCTCTGCGCCATGCTTCTTCATTAACACGTGGATGTCGGTGGAGCAAGCAGAAATATCACGAAATACCGCTACGGGGAAACCCGCAGAATATATGACTTATTTTCAATGCGTGCCCCTGAAATCTCTCCGCTGGCCCTTCTTACAAATAAAACATTATCCCTTGGAGAAATGACAAAAAACAGCGGAGGATTCCTCCAGTTTCCAACCGCTCGCCAAAACGCTTCCGGAATAAGAAACAGAGAGAGTAGTGCTTAAGTGAGGCATGGCCAGTTCATGAAGCCATTATGAGCCCTTTTATGGCGTCCCTAGAGAAGAAGTAATGGATGAGGAGATGGCGGGGAGAATGTTTAACTCGAGGTAGAGGCTTAAAGAAAAGAAAATGAACGCGGCTCTTTCTTTGAAACGTACGTGCTCGGTTGGAATGGTCTAGATCTCTCCTTTTTTTCTTTTAGTAACCTCTCAGTATGCGAAGGGTACCTTTATTCAACTTTCACTTCGTTATGCGGAGTTTCTTTCTTCACGTAAATACTTCTCCAAGAGGAGATTACTGAGTAAGGTACTAATTAACTCAAGGCGCAAGAATGTGTTTTAAAAATTCAAGTACGAAGCACATGCAACCGCAAATGCATGAAAATTTGACATCGGGAACGATAATTAAAAGTAAATTTTCCTTTCCCGCGTGAGCCTATACTTATGCTTATTTTTTTAAATTAACTTGACAAGTGATACTTCTCTTCCTTTGCAGATTCGAGTGTTCTTGATAGCTAAGTTCTGCTTCACCATTTCCAATTGTATAACTTGTTGTCTAGGATATCTTCAATAAAAATAATTGAAGTGGTCGTATCAATCGTAATTCCACTTATGATACCATATAAAATTAGCCGATGGCCTTACAGCTTTAAACTGCTTTTATAATTTTCTTACATCTAACATCATTCTTAGAAAATAATTAATATTTACTTAACTATCCATAACAAAAATATTGTATTTATGTGCAATTACAATTAAATCAGAAGTTCTATTAGTGCAACACGTAAAATAAAGAAAAGATTATTGAACAGAACAGTCTCCTGATAATATTCCACATATTTGAGATAGAGCATATTAGAAATCTAAGGAAGACAATTTCGATCTCACTTGAATCAGAATATGTTTTACGATATCTTAAAAACTAGAAAACATTATCAAAAAAGTTTCAAAACACGTCCAACAAAAAATTTGGTCCTAATGAGGAGAGATTCCAACCTTTTCTTCACCTCCGGAAACAAATACTCGCAATCAAATATGCATTTACAATATAATTTAATGCATCAAATTGAGATCAAATACAAATTATTCCACCTAGACTCGTTTAGCTGTTATATACGTTACCCCTTTGGGCATGAAATGGGGAAGTTAGACTCTTCGAATGCAGGCATAACGCCATTTAATTGTGGTCTAGTAAAAAAATCTGTCAGAAAAAAATAATTGTTATATCAATTTTATATGAAGCCTAGTGGCATGTATATAAATACTGCCTTCCTATGTTCACGAATTTATCTTCAAATGAATTTGTAGTCAAATTGTGACAAATAGAAATTTTCTTCGTCTCGAGATGTGATTTTATAGGAGCTCTAGAAAATGAAATTTAAAACAATATTCAGGAAATAAATATACGAAATGGAATACAAAGAAAATAAAATATAAAACATTCAATGAATAGTATTGAATTTACCACCGAAATGAAGACAGATGCAGCGTTGGGTACGGCGCGCCGTGCAGCACAGAAATAGAGAAAGAAGAAACGTTCCTCTCAAGAAAAATATGCAGGAGCTCCAATGACGAAGTATTTTCCGGAGCGTAAACAGAATCAGCTTGTAATTTTAATTGAAAGGCGTTTTATTACTAAATGACTTCGCAGACGGCCGCTCCTTTTAATTGAACAAGTTATACCCTAGGCTCGCATACTTGGTTTTGTTTTTCGATTTCCGCCATCTGTGGAAGGACTAATTTGTTTCCACTTCTCGAAACGTAATTCCTTCATGAAACAAAAAATGAATGCCGTTCTCTTGATCGAAATACTAACTGTAAGCTCCAATTCCAACTCGAATGGATTTCACGTCACAATAGAGGTAAATAGAATAACGTATTGCTAGAAGTCGCAGAAAAATTAAAATATTTGGAAAATGGATACAATTTAGTCACCTAAATTAGTAAAAGACACCAAGGTCCGTTCTGATATACGGTATGAAATAAGGAAACGTAATAATGTATCTCTAGGTCAAATAAGACTGCGCAGAAAACCACGACTTTCCATTTAATCTTCTCGGTAATTATGAAGGATCGATGAGAAGTTACTTTAGTTGCATAGATATTCAAAATTTGGAATACGTTCATAATTACAATCTATGGAATAGAAATATTTTGCAATCGCATGAAATACAAAATATACCATGCTTTGACGGAGGGAAAATTTACCTGATACATTGTAATTCCTGATAAGAATTGATTATTGAACTTGGAAATTAATATTCTCAACTGCAAATTTGTAAATTTTAATACATAAAATTTTACACCAATTGGTAATTAAAAATGTGGCTACAATGACCTATATGATGTTGCAACTGTGAGAGATATAATTAAAGAAATGAACGATACAGTCCGAAAACATTATCCAAGAAAAATCCCAAAGAAAAACGGACTTGAAAAAAATCTGACTGGCCCGGGAATCGAACCCGGGATCTTCCTCTATCCGGGAGGCTGCCATATCCACTAGGCTACCGAGACAGTTACGTTTTTGGGAAATTTGTGTGCAAGGGCAAGTGTGGTTATGTCCGACTATGCGGCATCGTCCACTGGCAAGACTTCATCGAGGCACCGGCAACACAAAGAGGTGTGAAGGATTGGGATTTTTCCTGGGTGCACGCCCTTATGTGCAATTTTTCCTTAACCCTTTCCTTATTATTATAGAAAATTATTGTTCAAAATGCATCCAACAAGTTCCCTATATCAGTCTACTCCATGGCAGAGAAAGTACCAAAATGTATTCGATACTATCCTACAGTATGCTTATCTATTTTTTTGTAATTATCTAATAATGAGAATTGTTCTGCGTAGTAATAAAACTCAAGCTTCTTTTCGAAAACTATTTGTGCACGACATATTTTCTTCCAGAAGTCTTATTTACTCCTGTGATCTTATTATCTTATATGCTTTATATGTTTTATTGCACCTAATTTTGCCAAAGAAAATCAGTTTCAATTCATAAATCATCTTCCCAAAGCCTTAATAATCATAAAAATCATCAACCGATTCCATTAGAGATGAGAATTAGGCAAAAAAGGACATTGGGTGACTGAATACTACAACGGACACAGAAAAACTAGAAATGAGTTCTTGAAAACTTTTTCTTTCGTAAAAATCTGATCATTGACTATTCAACAATGTCATTTCGCAAAGAAGAAAGCTCTTTAGTAACTATTTTTGCAAGCGATTTGGCTTATATTTAATCCTCTCCATGGTAGCACTTTACTCCACTATGTCTTTCAATAAAACTGAAAACACATCACTCGGTTTACAGCAACTAAACAAACTTTTGAAACCCTATTTCTCCTAAGCCCAGCAGTTCAAATCGCGTAAGTTCTTGGCAGAAGCTTCCTAGCAACTTAGGCCGTGTAAATAGAATTACTCTAAGAGTTTCCTGGAGTCCAAATACTTCACTCGTCTTCGAAGTGAACTGCAAGGTCAAGGAGGGAAGTATTCCGGGAAAAATTCCATCAATTCCACATGAGGGCGACTTTAAAAAATTCACCCGATTTAAGTCACATCTCTGAAGGAAATATTGTGTTCAGAATGAGATTAGAAGCAAACAGAAGAGTAATCAGTCGTTTTTCGTATATTTTGTTTCTTCGTGCGTGCAATATTTATTGTCAGAGAAGTTAGTAAACAAATTATAAATCGTGAAGTTGGGACCATTTCCCTAATTTGAAGAATCTATATTCTCTTATTCCATTAAGAAAACACAAAGCTTAATTTAAACATATACATAAACAATAAGGCAATAAAACATTCAATAGTCATGCTTGTACTACCCAGGTATCATCTCGACTACGTCCGGCTCGACTATATCCAGCCATTTTAGGATGACATTACACGAAATTTTTACTAAAAATGTTACATAAAGTTTCTCATTAAAGAAACACACAAAAAGGTATTTGAGAGATAAATTAAATTTCACTTGCTTTCTTATCGTACCCGGTACATCAACTAATAGCTAGGTAGAAATTGCTTTTCTTACGATTTATTCCCAACTCTGAAAGCACTTTTGATTATATTCCGCAAAAGACAACCACGTGCTCACGGAATACAATTAGGAGCTTGCGGGCGTAGCGTTCCCAATAAACTCAATGTACTGCTGCGATGGTTGGTTTGCGAAAGAAGAAATCTCATTTTTATTTAAATGTAAAGCATTTTGCAAGCACTTATTTACTACCCGATGGCAATTTTTGTTTTTAGGGCGTCTATTTATGAATTTTTTCTTTTCATATAGAATTTTATAGTAGCAATGAAAATTTCACACATATTACTAAACCCTGAAAACGTAGCTTTCTATTGTGATCTATAGAGAAAATATTCCAATAATCGCCCAATTAAAAATTATTTGCAACATAGATACATTTACTATAGAATTTTATTGGCAATCAATTACTATTTCTCATTTGGAATACAAATAGCTTATATCTTGGCCTTAATAATGAAAATAAACCATAATTTCGGCCGAAATATAGATAAACTTTACGATAAAAAATACTTGAACAGTGAAACATTAACAAGCTACTAACAAATATGCCTAGTTAGTAGTTAAGAAACTACTAAATAGGCATCCAATGAATACAATTCAGAGCGCCGAACTAAAAGCAAGAAAGAGAAAAGATAAAATCCACGGAGGAAGGTGTAGTTTTGTGGAAATCCATCACAATAAAATAACAGAAGTAAGTACTTTTTTCCACAGTTTATTTGAAACGACCGGTTTCAACGATACATCGTCATCATCAGGACGATGTATCGTTGAAACCGGTCGTTTCAAATAAACTGTGGAAAAAAGTACTTACTTCTGTTATTTTATTATAAAGAGAAAAGAATTAGACCCAAGAGGGTGAAAAAATCCAACTTATGTATACATGAAGGACAAGAGTAAAAGGTGCGATTAGTGAAGATGACCCATAAAAGGAGGCCTCAATGAAAAATCCTCTTTCATCTCAATCGGCCTAATTCTCCCCTTTTTAGCAGAGCATAGATTGAGAGAGAAGCAGTTGGGATTGAGTGTGGGTTGAAATGGATTCAGATTCAA
Organism: Sympetrum striolatum; assembly: GCA_947579665.1. Classification (NCBI taxonomy): domain Eukaryota; kingdom Metazoa; phylum Arthropoda; class Insecta; order Odonata; family Libellulidae; genus Sympetrum; species Sympetrum striolatum. The sequence goes on along the minus strand of OX388351.1, from coordinate 47,158,182 downwards.
AACAATGAATCACTAGCAAAGGGAGAGGTGGGGAAGGAAAGACCCGCGGGAAAAAAGGGAAAGATGAATTAGACAGGAAAGAGGAATGAAGATACGTGGAGAGTGAAAAAGATGGAAGAAAAGGGTCCAGGAAAAGACATCATTTAGGACTCACAAGGGCTATGAATAACTGTCACTGGAAGGTTAAAGCCGTATGAATTGGAACATTTTTGTCACGACTGCTATTTGTGAATTTCCGTTTAAAGGGGAAATATTTACTTTAGCATGAAGTTTAAATGTGATATAAATTAAAAGTAACAATATTTTAATTATTGTGAGCGGAATTATTTACAAGTGCTAAATTAACGATTTTTCAAAGAATTCATCATGCTATATTAGCTTACAAATCAAAATATTGCAAAATTGTCAAAGGAAGATAACACTTTTAAAGGCAATAATTTTCTGAGTTTTATACGATTTTTTTTTCAAAATATATAAATAAGTGAAGAGAGATTTAAACGTTGGCGTTTTCAACTAAAAATTTGCCGTAATATTAGGGAATGCATTTTATAACTACGAAACCGTAATCATAATTTGATTTCTATGTCACGTTTTATTGACGAGGAATTCCATCATACTGACTTTGTTAACCGAATCATTGCAATTTAATTGCTTTGATTGATTCTAGCATTGAGTCGCCAACTAATTAATGTTTTCCCAAAGCGGATAAGTTCAAAGAGTAAACCTCCATACACGTGAATATCTCAATCAAATCGACTGCTATTCAAAATTAGCTCTACTCTGATTGTGTAGCCCGATATGTTTGACAATACAATCAACCACAGGATGAAAATGTTGAGAAACAAAGCTATATCAGATAGGAGGAGGCGGAATGAGCGTAAGAAAAGACAACAGAATGGATTTAGATCACACATTTTTACTTTCTCCATATACGAAGTATAGAGAAAGTATTGTTTTCATGAAAAAATTCGACTTTGAGATTTCAACGGAAATACACGTTTTGGGGTCCCTAGAACAAGGTTTGACCATTTTCGGAATGATGTCTGTGTGTGTGTGTGTGTGTGTGTGTGTGTGTGTGTGTGTGTGTGTGTGTGTGTGTGTGTGTGTGTGTCTGTATGTGTGTGTGTGTGCTAGTGGGCGCTCTTACGTGAAAACTGGTGGTCGTATCCATACCAAACTTCATATATAGTACTGTGGTGTGTGCTGTCAGAGTTGATTAGTTTTTGGAGTAAATCGGTTGACCGGAAGTCGAGCTTCATTCATCAAAGCTCATTTCCGGTTTTCAAAATATCTCCATAAATATTATATATACGTGTATTGTATTACTTATAAAAGTTTTAGATAATGTAATTTACTATAAATTTTGTATTTAACATATTTTAGTATCACCGGTTGATTAGGAGTTATTCGTGAAATACCGATAAACCGGAAGTAGCTGTTATGTACTTTGTGGGCGCTCTATCATGAAAACTATTTGTCGGATCAACACCAAATTTCATACATAGTATTTTGGTTGGTGTCGTTAGAGTTGATTAGTTTTTGGAGTAAATCGGGTAACCGGAAGTCGAGCTTCATTCTTCAAAGCTCATTTCCAGTTTTCAAAATATCTCCATAAATATGATATTTAGGTATATAATATTATTTATAAAAGTTTTATAAAATAAAATTTACTATAACATTTGTATGAAACATATTTTTGTATCACTGATTGTGTAGGAGTTATTTGTGAAATACTGATAAACCGGAAGTTGCTGATTATGTACGTTGTGAGCGCTCTGGGCGCTGGGACGAAAGTCCATTTCATCGTTTTTCATTGAACATGTCCCGAAAAACATTATTTATAATGTTTGTGACGTAAAAGATAATATGATATAAAATAATCACTTATCTTCCAAGTTTAGATTGAATATAGAGTTCGAAAATACTGTCGTAGATAAATATTTACATCTTATATATGGAGAAAGTCATGTGCTGGCCACATCAGATTTTTAAATATGAAATGTGGATCTATTTTAAGCAGTTTTCAAGGGAACAGATGCTCCTAAGGATCATTTCCACTACTCGGAGATAGAATTACTTGGTAATCCTCCGTATAAATTTAGAGACGCCCAACTGCGGTCAGTCGTACATCGGCGTGGCTGAATCTCTTCCCGGGAAGCGTCAGCGTAAGTTGAGGCGGCTTAGAAGACCGATCGGGCCCCGAAAGTGGATTGTTCAATCAACCGTACACGCGACACGTTTCAGCGAAATATATGACAGTTTGAGCTGAGTGCTCAGGGCTATCGCGATCATGGATAAAAACGTCAATTCCTTGGATTTCTCGGAATCTTCTGAATGTCGAAAAACGTTACAGGGATATGGAGTTGTTGCGGGGATAATCTCAGAAAAAATAGCATTCTACCTTCAAAATATTGAAGAGGGTAAGGTGTAAAATGAATAGTAGAGTGGTCGGTGGACGGCTAAAATGGGCACGTAAGAAAGATAAATCAGAGCTTGACAAATCGTCGTTGCCTTGTTAATTCAAGGACACACTTGGTTGAGAGGATAGAAGTAGCAGAATTTGTGAAATCCCTTACCTTTTCCTCGTGAAAGGGTTTCGTTATATGAATTAAAGTGTGATATGTCGTATCAATATTTTGATTAGCCAGCTATGATGTTAATGATTATGTTCCTCTTGATGTCAATGATTGTATTCCTCCTCCATAAACAAAAATAAAAAAAAAACATTTTATGGTCTCCCCGATGAAGGCCGAGGGGATAAGCGGGTTTTGGCATAAGCGGTCCCGGGTTCGATTCCCATGCCGAAGCACATTTAAGAAACAACGACAAACAGTTTTATAGGAAACAGATAGGAATTATAACGCTTTTTACATATTTTGAAACTACCGGTTACAGCTTCATCGCCATCTTCATGAATAATGCATAGTACATTTCGGTTTTATGTAGTGAATTTCCACAACATCAAGGCTGCCTCCGTAGAATTTACAACAACTTTGTTCTAGGACCATTGGTACCCCTTAAGTGATCAATCTCCTGATTTAGAATATCTGAGTCTTCATAATATTTAACGAAAAATTAATTTGAAAAGTAATATGGAAAAACCCAAAAACATAATGACCGTTTGCACATTACTAAAAAGTAACTTACCCTAAAATTTATAGTAAGCAATTCACGCATTTTATCCAACGTAAGATCTTACGAGGGATTGTGATCACCGGAGTTACGTACCGTGTATCATTCCGGTGGCACTTCCTCACGATGTTGCTTACCGATAAAATGGGACGAATCGCCAAAAAAGGACGGGGACAAATGGCCAATTAGATTGGAGGGGGTGCGTGAGAAGGAATGCAAGGCGAGCAAGTGAGGGCGCCACTGGATTAGGACAAACCTGCCAGAGGGAGATTTGTTATGGCGGCTCGTTATTAGGACGAATCGTATGAAGATAAATGGAGGTTGAGTGTGGAAGAGGAATTTGAATTGCCCAACGAAGCAGGAAGAAGATGGTTAAACAGAGTTGTAATTCGAAGCCATTAGCGGGAGAGGCGTTGAGACAATGTCCGCTTCGGTGAAATTAGAAGACGATCGGCGTTGTAAGAGAGGTTTCCCGATATCATTCGTGTTTATTCACCCGTTCCGATGGACTAATGCCCGAACTGGAGTGCGATAAATGCTTCGGGTAAGCTAAGGAATTCACTCAAACAGGCCCTTTTGTAATCGCTGGTGGAAATGCAAAGCGAAACACAAATGCTCTAAAATTTAATTGAGGTTTCACCCAAGAATGATACTCGTTAACGAAAAGACAAACCTGGAATGACCGGTATCTTTAGGGAGATTTATTTGTCTATTAAAACAATTGAACATGGACGATTTGTTCTCACGAAATCCACAACGCAAATTTAGGATAAAACTATTGTTTTGGGGTAAATCATGTGCAATTAATTTATTCAAAACACTATTTTAACACATTTAATTGGCAACACTATTTTGGAATCTGGCTGGTCCGCTTAATGAAAAGTATTTATTGCTGAATATCATTTAAATCAAAATAATCTGATTTTATCAATAGATGGACGACTTGTTGAATAAATAACATTACTGCAATACCCTTGTGAATGAAATGTAATATTTACCAAAGACGAAGTAAAATATCATGCTGTATTTGTGTATTCATGGTCGGCAAACAATAAAATTAATTTCTAGTATTAGGGTGAACGTATATTTTCAATGTAAACATTAACTTTTGTGGTGAACATTTTTCAAAATTCATATGTTAAATGATTCAACACGATTTTAGAGCACCAAATAAACCTAACAAAAGTTCATGCAATATTAGTTCTCATAATTAGCGATTAAGTTAAATAAGAGATAAATTGGAACCGAGGATATAAAACATAATGCGTAAATATACGGTTAATACGTAATATCGAGGGATTCAATCCGTTAACCAGGTCATAGGCTGCTTAAGCTTTAATAAACCACTGTCTTGCCATTGAAGTTCTGCTTAATTTCGAATGCAATATTTGATAAAATTTAAGAAACTTGCCTTTGAAAAGTAGACATAGAAAAGTCTGACAGGACCGGAACCGGTCGGTTGCTCTATCCAATTAAGCTATCTGACCATAAGTCCAGGTCCTTCCATACTTTTTTCTCATTCATCATTACGTTGTAACAAACTTGCAAGAGTATCTTGCAAATAGTGATACTAGTGTAAAAAATAATTTAATTTTAAAATAAACATTCACCCACAGACATAAAAATATAGCATTATATAATATTATTCACACATTATACATAAAAATATAGCATTATTTCTCACTAAACGTGATACAAGTCAATTAGATGCAAGACTCTCTACTCATATCGAGTAAGTATGACAGAAGGAGCATAGGACAACTCCACATCGAAATTCCCTCCGTCTTCTATAAACCATCCTCGGAATTTAATTAGTTTCCCGCTCAAATATAGACTCCAATTTACCACCCGGTACACGTCGCGGAAGACTTATATTTCCCAACGCAAGACACACAATTCTCTCCAAGACAGCGTCATCTTTGGAATGAGACGAACGCCAGGGAACAAAACACTATAGGAGGGCGTCTATGCCCGCAAACGCAATTGCCGTGACGCTCGGATATGATAGGAATCCTCCGCTTGTCCCACTAACGGCATTTTTCTTATCCCTGCGTTTGCGAAACACCACAAACGTCACCTTTATCAGACGAATTTGGTCTATTCCCGCAGATGCTCTCCATTGTCCTGGACTTTTAGACCGCGGATTTTTCGCCGTGTCAATTCTGATACGTCGTATGCGTTCCGTACAATGGGAACCTTTTTGGACTTCTTACCCGAGTAAGATCGAATGCTTCAGCTGCAGCTCGTCCTTCAATGCCGTGGGCAATCCGCGGTCCTAACTTCTTAGAGATGAAGTTTTGCCTCGTGAATCTGTCTCTTATATAAACTCTTCCTTGTTTATTGAGGATAGTTTTACGTTCGGAGAAGATGTGATTCTCCGCTTCCAGGAAGTTTGGACTTATTTAGAGAATTTAAGAGTGAAGTTTTCGAGCGAGTATTCAATATATTATTGGAAATAAAAATGTAAGGGTTAGAAGTTTTAACAAACAAAAACAACTGCAACATTTTTAACACTATATTTTTGTAGTTAAATATCAATGTTGCCAAGTGTATGGGTTTCTTCTGCCTAAAGCAACAGTAACTTCTTAAGTGGTTTAAAAAAACATAAATGATTAATCTAGTCAGCGATCCGCAAAAAGTAGCCACTGATTTACAGAAACAACAGTTAGGCTCATAAAAACGTCTTCAGTTCGTGCCATTTGATTGTATTGTCAAATGAAGTGTGGATCGCCGTCAAAGACGGCTATCGGAGATTTTTAAACCTCTAATCATAAACAGCCTTTCCCGATATTCCTTCCTTATTAACTGACATTCAATTAAATTTAAATAATGACTCAATATGCCATCAATAACTTATAGCTAGGAATTGTGAAAATGTGAACATACTTAACGTTGCTGTAAACTTCTCTAAACCTCCGCGGGAAGAACTGCTAAAAGTAACTATCAGTCCTAGCAATTACTTCCGTATAACAATTCCTAATATCCTCTCAAAAATTACGAACGCTGCAAACTTAAGAAACAATATCAAATATCACGTCGACGACATTTGCATAGGTTAATTTTTCGAATATCATCCAATGGTAATCAAAATCATCAAGCGTACCAAAAGGGTCTTTACTACTGCTGACACACTGCTTTTGAACCAGGAATCTCCTCTAACAAAACTAGCTGTTTAATGTAACGAAACTTCGATTGCTAATAATGTTTTTTATTACAGAAATTATCACAATTTAAATTATTCTAATTGAAAATACGCATTCATTTTTACGATGTTTTAATGAATGTGCATTAAAGATGAAGGATTATTTCAAAGTCATCAAAGGTAATTTAGGCACAGCTGCTATCAACAGTATGGTCTAAGAAAACTAAGAAATTCGAAATTTATGAAAGTGCTTGCCATAAATTTTATATATTATCAATAAACCTGTTAATTTTTATTTCAAGCATGAATTATTGCTTTTATATCCCACATTGACTTGTTAATATGATGTTTAGAATGTATTCAATACCCTTCATACATCGAGAAAGTGAGTATTTTTTCATTCTCATCTCCATCGTCCAAACAGCATTTCTATAAAATCCTAGCTGATTATTTTTTGCCTAATTCAGCACTTCGGATCACGTTTTGATGTGTAAGAACAAGTAGATGCAAAACTATCCAATAAGCAGAAAATTCTCTCAAAAATTTCAGTTTTTTGGCCATATTATGTTTCGAAATCGAGATAAACTAGTCAAAATTGAACATGAAGGGACAAGCATACGAAGAGATCATTCTGTGTTTTGAAAAAAATTTCAGTTTCATCCTGCAGTAGACAATAAAATCCTTCAATACACGAAATATTTTTAAAAATTTTAAGTTTTGTGGCCTTATTTCATTTAAAAATTGGCATCATTTAGAGTAAATTGTACTAATTGACGTAAAGCTTTCGACGACGACAACAAGAACATGGTCCGAATTCTCTCCGACACAAACTCGAGTCGCCTCGTTAATTTGACAGCATCGTGAACAGACGAGCCGTGAAGGGTTCGCGATAAAAAGCGCGCGTGATTCGGGGAGGAATGTTCTCGGGAACTGCGAGAGATGGGAAGCATCCGAGAGTAATAGCACCATCCGTCTTGGTCTATCGCAAGACGGATGAGAAAGGATCGTTACGCTAGAGCACAACCCGTCTAAAGGAATATAGAAAACAAATGACAGATTAATGGAGGATAGAGTACCATCTTAATAGATTCTAGCTTGACATAATTTAGGACGGAAAATCCGTGTAATCTATCTATCTTTCCACCTTGCCCTATCTACCACCTTCCCACTTTCGTAGCTAGCAGGTCACTGACACTCCACAATAAGGCCTCCCCAATTCTCTCACCCTCTACGCATTCATAGATTTGGAAATTTTTAAATATACATGTCAAATAAAATTTTAATCGTAAATATAAATAAATAATTCTGTTAGTCCAAGTGGCTAAAAAACATTTTTCAAATAAAGTGAATATACAAGAGCGAATAAAAAAGTATTTTTTAAATAATAGTTCATGTACACTCCTGGCCAAAATTAACGCAGTACCTCCCTAGCGATCCTTACGGCCGGTGCTGCGTTAATTTTGGCCAGGACTGTACATGTGCGGGGGGCTTGTATACTGCCCCCAATTACATTCACTTGCACAACACACTAAAAAAAAACACTTACAAAGTCATATCTTCGTCGGTGGGACCTTATACACTGGTCCCACCGACACCACAAGGGCTGAAAGAGAAAACGACAGCTCAAAAAAAACTACATTGTCTGCAATATCAAGAACTCCCGTATAGTCAAGTGGGAGGGTATTCTGCTTTGGTGACGGAGATCCCGGGTGCAATTTCCGGTGGGAATGCGCCTAAGGTTAAGCGCGAAATGAAACGAGCTTTCGAAGCACTTTTAACAATAAAAATGCACTATACTTGATGTATCAAACGGAAACTCTACGAAAATCTCTAAATTAAATCTTTACTCCTAATGGTATTATGTCACTTAATATCATACGAAATAAAGATGGAAACGTACTTGATTTTACATTCGATCACATAAGAAACATCTTCGAATGTTTTGCTAAACTATAATTTAAAAGGTTTAACTTATAACGAGGGATTTCAATAATATATAAGATTCAAATGTATAAGTTGATTTAATTCGTATTTATAATTATTTATAGTTTGTATTATTTGTGAAAATTTTAACGCTTATAAGTATAAACGAGAGAATAAAAACATAAATAGAAGAATTGATTACATGAAATTAAATAAAAAATTTAAATTAAAAATGCATACTATTTTCGATTTTTTTAGAGTAACTCCTCCGTAAATTACATTGAAAACAACCAATGGTATTGTATCTCGGGTTTAGTATATATATAATAATAAATAATAATAGTAAAAAGGTATCTCGGGTTTCCAACTAGGTTAATTCAAGAAACATTGCTATCGCTAACGTTTCGATGACAAACTCTGTCGTCTTCCTCAGGGGCTGCTTTGAGGTCAGAAACCCGAGAAACCTTTTCGCAAGCAATCCACCAGGAAAGCCGGGGATCAGCGAATAACATTCACTTAGATAACGTTTCAAAATAATATTTGGCAGGTAAAAAGTCGCAATTATAGGAATGTCTCGACTCAGTGTGAAAAGGTTGCAGCATATTCGATCAAAAGTGTAATTTGAATATGATTTTTAAGATACTATAACAAAATCTTTATGATAGCAGCTGAAGTTTCTCCGAGAGGCGATGGCGATTAATATAGTTCTTTATAAAATAACAAAGAGCGATATAATTAAATAACATTGCATTTATAAAGTTATTAATTATAATCAGAAAAGTGTAGTATTGCCACCAATCAACCTTAAATATTCACATATGGCTGATTTCACAAAATAAATATGAATATTAATTGATAAAATCTTTGAAGAAGTTAATAACTTCACCATCTTTCTGTGAAGGCCTAAAATAAAACGCTTGGTAATTTAGCCTTTTAGAATTTGAAGCAGCGATTCTTTTGTCTTATAACAAGGCAGAGAGCAGAAGGTTTTCTTAACTTTCCACGGTTCATTGATCTCTTCCTCGCATGTAAAATTAAGATGCAAGAAATTAAGATCATCATCTTGAGCTCTGTGATGAAAACTCTCGAGAGTAATTACTTCATAAACAAGAATTAACAGGAAGCTACCGTCTGGAACTCAAATTGCTTCCTTAGAGCAACGTGTATTAAAATCTGCCGTAAACTAGAAGATGGGAAACAATTCTCACTCTAGGTAAGTCATGCAAATTATTCTTCATCAGTTTACACGAAATGAGGATATCATGGATGAAGATCTAAGTAACTTATCTCATGATGTACTTCATAAATATTTATAAAATGGAACTTCCTATGGAACAAATTTTGTTAAAATCATAGCAGGCTACCATGAAATTTGATTATAAATAACCACTGTGTTAAATGGTAAAGAGCCCTTTTATCATTTCACAGTTCCGCACAGACTATTTACTCGACTTTGGTATATAGAAGGCGTAATACGACGATAATGAGATAAATTATTAAAATTTCAATTGGTGATATTTAGTTTTGCCAATTAGGCGAATTCAAGTATCTTTTTCCACTTAGGAGTAATATTTTTCATTCTATCTCAATAATTTTGGATAATAAGGCTGATTAGTAAACAAGAGGAAATTTACATTTTATAAGTGGTATATATTATAGACATTCTTAAAAGAACCAATTGCATTTGGGAAACAATACTAAATATGTGTAACCATAAACTAAAGAAAAAATACTCAAATTTCTACTCATCTGAATGACTTATATTAGAAGAATTATAGAGAGAATATCTCCGTAAATTGTGACTTATGTTTTAAGACAGTGACATACAGCCAGCTAGATTTTTTCCCTTTTAAGGCGTATTTACATATTATTACACCTTCAGAAAATCGTTCACTGAGCATTGAAATTTCAGGTGTTGATATCAGTGGTATCACAAATTTTGCAACACTCCCCTTCTTTGGAATATAAATTTATACAAGAGTTTTTTCTAACTTATTTGACTCACGCTTTCCAATCAACTAGGCATTTTTTATTTATCTCTTTAGTTTACCTCAAAATCACATTTACTTTCATAATCCATACGTTTTGAGCACAAAATAACGACGAGATGGATGTAAGAGGAAACTTATTACAGCTACTCTCAAACTCTCCTACCAAAGAGAAAAAATCTGATGTGGCCAGCACATGACTTTCTCCATATATAAGATGTAAATATTTATCTACGACAGTAATTTCGAACTCAATATTCCATCTGAAATAGGAAGATGAGTGATTTATTTATATATTATTATCTTTGACGTCACAAACATTATAAATAATGTTTTTCGGGACATGATCGATGAAAAACGATGAAATTGGCCTTTCGCCCATAGAGCCCAGAGCGCCCACAAAGTACATAATCAGCAACTTCCGGTTTATCAGTATTTCCTGAATAACTCCTAAACAATCAGTGATACAAAAATATGTTTCAAACAAAAGTTATAGTAAATTATATTTACTAAAACGTTTGTGAATAATAGTATATACCTAAATATCATATTTATGGAGATATTTGAAAACCGGAAATGAGCTTTGATGAATGAAGCTCGACTTCCGGTAAACCGATTTACTCCAAAAACTAATCAACTCTGACAGCACACACCACACTACTATATATGAAGTTTGGTATTGATACTAACAATAGTTTTCACGTTAGAGCGCCCACAAGCACAGACACACATACATACACACACACACACACACGCACACACACACATACACACAGACATCATTCCGAAAATGGTTAAAACGTGATCTAGGGACCCCAAAACATGTATTTCCGTTGAAATCTCGAAGTCTAATTTTTTCATGAAAACAATACTTTCTCTATACTTCGTATATGGAGAAAGTAAAAATGGAAAGGCGTTGCTGTAGATTATGCGATTGAGTGGATCGAATATTGTTATGTTTTGTATCATTTGGACATTTTTAACGTGACGATGTGAAAACGATAAAACTTTGAAATGTAGTTTTTGTGATTAGAGAATATGTGTTGAGTACATGTTTTGGAGGGGTACCGGGGAAATGTATGTAAATTAGATCTTGTTATAGTGTTGCGATGTTCGAATATTGTCTAAGGGTCGTGATGATAGTTTTGGAATATTTGTTTGTGAGTAACGTCTGGTGTGAGGGATTGGGGTTAGAATTAAGTTGTGGATATACATTGTTTGGAGCTGCCATCGGAAGAAATTCCACTTGTAGCACATGTTACAATAATTAAATAAATAAATAAAGATTTCATTGCATATGCTGGTCGATAACATCCATTTATCTAAATTAACCCATTAAAGAGATAGCTTATATCACTCTGATCATAACGTATATTTGACTGTAGCTAAAACAGTATTGGAACGTTTGGCACAACTGAAGCTGGGAGATAACAGTAAACATAACTCTTTGAGTGTCCATGTCTTCGTAGTGCATCGGCCTCCTTTGAGGATGCTCTTGGCTTCCCTTACTACAATTCCCATTACAAACGTTAATTGTCATCCCCCGGTCTGGGACCGCTCTCTAATCCCTTCCCAGAGGTCGAACCGAGCAATAAATCTGTTGTTCTGGAAGACCTCCGAAGAAAGTTCTTGGGTCGATAAAGTAGTGGATGAGGGAGTAGTCTTTTTAGAGTACGGATTTTCCTGGGCAATGGAATGATGATGGCAACGCTTTATGGTGTCGTCACAATCGCATGGAAGTCTGGTCAAAGACGGGCCAATCTCAAATTCCTCTTCAGACGATACTCGGATGCCTTTCTCAATTCGAATGAAGAGCTTCATCATTTCCATTAAGAAGACCGCGTAGCCTGTTAATGCCGACGCGTAAATATCATTCAAACATTAAGCTGGTCAGATAGATTTAAAAGATTAGTTAATAGTAATAATATTGGAATTTTACTAAATTGAAGAAGTATTTTCAATATTATATTCCCAATTTACTGACATACTGGCGAAATAACTCTAAAATGGTTTTTGAAGGTTTATCGTACGGTTTACTTTCATATAGTGGTTTCTACGAGCGTATATACATTTCTCGTAGCTAAGTCCTAAAAAATATAAAAAGAAACAATATGAAGCAAACCTAGAAGTGAATAGTTATGGCTTAGTTATAATAACAAAGAATCATACCTGTATGATGAAGTGGTATGATTTTGACGAGATGGCTTTATGAACTTTATTTGAAGAATGAGGACTATAAAGTATCAACTAAGCAATTGAGAAATTGCGTCAATTTACGAATCTTGTACATTTTAATTGAATAATATCAGAACGGTCTACCTCGTGCATATAAGTATAGTGAACCTTCAAATGTTACCTTAGCTATACTATTTTTCCTATATTGAAGGTATTATGTATTTTTATCACCGGAGCTTTCACGTATGTGAAAATATCATTAAATGAACACTACATACCAAAATTATTATAAATTCGCTTTAAATTTCACTCACTTCAATGGAATAAAGTTAAAGGTAATGATTGTAGAAACGAACTCAACAAAAAACAATGAAATGGGAAAACGCCCCTTGTTATAAATCATCAAACAGTTTTCAAGAATGGGACGTCAGATTCCAATAGAAAAGTCAACAAAAATTTATGTCATTTCAATGCCGGATCAGATTTTATCCTCATACATTAAAGCGGCTAGCCTACACACTTATCTGGGAACACGCAATCGGCTGATATACGATACTCCGTGATAGACTCTCATTACGGGCATACATCCGGGTAAATTCACCACCAAATTAAAATTTCTTCTCTACCTTGAGCTTCTCTTGCAGTTTAAAGGAACATTTCCATGGAAAAAAAAAGCACTTCGATGAGCCAAAAAAAGTTTAATTACCATACGAATATACTCGTAGAGTGAATGAAGGATAATTGGTACACTCTGAATAATTGCTCGATATTCCAAGTGAGCGAAATACTTATTAAACCTCACGTTATATGGATTTTCGCCGTCAGTTTTGCTTCAAAAGGCAATGGAAGTCAACCCAATGGTTTCCTCAGAAGTATCCACTTTACTTCATATGGACACATGGCAATTTCCTAATCTTCCATTACAAAATACGTTAGCATTTTGTTTACCAACGTATTTTAGGATTATCATATCTAAAAAGTTTAATTATAATAATCCTCAAACACAAGATTCTACAGATTTATTAACGGAATATGTTCAAGAAACAATGATGATGATTTTCTTAACCTTTTACTCATGGGGTTGGTTAATGTTTAGTGATGATTGATGATAAAGATAAAGTTTTATTTGGCACTGATTTTTATGGCCGGATGCCCTTCCTACCGCCAACCCTTATCGGGTTTCCATCGAGAATCGAACCGGGGACAGCTTCTTCAAAGCCGAACGCGTTGCCCACTCGGCCTTTTTATTTAAATATACTGCCTAGCTTGGAAGTATTTGTAGAATGATAATTAAGTTGGATTGAATTGATGTAAATTTCTTTATAGTAATGCTTTTTACGATTTAAATTCTACAAACAGTTTTCCTTTACACGTTTTAGCTTGTATAATGTATATATAACAGCAATAGGTTCGCACAGGTTTTTTATGTATCCCCTCTTTGTGGATACTTCCCTACAGTGGATCTTTTTAATTTCTCCATATTCGTATTATAGAGAAAGTACTGTTTTCATGAAAAAATTGACTTCGATATTTCAATGGAAATACATGTTCTGCGGTCTCTAGAACACGTTTTGGTCATTTTAGGATTATAGTCTGCGTGTATGTGCGTGTTTGATTGTGGGCGCTCTAACGTGATTTGCCGTATCAGTACCAAACTACATCTACCAATTTTAGAATGAATATAGACTTCGACAATACGGTCGTAGATAAATATCCACATCTTACGTATGGAAAAATTCATGCGCTGGGCACATCGGATTTTTTCTAAGATATAACCTAAGTATTTATATGCACATTTTCATGATTTTTTCTCCCTATTTCTATTTAGATATACATTAGTTATGTTTTTATTGTTATAACTGACGGCATGTTAGATGGAAGAGAGAATTTTCAGTCTCAATCTCGCCTTAGTGACAATCTTTTACATTAATGTGAGGGAATCCGCTAAAAATCCTCTTTGGGCTAAATTGTTCGTGGCAGAGATTCCCGTCAACCATTGGAGTGAAAGTGCCTAAAAGTAAATCTGACGCGCCCGCTTTATTCATTTGTCTAAATTTGCATCCAGCTGTTTTTAGCGCAAGTGTGGCGATGCGGTTGGCGCGGAATCCAGCACATAACGCTCGCCCTTCTCATTCAAATCGCGAAATTTGAAATTTTGCCAAGAGAGAGAAGCGGCGGGCTTAACCGGCCATGCGGCGTTGACGAAAGCTGCTGTATGGCATTAAAATCTCCCTTATTTTCACAACGCTCGCTTTTTCCGAATTCCGCAAACGAAGGTTTTAATCAATCTGATTGCGTTTAGGCAGCCTCCGTGGATGTAGCAACGTCGGAAAGGGAGCTGGGATTCAATTTGCAACGGCAATTCTCAAGTGTGGCCACGGAAAAAATGGACGTGGCGCGCACGCCCTCCAGTTATGCTCCCGTAGCGGCACTCGATATGCGGGAGCGAGTCAACGGGACAGATTACTAAGTCGAATGGGGTATCAGCGGGAAAAAAATTAACACGCGGACGCTAGCGCCAACGCGGGAAAAAGGGGTAGCTAACCAGGGAATTTTTGTGTTAACGATCTCAGCCATGGAATACCGAATCGGGAGATAAGGTCAATCGATGAAGTTGTGCGACTTCTGTCCAGACCCCTACTAGATTCGGAAACTGCGGATGTTTAGGAGTTGTTACTCTCTTTCCACTTGCGATTCGTCGGGAAAAAAATTTTCTCGAAGCTGTTTTGAGTATCTATTAATGGAGGGAAACATCGAAACCTTTTCCACGAATGCAAGTAAAAATAGATTTTTCCCGCAGGGGAAGTATTTTCCACTTTTCGCCTCGGATAACTCTGTCCTCTTTCATTTGCACCTGAGCATGAATTTTTCAGCGCCATCTCTCCAGAACGAAATTTTTGCACCATTGGAAAAATAAATGTCCAATTGGTTCACGGTAAGCGAAAGCTCAAATCAAAAACATATCAAGTCTGACAACCTTTTTTCTATCGATGGGAAATTAAGGATTAAATAAAAATGGCATTGAAAGCGAAGAATTCGCGCCTTTTACATTAATTTGCGTCCCCCTTTATCTGATGATATCAAATAAACCTATTCCCTCGAATTTACAATTGATTTCTATCAGGTAAAAATGAACTTCAACCGAAGGCTCATAGTAAATAGTGATTTAAATGGTTTAATATTAATATCGTAAACTCCAATTACTTTAATTAAAAGGACATAAAATTAAATAAATTTTTAATGAAATAAATATATTTTTATGTCCTGATATTAAAAGGGTATAAACGTATATTTAATAAAAATATCCCAACATAAAATAAGGGACTGAGTGACACTAGAATATGGTATCGTCGTTTTAAATTGAAATTCATGCTTTTGAAGTTTCTAAATTTATGTCCAATTATATAAGTGTCAAAAGTAATTATTTTCAGAAAGATTATAAAAGAAATTAAAAACTTTGATCTCATTTAATAATTCTGTACATCTCTGAACGTGCAGCAATAACTCATTTGGGTCATTCGTTATGGAAAATTTATCCTTAGCAATGATGACAATATATATTTTGGCAAGAAAATTGAATTCATGTAAATCTGTCACTCCACTATATATAAACTATTCGGAAACATTTTTACGTAAGATATTTTAAGCTTATGTAACGAAATATCATTTTATTTCATGAAATATTCATAAACAATTTCATACTTCATATTCAATTTCATTAATTTCATATTCAATTTTAATACATTCAAAATTCATATTTCATAGAATCGCATTTCGGGAGATCAAATTAAATACCAGGAAATTTATCTTTGTCTCGACTTTTACAGCCAAATTTTAGAATGAAAAAATTCTAATTAAATACTTTTATATCATTCAGACTTATCATTGAGCTTATATACCTCTCTTTTATTACCAAACAAAGAGAAAAGAGGTGTCTGCACGAATATATCCCATTTACTAGTATCCTCTCTCGCAAAATTATCCTCACTCAAAACGAAAATCACTGATCGATGACTTTGGAGATTCGAGACAAGGATGTCTCTCCTTCTCTTTACTAGGTTGGCAGTAAATTTATTCCTCCCCAAATAAAAAGTCAAGGGTACGGTCTAGGGAAAACCAATAAAATCACGAGAGACAGTCAACAAACAAGGGCCAAATCAATTTCAGAAGACACTCCGTTTACATTCGATTCTAATACTTGCAGCGATCACCACCCTATCGCCAACATTTGGGGGATGACGAGGAGACATTGACAAGGAAAAATAGGAGACAAGTGTGAGAACTGGAAACGATTAAATGGCTTTGAATTGAGAGAGAGATCTCTGGATATTCCTAAAATTGATCGTGTGGGAATTGACTAACTTGATTGTATTTCATGACAAACAGATGGAAAAATGTAAAAGATTTGCAATACGCCACAAAAATAACTAACAGTATGACGAGAATAAAGATACCTAGTGACATCACTACGTGGTATACCATATATAACTTTTCTTAAGTTAATCATTGTGATTTTGAACAAAACTTTTTATCTAATAAAATTAACGACCACAAAGTTGCATGCGCAATCATTCCGTCAAAGAAAAATCTGAATAAATTCTCAAGCGGAAAATATAGCCAAATTAAAATACGGTTGTCCAATTAAAAATAAAGATTCTCCTAGATTGAGGTATGAAATTCGTATGAAATCGAAAATATAGTTTATCAGAGATATATATGGTTGTAGTACAGGGTTATAATTTGGATAATATTGAGATTAAAGGTTGTTTATTTAACTAATTGTCATTATAAAATAGTAGTTACTATATTAAAAGAGATAGATTGAGAAAATTAAAAGACATGTGGGTAAGAAATGAAATATCCGAAAGGAAAAAACTTTCCACAGTTAGAAAATATCCTCTGAGAAAGGGTGTGTGAATGGATAGCACAAAATCTTCCCACATTAACAACTAAAAGACATGAATTTACATGAAAAATGTAGACACACATCGAAAAGAATATGTTAGGGGCTATTATGTAACAACAAGCTGTCAACACAATGCAACAAAATAAACAAAAGGTATTGCGTATAAGCTCACAAAACGTACTTAAAGATTTTCCTCTTTCAGATCTATTCTGTCCGTCCAATCACGACTTAAATCTTCAAAACAACGGAATGCGCAATGCGAATACCGAAAGACGCAACGTTGACAAACTCGCACCTCTGGGGAGATCTCATAAAAGTCACGGAAAGGCCTTGCAATCCGCTGAATTGGAAATGGCAGCGGAAAGGGTATGGAACGGAATATAAAGGAGAACGTGAGGGACAATGGACGGGGAAAGACAGAGGCAATAGGCATTGATGAGAAAGGTCGAGGTCATCAGTGCATTGGATCGTTCGTGACCACGACGTCACTCAGACACCTATCGAATTCGAGAAACAAAAGGGTCACTCGAAGGATGCACCGGATGGCGCTGAATTATTCATCTGTGACCAAACACTGAAGAACGGTCTGTGATGTATTTCCCTCGCACGTAGATTAATGGCCAAGGGTGCGTTTCCCTTTACAAAGGATCCCCAAACCCTTAGCAAACTAATCCTCGGTGAGGGAACTTTTGTTCCTAATCCAGTTGGATTATGGATGAGGCCGCAAATGATGAGGTGTTAAAAAGAAAGGAGATTGGGGAAGATATACTTTTGCGAGATAATTTCACTCAATAATATATTATAGAATGTGTCATTTTGTATTACTTATGTCTCACTAAGAGTAAGATTGTAATACCGTATCGAAAAGTTTGTACTGGTGAATTAGTAATAGTTCAACGAAAGGCAATACGTTTCGTGAAGAATTGATTAGACAAGTCAGTGAGCGTTACCCAGATTCTTCAGAACAGAAGGTGGGAATATACAAAAGACAGAAGATTTAAACAAGAGCCTAATTTACGTAATAAATTCAGGAAAACAATCACGTTCTCAGATTACACTGCCAGAATTGTGCGTGCTTCCTGTCATATCCATTCAGATACTACGAGGAACATCAGGATATACATTTGTCCGCAAACGGTACGCGAAAGTAATCGATGAAGGAAGCAGAGTCACGCCGAAAGGTGGCTTGATGAGTAAATAACCAAATTAGATTTCAAGATGCAAAAAACTGATTAAATAGATGAGAGAGTTAAATTGGTCTCATAATAAAACTAATAATAAATAAATACCACAAGAAATGTGTTCTTAATTTAGCGTCAGGCAACTTTTCTCCGCGTTATCTTCTTTCATCTGCGGTTTCACGAATCTAAGAAGTACCCGTTTTTTACAAGGTATTTGGATAGGGAATAAGGCAACCTGGCAAGTTAAGCAGTGAGGTAGCAGGACCTTGATTTGCATACTATGCCAGAATACCCCAAATGGAATTACTCCACGCATGCAGAACAAAAAAACCTATGGATAAAAAGTTCTTAGCAGTCAAAAATGATTTACTAAAGTGAATGAATTCAGTATCGCTCATACCTGAGAAGCTTTAATATTTTCAGTCACAAAAAGGCTGAAGCAAATTAAAATGAAAACCTATTTCTTCTGTGCCAAATTCTTGAGGATATCCTAGGTTGACAGTGTATGAGAATTAAAAGAATAAATCATGCTTGAGAACGAATGTTCGCCTTTAAAGACTAGTCTTAAAGCAAACTGGTAACACGGTAACCATAGAAACATCAAGTCACACAGCTGAACCCAATATTCCAAGTCTTGAAATTAATTTCGTTGAAAAATCGCTCTACGTCGCCTATATCGGGACTAATGTTTATGTCGAGTGACCAGTAGTGACCAGTTTAGTGACTAAATACTATTTTATGTTAGGCAAATTAAGTATAATTTTTGGAAATATTTACAATAATGCTCAACTCAAAGGATCGTGTTCAGAATGAAGCCTTGAAAGCTATTTCCCAATTAAAATCGGTACCAAATGGAATCGATTTACCAAAAAATCAACTGACCTGCAATGTCATTTTTTTACGCGGCGTAATTCTATAGAATCTCCAACCTTTCGAGCTAAAATCCTGGTTTTCTCTCACTAGAGGAAAACTTGATCCACTGACCTTTTCCGTCATACGACACTATGACGTCTTTTCCCTGTGGATCCGAAGTCTACACCCTAACGCTAAAAAATAAACAAGCATTCTCTCGTTCATTTTTATTTACCTTTAGATGCTCTCTAAAAAAAGAAAAATATTATATTTTCGTCGAGCAGCATTTTGTATAGGAAAGACGTAACTAGATCTACATCCCAGCTATTTTCAATTTTTATGTACTTACATCAGAACTGTCGGCATATTACGTAATTTTAATATTTCTTAGAAATTATACGATAATTACATAGCACATAGAATTCAAACTCGAGCATAAGGTTTTATTCTTCGACTATATCCGTTTTAACGACTTCCAATGGAAACTAGTATAGCAGTATTTAATCAAGCGAAAACTTTAGTTCTTGGTTTCTATCTATGCAAATTAAAACACACAAGATCGACACAAAATATATTGCTCCACATAAAGAAAACCTACGGCAAATTTCATCTCATTGCTCCTGTTGCTCAAGATACCGATTTGGATTTTTAAATCTCCGGAATGGAATATGAGTTCCATATATTTACTAAAATTTGATTCCAATAAATGATAATTTTGAATATTGAATACAATTCTTTATTATATGCATGCGTTTGTTGTAACATGGATTAAATTTATTTTGAGATAATGTACACGCAACATTTCAACAACGTAATTATCATATCCAGGCTGAATTGATCGAACATACACTATCTCTTAAAAGTCGACAACTACATGAAATGAACTTCTTTATGGATGAACGTGTAGTATTAGCTTCAATAAACTCTAAATTTTACATTATTCACATAACATGTACATTATTATATGTTGTTTTGTAGCCGTAGTTGGAAATTTTTAACCAGTTATCGAAATTAATAAATGATGGAACATGTGTTCGTATTTGCTATTCGCAGAAGCCGAATAAACGCTGTTTTCTTTTTGGATCACTAGTTCAGACTGTTTCGTTGATCATGTTTACTGAGATTAATGGAATGTTTACCTAATAAATTAATTGAAGGGGTAATATCTGGTTGAAGGTAATTTTAAATTCGAACAAATACTAATTTTGTTACTCTTAATGCTACATAAGCCTTTTTCAAATATCGTTCCAAGTGCTAAAGCCATTGGCTCATGTTACTATATTACTATCAGCAAAACGTAAAAAGCAAAACGTAAAAAAATCGTTATCAAACAGAGGCATATGGTCGATTGCAGGCCCGGTGAGATTAATCGTGATATCTCGTTTCCATGGATATAATATCTTGGAATGAAAGCTTCATAACGCGTCCCTGGAGCAATATTTACTTATGAAAGATAATTTGAATTCGTGTATAAAGGAAAAAAGTTATTTTTTCACCTACATTTTATGAGCACAAGGCAAGCACGTGCACTATAATCGAGAAGGAATAAAATGTAGAAAATGATAAATAAACTTCCGGATTATGCATCATTACTATTGTGGATATTATGAAAAAATATTCTACGAGATTTCTCAGGCAAAGGAAATGTTTCCACGATATCGGGAACATATTCATCATCACTATAAATCTAACTACAGGATCATGCGATGGATTAAAATAGTTACAAAACGTGTCCATTCACGCAAGCATGGAGAAGCTAAAATCCAATTCAATGACAAAGTAATGTAACAGAAATTTTCCACGCAGAAGGATTTCTGTTTCGACAAAGAGGTTCAAAACAGGGAAAAAGCATTAGCCCGAAACGAAAATTTTACAACGAAAGCGTCAATCAAACGAATAAAAAATTCAAAATCTCTCGCATAACAACGAGCGCTAATCGATTGATTCATAAATTTTTCAGTCGGTTTTGACAGGAAAAATCATTGGTCGTGGATGACGTGAGACGAGGTCATACGATCGAAAGTCTCGTGCTTTGCGAGAAAGCACTGATAAACGGATCGTACTTATAAAAGCACAATTGGATAATTAAGTTATTTTGTTAACAACGACCTTGAGGAATCTTAATTTATTAAAGGTTAAATAACATGAAATATTTGCTATGCATGGTGTTTGATTATGTTTGATTTTTGCAGCAAAAACATTACCTAATTAACAAAATGTATCTATCTACTTTTTACTGAATCCTACAACAATCTATCAAAACCATTGGAGTATTTCATGAAATGAAAGATTGGTGTATGCTTAAATTTAAAGATTATTAGAAGTAACTAGTTACACTTTCATGAGTAAGAAACAATGTTTAACAATAACGTAACGTAACGTTATTAAACGTTATAAGGGGATACTCTTTAATTCAATAATAATTAAGCTCCCACAAATGGGTCTTCAAAATATTGTATACCTTTCGTAATAATCCTTCTCTAGGTCACTTTTGAAAATAGTCGAAACTACCAGCGAGAATGGAAAACAAAATTTTAATTTCAAGCATAAAATGATTGTGTGGGACTAGCATAGTAATTCCCAGATATGCTGAATATCTACTATATAAAATTACGTATACTTTATGACCAAATGTGTATTGATCTTCACAAAATATCCTTGTAGCTCATAGCATTTGAGAGATTCCTACGACAACAGGGGAGGTAAAAAGAGGAAATTCACACGTAATCTATACCAGGAACCATTAGCTAGATGACATTGATTTCTGAATGTTGCTGTAGTAGTTGATGAGTCTCACCTGAATCATTTCCGAATAAATCGATAAATCGTGCGTTTGAGTCACGATCTATATTACCTTGGATATACTATCCAACTATAAGTAGATGATAGCTTCATAAACATAACACTCATTCACTTGGTGGTAATTCAATATGAATGTGATATGTGTGATGTGAGATGTTAATCTTCAAGTTATGGAAGAATACTAACTTTATTGGGTAGAACCAAACTATACAACACGTGAGAAAGACTGAGGAACAAGAATACTTCCCCCTCGATAAAAATGAAAAGCGACACAACTCAGGAGATCTCAAAAGTTCACGCCGAAGAACTCGAGGTATAAGAGTCGATATATCTTCAGTTCCACACGTGATCGACTGGAGGAGAAAACATTTAACGTTATCGCTTCTTCCTGAAATCGCCTACCGGTAGGGCATCGTCTCCGGGGAGATATTTGTCTGCAGAGGCAAGAAGCGGGTCAAAATTTATCGGACGTGCTTCGATCCACCTCCCTGGGGGGCGGCTAGACAAAAGTGCCGATAATCTCTAGCCCCAGGAAGGGGAATACACGTCATTAAAGGTCTCCGTATATCCACCAAGGCAAAGGATGATCCCGAAAGGGTTCTAATCTTCCTTAGTCTTAGAGCTTCTCCTGTTCTGGAACACGAGAGGTTTATGAGGGTGGCGATCAATCCCATGTACCTCCATAGGAAGCTAACAAGCGATTCATAACATCACGTACATAGCCACAGAGGTATCAATTACTATAGCGTAAGTATATAATTGAAATCATTGAATTTCAAGCAGGAAAATTTCCGACTGAAACTATTTATGGAATGGTACGTAGATGTACATGTATATACTCCTTGTGGTCTTTAGCATATCAAGTATAGCACAGCGGTGTATCAAGTTTGCGATATTGCAATTTAGATACTTGTCTACCAGGTGAATGACTTAAAAGACATTCAAAGTACAAAGTCTTCGCCAGACTGATTTTAAATGTAATATATTTCAATTGTGGTGTTTTTAGAGAATAATCCTCTTCGAAAAGCCTATCGAATTGGAGTATTTCAGTCAATTTGTCATATGATAAATTACATAAACATTCATCTCGAATCTACTAACGTCAATTTCATTTTTATTATAATAAAACTGAGTTATTATATCCGTTATGCATTCAATCTTTAATGAATTTATATTCAGCCAATTTTGATTGCATCTTACAGTATATTGACATATATTTATTTCTAAAAATAAAAAATGCACGTTCGTTAAAGACAAACTTTCAAAATAACTCATGTATTTTTAGCATGACGACAAAAACCATAATTTACTAATGCAGAAAACTAGCAATGACTTTCAATTCTTAATCCGTAGAACGATGTGTTTTAACTGACGATACATCGGTAATAACTTTCGCGGTTAATCCAGCGAATCTAGTTCATCGAAGATCAACGAATTGGAATATCGGCAATATGATTTGAATCGAAAAATAAAGGAAGAAAAATAATTTATGAATCATAGATTTATAAAATTCCTTTCATGTGTAAACTAGTGTAAAATCTAATTCTCTCATATTAAGTTTCCTGAATCACGTCTGTAATAGCAACATAAAATATTCTTCAGTCTGGTTGATGCAAAGCATTTTATATAATCCGGTCAGTTTTATAATTCTTTTTTTGATACAATTTCGATAGAATGGGTAATAAAATCATAGACTTGAAAAATGAACATGTCTTCTTTATTTCATACGCTCACTTAGTATCGAGTCTTGCGTAAGATTAAAAATCTGATGTGGCCAACACATGACTTTCTCCATATTTATTGAAAATAGAAGCCTCTACCGGTAATATATAAATAACTCCAAAACAATGAATGTTACAGAAAAATGTTTCAAACAAAAGTTTTAGTAATATAAATTATCTAAATTTTTTGTACAAATTGTATATAAATACATCACATTCTGTCAGAGATTTTTTAGAAAAACTACAATTTTAGGATAAAAAGCAACTTACGGCTAGCGAGTATTCACTAATAACTCCTAAACAATCAGTGTTATGAAAAAATGTTTCATACAAAAGTTGTAGTAATGTACATTATCTATTACTTTTGTAAATAATTGTATATACCTGCATTGCATTCTGACAGAGATATGTATGAAAAACTTCCACTTCTAGATAATCAACAACTTCCGGTTAACCATTATTCAAGAATAACTCCTAAACAATCAGTGTTACGAAAAAATGTTTCATACAAAAGTTGTAGTAATGTATATTATCTATAACTTTAGTAGAAAAGTGCACCTACAGTGCATTCTGACAGAGATATTTAAGAAACAAATTTTTGTTCCGGTTAAACCGTAACTTCCGGTTAAGCGATGTTCATCAAAAACTAATCAACTTTTGAAATTGTTAGGAAATTACTAAGTATGAATTTTGAAAATGATCGGATAATTACTTTTTAAGATAGAGCGCCCACAAACTTTTTTACCACAGACAGACATGTTCGGGAAAATAGCGAAAACGAACTCTATAGGCCCCAAAACATCTATTTTGAAAATCACGTTCTTAACGGACGTCTATAGGTATGAGATAATGAACTATTGTTCTATCACGTAGTCTTGAAGAACGTAAAAGAAAAACTAATAAGGACTAGCTTTATATCGTTTTACCGAATGATATAGTTTCATTCACCGAATAAGAAATATTTAAGCTTCTGCTAATCCAAGCAAAATTACCGTCCCGTGGAGCAGTATATAAATAGAAAATATAACATTAACGATCTTCGTTCCGGCAGCGGAAGAGAAAAACGACAAAATCACATTGACGGGCTTGTTCGGATTCTCCCCGTTTTTACCATGACAAGTTGAGGTTAAAAGAGAAGTAAATGAAAGCCCTTATTGAGGAATTGAAGAAAAAATGCGAGATGAAAGGATTCATGGGCTAGAAATCCGTTGCATTCACGAAAATGTTTCATTTAATTTTTAAATAGAATGGAAGGCAAAGTTTCCACTCCAATGTCAACTCGTAATCGGCAAACTCAGACGTAGAATTACTGCTTTCAGCTTGATTTAATAGCGATAAATTAGCAGATACATACCTTCAGGAACGAAAGTTTACATTTTTTAATTAAAAGTGTTCTTTTTTAGGTTTCAATTTTATTGAGTTAATACATTTTCTCTCACGTGGAGTCCAAACGATTAATCCGTACTTTTTCCATAAACACAAAACGTTCTCAAACTTCAAAACATGCATGATTTAACAACTTTGTCGGAAGAAATAAAGCCGGAATAATATTTTTCAAGCATGTTTCATGGATTTTATCACGGCCATTGAGGAAGAATACGACACTTATTTGACACAGATCATACTTATCAATTCACTCGAGTGACTCAAGTCACTATGCCGTAGTTTAATAAGCTTTAATAAACAAATAGGTAGAATAATCAAAATAAAATATTCTGTTGCATTTTTATAGATAAAAGTGAGTTCAATTTATGTTTAACAGGAGTGTTCAAGGTGTACACCTCCGACCTTAACGATTAAAATAATTTTAGAAACATATTTCAATATTAATTACTTATTTTTATCATCGAAATGGGTCAATGTGTTCTTTTTAAATTTACCTCATTTTTAAGTTCTATGTTTCGAAGTACTTGTAATCAAATGCTCAACGAAAATATTATTCACGCACCATTGAATCGTATTTCGGAATGATTAAGTTTTCCAAAACATTTCTTATGATGTTCGATCATTTATAAGAACAAGAGTAAAACAAATCGAGATAATTAATTATGCTATAGTTGCATTTGTAGCTAGCTACCTTTGAAAAACATTTATTCGCCTATTTTCATATTCCTAAAAAGACGCTGATTAAGCTAATAGGTCATTAAACAACAAAGTACACTTAGAGAAATCTGCATGGTATAGTCAATTCGCGATATTGAGTCCGATGACGTTACACTAATTTCCCCGTACTAATTATTCCGGGGTAAAGCTCTTTGCGCCTGGCTCCCTTCTCAGTCAGCGCTGCTTCTCCTATTTTCTTACAAATAATTCAGTCATAAGACTATTCGACTACCAAGCGTCAGCCTCAAGATCGGGAAAGGACTATACCTGCAATGAATATTTCTAAACTATGTTGGAGAGCTGAGTTTTAATCCCAGTTATGTCGATAATTTTCGCTTCTGATTATGATTTGGCTTATGGACACTCGCCTATTATTGAAAAGTATTTACCTTTCACTGATTCTTAGTGATTTTAATTTTTGGTATAGGTTTTAGAAATTAATCTGAGCCATGCAGCTTCATCCAGACCATAGAGAGAGTTCTGATATTTTCCCAGGTTGTTACACAAGTGTGTCTTCCAAACGAGAACTCGTTTATCAAAGAAAAAAAAATCTTTAAGACTTCAAAGGCATTAAGGTCACCAACGACATAAACGAAAAACGAAACAAAAAAGTCCGCATAACCATAAGATGCAGCTTAATCCTCCAAAGATGGAACTTGAGAGCCCAACCGCGAGAAGGTACGATATCTGGAAGTATTTCCTTTAACACTTGAAGCACTTCCAGTTTGGCTCAACGGAAATATCGTTTAAGTGGCGGAACAATTCCCTTACAGCCTTAACGGAAAGCACCTTACAGAGATATTAAAGGAAACAATTCTTTTTATGGGCACTTACGAGAAATCGCTTCTGGCATAGCAGTGGCCGGCAACGGAGCACTCCAGCAAGCTGCATTTGACCTCACGGACTGGATCGCTCTTCGGGATGATTTCGTAAGTCACGTTCAAGCCGTGAACCGAAAGAAGAGGCCCCAAGTCACGGATGTGGCTGCCTGAGGAACACGAGAGAAACAATTCCCTTACCGCTTTGGCTGACATGAATGGACTTCAGAAAGCTGAAAAGCATTTCCAAAATTCTCCCGTGCACTTAAAAATAAACCCACCCTAACAAATTTTTTGTCATTGATATCTCACCTCTAATGTGATAATTTTGAGAAAAGGTTCATCGTTATCTTCAAGCTGAGATATGCATGAAAAATATAATATAAAAAGCATAATATTTTATTTACAATTTATTATAGAAGAGGAGCAAGGCTCACGAAAAAAAAAAACATTCTTACATGACTAACCGTATATAATTTACCGTAACAAGCTCTTCTCACACTAATATCAGTGTGAATAATATAATCTCTCTTAAGTTTATGAACAAAATTTTCACCGTTAAATTCCTTTTTAATTTGCAACGTTGGATACAATTTTGTGATACTATATGCAAAGAGTAAATTTTTTTTTGGCTCTTAAAGGACCTGTTTTTATTTAAATGGATATCATAGAATTAAAAGTGCTGTCCTGAACTTTCTTGAAAATATTCATTATTATAAATATTCATGACATTTAAATATTATATTAAATATAAACATTATAATAAATATTCATGAAAATTAAAAATTATCGTTTTTCACTGAAGATAAACAATTAGTTCGTACGTTAATGTAAAAGTAGAGTACTATCCCTCGTATATATCCCACGTTTCTTAGTTTGGGAGTATCTCAACATTGTCAATATGACCTTTTGACTTTTGTCCTCTACTTGTAGAGAATCCAAGGGAAAAGCCACCTTATGTAACCCCCAAAAAAGCCGGCAGCATATTTGGTGAAACATCGAAAGATCATTATTGATAACGCAACGCGGCACATGTTAATTTAACTAAAAGAGATGAGATCAAAAATTATATTTCTTTTAGGAGATATACTGATGAATAGTTAAAAATTCTTCTGATAAAATCCGTCCTAAAGATTGCGAAGATATAAACACAAATTTAAAAGAACATATTTCACTCCCTCCAAATGTATACGAATATTTTGAAAGAAGGAAACTTGGGGTTTCTGAGCTCCGCAAAAGTATGCAGAAAAATACTTCCCTCCCAAAAATCACAACTAGAAAAGTTTTGACAAACCAGAGAGGAGACGGGCAGATGTGTTTTTTTAAGGGCCTTTCAAAGCTGTTTTGAAGCAACGTCGTTCACGGCAAGTCATTACTTACAAATGATGAAACTAAATCCATAGACATGAAGGCTCGCCTTCTCTTGTACGGGAAAACTTTCGAAGACGGGGATTAAAGGGTTTGACATTCCTTGGCTTAGGGTCGCAAGGCTTTATGAGGGACTCTTACCCTCGAGTCTGTCCAAGTTGAGAGTGGCGACGAGGAAGGGCGACTCGGAACGTATCCATCCCACCTCCTCCAGCGCCGGGGGCCTGGATTCGGAGCTCAGTATCAGCTGCCGCCCCACCGGTGATCCCCCCGATCCCATTATGCCCGGCCAGCCCCCGAAACCCGCTCCTTCGCTCCCATCTGCATCCAGGTAGGCGAAGGATTCGAACCGCAGGCCGCTTGTCACGAACACCTACAAATGTAAATTATGACGTTAACCTTTACCTATTTTCTCGTCATACATACGTAATATCTATTTTTTATAATTATTACATACATTCGCTGCAATTTGACAACGGTCCGGTGGCAACATCATTGCAATTCCATAAATAACTGTACCTCATTAAATGGTTCATTAGATTTCGTCTGGCATAATAACCAAAAATCATTACATTCTAAATAATATCCAACAATCATTCATTGACAAATAATTTTAAACATGTATAATTACATTCAAAATTCCTAAATAGCATCAGGATAAGGTCACGTGTTTAATAACGAACATACTACTCATTTAACAATATCCCAAACCTTCTTTCAATGCATTTTTATAATATTCTGAAACATCTAAGCTTAAAATCTTTAATTGATTTATATTTATTCTATATACATATACAGTAGAACTCCAATTATCCGAACTCCGACTATCCGAATCGCTGATTATCCGAATCGCTTTAGGACACCATCTCATATGGCAGTTGGCTGCCCGAAAACGGGTTAAGGCAGCCAAAGAGCTTACACTTAGAGCTACTTTGACGGAGATGTTTAGTAAGCAATAACTGTCATTTGCCAAAGTAAGTAAATTTTTAAACATTAATTAGTATGTATTTAAAAATGTTTTATAAAAAAATATTTAATAATGTAAATACTACATTAGTTTGACTTAGTTAAAGTATTTTCATTGGTATTTAGAAGTGATGTACACTTAAAATTCCAAAGTGTAACCATTTTTTAAATTAATTAATACATAGCTCTTTTTATACTATAAATGTAGTTTTTTTCTCCCGTTTTCAATTTACATACATACAGAAATTAATTAATTATCCGAATTTTCGATTATCCGAATGGGGTCCGGTCCCAATTGATTCGGATAATTGGAGTTCTACTGTATTCCCTTTCATAAAGAACTTCCTAACCGGTGTGTAATAAACTCTTGATGTACCACGTAATATCCTAGAATAGGGATTTTCAAATTTTACCTCAAGTCTATTCGTCATTATCTATGTCTATTTTTTCCATTTAATTATAAAGATACTAATAGATCTAATAAATACAAAAGACCATGGTTTCGATGCATAGCATCATCAGCAGCAAGAAATCTCGACAAAGACAAGGTATACATAGTTACCGTTCAGGGGAAGGGGACAAAATAGGAAGGGGTAAGAGGGGAAGCAAGATTGTAGGTTGCGAAAGCATAAGGGCAATTTTAGTAAGAGAAGGGGGGGAGGATAAGTGGGGATGATTATCAGGTGAGGGATGGGGAAATGTAACGGTAGGAGTACGGGAGAGAAACTCTCATGCCTAATTTCATTAACATCATTAACATGATTATTACAACTATATTTGAAAATTTCGAGACGCACTAAAGCGTCAAGATACCTTTCTTTTGATGCGGTGACAGGGTTGAATTTCAAAATCACTATAATAGCCATTTTCAATTAAATGACATGCCGCTATTACCCATTTTAGTCAGGCGGGTTGCATATGATAATGGGACTGTGTATTGCGGGGCGTATGCAGTGAGGATACAACGGGTGGTCGAAAAATTCAATTATAGTTAAGATCCTTTGGCCGCAAGAAAATTCCATGAAGTTTGCCCATGAATGCAAAAAAACTCACGATATACCCTAAGGGGAAAATACGTTGAGAACAGTATATTTTAAACACACCACAACATATTACATAATGAATTTGCACATAAATGAAACAAAATAGCCTTTACAATAAAACTAAGGGAATTAATATCAGGGCTGAAGGAATATCCCAGCAAAATGTATCTCGTGGCACACGAATATCAAATATCCTGAGAATACACGAATATCAAATATCCAGGAAAGTCATGAAAAGCCAATATTAGTCGGCGTGGGAGTCTATGCTCTGACCAAGTGCCTTCCTCTATAAATATTGCTCGACTACGTCATATTCTATAAGCTATCTTTCCCCACAGCTTTTCAATGGACGACCTATGCGATCAAAGACCTAATAAAAGGAACGAAAAAAAAACCTGCATCATAAATCCCACGCTATTTGAGCGTTCGCAAAACCTGCACACGAGGCCTAGTCAAAGTTATAGTACAGCATCTAAAGCCAAACAAACTCAATCGGCAAAAATGCTCGAAGGCATTTTTACTAAAATTTCACTTTTGAACTTTGCAATGTAAATTATGTGTGAAATATTCCAACTATTCCAGATAAACAAGCTCCCAATGCACGCATGATGGTACATTGAATGTATGTTTACATGATCATACATTCAAACGTAGAAATGAAGTTCTAGTTCCAGAAATATATATTCCAACGTGGAATTCTCTTTCACTATACCACACGACCAATGAATATGTCACCTTAGAGTATTTCATATCAAAACTAACGAAAGAATTTTAAGAATCACCTAGTAGTTTTTAGTTCTGCAATACTTAGATTAAAATTTAAAATAATATTTTTTGCGCATGAGAAAGAATTTACGTATTTACCTGTAGATAAATTTTCCATATCACATCGAGTTGATACTAAAAA
Organism: Sympetrum striolatum; assembly: GCA_947579665.1. Lineage (NCBI taxonomy): Eukaryota > Metazoa > Arthropoda > Insecta > Odonata > Libellulidae > Sympetrum > Sympetrum striolatum. Next base: position 47,127,155 of record OX388351.1, on the reverse strand, counting down.
ATACTCAACTTTTCCTCCTCAAAAATAACAATGACGCACATTAAAGGTTGATAATTTTATGCCATGAATAGAAAAAAATGTTTTTTCTCTGACACCTTATTTGAAGGACGAAACAAATATGCAGTTAAACAAAAACAATTTCAAATTATATGTATAACATATAATTCAAATGCTCTTCCTATAAGAAATTTAAGTATTGCATATGTTTAAATTTATATCTGGTAGGTTTCTTAAAAGCTCTTTTTACATTTACCTACCAAGTGGTATAATTGTCAATTTTTATGTACCTTATATCTAAAATTTTGCAAGGACTCTCTGTCAGACACGATATTCAAAAGACTCAATGATGGGCATGGTTTTTAAATACGGTTTTATTATAAATAAAATTGATTCCGTCTTGGAACTGTAAAATACCATCTTAACAAAAATGAAAAATCTGATGTGGCCAGCACATGACTTTCTCCATATATATAAGATGTAAATATTTATCTACCGCAGTAATTCCGAACTCTATATTCAATCTAGATATGGAAGATAAGTGATTAATTTCTTTCATATTATCTTTTACGTCATAAACATTATAAATAATGTTTTTCGGGATATGTTCGATGAAAAACGATGAAATTGGCCTTAAGCCCCAGCGCCCAGAGCGCCCACAACGTACATAATCAGGAACTTCCGGTTCATCAGTATTTCACAAATAACTCCTACACAATCAGTGATAAAAAAATATGTTTCGTACAAAAGTTATAGTAAATTACATTTGCTAAAACTTTTATAAATAATAGTATATACCTAAATATCATATTTATGGAGATATTTTGAATACCGGAAATGAGCAGTGAAGACTGAAGCTCAACTTCTGGTTAACTGATTTACTCCAAAAACTAATCAACTCTAACGACATCATCCAAAATACTATATATGAAATTTGGTGTTGATCCGACGAATAGTTTTCATGATAGAGCGCCCACAAAGTACACAATCAGCTACTTCCGGTTTATAAGTATTTCACGACTAACTCCTAATCAACCGGTGATACAAAAATATGTTAAATACAAAAGTTATAGTAAATTACATTTTCTAAAACTTTTATAAGTAATACAAAATACCTATATATCATATTTATGGAGATATTTTGAAAACCGGAAATGAGCTCTGATGAATAAAGCTCGACTTCCGGTTTACCGATTTACTCCAAAAACTAATCAACTCTGACAGCACACAGGAGAGTACTATATATGAAGTTTGGTATTGATACGACTAATAGTTTTTACGTTAGAGCGCCCACTATCACACACACACATACACAACACACACACACACACACATACACACAGACATTATTCCGAAAATAGTCAAAACGTGTTCTAGGGACCCCAAAACGTGTATTTCCGTTGAAATCTCGAAGTCGATTTTTTTCATGAAAACAATACTTTCTCTATACTTCGTATATGGAGAAAGTAAAAAGAAAGCAATTTTGCAGTTATATTAATGGAAGAAATGTTCTTTCTTTTTTTAGTCTTCGTATTTAATTCTATAATAAACCAAAATATAATCCAGACTAGGAGTGATCGTAATATACTTTAAAATACGCGTGATTTAAACGTGTTTATTTTACTGCTAGATTAAACAATTTGTAGAATTATTATTTTTAATATTCTTAATCTTAATCTTTTTTTAAGTAGAATATATACAAAGGTTATAAAAAATATGAAATATAAAAATTTAACGCCACGCCCTGTCTTTACACATTCCATAAGCTCGTGCGAAAAAGGAAGACTTCCATTTACCGAAAACAAGCTCCGCGGCGAAACAAAGCAGCGCCGCTTAAGCCACCTAATTCGAACCCGATCGCAAAAGACTATGAAGGGAACGAATATCACAATGGAAAACACTGCACAAACAGCCACCGAACCTCTTCCCCGTGTGAAGTTTCCTTCAGATAACAACGGAGCCAATCCCAAGGCAAACAGGACGCGGGAACGAGGACCCCGGTTCTGGACCGGACCTTTTCCTCCTTAATGTTCGTGCTCTTCGTTTTATAAAAAGAAACACATCAGCATCAGAGCTCCTTTGAAGCAAATTTCCAGAGAGAGCGCCTCATTCTACGAGAATTCGCATAATGAAATGACATCTCGGTAAACAAGGCACAAAAGGAAATTCGCTCGATAAAGGGGAAGCTTTCGATTACCCATTCAAACGCCATCTCTTTACTTTTGAGTCTCCTTTCCGAAACTCCTTCGTGTGTGCCTAAAGCAAATAGCAGTTCTCCACGTTTGTACTCAAAAAATATCTTTTATTCGCTCGTGCTTGATGTCTGCAGCGCGAAGGGCTTAAAGCAGCCGAGCACAAAGGCCGTCCTTAAGGAATGCATATATGAGAGAGAGACTTCCATCTATTCAATAAAATATGGTCGTAAAGCTAGAAATTTCTATAAAATGCAGGGTTATATGAAGGGATTTCATCTCTTTCCAATCCCAGTACTAGTAACTCCGAATAGAGTCAAATCTGTGCCATCAATTTGAGATATTTTTTCGTTTTAAAAACCAAAAAAGCACATAAAACGTGAACTGAAAGTTGACCAATTCCAATCGAAACAGGTACTCTTCAGCTTCGGTGAATTTGTTTTGGAGTAGTACGCTAGTTTTTCGTGAATAGTGAGGGTTTTTCCGCAGAGGAAAACTTTTAATACCTACTTATGCAATGAGGAGAACGCCTGACTTCTACTGAGAAAGACCAGCTACAAACTACAACTTATGGTCAAAATCACTTAAGTCGATATGACATTTTTATCATGCTCTATCCGCTGTTTTTCACGCCTAAAAAGGTATCGGACACCCCTAGAAACCGTTAATTCGTACGATCCCATGATGCATATTTGCGGTATTACCACAAGGTTATACATGCATGTAGAAAGAAAGAACATGGTTATGTATTTTGAGCATTAAATTGATCACGACAACACTGTCATCGAAACGTTTCTTCCTCTTAGGAATTTTTTACTGAACAAAGACGGAGTAAAAAACAAGAGCCATGGAGAGATCTTTAAGGAGAGTAAGATATCAATTTTTCCAGGTTATCCACCAAATCCCCAGAGTTATACCTGAGTATTCCAGAAGAACAAAATTCCCTAAATTTTCCAGGTTTTCCAAGATTGCCAGGTTGACAGAGAGTCTGTATATTAATTCATAGTATATTAATTGATAATAACAGTTATTATCAATAAATATATATGCGAAATCTAGTAAATAAATATTAAATAGCAACACGAAACTTCATTACCAACTTCACAATTATTCATCTTGCAGTGATTGTCAAAAGCAAAAGATTTTATCTTATAGTACGACGTGAATGACTTTAATACCTTCCGGAATCCTCAATCAACGTCAACCTAGGAGAATGAAAGCTAAATTACGCTGTAATATTTACATGCATTTCCCAAAAAAAGCCGAAAGAATGGTGATCTACCGTGAGACTTGATATCATGATAAATTATGCAAATGTATACTCGCCTAATGCATTCGTGTCCTGAGTTCTCGGATTTAATCGATCCGGAACAGATTATTTGAAGTTTGATAACGTGCCTTATCTTCCTCGGTGCTTAATGGAGTTTGCAATATTCATAATCACTATGGGAAAAGGTCTTTCAGATGATTGAACCTTTAAAGCGGATACGCTTCCAGTAATGGGAGGGAAAAATTTTATTATTCCTGTTTACGAAGAAAGGAATCCTTTTCATTATCGGTGATAAGAGTTGCGAAGGTTCACGCAGATTTTTAAACATTTCCAAAATTTCTGAATAATATCTCAAAAGTGAATATAAGCTGCATGATGGATATTTTTTCTATCAGCATGATATCAATTTCATCATTACATACATAGGTATTCTACCTTTCTGTAAGTTCGCGTTCATTAAAAATCCTTTACCAAATGCCATCACCTTCGTTTTTTGTAGCTAAACCCATCTTTTATTTCACCAAACGACTCCTGCCTCTGTCTCCCTCTGTGATTTCCCTTATACATTATTTTCCATTTCTTTCTTTATTAGCCTCCTCTTCTTAATATTTGATCCACCCATTTCCTTTGTGAATGCTTAATCATTTCAATTAAGATCCTCTCTTCCCTAAAATTCTCCTGCACTTCCTTGCTTGTTTTCCTATCCACCTAGTTTACATTTTCTTCTCTACACTGTGTCCACATCTGCAAGACCACCAAACGTTTGACCTCCTTTTTACTTTCTCCATATACGAAGTATAGAGAAAGTATTGTTTTCATGAAAAAATTCGAATTCGAGATTTCAACGGAAATACATGTTTGGGGTCCCTAGAACACGTTTTGACCATTTTCGGAATGATGTCTGTGTGTATGTGTGTGTGTGTGTGTGTGTGTGTGTGTGTGTATGTGTGTGTGTGATAGTGGACGCTCTAACGTGAAAACTATTGGTCGTATCAACACCAAACTTCATATATAGTACTGTGGTGTGTGCTGTCAGAGTTGATTAGATTTTGGAGTAAATCAGTCAACCGGAAGTTGAGCTTTATTCATTAAAGCTCATTTCCGGTTTTCAAAATATCTCCATAAATATGATATATACGTCTATTGTATTACTTATAAAAGTTTTAGATAATGTAATTTACTATAACTTTTGTATTTAATATATATTTGTATCACCGGTTGATTAGGAGTTATTCGTGAAATACTGATAAACCGAAAGAAGATGATTATGTACTTTGTGGGCGCTCTTACATGAAAACTGTTTGGCGGATCAACACCAAATTTCATATGTAGTACTTCTATTACAGTCTTTAGAGTTGATTAGTTTTTGGAGTAAATCGGTTGACCGGAAGTTGAGCTTCATTCTTCAAAGCTCATTTCCGGTTTTCAAAATATCTCCATAAATATGATATTTAGGTATATACTATTATTTAAAAAGGTTTTAGAAAATAAAATTTACTATAACTTTTGTATGAAACATATTTTCGTATCACTGATTGTTTAGGAGTTATTCCTGAAATACTGATAAACCGGAAGTTGCTGATTATGTACTTTGTGGGCGCTCTGGGCTCTATGGGCGAAAGGCCAGTTTCATCGTTTTTCATCGATCATGTCCCGAAAAACATTATTTATAATGTTTAGAGTTCGAAATTACTGCCGTAGATAAGTATTTACATCTTATATATGGAGAAAGTCATGTGCTGGCCACATCAGATTTTTTATTACTGTCCGCGTTTCACACTCCACATTAAGAATTTCACCAATTTTTCCCGATTCCATTAACTAGCACTCTTCTCATCAATACCCTTCGCTTCCTGAAGGCTTCATAGGCCAAAGCTATCCTTTTACGGACCCCATACTTGCTTCTTTCGTTCCAAGAGTACTTCCCCTGTAAGGGAATTTAACCGCCTACTCTAGTTTTTATTTTATCTACGCAATTTGAATATCACAGAAACGGTGGAAAAACAAAATCCATGATGCAAAAAAAATCAAGCGTAGGATTAAGGAACAACTAGCAGAAAATTTTGCAAATTTTTGAGATATTCGTCGTAAAAATCATATCATTTTCAGGGCGATTCGGGGCATAGTACTTTTCAAAGGCATTTTTTTCTTGTTACTGGTATCGGAGAAATTCCACGAAATCCGAAATACGACAGTCAGTGAGTGAAATTTTTAAAAAATAAATGACGTAGTAAGAAAGGCGTGGAATTAGACCAAAAAGACCATTAAGCTAGCGAAAAGAGGTAAAAAATGAGATCTCCGTAAGTGTAAAGATAACACTGCCTCTAAAAAATGTCTCGAATTAGATTTTGTCCACGTTTTAAGATTTTTGAGATATGATTTCTAATTGATTAAGATTTCAGATTTAACTTAACTCGAGAATTTTTATTACCACGATTATTAGTGCTTTCGTTCCATAGTAAATATTATGTTGCATTCTCTTTAGACATTTTCTGGCTACCTTAATTAGGTATTACTGCCTTTTGAAAAATAAACGCATATATTTTACTAGTTTAATGTTCGATACAAAGGGACATGAGCAAGAACTATTGAGAGATATTATTAAATTTATTACAGTTACTTGTGTCACTGTCATACGAAAGTAAAATATCTATTTATATTTTTATTAGCATTTCCGTCTCACATTGAGTGAAGGGTACGAAAACGAACGACGTGTTTTCATTGATTTTGATAACCAAAGTAATTACTAAGGTCAACGTGTTTATTTAATTACGACTATCGAATGAGATATCACGTGCTACATGCTAATCACATGATAAGCTGTTCCACATATGCTGTTAAATACAACCAGCTTAAGAAAAATTAACATTTTATTAATTTTAATTGAGAGAAAAACTGAAAGTCGCAATATAATTTAATGCTAAGATTTGTAACATATTAAGTTGCTTCTAAAAATAATCATAAACTAAATAAGCATAAAATGCGTAGTTGCCGCTCACATTATATTTCAAACAAATTGGCAAAATTATGGTTCAATATCCTATAAATGACGATGACGATCCTATCGATGACGATTATCCTATCGATGACGATCCTGTAAATAACGACTTACGATTTATTACCGTTTGATAAATTTAAATTCAAAATACACTTTTTAATGATATTTGATGTAATTTTTACTGCCCGTAAAACTTTATACTGGTAATAAAAACATCAAAGAAATATTTCGAGCAAATCGATGTCCTCCGTTTTTCAAACGGCTACCCATCCGCGTTAAGCCTTTGGAAGAGTTTGACATTTTCCACTCGTGTGAAATTGGCTGCCATTACGCCGCCAATCCATCCATCTATCCCGTTACCTGTGTGAGGTAGGCCACAATGTCCGATCCCGGAAAGTTGGATGCGTCGACCACCCATCGACACCTGAACGGAACGGGAAATGGCCCCGGGAAGCCCGGCGTCTGCAATACTCCGCGGGAGCCCCTCGCCACGCCTCCGCACGTTATCACTTCAACGGCCTCCGGAGGCTGGTCTCGCATCATCGCAGTTGGTTTGGAGGAGCCCCAAGAGGACGGCATCGATTCTGTGGGCGCTGAAAGGATAAAAATCGAGGGAAATCAAGGGAGGGTTCGTGCTCTTCGACATGTTTAGAAACACAGATATACCGATGTAACTATTCTACGGCACACTTGCAATTCTGAAGAAACGTGCCAAATCTCATAGCAGATTTTTAGTTCCCAATATCCTCACGACTCATCAATTGCACAAAAATTGACGAACGTATATGACCATGCTTTCTCCAGTAAATACAATAAATCGGGAATTGAACCCGAGACCTTGTAATTAGTAAGCTTGCAAGATAAGCATTCCGCCAAAAATGTCGAAAAGTTTAGAATAAAAGGAGTGAAAATTGTATGTACCCACTACTTTTCTCTAAACACGGAACTGATCGATCAGAATACATCACCTTTAAGAAGTGATCCACACCCAAATTATTTTCTTGAGTACGTGCTTTATTTAAATTATACTGCAATATTGACGAACTACGATATTAATCTAGCTTTATATGATCCCTCACTGTTGATAATTTTGAAATAGTAGTGATTCCACTTTATCCAATTTAAAATATTCATATCAAAACACATTTAGTCAATTACTTTTGTTGAATAAAAAAATGACAGTTTTCTTCAGATGTAATCGATGGCGTAAAATGTCGGAAAAGCTCATTCTTGAAATAGTGGCTGATATTATATTAACCCATGAATATACATTCGGAACTAATGATTTTGAATTATCGTAATTAATGACATTTATCAGATATATATAATAAGGGTATTTGATGAGATGATTGTGACTAATTTTCTCGTGGATAACACGGTATGTAATCTACGGCACAAGACTTGAATTTCGCATATTAATGATTGCAGACGAAAACCGCGTTCTAACGACCCTAAATCACGTAGGAATAGTTTTTGCGATCCAATGATGAAGAGAGAGAGAGAGAGAGAGAGCCTTTCAACCAACATTATCTTCCGATTAAGTTTTTACGGATAGAAGTAAAATTGGTCTACTGTATAGTACTACTATAATCATACTACGAGGTTTTACTTCGCACTTACATCTAACAGATTTGCATTATTACCAATAAGCACACTACAGTAGCCCTAATTGTCAATTACTTACTGTTAATACATTACAACTAACCCAACACGTGGTAAAACCTCAAAATATGGGAAAGACATGACAAAGACAAATGACAAAGAATGAATACGAGAAAGTGACTCGAAGCAAACTCAATCCGAGATAAGACCTTCGATATCGGAAAAAAGAGAAAGATACAGATTAAGTCTCTATCCTTAATAGGAGACAGAACCCGATCTTAAGAACCAAATAAGCCGATTCTAAGGTGCAGTCAAAAGCGACTTCTTCAAAGTAAGTTCATCTTTAATGCAATACTGGCTCATATCTGATTAAAAATGATAACACATAATTATTATTATTAAATCAATTGCAATTAAGTCGAAGCCTGGGAGCAATATTGTCATCAATGATCGTAATTCATCTTTTATATATTGTATTTATAAATAATCTCCCAATACAAATCCTGGCAGAACCAATTTTGTGAAAAAGCAGGGTATCTCACTTAAATAATTATTCATTCATTTTAAAGAGGAAACCCCACGTTACCAATGCACATGAATAATTTATGAATCGTCAGTCATAATAATCAATTATTTACAATTATAAAGTAGTATAGTATCAACAGTGTAGCACAAATATAATTATTATATGACGTTTTTCTGTAAATATGTGATCCTACGAATGTATGTTATTAACGATAAACACATTTCAATAACTTTTGTTTTCAGTTACTTTCAATTAATACATTATAACTACACAAACACATCTTACAGCCTTAAAATAAGGAAGTTATAATAAAAAAGAAAGAGTAAGAAAAGTAAGTCAAAGCAAATTCATCTCCACCTAAGATCTACAATATCGAATAAGGAAAGGATACGAATTAAGTCTTCTTAGAAGATAGAATATGAACTAAAGAACCACACGAGCTGAATTTAAGATGCATTAGAGAGCGACTTCCTCAATGCGAGTTTGCGACCGAATTAAGCTGAACTGTAACGCGACACGAGCGTAAAAATAGTCCGAAAAAGAACTCATTACTGCTCCTCGTAACGATGTATTCGTTCCGAGAATCGTCCTTAAATTATTTTTGATCCATTTCTGTCTGACCCGGTTATTCCCTGGGAAGCGTTTTTCCGCGCCATTAAATCCTGGCATGCCACTTGGCCAGAAAAAAACGATAGTAATGCTAATGCGACTTTTTCCTGTTCAGTAGTTCCACCGACGTCACACAAACACTTATTCTCTTTTCTCATCCGGAGAGAATGAGTACCCGCTCTATGGAAATTATTTCCACCCGTCCTGTAACAACCGCTATAGTAGACCTTCAGGATGCCCTAGAAAATCCCTGCCGGTGGGAGATCCTATTTTTCACTCTTAAAGCTGTTTTTGTAAACATCGTTTGGCTCACGGTCATTCTTTTGATATTCCTGGAATGAAACTATCATTTTACATTTCATGTAACCTTAATGGCTTTTGTATGGATTTAAATCCTTGCCTTTTAAGACTTATTTATGTACTTGAAAAAAATTTATATTGTTAATTCATCTATCTGTAAGCAAAGTCCACGTAAGTCGGCTATAACCTCAAACTCTTAGGAGAAGCAAGATAATGAGTGAAATAGTTATCCGTTGCTTCCACATTTAAGTTATGATAGTAGGTACCAATGGATAACCCCCATAAGAGCATCATATGGAACTTATGGGCAAAACGATTCATTAGATCCAGGAAAAAGTAAATTGATTGCCATGCAGCTTTAGTAATACTTCCTCACCTTCTGCACACAAGATTGTTGCAGAGGTCAACCAACGGGTCAATTTTCCCCCATTCTGTACCAAAGGACAAAGAAAAATATTCCATCCATTCCATCAAAAAAATAAACTGCATTGCATCTTTACTTAAGAAAGTCTAACTTAGAAAATGAATATTTGGGATTTTTCAATAGATTCGAATGTAATACGATAAACCTAAAGATAGTCAGTAACACATATCTTTTTCTCGTATATCTTGTCCTTCAGAATATGAACGTAATTATACAGTGGACAAGTACGGAGGAGTCTATGATTGGCATATTCAGGAAAAATTTAAACTAATGTGCAATATGCTGAATCATTTGAACTAAAGGTGATTCCACGACTTCACGTCGATTTCGTTAGAAATATAAGCAGTATTAATGAGGCAGTTGATTAAGCTGGAATCATGCTTGGTAATTCAACAGGAAGATTACAGATATTTACTTTAAATATAAAAGGTATCTTAAATGCAAAGATGCTCGAAGACTTTCCACAAACTATAGCAAATATTTAGTTATTTCATCGAATAAATTTACAAATGACCTCTTTTGTACCTCGTTCTTAAAGACATACTGATAACAACAAATTATGAGTGATTTTATAGAATAAGACTGGAAATAAATTAAAATCCAATACCTCAAAGGAGACTTACATGCTTCAAACACATCAAACACATTTCCTTACAAGGAAAGGTTTGAGAAGCAATCCTTGAATTAATTTAAAGGAGAGTCAAACGAGGAATGGTATTTCTTATTTATTCGAGATGAAAAGTCTTCACCTCAAGAATAAATACTTAATATTCACGGTTACCAAAGTATGAGATAATATCTTTGATGTTCTTTCCATCGTCCTTCCTCCACCTTGAGAATTCTTTACCGAATTCCCTTTCCTGCGATATTAAAAATTGCCTCGTGAGAAGCTTTGCCATAACGTAATATTCTCCGCTATAAAAGCATTTGGGGAAGGATCTATATAAGAATTTACGCTGTGGAAAACCGGCGGAAGGAACCCGTATCACGAAAGAATTTCGCATAAAATAATTCTGCGGAATTATTCCGCGATGTTCCGGCGTTGAATGCTCAAGCAGTCGTGACATTGATTGATTAACGCTCCCTCTTTCGGAAATCTGAGCAACAGTTTAAGGTCAACTTAAAAATAGGTCCTCATGATGACGTGCAAACGCAATTTTCTTGAAAAATGCAACGATTAATTTTGTAGGAGTTTATCCATAAGATAGACAATAATAGTCAAAGTATGATAAAATTTGAGAAAATAAAAGAGAAAATGTGCGCTCTTGCAAAGATGAATAATAAACTATTGAAGACATTAAGGTTTCAGGATTATTTATACCATTACTTAAATTTGTAAGATTTTTTTGTCAATCAACCCATACTCAATCGATCACAGTGCTATTCAACAAGAATATTCTTGTTCCATTAAGATACTATTAATTGAATTATTATTTCTTTTACAGATTGATAAGAACGAATAATCACCTTAAGAAGCAAGAAAGTATCCAATAAAGAAAGAGCATTAATAAAATGTTATGTTAGCAGTTAACGTGCGTGGTGATTTCTAAGTATTTGCATTATTTTTATGAAAATTACTAAATATTTTGATAAGAAGGAATACCAAACAATATAAGAGACCAATTATAATGCTAGGAATCATTTCTTTCTTGTATCCAAAGTTCACAAGAATTACGACGAAAGAGAATTCAAGTATTAGTGTTACCTAAGTTATAAAAAATATAAAACAGAAATTGATGAATACTTTAAGGGGAAAAGATATTATCTCGAGAAATTAGTAAAAAGGGTATTATTAAAATATATGAATTCGGAGTTGTAATTTCATTACAGTAATATCTAAATGATCCTTTGGCTGAATACTTATTCTCTTCTCTTTCTTTTTCTTTTTTTGCTAGTTCTGTTTAGCACGTTGGAGTTGATTGTTCATTTTTATCAAATGAAACTGTAATACTATTTTACGGGGTATCCTTACATAAATTAAGTGAATTATACAAATATCAATAAATAACTCTCTGCAATCTTTATGTAATCTAAGGTGTATCAAAATATTGCTTATGATTGCAGGATTTGGGCCAAACTTGTAAGCTCATCTGATTCCAGGCTGCTTAACAACAAATAGATTAATTGTCCCTCTCTTTGATATTAATTGCCTGCCGACAGGCAATAAGCCAGGCAGAACATTATTTCAAATCTTGTATACATAAATAATAATAACTGCGACGTCACATACGGTTCTTATGACGCGATAATGCTCGACTGCAGTGACCTCTCCCTGATATTTGCAGCAGCTCTCTTCGCATCACTCGGGGCCAGTAATTCTTGAAGGAGCGCTTAAGAGCGGCCGTTTCTCTGCGAGATGCGTGACGGTTAATTTCTTTACGGCGTTGTTTGGAGATAATTACACCGGCGCGCGCGAGGGGGCGGATGGTTGTTACCGGAGGAACTTTCACTCCGGGGACGAAAATATTTCGCGCGGATTTCAGCGACTTCTCCTTCCTTTGGAAGTTCATTCATCCTACAAAAGGAGTCCTTAATCCCTAGGAATGGATCTGGGGCGCCCCACCGATTCACCATCCATGCACTCTCACAAGATCAAATGGGAGAGGGATTAAAAAATGACTGCGCAATGAGGATAAGCTGCAAAGATTTGTAGAGGAGATTACTAAAGAAAGGGTAGCGTCGCAAATGAGAGTCGCATTATCCATTAATCGCTGTGATGATCAAAGGAGGTGTTTGCCGCGCGGAAAGCTGTGATAATAAGAAGTAACGACTCCAATGAGGAGTCTGGAATTACTTCCCATTCCCTCGTTAAACTCTCTATTTGTGCCAATGTTCCAAGTCACATTACCCTACGTCACAAGCTGATAGCTTTAGATGGGTTTTAGGTTTCATGGAATTCCGAACTATAAAATTACGTCTTAACCTTCAAACCTCAACTTCTTAACAATAATATATATTCTAAACTAATTATTATATCTTAGTCTTATTCGCATCCCTTAATGGAATTAGCTGATAACTAGCAATAGTGATTGTGAATTTGCTATAGTCGCTGCTTTACACAGATATACCTAACGCCAACCATTACCACTTAAAATCAAACACACTAACAACCAGAATTAGAGGTTTGAAACCTCCAAAAGCAGTCTTTGTCGGCGTTCCTCCTCTTACTTCCCTGTAGTCGGATAAGCAAGAAAGAAATGCCGGACTATGATTGTACCCAAAGCACTTTTCAATAGCAATGCTACCGTCCTCAGGGGTCTTAAAATACCTATTATTTATTATATTTATGACCCCTTAGGACGGTAGCATTTGCTATTGAAAAGTGCTTTGGATACAATTATAGTGCGGCATTCCTTTCTTGCTTTATCCGACTACCGGGAATTAGGGGGAGAAACACCGGTAAATACGGCTTTTGGAGACTTTAAACCTGTAATTCATCAATAGCCGTGTTCAAATATTTCTTTCTTTACACTAACAACCAGAAATATCATACATGTACATAATTGACGGGACTGCAGCCCGAGACGGTTGCATGCAGACTAAAATAAAATTAAATGTATTATTCATCACTATGTGACAACCGACATGAAACTGGCAAGGTAGGATCAATTCCATCACTTGGCGGAACTGAATCTTAAACTCATAAGATAAAACAAACAATTACTTTTTTCCACGAATTAAAAAAGCTCACGACCGGCTTCAATTCTGCAACGTCTTCCCTTCAGGTTTGAGAAGAAGAGCATTTCAAGCAGTTTTTTTATTTTCGGAATAAAAGAATATTTTATTTAATTTTACTGTCGTTAGAAAGGTCAATTGTCACCGCAGTGAGTTTCCATGCATTAAGAAGGGAGACACGACACAACTGAATTTCTTTATTACAAAATTATCCATTAATTTAGAATAGTGACTTAATATACTGAAAAATATTTAGCCTTCTCAGGAATCAGGGTTCTATTGACCTGTCAGCTGAGAAATGAAACTTACAGTGAGTTGAGACGCGTACTTTAATGCTATTTGGCCGCAGAAATAATTTTCTTTATATTTATCAATCCCTCTCATAAAGCAAAACGCCAATTTACAGTGAAGTAATAACAAAAACAATAAACGAACACATATCAACATTCTCTAACCAGAAAAATCTGAATATCCGGGATTCGGATCCGGAAGGTTGGAGCTTTATGATGTAGGTATACTAGCTACTCTACCACCGCGTCCGGTAATTTTAAATAATTGATTAATTTAAAAGTATTTCACTTATACTATGAATTTCTTCGATCTCTTCCAGTAGATATCTATGAAATAAATTAACAAAGAATTTTGTAACGTTTCATCCACTAGAAAAAACCTTTTAATTTGTAATTTAAGTCACTGGATTGTACAGAATACGTACATTTACACTCAGAATAAGTAAAGAAACTCAAAAGTATATAGGTCAACTGAATGTTTGACCTTGATACTCCACCTTATTTCACATCCTTATTCATATACACCTTGCAGAAGCTTTTTGTCATACTTATAGTTCTTTCTTCCATTTTAATGCGTGGCACAGCATGAAATAAGGACCCCCATCTCCTATTTAGCTCCATCTTTCATTATCTGCAACATTGCCGTGCCCTGTAACATTCCTTCCCTGCATGTTTGTATTCAACACGTTCGGGTCAAAAGTCTCCAACACCAAGTCCAACTTGTATGTACTATGTTACACATGCACGTGACTTCACGTCCGAATAGCTAATACCGCTGGTAAATGGGTTAGCGTACCTAAATCTGAGACCATATATTTGGATTAAAGATCACGGTTTCTTTTGGCCGAAGTCAAAAAGCGTAATGGGCCAGTGAAGAATATACAGTAGTTTTAAAATATGAATTTAGACGCCGATAGTTACGTAATACATTTAAGACCTATATTTTTTATCTATCTATTCGAAATAATCCTAGCAGGTTATCTTTATTAAAGGGAGTGGGATGCAAAATATTTTCATGTAAAAGCGCAAAAGTTTGAAATTAACTTTATATTTAATATCTTAATTTATTCATGCATGCAATTATGCGGACTCTAAAAGGAAAAGGAATTATAAAAAATGGCTTTTCCATATAATTTGAAGGGTTTGAATTGTGTGGGCTAAAAATCGTGAGAAACCAAAGAAATTAAGTAAAATTCTTCATCTTACGCACAATGAACAGAGTAATAAATATTTCCGTTTTTAATATGAAAAGTTTAACTATTTGCCTAATTTAAAATTAATACAAATTATATTTCGGTCGAAATGTATCAAGCTTTGCCATAAGATACTTTGCCCAAAGGGCAAAAAACAAATTGAGAATTGAGTGCAGATATACGAAAAAACATATAAAAACCAAACTAAATTTAGGATGAAAAATTCAACAATTGCTAAACATAACTTCGATTTTTTTCGTGAAACGATGGCCAAGAAGTGACTTTGAACTATAATGTGTGTATAAAATGACGTACATGTATCGTAAGTGTACAGAGACCGGAATGCGAAACCAGAATTTGCGAGGGGCTGCTCAAAACCATGAGCAAACAATAATGTTTTGTATTTTCTTCTTATTTTAGATTAAAGAAATAATTCAACCAATTTCCAATAACATTATACTGTACCTAATATTATGTCAGGAGTCCTAAGGGACCAGAAAGCAAAGGAAGCATTAGCCACTGAATTTTTATAATCATAGTGAGTCCAATTTATCAAATATGTTCTTTGATAACTTTTATACTACGAACTCCAGCATTTCGAAAATTTGCTCCTCCGATTAAAAAACAATTGTGGAATAAAACAAATGTACCAAACTCACGCTTTAAAGATATTCGTTGTTATCTAGATTGATCCTTTTAACATTCCCGTAAATTTGAGCGATTTTGAAAGTAAAGGCAGACTGAATAAGATTTTAATTTAAACGAAATATTGCAATAAAAATTAGCAGCTACCCATGTTTTACCAAATAAATTTTATCTACACAAAGTGTTCTCAAACGGAGCATCTATATTTCTTGTCAGCCTTGTATGTAATAAGTGAAGAACAAGGTACCCTGAGAGACTTATAACCCCAAGAGGCCATGTGACATTGCAAAAGGTCAATATGAGGTCGAAGGTTGATTGGGGATCGAAAGAGAAAGCTACTCAAAATCAAATGCATAAGTTTCGCCCTTACATCGAAGAAACTTACAAGGTAGTTCACCTTAGTAAATATAAAATGATTAGATAAAAATACCTTGTGGCACATACATCTAGTAGTGACCTTAAAAGGTCATCGTTAGGTCAAGAAATGCCAAATAAAGCGGCAGAGGAAGCTTATGAAGTAAATCACCGTTAATTGACTTTTGGTAAAACCGCTAATTAAAACTTTGCTAATGCAAATGAGCAATCCTTCGCAAATACCTAGTATATAATTAGTAGCTTATTATATTTCACAATACAAATTTCTTAGATGCACACCAGAATAGAATAATACTAAAACATACGTACTAAATCTAAAGCAAGTTATACACATTTAATAAATATCCCAAGAAATCTAATAAGCGTCCTTTTGGTCATTTCCAAATGCATATCAATTAAATGAAGTAAAACACTCCAATTACTCCATTATTTGACTTGAATATTTTACTCGATGATAATGCTTGGGTTAAAATAATGTATGTTCAGTTGATGATGTTGAATCAGATCAAGTTGAAAATGTTTCTAATTTAAATTATTTAAAATAAACAACGCTATAGAGAAAACTAATTAGGTTATCTCGTATCCGGTTTGAATTAAAATTGCGTTCTTTTATTTTTTCTTTCAATTAATTTACATTTAGATGATTGATCATTTTCAGTCATTATGAATTGAACGTTTTTCTGGTTTCGGTATATTGACCAATTCTCAAATTAATTGCTTCCCCTAGTTGAGCAGTCTGATTTTATATTTCTTTAAACGGAATGGACCGATCGACCGGCATCATAAAGTCAACAATATCCTCGGCGAGAAACACTTATTTTCCATTGGTCTGCAGATAATTGAAATGTGGAATGGGGAGTCCCTCCGCTTTGCATAGCACCCTGGGAAAGAGACGAGCGGCTATTGCATTCCGTCAAATTGAAAAGTGAGTTTCGATTTCGGCCGACATGAGATTATTCTTAACTAATCTCTCTTCGCCGAATCCAGAATGATTTAAGCGCTCGACGCCACCGTTAAAAACGGCATATCGCAGCCAGAATATCTTTGCACTTTTCCGGACTTCTCTTTCAAATTTATTTTAAAGCTCCAATTGGGGCAATATATGGATATAGTACCGATGTGTATACAGAGAGATACTAGGTTAATTGAAGTCTCACCGATTCCATAAATGTGCGGGTTTCCGAACAAGATATTATCTTTGAGCATGGTACTGTGCGAGTTTAATTTCAATGAAAAGAAGAGAAAAAAATGATATTACTGTGACTCGAACCCAGGTCTACCACTTGCTGGGTAGGTATTCTGACCGTTAAATTACTTCGCTGCGTAAATTTTGCTCATTTAAGGTTATTTGGAAGTTCTAATTCCGAGTAATATTGCCATTTTTCACTTCTGTTTCTTACGGGTTTCCAGACGATCTGACAACACTGTTTCGCTCAATTAATGACTTACCAACTGGTGAAACTGAGTAAAACTGGCTTCATCCTATGAACAACTGCAGTGATGAAAACATTACAAATTTACAACTACAAAAAATTAAATTATGGCCAAAGAAATAGGCCAGTACCGATCAATCTTATTGATTTTAATTTGTTTGTACTATTACGGAAATTGACTAAAACAATAATATTAACTCTTTAAGAAGTATTTCAATATTCAAAATCAATAAAAAAATCTGATGTAGCCAGCACATGACTTTCTCCACATATAAGGTGTAAATATTTATCTACGACAGTAATTTTGAACTCTATTTCCATCTGAACTTGGAAGATGAGTGATTAATACATATATTATTATCTTTGACGCCACAAACATTATAGATAATGTTTTTCGGGACATGATCGATGAAAAACGATGAAATTGGCCTTTCGCCCATAGAGCCCAGAGCGCCCACTAAGTACATAATCAGCAACGTCCGGTTTATCGGTATTTCACGAATAACGCCTAATCAACCGGTGATACAAAAATATGTTAAATACAAAAGTTATAGTAAATTACATTATCTAAAACTTTTATAAAAAATACAATATACGTATATATCATATTTATGGAGATATTTTGAAAACCGGAAATGAGCTTTGATGAATGAAGCTCGACTTCAGGTATACCGATTTACTCCAAAAACTAATCAACTCTGACAGCACACACCACAGTACTAAATACGAAGTTTGGTATTGATACGACCAATAGTTTTCACGTTAGAGCGCCCACTATCACACACACACACACATATACAGACACACACACACACACAGACATCATTCTGAAAATGGTCAAAACGTGTTCTAGGAACCCCAAAACGCGTATGTCCGTTGAAATCTCGAATTCGAATTTTTTCATGAAAACAATATTTCGTATATGGAGAAAGTAAAAAACAATCCATCTATTACCACTGTCCATAACAGCATGCAATGATTCAAGAAATCGATCCTGGAAAGTTTTAAAGCCCTAAGAAGGACGCAGATCTTCACTTTTCTGCATATAATCGGATTTAAATCCGAAAGATCTTTTATCCTACTTTCAATACCGTTATAAAGCCGGCTACTTGAAAGAAAAACATCAACGACTGCATGACCCGTGGTCAATCCGATATAGAATAGACGGGAAAATCCCCGTTATCGGTAATCACAAGGCAAAGCTCAGATACGGATACGATAAACTAAACAATCCGATTTAAAATGTTCTTTGATGTATCAGTGACGTCACGGGGAAACGCTGCATGACTCGCACATTCATTAGCGCCTAATCCTCGACTTTCCGACAGACGCCAAATCGGACTTCGCCAATTTGGGGTGCTCTTCACCCTCCGTCTGAAGGACCGCCTCCCAGCAGGTATAGCAAGTCGCTCCTCCAGCCGCTCTAACTTGATGGCGAGGATTCCACTCCGCCAAGTTGATAAGCGGACCTCTTTACGAGGCCTAATTGCAGGCCGCACTCCTCTTAACACTTTCCCCTAATCGTCCTTTGGCGGCCTTTCCGACAGCTCCGCTTAGTCCCGGTGTAATTTGCTTCAGGCGACTGTAACACGCCCCGAAGTTCGCCCTTGAAGCATTTCAGCATTACGTTGTATAACTGGCTATGCTCAACCGATGAATTGAGCCACGGTGTATACAGAACTGATAACGTTATTCATTACCAAGGGATCAAATCTACCCAAATTACTTGTATATGGGCTCTGTACTTAAATTTAAATTTAAGTAAATTTATTCCATCTTAAAGAGAATACAAACTAAATATAAAAAAATTTATTCAACATTGTGATGGAATTAGGTACCCCACAGGTAAAACCTGTTTCGGGGTTACCATCAAACTAAAATACACGGATGGCTGGTGCTGATACATAAAAAAAACATAAAAAAATGTAAGTGGTTTAACAAAAAAGAAAGAATACGTTTGTGTGTTCTTTACACTTGTTCTTAAAGAAAAAAGTAATACCTGTATTATCATATTAAAAAATATATCAACATTTTCATTTGATAATAACCACGACTTGACTAACTGAAGAAACTTGTAACAACGTTTCTCATTTTACTTCTTTAGGCAAAAAATTAAAAATTGTTGGTCCCATATAAACAAAAGAACTTTTTAATATAGTCAATTTCGGTTTAATTAAATGTACAATCCCTTTTCTTAAATTATAATGAATTGAACTATCAGAGATAGTTGGCTTATTTCCACTCATGACAAAAAGTAAGGTATAATTAGGAAGGAGTTACTGTAATCTTTACTATAACTCCATCATTCACGGTGTTTGTAGAATTAATAACGTTGTTTGTTACCAAGAGATCGAATCTGCCCAAATTTCATCCTCAAGCGATATTATACGCATATTTAGGCCCCGTATTATAATGTACGATTAGCATGGAATTTAACAGTAATTTTCACTTTAATTCTGACAAACCGTGTTGTAGTCGATAAATATCGATTATAACACGATTTATAGAAGGATTATAATCCTTCGCTGGTAATCAACATTATTAACCTAGGTGTAAGCAAGTTCCAGACCGAAGCCGTATTGCAATGTCCAAAATATTTTAATTAAATTGTTAGTAAATGCCAGATCGAAGCCCGGTATTACAATGTCCAATCAAATGTGCTTTCAATTAAACTGAAGAACAAACTCAACTGAAATTTCAGGGCATAAGGTATGTCATATATAAAAAAATTATTTGAAGATCATTCTATCTGGCACCCATGTTTTTTTATAATTTAAAATACCAGTGAATATGTGACCATCGTAAAAAACTATGTAACTATATGAATCCATTATAATAATATTTGCTAAAACTACTCGTAAAAAGAAGATTACTTTTAAACAGCATGCTAATTATAAATTGAAATTCCGGGTCTTACTCTATAATAAATTTATACAGCTAAGTAGTTATCATCATTTGCTAGTATGCCGTACGCGGAAAGGTTGCTTGCTATTATGGTTGGTTGTAGATGTAGATACCCACGGATATTCTATGGCGCGGTACTACCACTATCAACTTAAATGTTCAGTAATTGGATAGTAATTCTTAAATAAAAAGGGAACTACTTTCTTATGGCGTAAAGATTGGGCTATGAGCTCAGTTTTGTATGTTACCATAAAAACTTCTCTGAAGAAATATGACGACTTAGTTCCACTTTTTCTTTTCATATCCTATAGTAGAAGAAACCTCGATTATTTTACATTTTAGGTAGTATTTCCCCGGCTTCACTATGGCACGCATAAGCATTTCGTGGCCTTATAAATGGGAGTAACTGAGGCGAGTCTAGATGGCGTCTACCCTTGAGCCAAGAACGTCAACCACGATTAAGTTCGCATCAAATGAGAGACGAAAAAATATAAATTCGCGTCGGAAAGGCACGATAATTAATTCTTTCTACTTCGTTTTGATTGGCAACTCCCTGCAACGAATCTTTTTTGTTTCTTTCAAAGGAGTTTTCCTTTTCATGAAAGGCGGTTGAATACCATCGCCAAGTATTATTTGCAGCCTCATTTTTAAGTTTCACTTCTGGTAAGATTGAATGAGATATGATTTTTCAAGGGATTTCTTCAAGTGGAAAATCCACTCAAAAGTAAGAATAAAACCTAAGGTATGGAATTTCAATGTAAGTAAGCAAATGACAATCCCTAAGTGAACCAGGGAACAACGAAAAGTTAGAAATTCTGGTTTATTTTAAACTTAACTAAACCTTAAATATTGTCTACATAAGGAATGCTTCAGTAGAAATTTTGAAAACCTATGCAATCTTCAATGATGGTACAACTAAATTAACCTTAGAATGTAAAAGCAAAAAGATTTTAAAAAAACTATTACACCAAAATACGCCTTATTGTAATTTTTACCTACTTTGATTAAAACAAAATCGGCACGTAATTAAAAATGTAATACTCCACTGCACCAACGTATTTCTTAAGATAATTTCTGTGAGCCTACTCCTATAAACCCTAAATCCAAACAACTTACAATCACATCTGACTCCCTCCTAAGACTACTTCATTCTGTCGTAGGACACGTTCAGTTTTTGTATAAATTAATGTAAAATAAATATGTAAAAAAAAACTTTTACACGTATAGTATTTCGTCATTTTTCTATTATATTTAGTACTTGCTGATTTGTTTCTAGTTCATATTTTCATACATGGCTACTGTTATTTTTCAACATTGCTCCTTGGATTCAATAGGAAATGTTTGGATCACAGTACCTGAATCGTTTTGATAAATAAGAATATAACCTACTAGTCGGTTAAATTTATTTGAAAATTAGATGCTGAAAACGGAGAAAGAAAATTTTTAAGGAACGAAATTCTTATATTCTCGGGATCAAATTTGAAATTTTTAAACATCATCCAGCCTTATAAATACCAAATTTAAAATTTTAACCAAATATTTGTCAAAAGTAAATGTAATATTTAGTACTTTTTTACATGATTATTTTAGAACCAAAGATAATGTTTAAAAACCTGTTTTACAAGTTCATTTGTGCTAGCCCGAATCATCTGAGATGCACGAGGATACGTGTATCACTACAGCGTACACGATTTTGAATGGCTGCATCTGAAACAAACATTGATCGCGTGCGTCACATAGTAAAATAGTTTCATGAAGGCCAAAGAATTGTACCGAGTTTGTTTGTGGTAGGAGTACAAAACAAAATGGTACGACGAGAGATTATAGAGGATGGTGCAGTGGATGCTGGGTCATATATTCTAAAGCATTTTGTTCGTCAAAGCTTTTTGTTACGTTACAGCATGACCCCATTTTATTAATTTATGAGTTTACTTTCCCAGCAACCATCTACAATTAAGCACGCTTATATTGAAGCCACAATATCCATGGAGCCTTCCACAATTAGAAACACCATTGGCACTACAATCCTAGCGAACATTTTCTCGAGCTTTCTTTCCTAGGATTCTCCGCATTGTCCAGAAATTTTCACCCTTGGAATTTCTCAAGGAAAAAGAAAGCATTGATCCCGGGGAGAAAGAACGAAACAGCCAAGGCCGAGGACGTGTTGATTCCGACAAGCGAGAGAAGGTCGCCAGCGCAGATCTATAAAACCCTCTCCCCTTTTAATTCCGTATTAGCTCGGGTGATCTCGATCCCTCCAGCGCGGAATTTCGGAATTAAAAAGGACAAATGAGGTACGGGAGGCGAAAGGCATATATGCGGCAGAAGGAGATTGGGATAAGAGAAAAATATAAAAGCCTGCTTCGCCGGCAGTCGAGGGGAAAATGTGTCCTGAAAAAGGGAAGTGTTCCGATGGAGAGGTAATCTGTGAGATTAATTGAAAGAGAGGTCGAGTAAAAGAAGGCCAATTGCCGCGGACGCATATTCTATAACAGGGTCCTTGTTAATGTGGGGTTTAGACGAAGATATGTGAATGGGCTTCATAATGGAATTGGGAAATGGAAAGGTCCAGAAAGTCTAAATTCAGGTCAAACCTTGGAAAACAAGTTTACAAGCTAGTTAAGAATCGATCTCTGCAAGCTACATGGACGTAGTATGGTAACAAGCTATGTCAATAGCCAAACAATTTGCATCAGCTAGCGCTTAACGACGTATGCTGGAATGAGACTCCTCATTTACTGAGTCAGTTTGTAAATATGAATGAAGTCTTCGTTAAAAAAGTAAATAAATAGTCATGCATTAGTGTATATTTTATTATATTGTACTACATGAACATAGTATGAAAATAAGCTAGGTTAAAAACCAATAATATCGCATATTTCATCGTTTGATGAAAATCCCGGAATATTTAGAGTATTTTTTCTAAATATTTAAAAATAATAATAACTTCTATAATGGAAACACAAAGATCACAATTACATCCATTTCAATAATTATATCTATTTACATTTGATTCGAACCCGGGACCTTGCCGTTGGAGTGCCAGCTCGCTAACCACTCCGCCACCACTTACGGGTTTTGAGATAAATCTTTGTTGAAAAATAAAGTAATATCCGAAAATTTTGGTATGTATAGTGATTGCATGTGCAGGAAAGACTTGTTCTCAAATTATCAGCTATTTTTAATTATAGGTCACGTGGTTATACGTATGTAAAATATTTTTGTCGTTATTCATCACGTTGACTTCAAAGGAAGTTTCGATGAATCTGATACAGCTATGTGCAAAAAAACTTTAATCCTTAGCCTTATATAGCCCAGGGAATTTAATTTTTTTGCACAAAGCTGTAGATTAAATAACCTTGTGAAACTAATGTGGGAAAACGAAAACAATACGCTCAACCTATATATCTATCCAAGTTATTAAAGCAAGACGATAAATTTTCCTTCGCAAAAACTATCATGGTGAAATGTGTGATGTAAAAAAAGTAACTGAACTGCATTCCAGAACTCATAGATATAAGAAATTTAATAAGGACAATAGTTAAATATTTAGAGTAAGATTTAATTTTTAGCAGATGGAATCCATTTCCAGGATTCCAATTTCTAGTAAAAATCCTAACTTTACAATATTGGAAAAAATTGTGGCGTCCAAATGTGAATCAAAAAGGAAAGAAAAGTAACACAGGTCATCCACGTATTAACTATCGATAAACATCCATGTCATGCAATAAGACAATGAATGTTGATATTGAGTTACGATATTGAAAACTGAGATCAGATAAACCACACTGAAAAATATTTCGAATATTTGCTCCGTGTGATTCTGTGTTACTGCGGATTTGAATTAAATACTAGGCAGCAAAATTCATATTCACAAACACAAATTTTATATGACTGAAAGAATGCAAGCTATGCATGTTTCTCCAGAAAGAAATATTTTCTCCCCGGATTCGAAATAATTTCATTCCATGCCAGTTATTTTAATAAAAATCGTCATTGCTATATTTTACTTCCTGTACACCAAAACTAAAGAATATGACTCTTACATGTTGATGAGGTAATATTCTAGACATGTATAACCCCCCTTTGCTTCCGCAGCATTACGGTAATTATAGTTGATTCAACTGCGGCACTCTACACCTGCGAAAGGCAGCCTGCCTGTATGTATTTCAAAGTATCGTTATTACCGCGTTATATAATGCGTTGACCTGTTTTGAGTGCAATTTTCCGTCACTAGCAGAGCGGCCTCTTCGCTTCCATTGTTACCTTATTATGAAAACATCTGACACGCTACTGGCGCAAGGAGATTAATTTGAATTTATGACCCATGAAAATAACATCCTCTGCATGTTTAAAGTGCGCTATATGAAGACAAAGAGATTCTCATTCTGCACAACCCATTCAACTATAGCTCTAATATAAGTGCGTTGGCTACTTTTATTCTCTCTCAGAAATCCGAGCTGGAATTTATCTCAGCTATTAAAACCTTTGGTTCTTTAAGTATCATTCATAAGGACATAAATCTAGGTTTCCATGGTCAGTTTTCGTGAACTCTGGGAACGATTTTGCCTTCTGGAATAACTTCGTTACTCCATCTTTGGTGTCCCAAACGAAACTATTCGGCCTACTTTCGTGCGGCTTACTCCGAGCCTTATTATTTCTCTCGGAAAACATTAGGTATTCCAGGAGCAACTTCTCACCCATTCTAACTTCCTTATTCGTACATGTATGCCTTCCCTCTGACTAAATTCTGCATACATCATAAATATAGTTAGCAGTGGACTTGAGGATAGCATAGCGTTTTAATTCACTCTATTCATTTCCGTAAACCATTTCTAGTTTCGAATAGATTTACATATATTAGATTAAATACGCAGATTTAAACAGTAATAATACTGCATTTCTATTTGCGTACGAATATGTGAAAATTAAATACCTCTAGTATAGTTCTTGTTATAGCATAATACTTCATAAGATGAATTCTGATTTTACGTCCAGAGTCATTCCAATACCAATATTTTGCTATTAATTCCCATCTATTCATTTACCAGGAACATATAATTATGGCACCAATATTGCTAGGTATCTAAACCAAACTCGTTTTTTATTAGAACAGAACAATTATGAAAGTGACTAAATACACTAAACAGTATGAATAATTAATATGTTTATATTTGCACATTTACAACGTTAAAATATGTTCGCGAAATATCTGTTTCTTCAAAATAGATGGAAATAATTAAATGTGAGTCATGACAGTGGAATGGAGCTGATTTAAGATGATCGATGATTCTGTATGTATTAGTATGTTAGCCGATCACATTCTACAAAAATAGCTAGATTAATGGTCATAGGTTTTATATCTTTGATACGGTGAGAGTGGTCCCAATAGACTAAAATTTCCTAGCTCAGGAAGACCTTACTGCTTAACTCTTCATTACTCAATTGTGGCTTTTATATTTTTAAATTTAGGCATTTGTTGCTATGTTAGATACTTTGTATCGTCAGTATTATTATTACTATACTTGAGATGTTTTTCGTCCGCACAACAACTGCTTGAATTTAGGTAAAACTGTAGAAGAAACAGAATGTGAATACTTCTGTAAGGAACTATTGTGCAAAATAAAATTATTATTATTCTATATCTTTATAGGGATAAAGAACAAAATATAATAATTATTATTATTATTGTGTTCACTTTTCTTACTTTGCATGTTTATTTTCGGACCTGACAATTTGTCACCAAATCACGTACATTTTCATTGTAGTTTTAAGATGTTTCTTACTATAGATGCTATTTTCAGAATGACTGCCTAATGAATAATTATGCGAATATTTTTTTGAAGTTTAATTTTTCAAGATCTGAAGTTATTGGTTGTAAATTCTGTAACCGAAATGACGATTAGTACTATTGTAAATGTTTCTTGTTTTCGTAACTATATTATTCCCTTTGCTAATGGGGTGTGTTTAGTAATTTTTATTCTTTATTTATTTCATTGGCATCAGTTTATCAACATCATTATTAAATATTATCGAACTCCATTTTTATCTTTCCAAACTTGATCAAAATAACGAAATAATGTAAAAGGATCTGCTTCAGTATTCATTTTAGACGGAGTGGTTGCATTAAACACCTTATGAAGCAGAGTAAATAGGAAAAGCCTCAATTTTCTTGCTCTCTCGAGATAAATCATTCCATCGACCTTTGCCAGATATGGGCAAAAAAAGTCTATCCTATCAATTCCGAGGGAAAAGTACCATGATCCAATTGCCGTGACACCTTTGGCGTCCTAACTCCTAGCTCTTTTCTCTCTTGATTAAATTTTTCCCCTTATAATCTCCAAGTAGAGATAAAGTGGCCAGATTCATGATATTGCCAGGAAGGGCTAGCTCAGCGCATCCTCGGATTCATTATTCTTCCACGAAAAAAGGCTAAATTCCGTGTGATTCCCTGCATGCTCTCCTAGGTTCCTTCTTCCAGGCCCTGGATCCGTTCCAACAAAATGAAGGACCTTATATGGGAAAAAAATTCTAAGAACTGAATCACTATGATAACATGGTTGACGAAACATGCATTGAGGAATTCTTTCCCAGTTTTTTTTATAATGCCATTGTGATCATTGGAGCGAAAAAGTAGTCAGCGATTGATGAAGGAAAATTTCAAGAGCTATATCGTAAACATCACGCTTTCTAACGTAAAAATTCCAACGATCCAAGCTTTTACAATTTATTTTCCATTAATCTTAACGTACTTTGATCTAGTCATTTTTACTGATTCCTGTTACCATATCTTGATGTATATTCATATTGAATAACGTGAAATAATTTTGATTTTTCTTTAGATAAAGTATACATTTTATCATACTTAATATCTGGGCTTGTATTAAGCAAATTAGGTATGTATGACACAGGCCAATACCCTCCATCCTGATTGAACTCTATGACCTTTCATTGAAAGTCCCTCCATATACCTGAAATTTAAAATGCTTGAAATTATTGATTTTAAACCTGGTAAAAAGCTTTAAAGTTTACCTGCAATATTATATTAAACTTCTATACAGAATTGTTGAAAATGAAGTCATTCCTAGCTGCGCGAAAAATTAAGAAACTATGGTTTTGAACGCCTGGGGATATAAACCGATTATTATCTCATCGATTGACATACATAAAGGAGAAAATATATCCTGCATTAGATGAGCTATTCAATTTTATTTAAAGCACTATGCCGTTCACTACCTTCGGTCAGGTTATTCATCTTCACGCGAAATTTCACACAAAATACAAAAAGTTGATTTTCTTTTATGGTACAGGATTTACTTCTGAAATTCTTTTAACAGGAAAACAAATTCAACCTCCCAACAATAAGAACGTCGTTGCTCTTTAATGAAATACAAGGTTAACTTCTGAGATTTCTTCAATAAGAAAACAAAGTCAGCCTTCCAACAAGAGAATTATATGCGATTTCATAATTGTTCTCAATGCTTTATGATGTAATCTTTATAAAACTTGATATCCGTATGATATCCAGTTTCAGCAAGAAAGCGTCCACGGGACTTCAAATTAAATCATACAATATTTCTTTATTGCTGACGTAACCTAAAATCTCGATATAAACAGGATTATGGCAGGCTGAAGTCTAATCATGGAAAAATACATTTCGACGAGTGATCCATCACACCGTAATTACCTAATTTATTACGACAGACTCCTTTGAAGCGGCATTTAACCCACTGCCAGATACACCTTCGTTTTCTTCCATCCTCCACACGTCAGTCACCGCATTAAATTCTTTATGCTCTCGTACCTCATAAACGTAATTAAACCGGGAAGGATCCCCAGGGATATCTCTTAATGTTTGACTCTTACCGCGTCTACTCCATCTCGCGAAACTTATTTTCTTCCCAGTCGAATGCCACTCCGCTTCCCCTATCTATAATTCAGAGTTGCGCATTCATCCACTGCGTTAGATCGCCTCGGGAGCTCTATTATTAAATCGCTACGCAGTGAATTTGCGTTTGAAAGCCACCTCCTTTCTTTCCCCTCACTCAAGGCAGCAATTCCCGCTTTCGGAGGCTCGTGCATTCCCTGCAAGTGGCGTTTCCACTGTTTACGGTCGTGGGATAGTCATCACGCTGACTGGAATTCCTGCTCTTTCTTTGCGACCGGTGAGAAATTGTGCGGTCTGAAGAAATAGCGTCTTTACCGCTCTTTCTATCCGACGGAATTTTCTTCTATGTTATTTTTGGAAATGAATGAAAATACGTGAACGGGAGTTTCTATAGAGCCAAATCTACCACAGATATCTTGTTAAAAGCTAGGAAGTAAATGTGACTGCTATTCCGATCTGCAAGGATCATAACGTAACATATATTTACACGAGAATTTCACTACTAGAACACCTTTGATAAACAAAGAAACGTTAGCGTGCAAGCACTCGAATGCAAAGATCCCGGGTTCGAATCCCAGCTAGTCGGATTTTTCTGGATAGGGAATGGTGATGAGTCAATGTAAATAGTAATAATGACTGAATTGGATGTAATTGGGATCTTCCTGTTTCCATTTGAGTAGTTATTATTATTATTGTGTTTTGTAAGAAACATGCTGAATGTGATTCATCATTTTAAGAAAAAATATGCATTTCAGAGTATTAACGAGTAATCAGGAAATTTTAAGGAAAAAAAAATATCCCTTTCAAAAGGTCTAAGAATAGAAATAAGGGAAATTTCAATAAATCTTTTGCAGGGATTCCATTTTCTCCACATGATAAAACAGTCAAAAATCCAAAGATATATTTTTATAATTTAAATTGATAGTCATAGGCGAGATATCGTGGACATAAAACAGAAAGTTACAATCTCTTTCAGTAGGAGATAATTTGTAGTATCTCACTAGAAACATATAATATCCTAATTTTTAAATAAATAAGAAATACTTTGTAACCACTGTGAAAGATTTTCCACAGGAAAATAATAGTCCTTCTTGTTAATTTTATTATCATTCCACTAACGATATCACAAAGAAGAAAATCCGGGAGATAGGAGTATTTTTTACCCTTCCTTGGATTAATTTAATCTCCTTAGTCGTAATTGGGCTGTTTTAATTGTTGATTAAGGGCATTTGAATCTTTAATCAATATTTATAACAGCACTGTCTCATTCTTTTACTTAGCATCCCTTTAGTTTTGGCACATAAACTGAAATAGAGAATTTGTAAGTTACCTGAATCTATATACAGAATATCTTAAACGATTTGGGTACGGAGGGAATTACTTAGCATCTTTTAAACAAGAAAATTTCATTCCTTAGAAGCGTTCTTCAGGGAAAAGATTACCAGGAATCGTATCAAAGGTTATATCTCATCATCACGAAATTACATTAACTGCCATCAGGAAATTTAGGATTAAAACATGCATCGAATAAGTGCTATTATAGATTTTACTTCCATTGTTTGATTTTGTGTTCCGCAAGCACACATTGTAACTAAAATCTATTTAATTAAGTAACATGATATACTCTTAAAAATATTTAAGCAGTCCACCTTGAGCATTTAATAATACAATCAACATTAAATCCACTTTCAGTGCTAATTAATCTAATACTACAAATATTTAAGATAATAGCATTTAATCTTATTGGCAACCTATTTTAGAAGATATTTCATGATAAAATACGAATGAATACTTTTATGATAAATACATTTATAAGATAAAAACAGGAATTTAATGTTTTTAGATTTTACTTAATCTTTTTTGTATATGGTCCACCCGTTCAGGACCGGGATGGCTTGTAAATTACGAGACTATCTGATTGATATCCTATTTTACAATATATTTCATTAAGAATTACCAATGACGACTTCCATGAGAGCACATTTTATAAAATGAAAATAGAAATTCAATGTTTTTAAATTATACCTAATCTTTTTTATTGGTTTCACCCTTTCAGAATCGTGATAGCTTGAAAAATACGAGACTATCTGATGGATAACCTATTTTACAATATAATCTATTAAAAAATATGAATAAAGACTTTCGGGATTATGCCTTTTATAAAATGAGAATAGAAATTTAATGTTTTTATATTATACTTAATCTTTTTTATTGGGTTCACTCGTTCAGGAACAGAATAGGTCGAAAATTAGGAGACATTCATTTACAGTTAAGAAGTAGTTTTCTCTTACTTTATTGACTTCTGGCTCCAGCGATTGATCTTTTCATTGTTGACAAAGCCCGCGGATAATGAAGCCACTCGTGGTAGCAGTTCACCTATGTCCTATTCATATCGCTACTAATGTACTTCGTATTTCCTCCAAATGCAAAATACATCCAGATACCTTGACGTGCTGAATTTGACTTTTCCACCTAACTTGTATTTACCACACTCCCTAAGCTACATCCACCCGTTGGACAATCGCTGTCATTTATGATGAATGCAAATGCGATCACCGCTGACGTCGAAATTCAACAATTAATCCCCAAACGTTAAAACATCAACATTCTGTTTTTCATCTCCGGCTGAAAAGACAATTGAAAGGCATCGTCCGAAAATCCCCGGATTTATGGCAGTCTTCAGCCGTAAATTTACGCACGAGGTGAAACCATGCATTCGAATTATCTGAACCCAACTAGTGTGCGAACGTTAACTAGTGTGTAGGATTAGCGTTTTCTGCATCCGTTGCGAATTCGAGGGCTGCCGTACATCGACTTATCCTTACGAGATTAAACAGTCGAGTTCAGGTTCACTGCCAAATGAACAGCTTCCCTTTATAACTGTTAATCGAGTTTTGTGGGCCGAGTTAAGTACGTGATGCCATTTCCACCCGCTCGTGACGAATACCTATAGTCCTCTGCTTTCGGGAACACCGCTGCGCGCTATACATGTCCCCATATCCATTCCGTTTACTCTTATGCTCTTTTTCAGCTGAATGTTGTTATTCGGCTCTGTGTTTGTTCAGTTGGAACTGTGAGTACTATTAATGCAGTGCGATGTTTTGAAATCCGAAAACACAAACGTTACAAATTAGCGTTTCACTTGCATTATACTATTTGGATGGAAAAATAAGAAGCAATTCGAAAAAATGTTGATTACAAAACCCTTTCTAAACAAAGGAGACCCGAAATAGAATCACATGGATCCCGGGAGTCTACATGAGAATCAGGGCTTCAGAAACACGTGCGCAATATCTTTGCCGTCATTATTGTCATACTAAATTTTAGCAACGCTTTGCAGAATTCAGTCTGTAATATCAATGTACATTATTATTGCAATCATCGTGTTTGTATGATTTTATTTTTAACACCTCTGATTATTTTGGAAACTATAAAAAAAATCTTTAAATCTTTAGAAAAATACCACATGATCTCATATTCAGGCATATTACCTCCATTTCCCATAATTCACATATTTATACTGCTTTTTTGCATCAATGTCGTTATTGTAATAAGGGAAATTAAATATGAATTAACCCTCCAAGGACGAGAATTATTTTTTCTTAAAAATTACCCTAATTTTAGTATATTGGTATTCAGATGACCTAAATTAACAACAGAAAATTGTTTAAAAAAAGTTAACAATAATAGGTTCGTTGCAAATGCCCGTTCCCATATGGGCACGTCAGTCCTTCCCGCTACTACTAATACGCGCGCCATGATGAAATTTAAAAAAAGCATTTTATTGAAAAAAATCATATTTATTTCAAAAATATATTGTATGAAATGGTTTTTCTTGGAAGATATATGTATTTGTTTTATAATTATTTTGTAAAGTACTTTGTAAAACATTTAACACAGAGCCCAACATCGAAATTATTACGCATTGTTCTCCCACTACTCTCGCACTCTTCATATGCGCAGCGTTTTCCCTTGTTCTGCGGTATTTCACCGATTACACCGATTAATTGATCATACCACAACTCTTGCGTGGAGCCAGTTTTTGACGTGGAAGTCTTGCTGAGTCGTCCACCGGGTGGTTTTTATTCCGTCTTGTACCGAGTAAAGTACACCTGAGCAATCTTCCGTCTAAAATCTAATTTTGTCCTTGGATCTGAGGATTCCCTTTTATTATTATTATTATTCGATTGTCTGAGTTGTAAATAATTTATATAAATCATATCTTACCAATATACAGTGAATTTACATGAATTTGGTCAGTTCCACCCATATGCTTATTATACTGGGATATGAAGTAGGGTTATGGTAGCTGAATAATTTTCTTTTGTGTCCTATAAAACTTTTAGCTTTCATCAACGGCGTAACTCCATACGCTGTTGAAACTGCCACAATTACCAAATTGTCCAGCCATTTAGTGACTCCTATTCCTTCACATGTAGAAATAGCTGTGATGCTCTTTCCACTTTTCCACTTCCACCACTTCAAATTATAATAACCGAATCTTATCGATTTACCTCTACTACATCGCTTACAGCTAAGTCTTCTGTAGTATCTTATCATCTCACCTTCACAATCTAAGAACTGGGAAGGCACCAAATGCTGCATCCATCTCTATGTAATCCTTTTCTTTGTAGAACCCATCGCTTGACTGTCTAACTTAGTATTATCCGCTAAGTGTAAACATTTCATTATTTGGATGAATCAGTCCCTTCTCATCGCTCTACTAACCAATTCAATATGTACATCCTTTTTCGCGTCCCAGTAATATTTTTCCAGGAGAACGTTGTACCCGGATACAATCAAAATGCCAATGACGGCTCGCATCTCCTCTGCTGTAATTTGTGGACTGGGGCTATCAAAAAATCGGGCGTAATTCTCACTTTGTTCCACTATGAATGCGACGAAATCGTCATCGATGAAGAGCTCTAGCAATTAGATGCAGCTAAGTTTAGAGTATGAAAAGGAATCTGCTTCAGAAAAACTTCCCGTACACTCAATGCTGCCCTTTATCCATTTTCTCCGCACAGATTTTTTTGCCCCATCGTCTTCTCCAGCACCGATACTTTCGTTGGTTGCCAACCGAATTTCGGCTTGTGCCCTCATTTGCTTGCCAGTGAAATTGTCAACCAATCTTTCCTCATCTTCATCAGTCGATGCTTCATCAGTTTGCTCATTTTCTTCTGTTGGAGAAATGAAGAAATCGGTAACATCTACCTCACTCTCTTCATCCTCGGCAAGGATTCGGAGAGCCTCCTTCAGTGAAGTCGACTCATGAAAACTTACGTTTTTCCTGAATAGAAACTATAACACCTCTAATGATATCATTTTTATGTGAAGCTAATAAAATTTGAAAGGATTTGTATATCTAGTACAACAATCATTTGCTAATATTTGTTGTTGCCGCTTTTACTATATAATTTTAGGTTTTCCGAGATTTAGTTCATAAATATGCATAATAATTGCCATAGTCTTCTTGTCACAACTTAAAACTAAAATAATTCTTAACTTAATTGCACCAAAAATAATGTATTATGTCGCAAAATATTCTTTTATATACTATATATAGCTTTCATTGACAGCCATCGGCAAGGAAGTCGCGTAGTAATGGGAAGGCCTGACGTGCCCATACGGGAACGCAGCAATAAACAAAGTTATAACAACAACAAATAACCTCAATCTCTGCTCCATTTCATTTCTTTGGATAATTAAAACTTCATACTAAAGGTATACAAGCAAAAGAGTACTTTAAATTAAAAACAGTAAAACTTATAAAAATTAGTTACCAGAAGGATCCATCTCAAAATTTCCCTGTTTTTCGAAAAATCACAAAAAATATTTCCCTTGACTTAAATGCACCAAAACTCAAATGAAACTAAGCTTTGGACCCTCTTAGCTCACAAAATATCGTTTACTGACCATTTTATGACACTCAAGATATTGTTTAGCTACCTAGAGAACGTAGCTGCAGTCCGTTCCCATATGGGAACGTCAGTCCTTTACGGGTTAAAATGCAAGGACTATCCTATGTGTATATGACTACGCATCCCACCTTCTCCAGCTGTGAGAGGATGTAAAAATTGAATCTGTGCCGACATAACTGTAGAAACATCCGATTTTTAAAGTACAATGAAATGTGAACATAAAAGGATTCTCTATGGAACAAACACGAATTATTGAAACTTCTATTGAAATAAAATGTGCATTCACGATGCTTGAATTTGAAAATACCCCTGAGTGATTTTTTTGGCGTTTATCTGATCAATTCCGAGAATACAGATCCTATTATTCTTGTGCACATCCTATCTATTGCAATCCTTTCAGCAGCGACAAGTTAAAAGCTCAAAAGCATGTTTCAAAGTCGTTTCCCTACAAAAGCCATCGTTCATTGTTTTATTTTAAACAGTATATATTTTAAAATCTATTTTCTGATATAAGTAGCCTTTTCAACAACCTTTACTCTCAGGATAAAATCGAAGTCACATTATTAAAGGGTGTATAGATAGGAAAGTTGGGACACGACTGTTAAGGAATTAGAGGTTTAAAATCTCCAATAGCCGTTTTTGCCGGCGTTCCTCTTCTCATTCCCCGTTATTCCGAGAAAAATAAGTTAGGACACCGCACTTTTTGAGCACTTAATTATTAAAGAGGATCATGGAGTAGAAAATAATTATATTTCCCATAGTTAAAATATTCATATATTAATACTATTTTACGGAAATGTTACTGAATACCAGAATAATTATGATGAAAGACAAACAAAATATTAAAGAGGGTCAAATGCACGGACTTACATTTTTACCGGTTGCTCGCCTTTAAGGCACCTGATCATTGACGAATGTTTCCTAACTGATTTGATCAATTATGCGATTGAATTTTTTTTGTTCACAAATCAGGGGATTCCTAATTTAATATAATTGAAACTTAATTGGATTCGACGATAAATTTATCTCCGTTTGTATCGAAATATTTAAAAATTCAACGAGTTAAAAATTGATACGATGCGGTAACCCATTACACTCTAATTAGAAAGAGGATCGAAAATCAAAATTATTTAACGGATCAAAAACCCAGACCATTAAAAATTTAAGGATTACGCCGAAAATCAGAATTACGGAGTTAGGTGGAATATTCAGCTAATGGTGTACGGAGCATCAAACTCGATAGTCTACTTACTAAGTAGCCATATGCCTTTATATAGAACGAGAAACCTGTTCAATGTATACAAGATGAAAAGCTCTTGTGCTATACATGTGAAACCCTCGAATAGAGAATTTGCTGGCATTCAGACCCGAGTTCGACACCCGTGGAGCAGAAGATGTAAGATAAACATCGTAGGAAATTTGGGTAGATGTAGCGGATCCTAAGGTATCGGTCATGGATAGTCGTCGTCAAGCGGCGCCGTAGTTAGAAGCTAGGTATGCTTTGACCACGTACCCTCCACGGTGAATGCAGCTTGGCTAGACATTGGCCCACTAATGGACTGTTGTGCCAGTGATATTTGCCAGTCACGTGGTATCTGTGTGCATATTTCTATAAATTATAATTTTCATGCCTGAAACTTTTTAAATCTTTGATTGAACTGCAGTACTATCCAAAATTTATTGATACGACCTCTCTGATTTGAGATAAATAGTTATACGTTTTTAGAGGAGTTGTTGTGATGAGACACATAGTAACTGA
Organism: Sympetrum striolatum; assembly: GCA_947579665.1. Lineage (NCBI taxonomy): Eukaryota > Metazoa > Arthropoda > Insecta > Odonata > Libellulidae > Sympetrum > Sympetrum striolatum. Next base: position 47,091,154 of record OX388351.1, on the reverse strand, counting down.
TTAGTGCTTCTTACGTAGAGTTTAAAATTGCAAATTAGTCTAATTATTAATTAAGTATCATTACAAGAAGAAGCTTCATGAATGAAATGGTAGCCAAAGTCCGTTAAAAGATATATGAGAGTTTAAAAAGTTTTTGGTGTTTATGGCACTATTTACCATTCGAAGTAAGCAAAAACCCCTTTCCTGTTATTTCCCATAAAATTTTAATACAAATCTCATTCAATTTAGATCAATCATTTTATTTTACTTCTGGGATTATTTCGCATGGAGAAATTCGAATTTCTGATTTCAATTTCTTCTAGGCAATAATAGATCATCATCTTCGTGAAGTTATGAGTTATCATTTTTAAGGATGATAGAGAAAACGCAGCAAAACAACTACAAAACAATTATTCAAAAAAGACTAATTCCTCCCCTCTACACCTATTGCGACAACCACCAAAATGTGGACCGGAAATATGCAAAGGCCATCATAGGTGGCGCAATCTGCAAGAGATCGGAAAAAAAAAACAAAAACGACGCGACGGGCGATGAAGGGAAGCGGAAGTGTAAAACGCCGACCCTTTTGGTGATCCTAAATACAATCGTTTCGTTATATTTCCGAATGTAAACTCTTTTATCTCGGGAACCGTTACTTTCGACACCGGTTATCTTTACGGCCCATCTTTCAAAATCCTTTTCACTGCACCCGATTGGCACCTCTTTCGGGGACTGCGCCCTTTTAACGGCGACTTTAAAGATCCGTTTTTCATCGGAGGCCTATCGGGCGCCTCATCTATCGAATTCTCGCTATCTTACACCTGGCACATTCGCCATTTCTCATTCTCTCCCAGGGTATCGATCCTTCACCATTCGACTCTTTTATGTCCTCACTGCACTATCCCCTCCTTTTGCCCCAAAGTACCTCTGCCGAACTCATATTCCAGACGATCTTTTTTCGCTCTAGGTTTTGCCTCTTCCATTTTACCTCCTCCTCCCTCCCGATTCCTTTTGCTGCATTTCAAGATAAATCTCAGTTCCCGTCTTAAAGTATTTTGTGTTCAAAATTTTTAATGTGTAGCAAACTAAAGGCTATGTAAACTACTATATTATTTTGGCTAAGTTCTCTGTTATAATTACTATTCTAACTTCTAATACCCTCAATATTATTATTTCTATAACTATATCTTGCTAGTAGATTAAAGTTTTAGTGTAGAGGTGGACAAATTGCGGCCCGACACAGAGTTAATTGCGGCCAACCATAACAGTCCGAAAAATCCGCCTTGAACCGAGGTTTCCTTATTATGTAATAAAACACTTGTTAAACAATAAATCGAATAAAAAATAATACTGTTGTATTTAATTTATATAGCTCAATGTTTATTATATTATATTATATTAATATTTATGTTGCTCAAAAATAACCCGCTACTCGAAAAATAAACAATTGAATGAAATACCAACTTATAAGGCTTTAGATAATGAATAAAAACAGTTTAATTTTCCACACTATTATTTAGCTGACGACCGGTTTCGCTACCGGAGTAGCATCATCTGGCTTTAATAAAAATCATAAAAGCATACGGCTTTAATAAATATCATTTTCCCTATCACTTATTCATGCTGGAATATGAACATCTAGCTGTAACACTCACTTCTTGATGACCTTATATATTATATGAATCTACGGTAAATAAAATATATTTATTCACATATTGTACCGACTTATTTACTATTTTTATTTAATTCATATACCCCACAAACATCCATTCTGGACTTATAGATCGGTAGGTATTAACAACAACAATCACAAAAGGCCATTCCCTAATCAGAAAAATCCAACTCGCCGGGATTCGAACCCAGGACCGTGGGGTGCTAACCACTATGCCACCACGGCCAGTAAAATTCCGTAATTCCGTTAAAAGAGGCGCGGAATATCAACTACAGATAAACGACATTCATTGCAATAATAAATTTCATTATATTACCTATTCGGAAGGTCATAAAGCTGTAAAGTTCTCTATGGAATCTAATTCATCGCAATATTAAGTTCAGCAATTAAGAATTGGTGGCATTTAGCATTCGAAGAAATGAATGAAGAAAAAACTGCATCAATTAATTGGAACGATTGTATAAAAAGGAAGAAAAATCAGTATTTTAAAACAGGTGGACAAGTTAAAGGATACAAATATCACTCATTGATTATGGGGACGTTTTTACTTCATGTTATAGACGATGACACTCTGAATTTTAAAATCCTTTCACTTAAATGGTATTTTTCTCAAATTGTACAAAAGATTGTGGTCTAAATTTAGACCTACGCTCGGAACGCACGGACGGAAAAATCGATTCAGCGATTTGTGCTTTCATTTGTCACGGGTGAGGATGTACACTCCTGGCCAAAATTAACGCAGCACCTCCCTAGCGATCCTTACGGCCAGTGCTGCGTTAATTTTGGCCAGGAGTGTACTACTTAAATTGTAAATACGAGGTTCCGATACAGAATCGTGGTGGATTCTGGGAGTTGTCTCAATTAGGAAGCTACGTATACGGTCAATGAAAGTGATCAAGGAGGTAGCAGCGACTCGCTGACCAGCTATCGCCTACTAAGAGCTGTGTGAGCAATATATTCCATTATAAAGAATTGGGAGAGAAAATCTTATAATCTTAATATAGACCAAATGCTAACGAAACGATAAATGGTTAACGAAATGAGAAAAAAGGCATGGTTGCCTGCATTCCGCAAAAATATACAGAGAACCTTTTTATCAAAGTCTCGTTGATTTCTTTCAGACATCCTGCAGAAATTATAACAGTAAGCCAGAATCATTTCAATTAAATCAAACCCAATTCATACTAATGCTATAACATAAGTTATCTCATTGAAGGTTTAAGTATACCATCCTTCTATTCTATTCATTGATACCTAATAACTTTTTCTCTCCTTTTAAAGTTAACTGCAATAATTTGATAAGAAAGAAGGTCAAGTGAAGAGTGATTTCTAGCTTTATCTACGGCAACAGTCTAACATTTTTGATCTTCAAATGACACGCCATGACATGCAGGCGAACTCTTTTAAATAAGCACATTTTAAAAAGATTTAGGTATGAATTTTAAAAACATTTCTACATAAATTTTAGTGAAATAATGTTATAGTGAATCTATTCCTTAAAATTTATCAGATGTCGATTCAAATTCCAAAGAAGAATGAAGAACCCGCATTTTACCAATTTTAGTCCAAAAGACGAAAAATAATTTAACCGCACTTTAGGTTAACGGATATGCCTCACTTTGTGGAATACCTATAAATTGAACTTATGCCTATAATTGCATTCTTTCTTTCTCGCTTGTTTTGAACTAACAAGAATGTAAGAATTAATCAATTGGTTCGTTCCAGTACGTGGAAATGATTGATATTCAGGAACAAACTGTCAATATAACACAGGTTTCCTTTAAAAATCCTGTCCATTTAGAAGATTGAAGATTATAAAAAGATCCAAAGGATAAACTAACTAATTGATTTCAGAGAAAGTAAGTTCTCAGAGCATGTAAACGGTGTAATGCGACCTCCTTTTTGCATGAATTGTTCTGATACTGCGAGGAAGATCAGGGAAATATATGCTAGAGCGAATCGTTTCAAGAATTCATTTTTTCCGCAAAAGAGACGCAAAAGCAACCGATTAGGAAAATAGAGTCATCAAGCTTGCACCTCCTGCCACACGCTGAAATTGCTACTTTATGCTACTTGCAAAGTTATTATATAGACAAGAGGGGGCTACATGGATCTAAATATCTCCATCAACACATCCCTGAGTGTTGGTTTGTTGTTATTGAAATTTTTCATTTCCGGGAATACTTCCAGATGAATCTTGTACAATATTTTTGAAGGACTTACGTATAACGCGTGTATAACACAAATTTGAAGAACTAAATGGAATACATTTTATGTCGAAATATTTGTTTGTTCTAATGTTATTAATATTATTTTTATTAAAGCATAAACTCCAGATAGGCTGTAAGCGTGGTGGCAGCTTTTTCTACATAGATGAATTTATACCAGTTATACATAACTAATACAAAAACATACATGGTAAATACAGGGGAAGGGTTGAGGTGACTTTGCACATAAGGGCGTGCACCCAGGAAAATTCCCAAGGAAAAAAGGACTTGAAAAATGTCTGACGGGGCCGGGAATCGAGTCCAGGTATACATGGCAAACTTACAATTTCAATATCATGATTACATACAGATATTTATTTAATATTTAATTGAAAACTAAATAATGCACACATAATATTTAATATTAGTAACTGTTTTACTGGATTTTTTCGAGGTTCATGACAGGCCTTTTCAGGCCGTAGCGGTCACGGGATAGAACCCCACCGTACATCACCCTGTCAAGCACTCGTTTAAATCTCCAGAGGCCCCTAAATTACTACTTCTCATTACCCACTATAACACAAAATAACAATAACTTATCAAAACATTTCTTTTTGAAAGATTTTTAATTTTTAGGCAAAGGAATTGGACAAGTTAGTTCAAAACATCCAGGTAAATATTTTCAATGGAATAAAAAACATTTATGATTAAAAAAGAACAAAATTTGACAAGGTAAACCTTTGAAAATTCATTTCTTTAGGATAGGATTTTAACGCTCTAATTATCGCAACCAAAGCACTCCTGGGGGTTGAGGAAATTAATTTGTTCTTCTCTCAAGATATACATTCAGGTGTAACTTATTCTATAAATTTGAGATATTTAAGACTTGTGTTGATAATAAAAAGCCAAGGAATTAAATTGAATACACTGTATATATTAGCCTAAACGAGAATTAAATACGTAGAATTTGTTCAATATATGTTTTCCTGCTTGCGTCTTTTACACCGAACTTTCTCTTTCTTCTTTCTTTGTTCTTCTAACTCAATAATCTCCCTTTAACCATGTCTAATGTCCCCCATCCCATTCTTCCTCATTTTCTCATTCTCCCTTTCTCCTCACGCATTCTCTCATTCCCCTCATTTTCTCAATGGCGATTAAACTTCGTGAAAACCTTTTTATTCGGGATCTCGGTCGGATATTGACTCCCCTACATCACGCCGGAACATTGCACAGCAGTCGATATTAGCGCCAAAGGAGGCATTACGGGAAAGCGATGAACCGATATGGCATCGTTTCGGAAAGAGGCGATCTTTGCCTTTTTTATTGTTTTTTCTTTGGCGGAGTGAGAGAAATAAATTGGCGCTGGGGTTCGTTTTAATATCTCGCCCTTGCGTATGTTTGTCTTTATTGGGAGGAACGAAAAATGGGAGGTATTGGATTATGCAGCGACGACTTCTGTTGACGGTATTTCGAGTCTGATAAGAAAGTTCTTCCTTACGTTATTCATAAATATTTGGTGTGCTGAGTCCCTAATTTTAGTTCACGCAAGATAATATTTTGAATGTATCTTCTGAGAAATACTAAATATAGGGCATAAAGCCGTATCATCAAAGCCAACAATACGGCCAAACAAAGACATGATATCTCGTATGTTAATCCTAACAAATATTATTTGATTAATAATACATTTTACTCAATTATCTTTTCTAGATCAAATATTTTAGAGAATGGAACAGAATAAAAGCAGAACAAAAAGGTCATAGCGGCAAAAAGACTTCATATAGTTTTCGATTATATTATTTGAGGTAGGAATTTATAAAGACTTGATTTCTTGGGATCAACATTCCACTGCAATTCAATGCTCATAAAATTGGGTAGAGAATTATTTGCCTAAATGAACAAGTGGTTTACTGAATGCTACTTATTTTCGATTTAATCCTAAAATGTTTAAGTTAAGATAACCTTTAAAGTATATTTAACTGCAACCAAAGATAGGTAACCGCAGCTTTAAATACTCCACGCCTTGAGTTTATATCTAATGGAAAAAGGCTGGAATTAAGTTGTCCAACAATTGACGGAATGTCTGCACTAATCTAAATATTTAATAATTGGTGAAGAAAAACTGACAACCAGTCAAGACTGAATGACGCTATTATTGCCAGTTAATTATACGATTCAGCCACTAGTAATTTAGGTACGATGAATTTAAAGTAGTGCATGCACAGAAAATGGTCCGAGGATAGAAATTCGACATCTTACGGACTAAGTTTATCAAATAGCGGAAATCTTTCCATGATAAACAGGAAATGTCTCAGCTAAATTAAATACGAATTTTCTGCTATTTACATGCAATGGTGAAGCCGAAACTCATAAAAATAAGCGTGTAAGTCTTTGGGTGATTTAATCTTTACTTTAGAGCGCTCGTATTACGGAGCCAGAAAATGCAGATGACCTAAAACCCTTCGTAAAACAATCCAACTTTATAACACTTCCCATTTTCGTCTTCCGTTACCAAACAATTTCATTGGACCACATTTATACCGTGTCCTACTAAAATCATCTGATAACGACGAAAGTAGAACTTCGGGGAAATGGCGAAGAAAAGTTAACTCCTCGAGAGCGGAGTATCCTCCCCGAAGTTTTAAGCGTTCGGTTCGGGGAGCTATTAACTCCCGGATATCGAGGAAATCTCCGTGGAGGCTCGGGAACAAACGCGGTTCGGAAATAACAAAAGAACGGAGAAGAGCGTACGTAACAGTTCCGCTCGGGGGTAACACGCGGTGAGGGAACATGCGGAATTCGGAATTAATTCCAAGGCTGTCACGGCCAAGGGGGCAAAATTGAACCCCTTTGATACGCGAACTAATCCACGTGACGCGTGAGGATTCTCGTTTAAACGCCCTCTGGATTATGTATGAGCAAACAAACGGTTCCCTTCGCGAAACTATGCCGATTAATAATTTACGAATCCTAGAGAGAGAGAGCGTCGCTGCAAGTACTGCATCTCCGCACCCAAGTTTGGACAAGGACAGACGTCGTCGCGAGAGAGACGAAATTTCGTGAACGCCACTCGCAAAATTACGACTTGAAGGATATAAACAATGCCTTAGCAACGGCCTGGAAATGTAGCGTTTTAGTTATCATTTGGAACGAGTAATTTTCAGAGGAAATGTAGTTCTAGAATAATGAACTCTACGCTACACATGGCTAAAATTAGTGTGATTCACATTCATATCCAAGTTCATTATAAAATTAGTTTTCATGATTCGAATATTACACTTTTATTAAAATAGATGTTATGGTATCATTACTTATATATATTTCTCTTACAATGGAAACTAGTACATCACTAAACTAACGGTTATCGCGAAATGCGGTATTGGTCCGTAGATTTTCCTATTACATTTCAGCTTTATTAAATCGTGCAACTCAAAAGAAGACAGAATAAAATATTTATTGTGTACAGGGAAAGTATCCGTGGAAATCATGAAAGAGGATTTGAGTTGTAATTTTTAAAACAAAAAATCTTAACTCTGTCTCTAACGAAACATATTAAGCGATACTTGGTGAAATTTCTTCACAATTCCCAGTAAAAATGTCTGTGTATCACATCTATATTTGACCGCTTGATGCATGTAAAATCATGATTCCCACAAAAACCGAATTCTAGTTTAAGTTTTCTGACTAATTATGTTTTACGTGAGAATCTGAGTCATCCGCTTGAGAATACCTTTTAATATTAGCTATATGCACAGTCATTGTAAGCTATATATTGCTTTAGGTCCTGATACTAAAAAAATTATTTTATTATTGCAGTGTTATTCTATTTTGAAGTGCTATTTATGTGGGGCTAAATATGTACTTTAAAGCTTGTTTCTCTATGAGTTTCTGTGTAAATGAAACAACTAGTAAAAGGATCTGCAGAAACCAAAGACATATCTCTCTACCACAGGATATGAGGCGCATAAATATAACGGCAGATTTGGATAACGCATCACTTTAATGACAGACATTTGCAGTTATGGCCCATATAAATCCAAAGACGCAAGGATATAAAAGGATACGTTTAAACAGTTCCTAGTCAAATCCCCTCTGTCAATATCCAAAACGTTGCATCGTCTACGACCGACATCTACTTTGGCTAGCTCTTTAATGCGTAATAAGAAGAAAACTTGAAGTATCCTCCCATTTAAAATACGCAAAGTTCAGTGCAAAAAATTAACCTTAGGATAAAGCGTAATCAACATTTTTATTCCCGAAATTCTGCTCGTCTCTTTTACGCTCCTGAATTTTCATTTTACTTCTGGCATTCCTATAAAACTTGCGGAGAAGTTTATGCTCGGAGGATTGGATAAAACATGATGAATCATTTCACTGCTTCCTCTTAAAACCGAGTCTCGTTCCCAAGTCGTTTCACCGCGTACACAGCCGTCGCGGAATAAACGCGGGAGTCATGCAGTGTGTAGGGATAGGCGAAACGCTTGCTTCCTTGAAACTTCTCGCGTACATCAACACGCGAGGGCTTTGGTGCATTATTCCACTTCTTTAAGGGTTGAATTACCTCCAGAACTCTTGACTTTGGGAAAGATCTTCCTCCTCAGCGGGCAATGCGTCAATTCCTGAAGATTGCCTTCCCCGCCCACTTCCGAGGTTATGAAATAAATGGGGGGAGTGGGGATGAGGGAAAAAATTGACTGAAACTTTCCTCCTTTTACTCCCACTATCAACTTGAATAGGATGAATTTAAGGTGATGAGGGGATCCGGAAATTCCTCTTCTTTTCACCCACGCTCGCCGATAATAATACTTAAATCATTCCCTCCAATTTTTTGTACCTTTCAACCTTACCCAGTTTTTCCCTTCTACTTGTATTTTTATTGCTCAGTTTGTTCTTTTATTTGCAGCCATAGCTTTATATACAAAGACTATCCCAATGATATATAACTATTTTCTTTTCACTTCGTTTTCATGGAAACAGAAATCTACGGGCCTAAAGAAACTATTTCGCTACCTCCGAAAAAAACCGATACAAACCTAAAGCACAAAATTGCATGATTCGATTACATTTACATATATTTTTCATAAACAAGTATGAATCAGTCAGCTCTATTATTATTACTTAGATGCAACTTGTTATGTTTAAGCGTAAACTTAGACAAATGTTCCCAATTGCGATTAAGTTAATGTATAACCGATTCAAGTATGATGCCGTTTAGAATTTTCTAAATACATTTCCAACTCGAGCCCCACGAGGTTATACATACTTGCAATAAGTCAAAATTCATGATTTTGAATCCTTGCCTCTATAAAATGAAGGTTAGTATAGGTTATTTAAGCTTACATTACGACAAAAATATTTCACTTAGTGCTCATCAAAGTACACTAACAAATCCTTTCCGATCAATTGAAACCACTTTAGCAGGCTCGATTACGTAGACTTGTTTAAGATTTAACGTTTTTATATACAGTGGTACCTTGGTTAACGACGGCCTTAGTTAACGACGGATTTGGTTAACGACGAGTAGCTGTAACCAAAATATATCTTGGGTAACGACGTAGGATTTGGCTTACGACGCCTCGTCGATTGGTCTTTCCGGAGTTACACGTGTTTCAGCACGTCTACTTATAATCACTATATTATAAACTAATATTTGGTGTACGTTACGATGTTACATCATAAAATCATACTGAATAGTAGCTAGCGGAGAATATTAAAAATAGTTCAATGCTAAATTGTAGCTAATTCACATAGGCACATGTTGTCTCACCGGAGTTAAATCGGTAAATATTCTAAGTTTTGCTTCCAATAACTGGGGTGCGTCCTCGACGCCGGGAAATACGGTAATCCATTACCATTATTATACCTGTGGAAAATCGCGCCTTGGATAACGACGGTTTTGGTTAACGACGATTATCCTGGAACGGATTAGCGTCGTTAACCAAGGTACCACTGTATATATATATTCTACTACCAAATATTGAGTATAAATTAGCGCAGGTTTTAACCTAGTTACTTTAACAATAAGTATCAGTAATTCAGATTTGATCGAGTCAAATTTTGCAAAAATGTTTCTATCGACCATAAATAACTTTAATAAAGTTATAGTAATGAGCTTGGAGAGGGCTCCCAAATATTCAGATCCGTGTTCGATTCCCGGTATGAGCCCAAATTTTCCTGATAAGGGCATCGGTTCAAAAAAATCAAACTTAATCTTAATTACAACAATAATCACAGATCGTTAACCAACTCCATGAGTACGGGCATAAGTTTAAGAAAACAAAAACAGTATTAGCTCGGAAAGTGTGATCCTAAGATGATATAATGTGAAGAATTCGCACATTTCGAAATTCTGAATATGATACGCATCCTACAATTAAAACAGCGCTGCATACATTGTCAGCTCGAGAAGTGTAAGACAAAGTAGGAGAAAACCGCTCCTGAATACAGCAGCACTCCTCTATTGTCTTGTCTCATTTCCTCATGCTTCTACGCCTCTTTGGAGCAAAAAAATAAAGCCTTATTGCGAGGGAGGCACTTCCTGGAGCTGCTGCATCGCTGAGGGCCCAACCCCACCGTTTTGCAAATTTAAAGCGGCGTAAAACAGCTCGGAAGAACTTTCCGCTGCAGACGAAACTCTAAAAAAGCGGTCTGAAATTCCGCTCTTACGTGCGGGCGTCTTTATGCCTCTGCGACGGAGGGAAGCACGTTCTACGGAGAAGAATAGATCGCAGGAAGAGACCATGAATGAATAGGAGAGGGTTTTTTTTTAATGGGGGCTTACGTCGAGCGATTTGTAGAGAGTTGTGGAGGAAAGAAAATGACGCTTCTCTTCAATAGGAACGCATATACCGTGAGGTATTTTATTTACTTCGATTCTCCCATGGACGCGGCATTACTTCCTGGTACTTCCAATGTCCGAAGGGTTTTTTTCAATGATTCAACGAATCATCAAAGTGCATCAATATCCGTTGTAGTTCCGTTTGAATGGATGTCCTCTGTTGCCTTGTTTGATGTTTGCCTTCAGAAATCGTGAAAGCTTTCAACGTGAGCTTTTGAAAATAACAAAATATATTTATGGGCAACGTGACTTCAATTATATTTTTGTTCAATACAACAATACATCGCTGAATATGAAATGCGAGAATTCGGGAGTATGACATGAGATTTGAATGATACCGGAACTCCTACGCAAAATTTAGTTCAAGTACTATAAATAAAACTTTCACATTCTTCCTTTGAATTTATTTTTAAAAGAACTGGGTACATCATGCTTGATAAATAGGGAAATGTTACGCTAAACACACATTGTTGAATACATACTAAGTATATTCTTGAGAACGAATATCTTCAAACACATATCTGAATGTATTTTACATAGATACAATGATTGTTTCAATCCTTCACTAAAGTTGATAAAAAATTGCAAAATTACCAATTTATTTATCAAAAAAGTCCAAGAATATACATACTTTAAGTTTGAAAAAGTCTTGCAGAATTGAATTGTAAAGTAGCGTTGAAATAGTTCCACAAGGAAAATCTCCACCAATCAATTTTTTTGCGCTTTTGAAGGTAATAAGATGAATACGTATTAATCTCATAAGCACGAATTAATGAGAATTAAGCCTTTTCATATATTAATTATTTGAATTTTATTTTGCGAGTACACTAATTCAATTACTTTATTCTCTAAAGAAGCCGAATGAAATAGTTTTGATTCCGCTAATCCCTATTTTGCAATAAATTCGAAACAAATTATATTTATCTATAATCTGTCGGTGCATATTTAATTATTAAATAATAATCAATATTACTCTATATTAAGGATCATAAATCCTTATGTTAGAAAAATTAAAATTTGATTCATAAATTAAAATATATTATCCTTTATAATGTGAGGTTAGCTGGGCATCTTTCCCAAAGAAAGAAATTCCCCATGCGTATCAACTGTCCTTTTTATTCCAGCTGATATCTTCATTATTCAAAAAACTAGTGCATAGGGGAAGAAAAAGTCAAATATGAAAAGTTGATTTTTTCAGGGTCACATGAAGCATTTTTAGGAGGCTTTTATTCTAAGGCCATGGATGCCTTAATTCAATTCACAGTGAGTGTCCCATTTCCATATGAAACGCTAAAGTGCAGTATAACCCAATGCATAGCAAGTGGAAGTCCAAGGGCTCCAAATTTTCCATATATATGCCACTTGTACCGATTACATTAAAGAGCTTTAAGTAAAATTTGTACGTCTCCACTAGAATAATTCATGTATTTCGTGAGTGTGCCATTTGAATCAGGAAATATCTCGGAAGGAAATAAATTCACTTAAATCTCAGAAACAGGAAATCCGCAGCACTGAACCGAGACGCAGTTCAAACTTTTCCTCTTTGAGCAGATTTATTTTCGCATAAAAAAAAATAATGTAAAGTAATATTGTATTAAACTTGTTCATCTTTATTTCATCCCTTTGTTTTTCATTGCTTTCTATTTCTTCTTGAGAGGTCATTAAGTCGAAATTAGTATGGAATTAGATGTTTTCATATCTCCGTTGAGGATTGACATTTCAGTCATACGTACACTGTTATTTCGAAAATGGGTGCGTTTATGTTCTCCAAAAACTGGCAAAAAATAATTTGCAAACCTCGGCAACTTGCACATAATTCTTACAGATGATAAACTTCTTTTTTTGCATCTATTTGTCTTCGAGCCCAGACGAGTTGAAGCTTTTCACATATAATGTAATATACCACCATTTCCTTTCGAATGAACTCTTTGAATATATTTTCAAATGAATGTACTGCCTTAATTCCTCAAAATCGTGAGGGAAGAATCCAACTGACACTCCATGTAGCTGATTTAATTAAAGCTATATTGAAAGGAGACTGCCAGGTTTTAAAAGCAAAACAAATGTCATTCACTTTAGAGGATGTATATTAACACACACGACTGACTTGCAATGAAGCTATACTTACAAGTTAAACGTCCCGCTATTTAGAGCAGTAAAACATACGAAGAAATTCTGAAAACGTTTTCAACAGAGACGAATTGCGTATCCCTTGGTTGCTGATTGCACAAAGACAGTCAAATTCAATCATTGAACCAATTACATCAAGTAAGGACTACTATTCATACGCCACGCACTACGCTTTGATGTCCAAGCAAGACCCGGAAAATACAATGTAATTCCATTTCAGCTAAAATTACTAGAGCAATTTGCAAGTGGATACTTTGAGCTAGTTTAAATACGAGAAACACAAAGTCTTATTTTGAAATTGTTAGCTCTAGAATATTTGCATTGTATCGATATGACAAGAGAGACATTTTGTTAGTTAACTCTTTAAAATTGAGGTTCAGTAAGAAAATGCATCACCGTACTTATTTATCTATTCCTACTCACTTATAAGTAGAATATTATAATATTTTCCAATATTCAGTTTCTTTGGTAATTATTAAAACATTAATTATCTAACTACAGGAGTTAATGCATTGTAACCTCGTTTTTCAAGTCACTTCTCTGTTTTGTCTGTATGGTAAAGAAACCTAATCTTAAACTTCTGATCGTTAAACAGGAATTATACCGTAATAATTGTCATTTTTAATATTCCGTACATTACTTAAGTTGAACAAAATTTATGATACATTATGTAAAATTTTTATTATGAATATAGCCTGAAATACGATTTTGTCTTTCGTTAATATGACCCAAGGCTACTGGTGATGTAACCGCATGCCACGCGAATACATAATGGTTGGAACGCACAAGTTGCATTATAACCTCTTCATTGTTAATCTCATCAATAAATGCGCATCTAATTTCATATATTCCTTTCCAACTATATCATTTTTAATTGTCAAAATCTGGGAAAACATTAATACCGAGTTTTAGAGCTTTATCGAATTAATCAACTTCAAGAAATTGTATTCTTGAACTGAAAGACTTTTATTAAAAATATAAATGTTTACCAGAAGTAAAGCGGTAATAATAAATTAGCAAGCAAAGAGCTGCCAAATGAAAATATAACGAAATAACTTTAAACCATGCTTTCCAGAATACGTAGATGTCAAGGACGTATTGATTAAATAGTTTCTTCATATGATCATGTATGAAGAGAAAATTTTAATATGTAAGCGAGACATAATGAAAACCTCAATTAATAAATGTGAAAAATTGTTCGATAGTGTTGTGAGGGTTACTTTGTGGACGCTCGGCGACTCCGTCGCCGTGGCTCCACGCCGCTACTTTGTAGCTTGCGCGGCATTGTAGCGACCGTGAGGCGGGACGACGTTGTGTCTACAATGTAGGCACAACTGTAGTTACATTATAATGTTAGCCCGCCTCCGGGGACTATATAAGCCGTGCATTTCGTTTCGAGAGACAGTCTGATTCCGACTCCCAACGACTTCTGTGCCCTAAGGGTTGGCTGTGGTCCACCAGCGACCATAAGTACGACGTCCAAGCTATTGCACTAACAGTTGGCTGCGGTCCCCCGGTGACCACAAGTTCCACTTCTGGGCCTCTGTTAGCTGCTGCGGTCCCCCAGCGACCCCAGGTTGGACGCTCTGCTTCTGGGCCTCCCAATAGTGGCCGCGGTCCACCAGCGACCCCAAGTCGGTATCCTAGGAGTCACCCCTCAGGTAATCTATTCATTGCTCATTAAATCATTTAAAAGTCACTGCACGATTGTCATTAACCGTTACCCAATGTCGTCGCGACATTATTTGGTGTCAGAAGTGGGATCATGCCGCTTCATCGTGAGAGCGATTCGGCGTGCATGATCCATCACGTAAGTGTTGGAACGCGTTGTAGTTAGGAGTGGATAGATTTAGTAGTCTTGCCTAGACTAAAGCTAGGGAATTCCATTACCTACATAGGATACCCACGTTAAATAATCGGTTTTTTGTGCAGTGACTTACGGACATCATGGATTGGGTATTTCCAGGCGATAGTAATCCTTTCCCTCAGCCTCAGAAATTTTTCAGACAATATTCGAATCCTTTCTACTCAGGTTTTCAGGATCGGGGCAACCAATCGAGAGAATCTAATTTAATCGATTTTTCCTCAGTTTTTGGTCTAGAATCTCAAAATAACGACCAACGTTCAGTGCCCGAGCCTCCTCGTACTACGTCTTTGATAGGAAACAACATACATTTTATTCCAAACTTTAGCGGGGAAGAGGAATTGACGATAGACCAATTCTTAGATAAGTTGAAAGTTGTCAGTGAACTTTCGGGATGGAGCGAAAGCCAAACCATATGCGTAGCTCGTCTTCGTCTATATGGCACCGCCGCCGATTACGTGAGTGCAAATCCCCACATTTTAGGATCGTTTGAGAACTTTACATCTCATCTTAGACGACGATTCACTCCTCGAGTTTCGCCCCTTGCGTTGGAGCGCATGTTGGCCAACTGCACTCAGCAACGATTGGAGTCTGTATCTTCGTATGCTACTAGGCTCCGAAAGATCGCTAGGCAGTTGTTAGAAGCAACAAGAAGCCCTAATGTCTCAGACGCGACGTTGTTGATGGAGAACCGTCTTTTAGCACAGTTTCTTCTCGGTCTTCGTGAAGAAATTGGCCGCTTTGTGTTAGTAAGGAATCCTAAGACAATTCTTGAGGCCGAAGAATACGCCATAGAGGAAGAATCTAATGTGCGAAACTATGAACAAAAAAGAGCAGAGATTAATTCGCTATCTTGGGATCAGAGTTGGCATCCGCAGTTATCACTATGCAACTTAAATCATGAAGGACAAAGGACTAATGCCGGCCAGATCCAAAGGCAAGTCGATATCTCAAGAGGGGCCGCCTCACGCAATCCTTTTCTGCCGGAGGTTCCAACACCCAATCATATGTCAAACCATGAACCAACTAAAGGCCAATATGGAAGCCTCGCAGCTGATACTGGTAGGAAATGCCAGTTCTGTGGAAGGATGGGAGACGTATCTCAAAACTGCAAACAACAAAATAGGAAACCTCTCAGTTGCTTCTCTTGCGGAGAAGTCGGCCATTATTCAAATCAGTGTCCTTTGATGTTATGTGGAATCTGCAAGCAGTCAGGTCACCGACCTCGTGCATGCCCCAATAAAGCCACTGTGTCTAACCAGGGAAACGTGATATCCCCGACCATGCGGTCGGGGGAGAATTAGTACTTGCCATAACGCCTGCTGCCGGCCTTACAGTAAGCACCGAAATCCTTGGCAAGGTGCATAGGTTTTTAGTGGACACCGGAGCGGCAGTGACGATAGTTCACAAAAAGGTATTCCCTTTTGGCTCGCTAAAGCTAACGCCATACGAAATTCCAGTCAAGAGTGCCTCCGGTCATCTTTTGCCAATAATGGGACAATGCAATGTTCCGTTTGTAATTAATGGTAAATTACTTCCACATGATGCCTTAATCATCGATCTTGGCTCAAATAACTTCGATGGAATTATTGGACTAGACATTATGCAAAAATACGGTAGTCTGATATCACTAGATAACGGAATTATGAGAAACAGAGATCTTGCCCCGGTGAAGTTAATACCTTACAATGTGAGGAGTGCAGATATTAACCTAATATCGTTTGAGAATGATCCTCTGAGCACAATTTGTGAGGAAATAACTGCACCGAATCCGCAAGTTTCGATTCCTGATACAGGAAGCGGGGAATTATTTCAAAAAGGAGTGAAGGACAAGGAAAGCACCAACAATTACGGATCAGTCAGGGAACGGCGAGTATTCCAAAGTACGAATCCTTTTTGGAATGATCGCGGAAACTATGAGGATTATCAAGAGGAGACGGAAGAGTTGCCCAGCCCGAGCACGAACCCTTTTTGGGATATCTGCAACGACGAAGAGTTCGTCACGCTTTCTTCACTTCCTCCGGATGAATGGACGTCAAAGATGAGAGATGCTTGGACCACCGAGAATGTCAATCAGGGAGGTGATAGCGACGCTGAGAGGCTCGCCGCGTCCCCATTGGGTTCAGAGAGTGAGGTAGCACTAAAGAGTTTGCTAAGCGAAGATAGGGCCGCCGAAAATAAATTTATTGTAAGCAATGGCGACGGGAGAGGGCGAAACACAGCTCCATCTGACTTAAAAGATAGGGAAAAGTCAGGGAAAGAGAGAGAGGATGTTTGCGTCGAACCGTTAGTTGCTGTACTTGAGGATATTTCGGGCGACGAAGGGTCTTGCTCAGCTCTTTTGTGTACCAACCACAATCTACCAGCTACGGACGGTCCGGAGCAAGTCGAGAAAACGTACAGACAGGACGGAATGGGGCATGTAGATCATGTCATCCCCCATTTCGATGGCGTGGGGAACGAACGGAATGCAGTTCTCCCCGGCTTAAGTAATATGGAGATGCCGGCGAGAGGGAAAGTCGAGGACAAAGCAGCGCCGTCTATTCTCCAAGATGTAGTTCCATGGAGTAGCGGCAACGAGGATGGAATATTTGACGAAGGTCTAACCATTCCCTTCGTAAATGAAATTGACGTAGAGAACGTAGAAATCTGGCCGGAAAACGTGGGTGGGGAAGATTTATTACCCTCGTTTGACTTCAGTGATGTGCCACCTGAGGCAATAGATCCATTAAAGAGACTCATCACCGAATTCTCCGACATCTTTGTGTATGCTGATGTCCCCCTTGGCTGTACTAAATTAGTCAAGCACTCTATCGATGTCGAAGGAGCGAGACCGATAAAACGGCCACCATACCGAGTGCCTCATTCTCAGAGAGAGGCACTCGATAAAGCAATTGCAGATATGCTTAGCCAAGGAGTCATATCACCGTCAAATAGCCCATGGTCAGCGCCACTGATCTTAGTGAGGAAGAAGACCATTCAAGGAGAGCCAATTCAATACCGTCCTTGCATCGATTATCGAGCCTTAAACAACGTGACCAAGAAAGAGGTATTCCCCATACCGAATATGGATGAGACCTTTGACAAACTGGCAGGTGCACGTTACTTTTCCACCTTGGACCTCTGTAGCGGATATTGGCAGGTGGAGATGGATGAACAGAGTAAGGAGTACACAGCATTCAGCACTCCGGGTGGCCACTTTGAATGCAACCGGATGAGCTTTGGGTTGGTCAATGCTCCATCTACTTTCATGAGGTTGATGAGTAAGGTATTAGAGGGAATGTTAAATAAGGGTTGCGTATGTTATATAGACGACATTCTTCGATATGATGGTACCTGGAAGGAGCACATTGAAGGTATTCGTGCAGTGTTCCTCAGGCTAAGGAACGCGAATTTGAAACTCAAGCCTCAGAAATGCAAATTTTTCCGCAGCCGGGTGAGGTTCTTAGGTCACATCATCTCCGATAATGGTTTGCAGCCAGACAAGGAAAAAATAAGCGCAATCGAGAATTTTCCGGTGCCAACCAGCGTCTCTTCCCTACAGTCCTTCTTAGGGCTAGTAGGCTATTACCGAAAATTCATCCCAAGGTTTGCAGAGATAGGAAGTTCACTGACCTTGCTGATAAAAAAAGGGGCAACATTTATCTGGGGAGAAGAACAAGAGAGAGCCTTCCAACAGTTGCGACGATGCCTCCACACGCAACCTATCCTGAGAATTCCAGATTTTTCTCTGCCCTTCATCTTGGACACAGACGCCTCTCAATGCGCCCTTGGTGGAATTCTCTCACAAAAGTTCGAAGATGGTGAACATCCCGTCGCATGCGCAAGTAGACAACTGAGAAAAGCCGAAAAATCCTACTCGGCGACCGAGTTGGAGTGTCTAGCAGCGGTGGAAATGACTAAAAAGTTTCGAGTCTATCTTCTCGGGCGGATATTCACCCTTCGAACCGACCATAAACCATTAAGGTGGCTTCTCTCATTAAAGGAGCCCAAGCCACGACTAGCTCGATGGATACTGGAGTTATCTGAATATACGTATAACGTTCAATATAGGCCGGGACGAGCCATGTCACATGTAGACAGCCTCTCAAGAATACCTCCAAGGATAAACTCCGTTGTTGACGACGCTGTGACCTTCGTGCCAGTCTGGGACAAGGATAGGATTGCAAGGGAACAAAGAGACTGCCAGGAACTAGCAGCGATGCACAAACTAGCTAAAGAGCATGATCCTCAATATTTTTACGATCAACAAGGTGTTTTGTACAGAGTCCAAACAAACCGAGCTGAGTTACAGGGAGTGATATGTGCCCCGAAATCCATGAGACGATATATCCTAGAAAGGTGCCATGATAATCCACTCGCTGGGCACTTGGGACTTCAGAAAACCCTTGAGATCATTCAAAGGCAATTCTACTGGGAGGGTTGCTATGTGGACACTAAAGAGTTCATACAACGATGCCTGAATTGTAAGAGAAGGAAATTAAAAGCACCAATTGTGCCGATTCAGCCTGTAGTAGAAGCAACCTACCCTATGGAGAAGTTGGCTCTTGATATTGTCGGCCCATTACCCGTCTCGGATCGAGGGAACCGTTACATTCTGACTTGCCAGGATTACTTCACCAGGTACCCAGAAGCCTTTCCTATACCGGACCAGTCTGCAGAGACAGTGGCAAGAGTATTTGTAGAAAATATTATTTGCCGGCATGGGGTGCCAAAGTACCTATTGACTGACCGAAGCGCTAATTTTACTTCGCAATTAATGAAAAATATATGTCAGCTTCTGAAGATCGAGACAATTTACACCTCGCCTTACAATCCTGCAGCTAATGGGAGGCTTGAGAGGGCTCATCAGTCTTTCGCGGCCACAATATCTCACTACGTCTCCCAAGACCATAGGGACTGGGATGACCACTTGAGTTTTGCATTATTCTCGTATAGGAACAGTCGACACCGAATCACTGGTTTTAGCCCCGCATTTCTCATGCATGGAAGGGAACTCGCGATGCCGTGGGACAACATTTTAACGCCATCTGTCCCGACGTATTCTGAAGAGCCACCTTACAGCTATGTGATGAAAAGACGACTTCAAATCGCCCATGCTCAAGCTCTCGCATCCAGCAAGGCTAACACGGAAGCAGAGCACGATAAATTCAATAAAAGGGCAATGGAGGCGCCGATAGACGTAGGTCGGTTAGTTTTGCTAAGAAATATGGCATTAAAGCAAGGACAAGCTAGGAAACTGGTGTCCCGATGGTTAGGCCCGTACGAAGTAGTGAAGCGCAGGAGTCCTGTCACATACGATATAAGAGATATTGAGAATGGGCGCATAGTTACCGCCCACCAAAGAAACCTTAGTGTTCTACCGCCGGGCCCAGAACCCGCCGTCCCCGATATGTTAGGCGAGGAAGAACCCTGCAGTCCACCGCCTCCTCCACTCCAGAGCACACCTGAACCTAATTCCCCCTCTTCAACCTTCTTTCAGGACACGCCTTGTAGTCCCTCCTTACCTTCACCAAATACGACTCCAAATACCCTAACTCCTCGATACAACTTACGGCCAAGGCCATGGAGGGTGACCTCGGAAGAGCCGAAGGAACAGGACCGACCCATCGGCTAGTGGAGGACGGGTCAGCGTACGAGCAGCAGGAGTCCTTTCTCTGGATCGATGAAAATATTCAGATCACCGAGGATGGACGACCCACGACGCCTGGGAGGGAGCTCGAGGACTACTATGTCGGCTTCAAACCAGACACGAAGGAAGGGAGAAGAGCGAGGCGTCTTGAACAAATCTTTGGCAGCCCTCTCTATTCCCTGGAGGAAGACACCTGTGGAGGCGTGCATGACGGACTTCCACGTACCCCAGGGAGAGATTCTGGAACAACCCTGCTCACGGTTGGAACGTCTAGCTCATCAACGAGCAATAGAAGAAAGCGTCACAATAAAAGACGACGTCAGATTCTAAAATTAAAACGACGGGGAGAAAAGGTTCTTCCATCCGGGAAGCCGGATAACAGTTATGAGGAGGAAAGACTGCCAAGGAGTTTTAAGGACACATACGTGTGAATCAAAGTGTTTTTTAAGTGAAATTTTACAATACAGTACAATATTGTGTGTTTAGTGATTACCCTAAAAACTAATTATAATATATTTCTGCTTATTTGTTTATGCTAGGACATATCTGAACTATATTTAAAGTGATTTTTTCAATTTAATTTGTTATTTGTATTGGACACTTTCTTGTTGAGAAGTGAATAATCCTCCAAAAAACTTTTATGTTGTGTTTACTAAGTGGCCTAGTGAACAAGAACCTTTACTTCAAAACTTTTTTATATGTGTTCATAATATTTTGTCGTTCAGTGTTTAATAGTGCAATTTCTATAGTGCCTTAATTATTGCTTTTGTACATTTTTGTTTGATATTTTGATATTTGCACCTGTATTCCTGCCCCGGGATCTAGATTGCCGGGGGGGTGATGTTGTGAGGGTTACTTTGTGGACGCTCGGCGACTCCGTCGCCGTGGCTCGCCGCTACTTTGTAGCTTGCGCGGCATTGTAGCGACCGTGAGGCGGGACGACGTTGTGTCTACAATGTAGGCACAACTGTAGTTACATTATAATGTTAGCCCGCCTCCGGGGACTATATAAGCCGTGCATTTCGTTTCGAGAGACAGTCTGATTCCGACT
Source organism: Sympetrum striolatum (assembly GCA_947579665.1). Lineage (NCBI taxonomy): Eukaryota > Metazoa > Arthropoda > Insecta > Odonata > Libellulidae > Sympetrum > Sympetrum striolatum. The sequence goes on along the minus strand of OX388351.1, from coordinate 47,069,781 downwards.
CCCAACGACTTCTGTGCCCTAAGGGTTGGCTGTGGTCCACCAGCGACCATAAGTACGACGTCCAAGCTATTGCACTAACAGTTGGCTGCGGTCCCCCGGTGACCACAAGTTCCACTTCTGGGCCTCTGTTAGCTGCTGCGGTCCCCCAGCGACCCCAGGTTGGACGCTCTGCTTCTGGGCCTCCCAATAGTGGCCGCGGTCCACCAGCGACCCCAAGTCGGTATCCTAGGAGTCACCCCTCAGGTAATCTATTCATTGCTCATTAAATCATTTAAAAGTCACTGCACGATTGTCATTAACCGTTACCCAATGTCGTCGCGACAATAGCTTTCTTTATTTGGTTGATAAGATTGACGGTGGGAAGATCTATTGATTCATATTGAAGACGTGTTTTACAAAAATTCTGGTAACTCAACTAAAAGGTATTTAATTGATGGTTTCAATTTGATTGAAACCATTCCAACCAAATTTTCGACCAAAATTCTTTCGTAGCTGAAAGTAAGAACATAATACCATATAGTATAATAAAGAATTTTATATGAAAATAGATCTTTAACAAAATATACAACGGAAAGTTTACGTAATGCATTTGCTTACGATGAAATTAATTCGTGGGAAATGCAGAGTTACTCTTCTAATATGTTAAGCATCACGGAGCTAAGTCACATCTCAAAGTGCAGATTTTTCCCACTGCCTGACAGGAAGCATATCCGTGAATACATTCCGCATCATTAGCATTCAACACGAAAATCAAGCACTCTGAATATTCGTAAAGTTGCATACGAGTGCACATAAGAGTAAGTTTGGGCGAACTCACCGGCTGACATCTTGGTCGTCTCTGTTGCAGACGCCGCTGAGGACTGCAGCAGCAACAGGGACAGCACCAGAAGGAAGGGGAGGGGAGAGGGAGGAAAACAGTTGGTGGACGTGGAATATCCAGTCCAGGACGGGAAGGATGTGTCCCAAAGGGACCAAGATCTTCTGTCAGGATGGAGATTGAGTGAAAAGGTCCACCCGAGGTGCATCTTGTGAAGATCCAGTGGTTCCTCTCCTTCCCGAATGGGTTGCTCCTCCCCTTAACGGAAAGCTCTCTCCCCTTGGAGGAGAGCTGGAGGCTGAGGACGAATCTTCCACTCAGTGCAGCATGCGATGCGACCGTGTTAACAATTTGAGCTGCATTCTGGGAGGTCCCATCTTGACCCCTAATCTGAACAGGATTTGGACCCTTAGACTTCCGTAGGGTGACGCTTTAGGCCAACCTAAAAAATAGAGAAGAAAAGGGTGAAGGTTAAAGCGAAGTACAGGCCTCGAGGAAAGAGGTCAAAGGATTAAGTGGGTTAAAGTTCCTTCACCGACATGAATTCCTTGTTTTCGTAAGGCAGTGAAAATGTGTAACAATTAAGTCTGATTATAGTCCCAGGATAGTGATGTAAAAGAGAAAAAATAGGCAACTTAAATTCTAATTCTCAAATATATTACTTCTGTTAAGCATTGTCCAATATAAGTAGGGCTTTAAAACTGCTCCCGTTAGCTTAGAGCATTCCTCAAAACGATATTACTAAAGATTATTGCTGCGTTACTGGGTATTTTTATATACCCCAATAATTGTTGGTATCGCTTGGTATTAATGTAACAAGAAAACACACCAAACGATGTAAAACTTGATTCCGGGATATTCTTGAAAGTCTCTCTAAACTAATAGCTCCATCGCTCGTTATCGAAAATATTTTAAGCTGCATAGTGCATTAAATATAGATTTTATAAATTTTTAACCTATAGTGCTGTGTATAACCACAAGAAACATATTCTAGAAGCTGTATATATCATCTGTTCTTGCGTAATAATCTTGCTTTTTTATTATAATACGATTTCTTTCAATCTCTCATAATTATAAACAGTGGTTTCTACAGTGTCATCTCTATAAAATATAAGCTGTGAGGTTCGTTTGATCCAAATAGCCAAACAAATATAAAAATTATAAATATATCTATCCAAGAATGAAATATATCTAACATGAAAAACATAAGAAGTAGATGGAATTCGCAGATTTTGATATAACTACACAACATATTATAGTAACCAGCTTAGCTAAATATGTAGCTTAAAATAAGTACACGGCGTAATTCAAGATGATATTAAAATTACTGTCCCACTGAGAATGAAGATTTAAAAAATAAAGTTAGCAACATCGAGGCATTGCTAAATGAGCTTCCGGTGCATTATTCAGGGAATGAAAGATGAAAGACGAAGATGAGGTTACAGGGACTCGGTCGAGGGACTGCGTGGATGCAAATTTTTTTAGGGGGAAAAGCCTGTGGTTGGAGATCAAGCGATAAAGGTCAAAGGGCGAGAAAAATGAGAGAACAACTCGGAATCTGCAGCGACCATCAAAAGCAGGAATGATGCCTAGTATTCTGTGTTTCTACACAGTGGAATAAAAATAACAGGAAGCTATCAAGCGATTATGAAAAGGAAAATACAATATCTGTTGGAGCTTTATTTTCGGAAAAGGATTCCCAAACCGTATTATGGGCAGAGCGCGGGGAAGCTCTGATGAAAAATTCGAAACGTGGGAAAGAGAGCTGGCTCCGGATAATAAAGGGAATGGACATGGCGATGACATGGAATAGAACAAAAGACAGAAAAGGACTTCACCAGGAAAATAGTGTTAGACTCTTTTTAGCGGAAATGTAAAATTACAAAAAGAAAATAGGATGCTTGAAACAGATCCATTCATTTATAAGCCTATTCCGTTCTAAACACGAATAAACTGTTAAAAGAATTCTTTCGATATCCTATTTTTATAATATAGCTCCGTATGTCATCAACATCATCTGATAGTGCCGCTGATTATAAATAAATACATTTTATCTCATGTATATGAATACTTTGCTTTGCGGAACCCCATAACGTTTAAAAATAAATAAATTCACTTTGATACGATTCCGTAATGAGCATTATTTGAGAATAAATTTTAAGTGGAATTTTTTCATTGAAAATTAAGATTATAGAGTAATGAAATTCATAATTCCTTAATGGGAGATACGTTTGAAGGACCATCCTAAATTTACTGAAGGACTTAAAGAATGATTTTACTCTTTGCATACTTCTCTGAGATAAACAAGAGATAGGGAGACATAATTAGTGCATATTTCAATCATAGAATTAATCTCACGAAAATTATAGTGCTAAATCCTTCGTTTCGGCCAACTAGAACCACGATAGTCCGAGAGGATTTATGTTTGAATACGAGATTAAGGCATTTACTCTGTGAAGGCTGAATTTCACCAGCCCTGCTTTCTCTTTAATCATTTAGTATACTACATAAATTAGGAAACTGGATGAAATATGATAAATGATTCTCATAAGGAATCGTACCCAAAACCATACGAAAACGCTTCACATAATGTGTTAAGTGGGATCTCATTAAACTTATAAACAGATGAATAATTTTACCTAAACATGATCAATATAACTGTTATCTCTTTGTTTCCTAAATAAATCCAGATTTAGTGAACGCAGATTGACATTTGGGGAACTTTGAATGATAAACATAAAACTGCGCATTGCTGACAATTGTTACATCATGATTCACTTAATTGGTTAACCTCGATTCTGAGTTGCAGTAACAACGGTATTCTATAATTTAAGCAGTAAATATGAAATGTTCTAATTTCTAGAGTAAACATGGAATGAATATGTATGGAGAGAATGCCATCAACTGGTAAATTTAGGTGACATAGTTTTACTTCGAATGGAAGAAGCCAAAACACTATAATTTTACCTGATGTGTGATTACATATCACTGCTATTTGCAATTATGTTGATTTAACATGTTTCAATTCACTTGTCTGACTTCATTTCAATTAATCATCGACAGGGATATTTCAATTGTATCTGATAACCCATGGTTCCGCATATTCTACGTTTCATCGGCTTATTTAGGTGATATCGAGGATCTGGTTGGATCATTACCATTAATTACAAATAGATTATGTGCCTAAAAAAGTGGTGGTAATATTTTATGGTGTCCGCTCTCCAGTGATTAATAAATTTTTCCTGCGTTGTTCAGGTTTTCCAGGGTTATATTTTCAAATTTCCAAGGTGTTCCAGATTTGCATAGGAATATTTTTTCAGCCAAACATTAGAGAATGTTGTGATGATTAGATAATTACACACTCAGAGACCACGCAATGGTGACAAATAGTTCATAGATTCATAATGATATTTTACTGACATCCAAGCAAACCCTACACACAGACAACGCTTTCGGGGCGCGTATTTGATGTCAAATATAAATTAGTATAAAATAAATCGGTGAATATAAGATAACTCAGGTTATAAACTGTTAAATATTCTACATAACGGGACCAAGTTCGCGTTTTTACGTCAATCCATTTCTGAGAAAAGTTATTTTGCAAAATTGATAACGGAATTATCGGAAATAATCTAGAACTTTTCAGTCAAAATTGAGTATATAAATACGGTATTTAAATTTTGTTTTCATTGGATTGATAATATTTATTAAATGAAATTTGAGCACGAAATATTGGACCTTTATAGTAATATAAAGATATGAGAAATTTATTTTAAAGTAAAGTATTACACCCCCAAATAAACCCCCCAATAATAATAGTATAACATAGAAGATAGTTTTCATCCATAGACTTGAACAATTTGGATGAATGGAGGCACGGGCTGGAATGGAATGACGTAACAAGGCATTCCGAATTCTGTTCCACGGATTTGCTTTCGGCCCATATACTGCATATATCATGCGTTGAAAGGATTTGCGTCATTTATCGCGCGCGCGCAAGCAAAAAAGTAGACATTCTCATCTTGTCTCCTTTTTGGCACTGCCGCTACGAATAGAATTTTCATGCGCTCGATAATTCCATTTCCCGCCAAGATCCATGCCTTCTTCCCCGTGGTTTGCTTCCATATGATTATGCCCTGTACGTGCAAACCGCCTCCAATCCGCGCCTCTGAATATATGACAAGTGCGTGACCTCATTCCGGCGAGAAAAGTATCTTCTTGACCTAATTTAAAAATAAATGACATTTTTTTATCGTTTCATCTCCTTGGATCTCATACGCATACCGTAAAGATGGGTGTAATGGATCATCGTTTATTTTAATTATGCTCCAAACATTAGCTTCTATTGGTTGGCGTGAAAGGTTAAAACTGAGCTAGACATTCGATATACGTAGGATGTGAATAGAATTAACATTCTCCCCCAAAAAATTTTTTGCTTGTAGATTTCTAGTTAAGGATGCTTCTCCGAGTGAGAAACCAAAAACGTGCTTCCAATAGCTTTGGAAGTTACTGAAATGGTTAAGTTGGAAACAGGCCTTTAGTATGGAAGTCGTAAATCTGATATTCATGCAGTCAAATTAAGACCAATCACTCGGAATGCACCCTAGTAATATTTATGATTTAACTGTGATGCTCAAACGTTCGTAATGATAAGAGGTTACCAGAAAATTCATGAATTATGCTGTGTGTGATATATTGGAAGTTATATTAAATTTTTATATCTATATAGGAAACATATGGCGTTGATAAGATTTAATTAAATTTTGTGAATAAAAATCACCAGCTCTTTCTTTTCTAAACGGTAAAAAACTGTTTTGAAGAGATAATTTACCATGTAAGATTTGGCTACAAATTTTTAAGGTTGATTAATATAAGGTAAGAAAATAGATGAGACAGACGACTAACAACGACAAAATGTAGCTTATGACTATAATCCGTTGCAATTATACCCCTGAGAATTGGCTGTCCTATTCAGCTGCGATTTTATCCTTACTTGTAGGAGAAAATATTTCCTAAGAATCGTTAAAGCATCCTTTTGGTAGTTTAATGATTACTTTTTAATTACTACTTCTCACAGAAGAGGCCAGACGAAAATCTAGAGCGTGGAACGAATTTTGATGACACCCCTCGAAAAATATAAAATAATGCTTTTGCCACAAATCCTTCCATTTAAGTATGAAAAGATGCAAATGACCATAAGAATCGGGATAAATAAAACCGAAATTTCAAATATATTTTCAACCATAAAATAAAAAAACAATAACGATAAATGCAAAAATGTTTAATATGCTATTACCACCCATCCTTAGTAAATGTAAAGGTAAGATAATTGGTAAAGATTCCGCCATTTAATTTTCATAAAGATTCTTTTCATTTTCAGAAAGGGACTCGGAGACGATCAGAGGGTAGACGGTATAGAGCGAAATAATGAGCTGGCAAAAGATCCCCAGCCGTGGAGGGGAAATTGCCATCTTGAAAAGAAGCAAAAATCGTAAAAGAGTAGGTATGAACAGGAGATTTTCCTTCCTCCTCCCACCGGATTAAAATATTCAAACAGTCTCTCTTTCCGCCTCCTTGAAAGGAGGAAAGTGTCATCTCTCGGCGAACGGTGATCCAAACATCTCAAGAAGGAAGGGCAGATCCCCTCTCGAGGAGAGGGCAATGCGGCAGGAGGTCTTTGAGGGACAGCGGGTATCGCAATCTCGAAACTTCTGAAAAGATCCTTAGAAATAAACAACAAACGACCTAATCTCAAAGACCCCTGGCGACATCTGCGGCCTTCAGCGGAAGTAGAAAAAAAGCGAAGGGCGCCGAAGCGAAGGACGAGGAGTAAGTATCCCTAGGATGAGAGATGAGGGTCCAGAGTTAGACAAAAGACGACGAAGAAGCCATTCTCGCGGTGACTTAAAAAGCGGGGAAAATAAACGAAAGCTCTGTAAATACATGGGAAAGAAAGAGCAAAGTTGCCCTAAAACTCTAGAGAAGAGGCGTTTAGTTTTCGTAATAATTCCGTTTATTTCTATGGACTTACATTCTGAGAAATGATGGCTTATAAAATACGCTACCCTTACGATGGCTGCACTTTCTTCTCTGGTGTATAAAAATGGGTTTTCAATCCCGTAAAACTGTTTAATATCGGCCGTTGATGGGCAATTCTTACTCGACCATTTCTTAGTTTTATTTCTGGCCGAAGTAGATTCGTCTTAAGATGTACGATATTTACGAGAAAAAGAAGGAATATGTTGATGTAGCTAAGTTTGGAAATGAAAAATCAAGGAGAGGAATTTAGATAAGTAGAACTTCTAATTCAAACCTTCAAATTTCCTCCAATAATTCCAGCGAGTGTAATTATAAGTTAATGAATGATTATAATTTTAGCCAGGGGAATAATTGTAAGGCAATTCTCAATATTATTTAAGATAATACTTTGACCACCACCTATCAAAAACTGCGCCGTGAAGGTGAATACAACTTGATAATAACCTGAGGAGTTCGGCAATATTGACCGAATTTCGCAAAACCGAAGTAAATCAATGAATATTATTGCACAATACTTGGTAGAATTTAATTATAGAAGTATCATTATTGGTTAAAAAAATGTTATAGTGAATATTGCACAAGTGTTACTATTTATGATTCTCCTGATGTTTGAATGATTTTTAACTGAATATATGACTAAGGATACAACTCTGTTGAATATTAGTTAAACTAAAATCTAGATGATTTGGCGTTACTTTTTGGACAGCCATTAAACAATAAGAAACAAAAAACTTCGTAAATTTTCCACAACATTTATGCGGAAAACTTACGAAGTTTATCTTCCTTATTTTATTAGTTCAACTTCCTTATTGTAAAGTATAAGTAATGAGGTAAGTCCAAGGAACGGGATCTTTCTATGAGATATGGCCTACCCATGCAAATTTTCCAGTGGATGGCAAGTGGTCAGCACATCGACTCCCATGCTACCGCATGGGCTTTTCTAGACAACTTCTTAATTAAGGTAGCTACCCCACAATCGCCATGTTTCTGGGAGAACTTCAGTTGCTCTCTTTCAGGAATCAAACTCAGACCGATTTTCTCGGGAAGCAATTGGACTACCCGGGAAGCCTACCCTCTTATGATTCCATTTTTAAAAGATAAAGTGATAGAAAGCATCTTAGGCAAAGATAAGAGATGCTGGGGCGATAAAAAGAAGGGATTAATCAATGGGGTGAATTAAATGGGACATTTTATGATTTTTAGCCAAAGGATAAAAAATTTAAAGCAATGCCGGGTATAAATAGCATTATCTATCCACATATACTTAGCAAGCCGCAAAGGAATGGTTGAAAAAATTACAATGGAAGACATGATTCAATCTAAGGAGGAAGTGGTATGTAAAGTTAAATTAAGAAGGTTAGAGCGAATCGAATTCTGAAGAGGAAGTGATAACTAGAGTTAAAGGTGGTAGTTGAGGGAAATAAGGGATTCCCAAAGAGTATTTAAGATATGTAACAAACCAGACTGTTTACCCATGGCGAAAATGATGATTTGATATGTGGATAACCATTATAAAAAGCAACTTGAGGCAGAGGAAGTGGGAAGAAATGGAAATACTGTTGTGTTATTGCAGAGATACAAAGATCAAATAGATTAATGGAATCCCTCGTAAAGAATCCCTAAGTTTAGTGTACAATGGAATGAGTTCGTTGAAGATTGAGGAAAGTAAGACAAAGTTATTGGATATGCCTTTAGGCAGCAAAAACTCTTACAGCTAATGATTGAGATGGTTGAAGAAGAATTACTTAAGAAATCAAATAATGGGGTATCTTGTCAAATATTGAGATATCTTAAAATAACAACCAGGAAGTATTGGTGAACTAGAATTTTTCTTGATAAAAGTATTTTTAGTCTTTCCTTATTCCCAATTTTATTATGACATCAAAACAATCAGTACCTACATTTGTTAAGTATTCAGTCCGTAGGCCGGTTATAACCTCACTCACCTTACCATAAGATATCGAAGGACAGTAAAGGGAAATTACGTTTACTATGCAGGATGAGGAGTGAGGTAGTTTTTCCTTGAATTTATCACAAAGCCAGAGTGCTATTGGCAGAACCTGCCTACATAAATAGGTGCAATAGAAGTATGATGATTCTAAGAGCATTGTTTTTTTTATTTTTCTATAAAGAGAAATCTTAACCAATCGAGAAAATTAGCATCTTTCATACCTCAGTCGCTGTAATGCCATTAATGCCCATGAGTTGTAAAGTAGGTTATAGAGGCTTATTTCTGTATTCTGTACCAATTACAAATCAAAAGTATTCTACTTCACAATCTTTGGAAACAGAAAGAGTATGTACAGTCCTGGCCAAAATTAACGCAGCACCAGCCGTAAGGATCGCTAGGGAGGTGCTGCGTTAATTTTGGCCAGGAGTGTACATATCTATTTTCCAAATATAATCTCTAGTTTTGCAAAAGTTAATCGATGAAATAGATATAGACCATGGATATCAAAATACAAGCATTACCAAGCATAAGTTAAAAAATAAAGTCCTTGCAAATAAACCATCACAGCTGCTATTTTTAGTCACGTAAAACTACCGTTACAAAGTGATAAATATAATTTTGAGCATAATTTTTGACTCTAGTGTGAAGATTAGATGAGTGGTCGTTTGCAGTAACAATTACCTGCTAGAACATTCCTCAACCGCACCGCTGATTCACATTTGAACCTCATGAATATTTAACAGGGAACTTTGGACTCATTTTTTGCGCAGTTTACTAAGCGAAAAGAGCAAACAATCTAAACGAGTGACTTGAATGCCGCACCCTAAAACCCTTTTTCAACTCCTAGGTTCTCGTTAGGCGTTTGCTGAGAGGGGCACCGAAAATTAATTGAAAGTTGCGGAAAATGAAAAAGGGTTATCTTCCAACGGGGAAACAGCTCAGACATGTAAACACAGTAAAATTGGTAGTAAAATTTAATGGAATGATAATGGGAAATTCATGCCATCCTGAGCCGTTCATTGGTATTAATTCGGAACTTGTTTCACGTATTATGGAGCGTCAATAAAAATAAATGTGGTAAATATCTACATGAATTTAATGGTGAAAATATGCTGTTACGAGGAAATGGAATATTATTAATCATGCCGAAACGTATACGGATATAAATATGAAATATTTATTGGTGATTCTAATTTATTAGAGGTTGCATTAAAATATACACAACTCCCGAAATACAGTCCTATGATTCTTGGAAAATTCAATAACTTACAATGAAAACTATTTACTATTTATTACTATTTTTAGTTTATATCAAAAAGTGTGCCTTCCTTTAGGAAAATATATATTTGAATGAGAAAATGAGTCCACCTTAATTGAAAACCAACATCAATTTACTGAATCTACTAGCCTTTAATCATTCATAAACCTTAAAACATTTAAATTATTCTTTTAGAGAGACATGTTGGGTCAATAAGTAATAAAACCCATCTTCATAGAAAAACAACTTCAATTTAATGAAGAGTATGCCTTTGATTTCGCTCGTGAACCTTTATAAGCCAAAACATTAGATGCTATGGTTTCGATACGAATCTTCCTTTAATTACTTTTCCTCTCGCAATTAAAAAGTTATGAACAGATTTAGATATCGATATTTCCATGTTTTCCAACCTCTTAAGAAAATTTTTGCCAAACTAATCACTCACTCGAAAAAAATTCTTATTACTTTCTGAGTGCTATCGTTAGCAAGGCCCTTTGGAATTGCTGTCATCCGAAAAGTAATTTACTAACCCTGACTCCGAATCTGGTAAAGTGAGAGCATTAGCTGGAAAAGTTCCGAGAAGAGTCTCTTATGAAAAGCTACCGTTCGTCGATTGAAAGTACTTGGAGCGATAATTTTGAGTATCATGTGACCTAATAAACTGAGACTTGATGTCCTTTCGGGGAAATAACAAAATATATAGTTATGCCATACGTATGTAAAACAATCAGAAAAAAGATCAATACTGTTGTTTATTTAACTTTGGGATGTATTTGAAAACAGGAAAAATTTCATGAAAAACAGTAAACTAATTGTTGTGACGTAAAATTTGTGCAGATCTGAAAAAAGGTACACACGTGATGGTAACTATATCTATAATTAAACTTTCTCATTTTGGATTAAGGATGAGGTATTTGTAGTAAAATAACCACAATTAACATCCAAGCATCCAAAACAATTTGCGAACTTTCGAAGAAAAATCACTATAATTATCCGGCTTATTTTAGACCCCTATTACAATATCTTTTACCCCACTTCCACAACCGTTTTTTACCTTTCTTATCAATATTGTTCTTGATTTCTTATCTCCATATTCACATGTAATTTTATAATTCTCTATACTTCATTATCATTTTTTGCTGTGTTTTCGCGGTTTTTTTCACCCCCCTTCTCTGTGGGTTTTTTCTTTGTCAACCTTCAGTTCTAAAGATTTTTTCCCACACTCTACTCTGTCTCTTTGTTTTAATTTATCTTTGTACATATTTTGACTACATACGAGTTTAGGTGGAAGAGAGGCCCACCTGGGCATAACCTCGCCGATAACGATTCAAACTAACTAACTAAGCTCTTGAATTGTTCTTTCTCAAAGAGAAAAGAAAGGAAACAACTATCCCATACCTCATCACGCCAAGTAAGCCGCATCCTACTAAAATGATTATGGTAACTAATGGGTTAAGGATTCAATCAATCACCGGGATCATGACCTAAGAGGCATAACCATCAATAAATAATATTTTCCTGTGTTGCATTTGTTTGGTACTAATTTACACAGAGGTACAGCTTCATCTTTGAATCATACTCTTGAACTCCGTATTTTGGTCCTATCACTAGACTAACCCGCTGAATTTTGCATCTCAAAAAACCAAAGCACTTCGGAATTTCACCGTGTGTAGGCTTGAGGACTTAAGGCTCAAAAGGAAAAAAAGCGAGAAATCATTGCGAACGTAGCACGTGACAGAGGGTGCTATGTCCATTATACAGCCGAAACAGGGTCAGATTTTATGGAAACCTGATTCCAGGATCGGGTGTAATAACCCCAGCAAAGTACACCGCTGCAGAATGCATTCCGCCTAGTGGACTCACCTGTGTAAACAAAGTCTAACGAGGTCATGGAAACTCAAACAAATCCACGCGCGGGAAATAGACTTTCGGGTAATCGAGATTGGGAACGAGAACACTTTTTCACAGCCCAATTTTAATTCCGCGAGTTAGTTCGCGTCACTCAAGGAAATTAATTGCGGAAATGTGTCGTAAATTACGTCTATGCGATAAGGGAGTTTCATTATAAAAATTTACACCATGGTAGATTTTGCAGAGAATTTCACTCACTTGGTTCAGACACTCTAAGGCCTCCGATTTGGTTTTCACTCTTATCCTGAATTTTGTGATATAATACTTTCATAAAATCTTTTTGCTAATTAATGTACATATTTTTAAAGCATGATAATGAGCTGGAGGGGCATTTATCTCTTACAAATTGATAAAAGTTAAAGACTGAAAGTAACTTTGCAAGTAAAGGCATGTACCTAAAAAATATCCCAGTTTCTGTAAGTTTTTCCTATTCACATTTCTTTACGGATGCTTTTAAAGCTACGAAAACGCTTAATAATTCCTGGTAATGGCAGGTGCAACACAGGATAGTTTTGCATTACAATTGACTTCTAGTTCCAACTAGAATCTAATTCTAATCAAAAACTGCTCGTTTTTAAATATAAATTTTGTTTCGTTATAATTTAAAAATTCCATAAAGAATTTAAGTCGACCATAAGATTCTGCTGTTACTCATTAGCATAATCTCATCTGTAAACTGATTCTAAGTTTCGGCTCATGTAACCTTATGTCACGGGACCAATTAAGGGTTTAATTGTATGTATCAAAAGCTACCAAAGTGTCGTAGAAGTTTAAGATACTTTCACCTTTAGAAGGACTTACACTTCCATGCAATTAAGTCCGTATTAATCCTACTGCGTAAGAACTCAAGAGAAGAAAGAACTTTATTCTGTAATTACGAGATTCTCACTTATGGGAGCAAAATGAATTCTTAAGAAATGGAATTAACAAAAGATATAATTTTCCGTAGCTGCGGGATGTAACTTGAGGTATTAAAGAGCAGACTTCAAGAAGCTCAAACGCTTCATACCTAACGAGCTATGTATGTTGAATGAGTTTCAGAAAAAGAATATCCTCCTTTATTCTGACGTAATGAGATTTTTAGAGAAGACTTTGTACATAAGGAGCACTTTTATGCTTGGAGGAGCTTTTGATCGTTTTTCGAATTACATGACATTATTAACCATTGTTTTCAAGATATTAATAGACTGTTGTTAAATATTTTATACTTAGAAGAAAGTACTCTTCCCTAAAGAAGGAAAGGAAACTGGAGCATGATAATTTCTTAACTATTTAGATTTTTTTCAATAGTTTCCCCACACAAATCTTATACTCTTACATTCAGCTAACTATGCGCTATTTAAATGCCATCTATAGTAAGTTAACGGTGAGTGGAGCCTTACTGACAAGTGATGGATTCAAAGATTAAATTTATACAGTGAAATGAGATTTGATTTGTACGAAATGTTAAAGTCTAAATAAATATACTCTTAAGTAATTATTTTCGAATTCAATGAACCGATTATTTTATTCTTCTCTCTACTGTACCAATTAATACCGCGATATGAGTGCTGATTATACTCATCGAGCAAATGGATGGATATTTAAATCGTTAATCAATTTAACTAATCAATAATCTTATTTAAAAATTGAATGAGGTTAAAAACTAGTTACCCATAATAATTGATTTTAATAATAGCAATAAATCCAATTTCACGGTTGATTTAAATATTAATAAATAGTAAAATTACATCAAATTAATAAGATACACCTGACAACAGCAATGAAAGGAAAATATATTTTCCCATTTATCACTCAAACATTATTAATCTAAACAAAATTAATACACCAATTACGTAGCATCATAAAAATTATATTCTTTATTGCATATTAATTGACTTAAATTGAATTTATTTATCAGCCATTAATTTAATTTATCAATGAATTTCTGACAATTTAAAAAGTGGATGGAGGCTTTTGCAGACATTTTTAACAATAACTTGGATGTTTGCATAATCCGAAGAATCGGTAAATGAAATCCAACTTTGAGAAATTATACGTGAAAATTATGATATTTTCGTAAAAATTGGAACTTAGGCGTACTAAATTTAAGAGAAATATCATATCAAGGGAAGTTTCCGACAGATTGGACTTCAAATACAAGTTATTTTTAATTTACACCGTAGCTGATGGGAAACGAATTCGTGAGGTGTCTTATTATACGAGAGTTTTACTAAAGTTCCTGGATCCAAAGTTTCGCTCATTTGAAGTTGAAGCTTCGCCAATTTGCACGTCCTCCTCGAGTATGACATAAACAGCGATCATCTTACGCCCTCTACACGAGCTACCTGGCAATCGAGCTGCTTATTTTTCCGATATATTAATATCACTACTGCAGAATAAAACATAAATTAGTGTCCACCCAATCTTTCTGGGAAAGTCGAAATTGTTTTTCGGATAAAATCGGCCAATTTTGTTTTCGGCGTTTAAATTGAAAGGTCGTCCAAAATTCATAGGAAAGCAACTTCGACTTGCTTTGTTAAACGGGATGGCAATTACTGTACGGAAGCGAAATGAATTTTTTAAATGCTATTTTTCGCTCACAACCCCGTAAACCGATCCACTCCGTGCTAAGCTGGAAGTTGATCGATGCCGTACCAAACGGGGGATTCATTTCCTCCTTGAACATTTTTTGATAGAGCTTTTCGAAAAAATTGACTTTAAAACGCTTTTTTCCGCTCTCCCGAGCACTTTGCGCAGATCTCAATTGCCTGCGGAAAAAACAAAGCGTTAATTAAAAATCTCGTGATCTCGTGGATGACGTTCGCACGTGTTTCGCTTTTGTTTTCTTGCTTCCCCGTGCTAATGACACGAGTGGAAATCGCCTGAATGGCGGATGCGAGTAAGCCCTCGACTTCTTCTGTGTCCCCCATACCCTACGATAATATGTCCTTCAATGTTTCAATAGATTATAGGATGTAAAATAGCAACTTCCTTATTCCTAGAACACAGATATATTTACATAGATTTGATCCCGGACATCTGAAGCTCAAAATAATCTTTATAGATTACTCGGCGGAAGCTTCACTTTGGGAGAGTATCTGACTAATAGTTCTGGAATACAAATCACCGATGAGTAATTGAACATACCCATAAAATATATTACTTAATTACAAATAATTCCAAGGTACATTAATTTTTCGATTGAAAAACTAACAAATTGTTTAGTACGTTCCAATTTCATCGCTTTCAAACACTGCATACGATGAACACAGAACAAAAATGTCTAATACAATGAATAAGAGTAACTTCAAGTAAGTAAACGATCTTACATGGATGTGATATATATTCTATTCAGTAATAGTAAATAAATAAAATAAAACGAATTGGAATAAAAATTATTAGTCAATTAATCGGGAACCCTATTATGTTGCATCTTTTAAGGCGCAGAGCAGATAATTTTTTGCGATGATTCATATCTTTCTTACTGAATAGAGTTCGTTGAAATTATCTATTAGTGTATTAAATTGAAGCAAGTGAGAAAGTACTATGATTTTTACACCTCTACGATAGTGGAATAATTTGCACCACAACAATAGTGAACATGATTTTGATGACAGTTGCAATGCCTTTAATAATAATAATATTAAATCGTCTTTATTTGGGCGAGATTGAGACTAAAAAGTCTCTTCTTCCATCCAAACCATCGTCATTAATAATAAAATAAGAAGAAGAAACAATTAGAAGAATTTTGGATGTAAAAAACCTAAGAGATTCTTAGGAAAAAATCCACTGCAGGAAAACACCCAGAAGGAAGGAGGGTGTAAAAAACCTGCGCAAGCCTATCAATTAAAATAAAATTAAAGATAACAAAATAGAAAAACATAAAAAATAAATAAAATCACTACCAATAAGTACTTACATTCGATACATAAACAAGTATCAGTTTACATTAAAAAAGATAGCAATATACAAAATAACATAAAACAAACAATAAAGAAGAATAAGGAAAAAGTATATGAGTTTTCATCCATATAGTACTATATGAGGAAAAAAAGCATATTATAAAAAAATCATTATCGAAATAATACATACAGAATATATTAGTCAAAATTGTGTATAACATAGACATTTAGGTTACTCGAAATTAGAAAAGAGAGAAAAAAGAAATATGAGAATTATTAGGAATAAAGACGAGAATAATTACCCACAAATGAAGCGTTGTAAATATCTTTTCGATTTCTACGTTATCATTGATTGTTGGAGTGATTTAAAACAGCATATACAGTTTTGCTCGATGGAGTAATATACTACCAATGAACAATTTAATTACTAAGAATCTTATATCTCTAGAAACTTATATTACATCCTCCTATCCTCATATCTACAAGACTTCCCTAACCGATATCTGCAAGAACCAGATACTTTCCTACAGTAGGGATAGAAAGTAAAAGCGCAGTAGAGTAGAGTAGTAAAGTCACGGTCGCTATGACCCAAATATCGAGCCACCTATTCCCCACGGAGTAGCGCATGGCTTCAGGAGAAATTCGAGAAATTAAAATAAAAAACACCTCCAACCTTCCCTTATACGCAAGTAGGACGCCAACTTGCGGCTCAGGATCCTTGCTTGCACTTCCTTCTGAAAATAATTGAGCCCCGAAATAGAAAATCCGGCTTTTTTCATAAAATGCAGCCGAGGTATTACGGCCGTCAGCTTTCGGGAAATCTCAACTTGGCGCCTCCCCTGCGACTTCGCTCCAGTTTCACGACATCTTGCAATTCCGCGGATAGCTTCCTTCGCGCCATAAGGCGACGTAGGAATAAACAGATGAGGATATGGGGCGGATGGCAATGGGGTGCGAATTTAGAGGTGTGAATCCGAGTTGAGGGAAGTGAACGGAAATGTGGTGACGAGCGCATGGATGTTTCCAAGAGGTACCGGTTTTGGTAAAGAGGGGCCTCGGGAAGTGTCACCGCCGTGGAATCAACTTAACCCCAGTGAGGGATACATTTCCAGTGCCGAGTAGCTGCACTAATAATTCAATTTCCCATGGTAACGCGACTTAAGGATTTAGCGTCTCATTTCTAACGTTTGGGAGGAATTTCAATTCGAATTCATACTAGTCACATTGTACCAAAATGGAATAAATTAAAAATTAAGTTGTGGTGGAAATAATTAAGCAAGAGTTTCACAAAAATTGGATTGGAATAATTAATAATAATATAATATTGGAATTAATTCATAATAAATTAATACCTAGCAATGTTTTTAGAAATTAATATTTTGTGAAACTTTTGCTTATTTATTTCCACCACACTTCAGTCACCAAGTACAATCAATTTTATAAAAAAATAAGCCTTAAGAATCGTATTTACCCCTAAAAATGATTCTTTCAGTAAAGATTCATTTACAAGTATCTTCATAATTTTTTAAAGCAATTTCGTTTATTAATCTGGTTAGATTAAAAAAACAGCTGTATCATTTTTAAGATAAATTTATATTATCAACTAATTATTCCAAAGCATTTAAAATTAACAACCAGTTCTTTCTACAGCATTAAATGTAAAATAAATACGGTCTAACAATCTGAATAAAATTATTCCTGAATTTACTTTATTATATTTAAAATATTAAAAATAAACCTTTAAAAAAATTGTCAAATGTTGAGGCCGTCAATCCAGAAAACTCCATAAAGGAGAGGAAAACAATATAACTTTGTAAATTTTCACAAAAAAATATTTGAGTGACATGTTTGGACTCAAAGAGCTTTTTACGAGAAAGCTTTGATGACGAATTCTCTGTGAAAACATGTCATCTTAATTATGTTTGTTTCATGAAATATTACAAAGTCATCATTATATTTATCATTTCAAAAGCTGTTTTACACGGCATTAGTGACTTAAAAGATCGATACATCCATATAGAGTGGTTTATATTCGAACAATAATGAAAGAAATTTTATTTATTTCAGAAAATCCTGATTCTTGAGAATATATAAGATCACTCGTTCGTGCCTTTCAAGCGTTAAGGAATTCCGTATAATTTTCCTCCTGAATGAAATAGGCCTCATACTCACATATATTAGGATTCATTACGTTCGCAGAAGCTTAAATCCCAAATGCCCAAACCGAAAAACCGATTTAGGGGTGCTCACTGCATTCATCATTCTTACTTCGAGATATGAAATCCGATCGACTCTATTTAAGGAGCAGGTTTTAAAGGGAAGAATTGGAAACGAGAGCAAGGCCATAGCTCAATTAAGAAAGAGCTTCATGAAATGGATGAGGATTTTAAAGCACGTTCCAAAGTAGCTGGAAATGTAGTTAGATATTTTTAGGGGTTGGCAGGAAAATTAGACGTGACTGAAGCATACTTTTTTATAATAGACTCGTACATTGAAGTGCTCTTCCATGAACTAGAGTTAGTAGGTACACCATCCAATGAATTCTTAGTTTTGGCCCAAAACATTTGTCCTGGATATTTCAGCATAATTTAATTATAAATTAAGTGGCGTAAAAAATTCGGAACAAATTTTAATATGATATAATGGATTATATATTATAATAGCTACACACATAGAATACGATGCTAACAGAGTTCCTTATACTTTCATCTAAATCTTTCCATTTGTACTTTCTTTACGAAATGCTTTCTTTGTAAATTTACAAATGGATTCCGTATATGCGTATTAATATCCCAACCTGTTTCAAGATACATTGCAAAAATTGTAAGAATGTAATCTTTCTTCTTATAAGATAATGGTTAAAGAGGCTTCGAGGGTGTCACAAATCTTAGATACATCCCTTCAGAGTTGCATTACAGTTAATAATTGAACACTAGTATTTTATAAACCACTGATATAAGCTTTGGATGACGGCAAAAATAGCTGTTAAACGCATCTGCTACTTTATCTTCCTCAAAAATTATTTATTACTTTAGGTATTTATAATAATGTAAATATTCTTTTGTAGATACAACCTCACAGTATGGAATGTATGTGCACGAAGTCTTAAACCATTGTATACTTAAGTGAACAGTATGGTATAAATGGAGATATTGGGAATGCTTGCTCTATATTTCAATACCTGACATAGGTTGGATGTAAGAATAGACTTCATAATCTCAATTTCGCCCCGAATAAAGTCATTTTACTATTATTATTATATGCATATCCTTTATAACTGGGATCTACAAATATCTGTTACCATCAACCCCTTGAAAGTTTCCCAATTCATCATCGGCCTCCTTTTTCTTTAAGTAATTATAGCAGGAAAAATGAAACTAACACCGGTATTTTCGATTTTTTCTTTTTCCGCATTACAGTCGATATCTCCCGGTATAGTAAAAAAAATGTCATCAGAGTTTCACTACACTCGACACTTCCAGAACTTCCCGTTCCCTTTCAAACGCAAACCGCGCCTCTGATCACAGCGGGTGCGAAACGAACTGTACAGGAATTCCGCCCCCTTATACGACCGGATGTTTGAACCCTCCCGTTATACTTATAGTCGAGGGATCTCCGAATCATCTGCCACGGGGGACACGTATCATAGTCGGCGGAATGCTTTCCCTTGTTACGCCTTTCGAAATGATTCCTAAGACCCCTAGCGTCAGGTGACCATTACGCCACGCGGCGAAAAAACCAAAAATCCGCTTTTTTACGAGCCATTACGCCGAAGAGGCGCCAGACGACTCCGAGACGCATCCGAGCACAGCAAATCCGTCAAAAAAGAAAGAACGCGGGAGTGGTGATACTTAGGGCATTGGGGCGTGGGAGAAACACGGGTGACCAAGATGCGTGTATGTGTAACGGGAAATGGTTCAGAAACGTGGGACAAAAGGGAAAGGGAGTCGTTTAAGGGCTTCAAGGGAGAGGTCAAAAGTCATTAGGCGTCACATTCCGCAGATGCCACCGGGAGGGATGACGTCACGGGGTGTAATAGGGCGGAGGGACGGGAAACGGGAACGCATAGTTCACGTCATTAAGCATTTAGAATACGCACTACTCCTATGGTTATGTGAATACTTTTAAAGTATTTCGCTTTCATCCTTTACTATACTCGTCCGAATAAAGGCCATTTATTATTAGTTTTATTATACCTTTTCTCTATCCTATTTCTAAGATAAATTAAAAATATTCCATTCATTAAGATCTAGTAGTAGAATCAATTCTACATAAGAGTACACATATCATCAGTGAAATTTTACCGTGTACAAATAATTATAGGATAATATAAAAATGAATTAGAACAACGCAAGATTTCTAACAGTACCAAATTGAAAACGTTTTACTTAAACGTAAATTTTATGTTCTCTGCAAGAACTGAATTTCTATTACCAGTAAATAATATTCTGAAATTGTCTATCATTTAACATACAAAGACCAACTAATTCACGGATATAATAAGGTAAAAGAGTATTTATGAATATGGGTAAATGAACAAGAAATGTAAAATTTGGTTAATGAAATTTTGTTCAACCTTTAAAAAGATTCCTTGGCAACTGCTAAAAACCGATGAAATGGTTTTCGGCGTTTTTGGTGGAAATTCCTCATAATACCAGAGAAATAAAACAAACTTTTTAGCATCTACATACGCCATTATTTATAAAAATTACCAGGGTTTCGTTGTTATAAAAATAGTATAATAAATAATAATGTGGAAGTTACAAAGTTCATTTCAATTCTCTGTTATCTCGATTAAAGGGAACTAGAACGATTTGTCCAACCCGTTTATTTTGTATTACGATTTTATCGATATGTATTCTCTCATAAAATACTCAAGGGTATTCTAAGAAGAAATTATCGGCAGCAAAACGGCAGGGGTGGAACTTTCCGTTTCCACAATAAAGACAGAGAAGAGAGTATGAACAGTGATGAAGATAAGTTTAATAAAAAATACATTCAAAAGGAGGTAGTGGAAAAGCGAGCACTTTGCGGAAACTGAAATAAAGAAAATCAGCGAAGAACAGGAAACATAAAATAGCTGAATGTGCTATAATATAATCAATATGGAGACTCAAATTTAAATAATACTTAAATAAGCGCAAAGCTCTTAAAACCAGAACTCATCTTAAATTCATACGAGTATTCTTAAATGTTTGACTTAAGCTACTGGGCACAGGAGTGTGATAAATATTTAAAGGCCAAAATTCCATTGGGTTTCTGGCTAAGGATCGCAAAGAGAAAGTGTCTCTAGAAACCTAAAAGATCCCTGCGTATGGATGGGTGGATCAAAAGTTAGTCGAATAGAAAGTACGCCCAGGAAATCATAGAGGAAGAAAGAGGCGGAGAGGGATTGAAATAATAGGAAGAAGTTACGGGAAATTTAAGGAAAGGGAAAGGCTGGGAAGAAATCAGCGTTTAAATGAAGGGGCGGAGTCTTTAACCGTCGTCGTGATAAGTTAGCGTATTTCCGACTACGAAAGTAATTGTGACTCACGCGATTTCCGGGAAAGTCCACTTAAGGATGTGAATCAGATGGGATTTTACGACCAGTCACCTGACGTAGCTGACATTATCTTCTTTTGGAGGTATGAGAATCTAAGTTGGTTTTATACTCACAATGCCCAAGGCTTAATTTCGTAATACATATTCCAAAGAGGTAAATTCACCGATAACTTTTTCAAGTTCTTCTACAATGTACGCTACCTAAATTAATTTCCTTCCTTTGTGATTAAAGTAAGCAAGTCATTTTCTTTTCTACATCGTTATTTTGAAAGAAGTTTGCATAAATTCTACATCAGCATCTTGAAATCAATTTAGAACCTACTTAATCACCTAAACATACTTAAAGAAAGGCATTCTAGAATTCCATAAAGCATCAATCGTTATATTCATCGGAATTTATATTCCTACTAAATTCATTTTAGAACACATTAGCCCGAATTAAAATGTACAATTACGATGAAGTTTAACTGTAATATTCACATTAACTTTAACAAATATTATATTCGATAATTTAACCAACATCGGTAATTAAAATGATGATTCAAATAAGAATCAGATTTAGGTGCAGTCATTGTATTGTCTAGTTAAACTGATTATCAACTAATCTGAAAATAATGCGTCACTGCAATTTAGCGGCATAGAGTGTAATATAATCAAACACAATTTTAGGATTTGGAGCTCACATAATCTGGTATTCACGTTAATCATCATTTAAGTACCAGTGATAGTATATCAATCGATTACGATGCGATTTTTCGTAGTTAAAGCAAATATTACTATTAAAATCCATTTTAAATATATATTATAGTTCCAGACCATTATCTCTTATTGAATAAATGACTTGACTTATTGACGCATTATTTTTATTGATGAGAACGAAAATATTTGGTATATTTTATTATTTTTCGGGAGTTAAAAATCATTTTATTTTTACTTATCTATGAGAGTGAAATAGGATGATAATTAGTTGTAATAATTATAGTATCATTTTGTATGATACATTTCTAGGCATCGCACCAAGTATTTAATATCAGATCGTTCAATTAAAAAATATTATTTTACACTGAATGACTCGGTGTACCTTCACGCAAGACGAGATATGCTTATTTCGCTCGAAAAAATAAAAAAGGTGCCTACAGATGAATTTCACCCACGCTGCATAAATCACGCTAAGCAATTCGTCAGTCAAAAACGCAGGAAGCAAAAGGTTCACCGGAAGGAAGTGGGAGAACTAAGCGAATGGTTCCTCCGAACAGAGTTTTCTGTAGGTATGAATAAAAGATAGAAAACGTATACAAAATCAGCTTTAGGGAAATCGTACGAACTGTAGCCGAAACTAAATCAAAGGTTGAATAGTGATTACGTTGATCGAACGGCGGAACTTACAATTAGACGTTCGTAAGTATGAAATGGTGAGCTGGATGACAGTGATAAGGTTAAACAGCTTGGGTAGTAATGGCAGAGAGCCAATGCTAAAGGAAATATCTGACGATTAATCGGTTATGGTACCTGGAGTTCAATGAGCAATAACCATGAATGCTTCATTGTTAATGGTTATTCACGGAGTTGGAATCGTAGAAAGAGTTTTGAATCGAAATCCAATAAGAAAGGAAATGGAATTATGATGTAGAGATTTATAGGAAACGCCTCAATATTGGCTTCCTAAAAATATTAGCTACAGATTCATTGATTATTGATCAATAATTCCTTTAAGAATATCATGATACTAGATTCATTTACGTTAATCCTTGATATAAGTAATAAAATATAAAGATGTAAAAAGTCTGTGATTATATACATGAATTAAATTTGTCATTATTTGTTATCTGAAGCGTTACATTGTTGACGTTATTGATTTAAATTACAAATCAGCTCAAGAGCATTTATAAAATCTTTTTATTAACTTTATAACAATGTCCAACGATATAATTTAAATGGAAAATTCACTTAAATGATTCGGGAATGCGATTGATGCTTTTGATGCTTCCATGGAGAAGAGAGAATTTCGAGCAGTATAAAATAATTTACGTAGAAATGTCGTTTACGATGAGGTAATTTGTTATTTTTCCATGTTACATGGTATTTTATAGAATTTGTAACCACACATATAGGGCACACAGTCACACCCATATGAAGCTAATCTTTCAATGAACCTTAAAACAACAGGTTTCTGAGATACTCTTTCAAAACATAGGCTTTTGATGTAAGAATATTAGTGACTTACATTGATAAAATATTATGCTTCAATGACGAGCAGCAAAGCCTACATGAAATTCCTTATTTCCACAAATCTAACGTAAGAGGAAACCAATTTTGAGAAGAAATTGTAATTTTTCTCTTCATTAGAACTTAAAATATTATTAGTTTTGCACAGTAATCAAATATATTACTTAAATAAAATATATGAGAGTTCAGTATATTAAAGAATAGTATATATACAAAGAAAATCAGCAAAAAATAAACTTAATGCAAACAATCAAGAATTATTCTACGTTTCCAAGTAGTGTAATATATTGATAGATAGACAGAAATGAATAAACCATTTCAATAAGAATATAATTATTAAAATGATGTGAAGAATTCTCAATTAGAATTTAATCTCCTTACGGCTACTTATGTTCAAATATTACTTTGTTGAAACTACGGCTTACTTATGAAAGATTATGTAAGTGCGTAAATCGTTAAATCCTATTGATGCGAAAAACACGTATTCTCACTAGTCTGTAAGATAAAATCCATTTTCCTTCACAGACCGGAAGTGGAAAGACGTTTTAGATTTATGGAAATAAATTTCATCTCTTTTAATATTTCCTGTTTTGAATGCCTCATTTCCTTGTAAAAATTACAGAAAAAATGTATCTAATAGCGAAAAAAGTTTAATTGAGGCAAAAGTTGGTTCTTTCATCGTCCATTGCCATCTACAATTTCTCGGACGGTAGAATGCACGAAGCTTTTCAATACACGGGTTTCCCCCTGAGAGTAAATCACTGTAAATGAGCATGTAAATCTACGTAACGCCAGAGAAAGACATCAAAACGAATGCATGCACAGAAACGAAATTATAAAGGCTGTAAAAGATTTACCGGGAGGTACTTCCGCGGCATCAATGGGGATTCTTCAGCATTGGCTGGGATACTTTTCAAAAGCCTTTGGAGTATTCCTCCGCCGAATCGAATAAAAAGTCCGAAAAGTATTTCACATCGACGTAATCAACGGAGTAATGAGACCGCCATTAGTCGCGGAAAAAGGCTGGGGGAGCGAATCCGCGATGACAACACTTTCATTTTTGCGTTCCGCTAAATGAGACGAGATGAAAATAACGAGAATTCACGGCGAAAAAGGACGGCCCGGTTACATCTCACTCACGACGTAGGAAAGGCGTATAAAAGGAACGGGCCTCAAAAAAAGGGCCTCTCTGGAAAAAGGATATCATCCGTGAAATATCACCTTTCTGGAAAGGTCGCGTGCTCTGAATGGTCAGGAAAATACACTCTCAAAATGGAGAACATTTAATGAAAACACGGGAGTATAAGGAAAGGTATGGAGTAATCTCATGGTCGTAACACCGAAATAAAATAATAAGAGAATGATATTACGCCTACAACAATAAACTGACTTCTCCCAGAACAAATAACTTTTTTCCGAATTCGTTGCTATCAGAAAAATAGTTAATCACCAAATGAGAGCTTAAATTCCTCTCCATTTAATTAATCGCGATTATAACTCCGAAGCAAATTTCTAGTCGGGAAAAGAATCCGCAATTTAATGAGCATCTCTCTTGAAATTTATGGCTCAAAAATAATTTACTACTATTTTAAGAGAAAGATTTACGACTTTATTTCATTATGTTCCAAAACATTTTCTCTGTGATGGCCATAAAAACTTCCCAAGTTTTTCCCAAAAGATGGATCATTCCTGCTTTCTAGACTTTCATTCTTTTGTGTGTAGTTGTTATATAAATTTTTTACGACTTTTGTTTCGTAAATAGCCTATTAAATTATATGTGATATACTTGTATAAGTATGGCATATAATTCAAACTGAAATAGTGAAGCCCTGAATCCCTTTCTGAGTAACATTTTCTTTCCAAAAACTTTTTTTCTTATTACTAAACATTAATATCATCTGGATTACAGACATATATTATTTAATTGTTACCACCAAACAGCTAAATGATTTATAATCTAATTATATTTTTATAATAATGCATTATTGAAAACCTTTATTCTGAGAATATATTAAAAAATCACTGCTATTACAATATATTATATAATATATAATTATATTTCGACTACATCGAATAACATAAAATTATATTTCAACTATATCGAATCAAAAAGTATGGAGAGTAAATATCATTTATAAAACAAAAATAAGACGCCATGATATTCATATAAGAATCACGATACGAAATTGGATACAAAAATGCATACGAAAAAGAATGAAGTATCACCAAGAAGGATTGAAAAAAAATATCTAATTTTTCCATATGAAAAATGAATTTTTCACCCTATGTTTACTTTTAATCTATAAAATACTAGCAACACTATGGGATTACTCTTTTGGAAATCGACGAAGTTGTTAATAGAATAGTAAACTAAAATAATAAATGGAGCAGTGGAATCAACCTTCTAGCGATTAGTTTTAATTTCGACTATTTAATATACAGCTTACTGCTATTGAAGAAGAGTATAACGTCAAAGAGTATGGCATTTCTATGAATTTCGTTTAGTTTCTTAATCATTTTATAGTTAATAAATTTATATAATTTGTAAGAATTGAAACATATGCTTACTCATCTTCTCCTATTTATTGGATAACCATAACACTGAGCTGATATACCAACTGATATTTAATTATAAAAGATTATTTAATGATCTAGTATTGGCTACATTTTTAAGATTTGCGATGATTTAAATTGATCATGGTCATCTTGAAAAATATTCCACAGTGTGGCTGCAATTCTAAAAGTGATATCGCGATAGCTTAACCATCATTTACTTTTTACTAATCTCTAAGGCTTTTCACTCCTGATTTTCCATCCCTCATCTTCGTTGGAGAAACGAGCGGCAATTGAATAGCTGAACTTAATGACATTACCGTACCGTCCACTTTATTTTTTACCCCGCGATCTCGTTTTCACACCGGAGAAAGATCTAGAACGGCCGTCAATAACTCATCAGCCCTTCGAATTTCCTCTTTCGGCCGCACGCTGTTGAAAGAGAAATTTTTAAACGCTCCGAAGCACAATTCTCAGTCGATGAGCGGCGCCCACAAAGCTTCGAGATGAGACACACCACGGGATGTCCACGCTCTTTCACTTCATAGCGCCGGCTAATGGGCTGCGGCCCTCCTTCCCTCTCATTTGACACTCTATTTCGATTTCGCGAGCCATAACAATTAGCAATTAAGCCCGTCCTTTTCGAGTAAAAATGCGAGGCCTTCCAACGCAGCCCTTGGAAAACCATCGCTCTCTCGCGCTAGTGAGCCGTGCGACTTTTAACTCTTGTTAGCTCTCGATCGAGTTACGTGGAGTGAGCTCTTAACGGCCTTTTTGTATGGCCGGCCCTAATCTCCATGCAGCGGTGTCTGCTTCGACTCCTTTTAAATTGGAAGCGTTTGCGGGGATGAATGAAAAAATATTGCGGGGCTTTTAACCATTAAACGTTGCTCTTTGTCTTTTACCTGCTGCTCCGTCATTTGCGTGATATTACGGTCAACTGGATGGAGCACTATAAAAATGAACTATGAGGCATTTAGAAAAGGGAATCACCAATCGTTTACATACTGAAAAATCTCTCTACGAATCGGAGCTTATAGTATAATAAACCTTAGTGATTGTAATGAGTCAGTCTTATAAAATGTAAATATATTTCTCAAAGTTGCGCCTTCCAATATCAATCTCACTTGTTTACAATGTGCAAAATCTTTGGCAAACCATCAAGGGACAGCAACAATTAAAACATAAATTCTACATTGTGTTCCTTGATAAGTTTTATTGTACGCTTAAATTTGAATTGCCGAAATTACTAAAACTTTAACTCTGATGTGTAATCCACCCGGGGTAAATAAATGTTTATATGTATCTGAAATTTGAAATATAAAATACACGACAAAAAATTCATTTAAATTCCTTCAGTACCGTTCCAAAAATAACTATAGCAGACGAGGTCCACGAAAACTATGGCAGAATTCGGAATAACATAAATTCTTCTTCATACTTTACTTCTCATGAATGAAGAGCCTCAAACATTAGTTCACACCTATATTAAAATGCGTAATTACATTTTACAAAAAAAAAAGTTTTTAATGTAGATAAAGTGTGTTATTAAAATAAAGACCAAACAATGAGCAGAATGAGCTTAATAAACTAAAGCAAATAACTCTCGAGCGCGAAAAATCCACATAAATTCGTGGATTTATATGTTTCTTTGAAATTTATACAAATGAAAAATTATTATTATAGCATCTAAATATACGATATTTACTCGAGGTTAAATCGCTATCGTTACACAAGAGTTATTTTACCAGCTAATTTTTTAATTAAACTAATGAATACTTTTGAAACGTTTGCGAATCTAGAATAAGCACAGGCCTACGGAATCAAATAATCTTTCTCCATATATCATTTAAAATCATAGCATTATTTCGCGGAAAATGGTCGGAAGTCGTGAAGCTATGAATCTGGAAAGATAATTCCGCCCACAAATCTCGCCAAAGCATAGGTCGGGCGACATGATGTTGCAGGAAAGCAATCATAACGCTCGCTTCAAATCTTTGCCTCTTCTGCCTCTTCATATCCTCAATAACATTCCGCCCCGTTGTGACGCATCCAAAAACATCCGATAACCGTTGGCCGCTTTCGTTTGCAAGGAATGATGCCGCGGCGATCTAATAAATTGCATTTCATTGCATCCTCAGCTATGGACCCTCATCCCCCCATCAAGTCGCTGGAATAACCACACCCTGACAGATTTAAAGAAGCCATTGTTTGCTGAATGAACGGGACGAAAGGAAACTGAAATGTTTACCTACCCGTGTTTTGAATTTTAACCGCCTGTTTACACATAAAACCTCATTCCGGAGAAACGGAGAAATGGACCGAGCGAAGAAAAATCTTTGAGCTCTAGGAATGGGGAACAGCACGCTGGAGGTCTTCCAAAGTATTCCGAGAGGCCCGGGATCGACCTAGTTTGTTAGCCATGCCCCTGGAATATGAGAAACTTCGCAGGAAATGATTTCGGAGGCAAGAAACTCGTTTAGGTGGAAGGAAAAGTGGGCCTTCTTTGGCTGGGCGATGAGTGGGAAGTTGTACAACAGATGGTAAACGAGATATTTGACGGCGAAATGAAAATGGACTGGATTGAACAGGCAATTTCCATAAGGAAATATCCTCCTCGAAATTGGACTGGTAATCACTTCATCTGCTCTCAAAGAGAAACTTCACTCTCCAAATAATTTTGGTCACGATGCAGCAAATGATGTGCTCACTATTCAACGTTCACTTCCATGATAACAAGAGGATTTCGTGTATTTATACAGAGAATTTGATGGAAGAATCAGTACCGTAGGAAAAGCACTAGTTAAGTAGAATTGTGTATTTCCTCTTGACGGATCTCAGTATAAGATAAATATAAATGTCGTCGTTCTTTATCACTGAAATAGTTTTCAACAGTTGTTAACCATTTTTAAGGTTTACTTTTATTTAACTGAACTATCAGAGTAAGCCAACCCAAAGGTTTTCTATTATTAGTTGGAATTCAGACAATGGAAATAGGACCTCAGACGAAATATACCAATTCATAGAAATAAAATATATACTTTAGTAGCCATCCTGCAAAATCATATAATATCTTCATAAACTATATATTCATCTTAAGTTAAGCCAGTGTACTATTTAACACTAAAATGAGAATTACTAACAATTTAAACGGGAAACAAAGTCAGAATGATATGCAGTTTAATTTATTTAGACAACGTGCTCTGAAAGTGAAAGATCTGGGTTTGAATCCCAAATATAAATAACTTTTTCACTTCAGTTTTTATTGAGCTCAAATTGCTACTTAATCTCTAAGAATCTTATGATTTGATTCATTAATTCTCCGAGATATTAATATTTTCAAATATTTTGTACTGCTTTCGAAACGTTCTCGATCATGTAAAAGTAAGAATTTATCAAGCTTACCGCATGTATTGTAACTGGCTTAGTACACGTGAATCAAAGCTCACCACATATACCATTACTAGTTTAGAATTCGTGAATCAAATTAACGTAGACTACACATACCAATATTTACCAAAGTAAGGTAAGGAGGATTTCGTAGTAAGTACTGCCCTATCTATGAGCTAAATCTCACAGACTCCATCGCTTCACAGCATAGATCGAAATTGAGGAATAAGCTGCGAGTTCCTATAAAGATGACTTGGTTCCGGGAGCGTCTACAAAATCAAGCCCTCACATTGTAAAGCTTTCTTTTCACTCTTATCAGAGGCGTACATCAGACGAAAACAACCGCAACTTGGAAAGAATAAACAGAAAATATTGACACTACCTGAACATCAACGGTTTTGCTTCGATGTCGCACCAGGAGATAAATAAACCCTTCTCGACTTCTCTGGCCAAGGAAAATATGTCAACCGCGATATACCTTGTCGGTGAAATGTAAGTGAAGCTTAGTTAATATTACTCTCCAGTCTCAGAACTACAAACTCATGGAAATAAATTGATTGCAATCGATAATGAAAGATACTTTACCACAATTACGTTGATATGTGAAAATATATTTTACCACATTATCAAATCATATTTTATGTAAATGTTAAGAAAAAGAAGCTACGCAGTAAAAACTGGATCTAATCGTACTTTGAATATATTCTCCATTTTACCCTCAATTTATTCATGAGTGTTCTACCTTTCAGTAGGTTCATATGCACTCAAAAATCCCTATTAAGGGCAATCCATTTCCTTATAGCAGGGCTGGTGAACCTTTTGGTGCAAAAGTGCCATATTTGATGAAAATAAAGGAGATTCGTGCCAATGTGGTGCCAAGCCATTCAGTGAGATGATGATATATAGTTAATGGTATCAAAGATAGGATTAAGATCTTGCAACTGTCTTAAATAATATTTAATTGTCATAACTAATGAACATAATTCACATTTATACTGCGGGGCTTGATATTTTTAATTGAAGTATATAAAATAATGATAGTGTAGTGAGAACGTGATTCTCTTGCATGCCAATTGGGACACGCGTGCCATAGGTTCGCCACCTGCCTTATAGTTAACCCAACCTCTCATGTCATCCAGCGTCTTTCGTCTTTGTCTTTCCCTCTGTTTTCTCCTGAATTCTACCCTCAATTACAGTCTCCTTTACCCTCAAAAAGTAATTCTATTTTATGAAGGATAACTTAGCTCTGGCATATTAGTGATTTCTTTAATTTTTAAAATAAATCGTATTTTACAATGCATTGAAATTTTTCTAATCTAGTCTTACTAAAAATTTTATAACTTCCTGGGATTATTTAAAAAAACTTTAAATCATAAAATTAATACCAGTAAATGTATGCCACACATGTCGAGGGATTTTATCACTAAAATTACTGATGCAATCTTGCATTGCTATGAGAAGCTCTTAGGTACATCAACCTATATATGGATAGTTACCGCAGTTAAACATTATTAACGCAGTCCATCTAAAATTTTCAAGAATACAAAAATAGAACTTCGAAAAAATAAATCTATCAAATAAGCTTTTTTAAATATTTTACTTTGAATATTTTCGAGAGACATCGAGATGTAAATTACACTACAAATAGGTTTCTAAAATTCATATGAAACAATAGTGGAAAGGCAACCAACAAAACAAAATTCAGAGAAAAACGGAATAAAAGGAGGAAATAAAATAATTCAGATAATAACCTCGAACATTACATATATAAAGAAAATATAATCAATTATCTAAACAACAACTTCTCAGCTGTTTTGGCGAAAGGAAGGCATAAGGAATGAGAAGGAGGAAAGGTCGAGAGGCTGGTGAAAGTGATTAGGGGTTGACGGGTCACACATCGGTGGACGCAAGCCAAGAACAGGAGGAAGTGTTCCTTGGCGAGAGGTAGACTATCTATTACGTCCCTCGTCTATTCGGAATAGTATCCGTTTATTTGGCATTTTGAACCATGATCAATTTCCACAACGATCATTAACTCTAATATGTTAAAGGCAAGAGTAAGAACAGTGAATGTTATGCAAAATAATTTGTATCTAAATAACAAAATGCAAGAGTTAATCATAATAAAACATACACTAATTAATAAGGAACACTACCACCTACCTTCTCTTTTACTCATAAATAAGATTAAATTACTGTATATGTTTGCCAGATGATGTTAATACTTTCAGGAAACCGGTCACGAGATTATATATATAAATAAGATGGTGCGTAATATTTAAAGCTTAATTTCTTCGGCAAAATCCATTTACTCCTTAAATATATCACCATTTGATGCATTAATGTGTCTCTGGTTGCATAAGATCAAAGATGCAATTCATGTTATACGGGAAAAAGCTCTAGGCCAGTGATGGCGAACCTTTTGAGCTCGGTTTGTCAAAATTTTGAAAAAACGAAACATAATTTTCGTGGCGTGTCACACATCAAAAAAGTAAATAGTAAAAAATAGAAATATTTTTAATTTTTGTAAGTTAATTATTTATTTAATATCACTTAAAATACAAAAACCAAAATTATGAAAACAATGATTTACATTTAGAGACTTGTTTTATATATTTAATTGACACTTTATCCATTATTCTGTCTTTGATAGTATTTCTACTGAGTGGTAACTCAGAAATTCTTTTAATAATTTCATCTTTATTTTTCATGTCATGAAATAGGATTGGTGCACATTCAAGAAATGTTCGTTTAATAAATTCTCCGTCACTGAGGGGTTTTCCATGCTGAGCTATGGAGTGAGCTATACAGTAACTTGCTGATGTGAAATTTGTAGATCTTTTTACAAATTTAAAGATTGAATTTGTTTGATTTTTATAGAGTTGTAACTGCCTGGAAATGTGTTCCTTCCTTTCATCGATACTTTTATTCAAATGTTGACAATGACTAGTTTCAAAATGTCTCTTTATATTCCATGTTCTGCTTCCTACCGTTTCATTGCACAGTATGCACAATGATCTTTTGTTTCTGTGAACAATCCCGTAAATTTCGATCCATATGTCTTGAAATGGACGGCTACTGCTACTTACATTTCCTATATAAATCAATTTTCGTTTTTTTATTATTTTTTTGATTCTTTATCACAGGGCTGCAAAAACAAATCAATATAAATCACGGCGTTTCTTATGAAACGTTGATAGGTTTCAAACCTATTTACTTTCTGCAATGTTGTTGCACTGATTACTGGTATCATAAGATTCAAACACACCGAAGATATTTCTCCGACACAGAGAATGTCTCGTGCAGTACTGTCGCACGGTACATATTTTTCTTCCAATAACGTGACATGGCGATCAAATGCGTTCGTTTGCCGAATGTAGGCGAGCGCACTCGAAGCATACCCGACGTACATGTTTCCAGAATTTGGCATTTTTAAATTAATGTCCATACTTAAACAATGTATTTAAATGTTTTAAATATGTATATTTGTTACGCAATATTATTGTACTTGTATATGCACGTCTGGTTTCAGAATTAAATTATTGGTTATTATGAGCGTAAGTAATAATAATATTATTAACAACCAACTCTGGCCGTTATGAGAGACAAATATTTGAATTATGAATATTTTTATCTTTTGAATATGCGTGTCACCAAAAATGAGCTCGCGTGTCAGCAGTGACACGCGTGTCATAGGTTCGCCATCACTGCTCTAGGCAATCGCTGCTAAATAGCTAATAATGATAATTATATTAATTGAAGATTTTTTTCAAATAAATAAAAAAATTCTTATTATTAAAGTATAAATTCCTACTCTTTCGTGTTATTGATCGAATATCGAAAAATATCGATATCGAAAAAGCGGTCCCGTGTTCGATTCCCGGTGGGAACCCATATACCTTTAAGAAATCTGCTAATACCACTACTACTAACTTTGATCAAACGGATTAGTTCATTATCCATCTGCATCAAAATTAAACCAAACCGTAACTTCGAAAAAAAAATCGTAATAAAAGAAATTTCTAATTTTAATGTACTTGCAATGTAATTCGATATCTACGCATTAAGTGGACTGTAAAACTGCAAAGAAATAAGGACAAAATATGCTACCAATAGTGATTTAATTTTCTTTCTGACTAGTACAGCATTAATTATTTTCAAGAATTACATTGATACGGTTTGTCTAGTGGTAAAATTTTTGATATTGTAAATAAATTTGCTGTTACAACATATTCCTAAGAATAGGGCTGCCCTTAAGAGTTAGAAATCTGAGAATGTCAAATTGATTATAGAATATAATAAATAGTTTTAAAAAGAGCTACAGCCATTAATTTTCAACTCACGCTCAATCCAGAAAATAATAACTATGTAGAATGCATCTTAATGGAGATAATTGAAGGAAGCTAATTTTGGTCGTAAGCAAATATTAAATTTATTTCTATGCCATCGTGGATATACTGGTAAGCTACACAAAAGTTGATCGACACAAAATTAGCGTAATAGTAGAGATGCGATTTCCAAATATAAATAGACTTTTTCTTTGAATACACATGAAAATTGCACATATAATAGAAAAGTATACAAACTTTTGAAGCCATTGTAAACAAATATATCACAGTCAGGTTGCGACCAACCGGACTCACTGGTACTGCAGTATCATTAGAAGTGATTGATTCTGAGCCCAGTCCTGACGTTCCGGTCCATTCTCAGCTTCCCTTTATAGTCCCACTGCGTAAACCTCTCTATCGATTTTATTCATCATTGGAGTTCTTTCTCTGAAAACACTTTCCAGAACTCACCAAAATTGCTGTTTTATCGTGACCTACTTTATTTTCGGCGCATTAATTGAGTAAAGAATTTGCCGCTCTAGAAAGCTGAGGGGCTTCTATCAAATTTGTTTTCGAAGCCATTCTTCCATAAACAGCAATTAAGACGGAATTTATTTTCGAATAAACGAAGTTCTTTTCCCTGCATTAAAGGAGACGATAATGCATTTTTCTACACAGTCCTCATAAAATTAAATTTTCTAATATTTTTGGAGTCTCTGCGAAAAACATTCAAAAATTGAGTTCACCTAACTAGTTTACCGTATACATAAAAGCATTGGGTTTGTTCTAGGAAAATAAATAAAAAAGTAACTAGTAGTACATAAATATTCGATTTGAATATAAAGCGTAATCTAGTTAACATGCATTCCTAAGAGATACATAAAATAATACAATTGAGTGGATATATCGACGCTTTCTAACATTTACATAGCAATGGCGAAGAAAGGTCTGGTAACCACATTAATTCAACTCTTTGATCTTTCAAAAAACTGATACAAACACAAAGTACAATTTTATGGAGACTTAACAAATTACAGACAAATTTAAGATGACACAGCATCAAAAAATTTGCCACTAATTAACTATACTAGGAGATTACTGATAATATGTTCGATGAAATGAAAATATACACAAAATCTGAAGGTAAATAAAATTCGCATGCAAAAATATCAAATAATGGCTATAATATCTAACTAAGGTAGATAAATTATTGAGTGAAAGCATGTTTATGTGAATGGACAAGTAACTTTTGGTCGAAGAGTATTTATGTTTAATTTGGAGCAATATCAATGGCTTTTAAATTGAGCCAAATAAAACTCTCACATAGATGAGGATTTATTATATATTACAGCCACTTTCAATTCAAAAAAGCCGAATATATCAAATTGGTTGTTTCTATAATAATTATAAGGTAATAACCGTGTAAATTGGAACAAAATGTATTTAGGCAACAATTATAATAAAATTGATTGTAATTAAGAAAGAATACGAAATGTGTACACAAGTTTGAAGAACAAATAATAAAAAATAGTAAATAATACGTAGAAACAATAAACACGTATATTAATCATTCATTTTACGAACGTAACTGCAAGAGGAAACCTATGATTAAGTTTAAAATATCTATAAGCTTCCGACCTACTGAAAAACATGTAGAATGGCACAAACACAACTCATCCATTTAATGGGAAAGACTGAAAGAATCAATTATGGAGGGAAAACAAGAAACCGTGTTTTCAAATGGAGAACACATGGGCACCACGCTTCCGAAAGTTGCACTGTCTAAATAAAAATAACCCACATATGAACGGACGAGAAATTGCAAAAGAAAAAACAAACGCAACTTATTGGATAAATGGAAATATTTCCAATATAGAGAAATACTTGACCGATAAAAGAGCATGCACCGACAGCGACCTTCCATTCAAACCGTACATCATCGCTATCTCCGCCTCATTCCGCAAAAAATAAACGGCGCTAAGTGAAAGAGCCCCTCGTATCCTCTTTTCAATCTTGGGCGCCGTATTTCCATTGGAGGCGCATAAGGAGCTCCCGTCAGCCCCGGAATTCCGTGCAAACGCTACGTTTTGAATGGGCTTTTTCCCCCTCTTAAGGGAAAAAAGGTGACAGAGGAGCTGACATTCCAATGAAACCTATAGTCAATTTCTCTTCTTGCGTTCGCCCCACAAAAACGGGAGACGTATAGACACGCATTGGTGTATCTTTTTTCTCAACACCTTCCCCAGTATTGCCATTTTCCCGAATTCCAGAAGGGGTTAACTTAGAAGATTTTTCCATTCACCTTTTAAGTGAAAACGTGTTTGTCCCGTATATGATTCTCAAACCGATATTCCTACTTGGCATCCTCGTCTACTAGAATATTGGGCAGCTATAGCGGAAATTGGAAATTACAAGACAAAAACTTCCTTCCCCGAGGAACAGAGAAGGTCAAGTATAAATATTTCCTCGAATGATCAATATGGTATTTGAAGACATCCATTATTTTCTAAGTAATGATTAATTAATATATTTCTGTATTGGTTCCAAGAAGAATTTTATAAATTAGTTACGTGTTATTGAGTCCTTACGTAATCTTTAGAAAGACCAATTATAAAATATTATTACTCCCATTATTAAAGAATCTTATACATTCATTCTCCCTTCGTTCCATAAACGAGTAAAACATGGCATATGGTTTTCCAAAATTGGATAAATGGCTGGATGTGAATCGGATCAGCGAAAAAGACAGTCATACAAAACATGTTTGTAAAAATAAGAAGCCAAATAATTTTTAAAGGATTAAAATCATAATTATCAATATAGATTTGAAAAAGGCATAAACTGAGCAATGTAATAAATACCAAATAACGTAAAAGTTTAATTTCTGAAGTTTATATATGTCAACCTTTTTCATAAATTTTAAGAAGCATAAATCCCTTCGTCATACGCCCACAAAATACGAGAGGTTTAGACCTACCGCTACGGATATTCCTTCAGTTTTTCCTCCGCGACTCCCTTATACCTTTATTTTCCTCCGCATTCCAGGGAGGTTCACTTAGGGGCTTTTCGTTCTCATGTGAGTGTGAGGAATACATCCTCGAAGAAAGAAAAAACGCCGAGGAATTCCCTCAAGAGGGAACCACCACCGGCGTTACCTCAAGAGGATAAGATACGTCTCCTATTTCGCTCGGAGATATAAAATGAGAACGCGTCTTCTTTTCCTAGACTTCCAAGTTGTCGCAACCTCACAGTAAAATGTTTAAGCCGTTTGTGCGATTCCGGATGTCTTGCACGCGTGCTGCCAATTGGGTGGCGCGATTCTTCGCAGAAGAACAAACAAGGGAAGCACGCCTTGCAAGGCGTGTTACCCAAAAGTTACTCTTCGCCAAGTGGGGAAGAGTAACTTTTGATTGTTACTGTCACGCCGACTCACTGCGTGCACTATTGGTTATTGCCCACCGAACGGAGACCAATATTATTTCGAAGGAGTAGAAACAGCAGTTTTTGAGGGCGCGGAATGGCACGCGAGGGAATTCCACAATTGAATCTGAGGATTTAAGGGAAAGAAGCGAATTTTCAGCGGAATTGCACTTTTTCTAAATGGGTTTCTAAGGGCACAAACCAGTAAAGGAAAGAGAGCAGGATACTTCCACCACATCAACTCGCAAAAACGCGATCTTTCTTCTCGTTCTTTTATCCTGCAGTTTTTAATCTTTAAAGGGAAAGCTTATATTGAAACGTCAATGGATGCAAACATTTTTTTTGTCTTTTATCTACACGTCTACTTTATGCATTTCATGCGCAAATGTTTTGGATATTTTGGAAATTAATTTTAATAATTTTTTATTCACGCTCGACCATGGTTTCAATGTGAGAAATGACTTTCCACTTTTTATGTAATAAAGCCTTTAGTATTATGTATAGAGAAGCTATAGGAATAATAATTGGACGATGAGTGATGAGTGGACATAGCCAAATTTGTCTTTTTAAATTATTTTGTGTTATAAGGTGGCCTTATGAATGACTGTTATCTTAATTAACAGTTATAAATTTGTCTTCATTTCACATCAAGAAAGGTTTAAGTTTAGTTCGAATTTGCGATTTAAGGAAAATAGGATTGTATTTAGCATTAAATATATTTTGCTATTATTTAAGAATATCTTCATGGAACAAATAAGGCTTACGCAACGTAACACAATCATATCCAAAATTTACTGCCGAAAATTTGTTAAACGTTTAGGCTTTACAATAAACCGTGAATAATTATATGAGAATTAGAAAATAAAGGAGGAATGACAAAAACACGGATTTTGACCAACCCATACGAAGTTGGCTGACTTTAAGTTACTTAGTAATTATCGACGATTAAAAGTATTCACCTTAGAATGGATAAA
Organism: Sympetrum striolatum; assembly: GCA_947579665.1. Classification (NCBI taxonomy): domain Eukaryota; kingdom Metazoa; phylum Arthropoda; class Insecta; order Odonata; family Libellulidae; genus Sympetrum; species Sympetrum striolatum. The sequence goes on along the minus strand of OX388351.1, from coordinate 47,031,486 downwards.
CAAACTACAAACACTAATTTATTAAAACTACCCTAATTTTAAATCTTTAAGCACTACGAGTTCAATTCAAAAAGTAAATAGTATAAAAATCAATACCTTTCCATTCGACTCGGAGAAACTAAAATCCAAATACTATTAAAAATAACCACATTGAGTAACCGCATTTTTTTGATATTATGGTTACTAAAAATGTAAATAATTCAATTTTGTTACAGAAATTTTCAAAGCATGCTGGGATTTCCTCTGAAAGCACTGATAATATCTCTAAAAGAGACAATAGCTATGAATCTACTTTAGCAGTACATACGATCTCGTTGTGACGTTAAGGCAAAAGCGGATTAAGAAAAACAAGTTTTTTTTTATTTTCATGAGTCGTGCATGTTTAAAATGTAGACTCATTTCTTAATTTGTTCAAATTTAGTCTTCAGGAGACAAAAATTGACGCTGACAAACTCTCCTCGAAATGTACATACGGAGAGGGAAAAGGAGAAAAACAACACAATTATTTGATGTAAAAGAAACTTGACGAAAAGGAAAAAAAGTCCCCTAATAAATACACGAGGTTGAACAGAGAGATACACTCAATGTAATATGCATGCGCAAGAAGTTTGTATCCATGGAAACAGAGCGACATGAATGCGTATTGGAGGGATTTGTAAAATTAACGAAACAAAAGACTGGATGGTAAACAAGAGTCTTTCGGAGAGGGAGAGAAATCCGTTTTTCCGCAAAATAATAGCGACGAGAAAGTGGATGATGGAGAAGGAATTACTTTTCGCAAGATATTAAGCCTGAAATCCAGAGGCTTTGCAATTTTTTTCTTCTAAGTCCATTTGTTGTGAATTTCCGAGAAATAACCACAGAAACTGATAGTTTTTTATCCGTGTTTTGAGGAAAACAGACACAAAATTGTCATGGAGTGAAGGGATTATTAAACACGAATGTAGATAAACTAGAAAACTTACTGCTTCATTTTCCAGCAACATTCAGAAGATAATAAATGTTCCATATGGAGTTTACTACGGTAGAATGCCATGTATTAATATTACATTAACGTTTTTGTGTCCCTTTGTACCCGAATGTTATTTATTCATTGAGTCTAGAATTGCCACTAAGGTAAAACTACTGGGATATATATTGTATTACTTGGTCATTTTGAGTATCTTCGATTCATCCACAAACCTATTTTAATTTATAAAGCAGCTCTTCTACTCTGGTGCAAAATTTGTTTTTTATAGACTTCCTGGAATAGAAATTTCACGTATTAGAATGAAACAACTCATAAATAGCATGTGAAGTAAATTTAAGGCAAGCAAATGTACTCTGATGAACTCATTCAGAAATTGCAGTACAGTTGTCATGTGATGATGTCATTTCGTATGCCGATGATGCATCGATTTGAATAAATAACGTTTCATTTCCACAAGCTATTTTCGGATACCGAATGATATACGTATTTAATCATTATGTAAATGTAGTATCTAGTTTTTATTTCCGATATATTTGAAACAATATCTTATCATTATAGAAATAACTCAAGCTGTTGCAAGAAGTCATCTTGAAATATACTGAATTATTGCGATAAATAAATCACTTGATGGAACTTCATCTTAAATCACATCAAGTAAAATAATATAAAGTAAAACTTTATTAAATATTAGTAATAGAAATGGAATAATCAAGTAGAATAAAGTAATAGGACTTTCTCCATATATAAGATGTAAATATTTATCTAAGACAGTATTTTCGAACTCTAGATTCAATCTAAACTTGGAAGATACATACAAATACATTTTTTGTAACTTTTGTAGATAACTGTATATACCTAAATATCATATTTATGGAGATATTTTGCAAAAACGGAAACGAGCTTCGAAAAGTCAAGCTCGACTTCCGGTTGACCGATTTACTCCAAAAACTAATCAACTCTGACAGCACCTACTACATTGCTATACATGAAGTTTAGTATTGATACGACCAATAGTTGTTACGTTAGAGCGCCCATAAGCACACACACACATAAACACATACACACAGACATCATTCCGAAAATGGTCAAAACGTGTTCTAGGGACCCCAAAACATGTATTTTCGTCTAAATCTCGAAGTCGATTTTTTTTTCATGAAAACAATACTTTTTCTATACTACGTATATGGAGAAAGTAATAAGACAATTTTCATACGTGGGAATACAAAATAAGGATTACGATTATCAGTTGTGTGTCAATGGCACGTTGTTTGATTTGCTAACTCAAAATTTTCATCTTCAAATCCCCGATGAATATTCACGGGAAAGTTAATCCGTTTCTCCTAAAAGTGTAATCAAAATATCGCTTTTATTATCAAAGTGGAACTAATACCTTTTTCTATATCCAAAGTCAATACAGTTTTTCGATTATTAAATTTATTTCTTTTTCAGTCTAATAATTTTAAACTGAGGCAAATATCTAAAAGGATATGAAACGAACAAGGTGTAAAATTTAAATCAAACTTATTGAACATACTTAAGCATAATAAATTGAACATTGAATTTAACATTGAATCTTCTTTAAAATTCCATGGTGAACAAACAAAAAATGAAACAGCTCAAAACCAAAGATTGATTCTACATTAAAGCAGAGAAAGGGAATTCAGTGGTCATTTTAGACAAAACACAATACTTCAATAATTCAAACAAATTAATTTCTGAAGGGCCCTATCAACAATTGTCCACAAACCCTATCAACAAATACATCACTGAAACTAAAGAAACACTCAAATCTTGTAAAAATTTAATTGATAAAAAACTCAAATATAAATTAACTAATCCCAACCCCACAATTCCTAAACTATACTGTCTACCCAAGATTCATAAAAATAATACAGCCATGAGACCCATCACTTCTGCGATTAATAGCCCTACTTTCAGACTCTTTAAATGGCTAAATTCCCAATTCAAAGAGCTTCTTTTCAAAGATGGTTTCCCAGTTATTAATTCTGTAGATCTTATTCAAAAGTTAGATGGTGTACAGTTAATTGATTCTGAGGTACTCGTGTCCTTCGATGTTTGTACTCTCTTTCCTAGTGTACCTATAAGCGAAACCTTGTCTGTTCTTAGAAACCATTTACAAAATTTTAACATCGATGACCATTGTGTTCAAGAATATTGCACTGACTAAGCTGTGTATGGATCAAAATGGTTTTCAATTTAATAATAAATGGTATACTCAAACTCAGGGCACCTCGATGGGGAATTCTTTTTCTCCCTTTTTAGCCAACATTTTCATGACACATTTAGAAGAGACTTGTTCCAAAAAGTTTTCTTATTTCCCTAAAACTTGGTTAAGATATGTCGACGACATTTTCGCAATCTTCGACTTGAATCAATTTGACATTAAGCAGTTTTTGGAAAATTGAAATAGTTTATTCCCCTCCATCAAGTTCACCATGGAACTTGAATGCAACCAGCCTTGAACAACCCTTCCTTGAAACTCTTATTATCCGCAATGGGAACAAATTAGAGTTTGACATAAACAGAAAACCCACTTCCAGTTTGAATTTTATTCCTAGTAACTCATTCCATCCGACGAACCAAAAACATACAGCTTTCCACCACTTAGTACACAGACTGGTTAATTTTCCTTTAAACTCCGAAAGATATAAGACAGAACAAAACTTGATTATAAAAACTGCTCATAAACTTGGTTACAAACCCCAATTAATCCACAACTTAATTAAAAGACATAAATTCAAATTATTCGTTAATCGTCATACCACCGTATCATCTAATTGTACGTCCTCCAAAAAATATCCGAAATTGAACTTCTGTCCTAAACTAACCAACGGCCTCACGAAAATATTCAAAGATAGAGATATCAATATCGTCTTCCATAATCCTTACACAATTAAAAATGTATTAGGCAACACCAAAGACAAAATTGAAACATTGGACAAATGAGGAATTTACAACATTAAATGTCCTGAATGCAATTTAATATACATTGGCCAAACGAGACGAAATTTGATTACTTGCTTTAAAGAACACATTGCGCATTTCAGATTTGGGAGACGTCATATGCCTAGTGTGGCTAAATATATAAACGACACTGGTCATGTAATATCTTTGAATGATTTAAATCTATCAAATTCTTCATATACTCGTTTAAACGCCTTGGAAAATTTTTACATTTATAAAAATAAAGATATATTAATGAACCAGGATTTAGAATTCAACCAAACTCTCTACAAATTAATTGACACATAGCCTTCTACGATCTCATAATGACACATAGTTTCTCAACGCCTTTTGTGACACATTATCTCTCTACGATCTCATTTTGTTCCTTGCCGTCTTTTCTCCCGACTTCCTTGCATTGCATTGCCGACCTTAGCCTGACGATGACTTCGTAGAAGTCGGAATACGCATAGCCGCTTTGCAAGTATCTTGATGGATTTTGGAGTTTATTCTTTATATATATACTTTTGTATATTTTACTTCTGATTGAATTATTGAGTGATTATTTATTGAGTGAGTGAGATTGAGTTATTATTAACACTACAATTGCCCAAATAGTGCAACATATTTGAGTAAATGTTTATAAAATGTTTCTATCAATAAGTTCATTAGAGTTAAACATGGGTTGTTCAACCCAGGGATCTTCCATCGACCAAGGGCAGCTCTTAAGTGATTTTTTTCCAGAGAGTATCTTTCAATATCAAAAAATTATAAATTGAATTTAAAATATTCTTCAATTAATTGGAAAAAGTACATTTTCTAACAATATTACCTTAATTTTAACTCTCATACAGTAAAGTTCATTTTGATGAAATAATTAAATTAGTTACTTTCCTTGAGTTATTATGGATATAATACCAGAATATGACCGGCGAAGACTTACTGAAAGATACAATGGCTGACAAGAGGTATTAGTTAGTCAAAAGTGGTCTAAGAGAATTTCATATTAACGCATTCGTTATCATTCTAAATGCTAGTTTTTAACTACACCATAGTGAATAGTCTACGTTCGTGATGTGAGGCCAGTTTCTTGTAATACTCTATCTATAGGACTCTATACTTTAGCAATCATTTTTAGTTTTTGTACGCACATGCAATTTGGACGCTTACCTTAAATAACCATTATTCTGAACTAATTTAATATAACCTAAAACTATGCTATTTTTCAATTATTTGCCATTTTCAAGTCAATAATAAAATTTTCAATCATATTCTTTTGCTAAATACCTTGTATCTACGTAGAAATACTAAAAATTACATTATTCTTACACCAATTATTAGTTTCCTCTTCTGAAACAACAAATTTCCTGCTGATTTCGCAGCATCTCTATCAATCACAAGACACGAAAAAATCAAAACAAATCCTCCTGCACAAGGCATCTGTGTCAATGAGCGCTTAATTGATACTATACGTTTTCCCTGTCACGCCTTTAATTGAATTAAGTGTGGAAAACTCAATCCGGTGAGGAGCTTAATCGAGACACCTCCAGCCCTTTCTTAGTCTTCCTACATCCCTCTGGGGCACACATCTTCCGCGTTGCTAAATTATTTAACTCCACTTCCCCAATTCCCATTGGAAATCACTCCTAATCCATTCCTGTCATTGAATGGAGCAAACAGAAACGATCGGAAAAAGAAAAAAATATAAAAAAAAACAAAGGAAGGCGATTGGATCGCCGTGGCGCACTTCCGTTTCCTCTCCGCAGTGCGATTTTCCTTTGTTTTACTCCTTATTTATCATCCTTCGTCTCCGATTGATCTCGATATCGCGTCGACTCGGTCCCGACGTAGATGGCGCTTTTATATACCCAGTCCTTCTATGGCAACCAATATCTAATTATACCCTTCTCTGCCTCAGCTTCATAAATTTCTCCTTTCTCTTCCTATTATTCAGTGTAGCACAGTTCTGCTTCGTAGCGGTTTCAGTGGCTTCATTCACCAACGGCTCAGTTATAATTCGATAAGGATTTTTATGCACCAATCACAAAGATAAAAATCTTCTATCATCTAAATTTCTGAATACAATTGATTAATAGATATCAATGCATCTCTCTCAAGCGATGAGGTGGTGTAGGTAAAACTCTTTTAGAATTAATGCGTGGTCATCTGATGGCAATTAATCATCCGATAAGAGTCATCAATTAGAAACTTACTCTGGGATTTGATGTCGACTTCCTCTACTATCTATCAATTAAGAGTAGAAACGTGAGTATTACTCGTTTTATGAAATTGGATATATCGAGGTCTTAGTTTTATCTTTGGATAAATCTGTAATTCTAGATAAATAACGTTTGTTGCCGATGAAAGGAATTGATAACTCCTAAGAAATATGAACAGGTGTCTTAAAGTTAAATGTTTGCAATCACAAAGCTACAAACAAAATTATCTCAATTAACACAATTTTTAATACGTTAGGAATTTCCTGTTTACGATCCTGTTGACGAACCAATTTAGATATGTGTTTATTGCCTAAATACTGCTAATTACATACATTCATTGTTAAGAATTTAACTTTATATGTTTTTTAAACTCTAATGTATGCCAATAAGCTGTAAGACTTTTATGTTGATTTCTGTGGAAAAACTTTAATTACTCGAGAATTTTTGTCTATTTGATGTATTTGTCCAACGATGGAAGTAGAAATGACGAAAATTTCACTATTCTCGCACTGGATTTGAAGTTAATCCCTTATCATAACAAACTACTGTAATGGTATTGATTTTAATGAATTGAGCAAACAATGCCAAACTTGAAATTTTACTTTTGCTTGGCATACGTGCAGATAAATAAATACATATCACATTTATACCCATATCTGCGGAAAATAGTGCTTAGTGGCTGAATTATACTTGGCTTGAACTATCTGAGACGCAAGTATATGAGGCTCATTCAAAGATATATAATAGAGCATTCATATTTCATTAATAATCATTTTCTAATAGAATTTTCGCAGTGAAATGGCACAACTACGCTATCAGAGAAATAATAGAAATACATTACAATAAAATATTATTATAACTCACGTTACTAGTTCACCACGTTTCATCTGCATTAATGGAAATAAAAGAACTTCGGTAGAATAACCTGCAAATTATAAACTATGAAGATCGTCCTACCTGTGAGTATTGAAGTACACACATAATTTTCAATAATGCAGGACCTTCAACGGCATACAGATAGCTAGAAATCACGAAGAACATCTCGAATGAAGGTATTTTTTTAACCAATATAAATCTAGCAGAGGCAGGATAAACGATTTTGTTTTACCGATAGGGTGGCGCAATAAATCAAGTATAAAAGAGCCTCAGGAAGCCATTCACGTCCTCAATTTCGAACTTAGAACGAGGCGATGGGAAATGGTGCTCATACTAAGGAGGTCGTCCTATTCCAGAGTATTTGAGCAATATGCGCTAAACACCTGGATCCATTCTTCCCCCAATGCCATTCTTCCGATCCATTTACTCTCTTCCTTCTCAATATATCCCCACTCGTCCTTTTCCTGATTCTTATTTCCATAAGAATCCCCAATCCATATCCTTCCCAATGCATATCGCCTCCCTAATCCCGCCATCCCTTACGTCACCTTCCCATTTATCAAACATCTCACCCTTTTTCCATATAAAATCAGAGTAGAAATTTCCGCACGTTCTTCTATTTCTTTCCTCCCCTCCCGCTTTATCACCACCTATGCCTCTTATAAGAGGAGCTCATTCCACTTTTTTTTCCGCTGCATCTTTCTCCTCGCCACAATGGGCGATCTGCAATTTTATTTGGGAGGCAAACGAGGTCTTTCCGAATTGCTTCCCACCTGAGTAACTCAAGCATTCCGTTTCCTCCCTAACGAGGTCAATGCCCTTACGGCACTACTAACTGCTGAGTAGGTCAAATTTCGATTTTGAACCGAACTAAATTAAGTCTATTCGAATATCCTGTGCAATTACCAAACTCTATGACCAATATACGTTGAATACGGACAAGTTTGGATATTTTTTATTCCTCCTCCAGAGCGCAAAAGGTGGGTGCAGTGTAGCACTATACTACTGAAAAAACTATGTATTTCAGAACTTTATGAGAGAGAAACATCGGATATCTTATAAAAAAAAATTGTATATTGAAAAAGACGTCAGTATCCCGGGACTATAAGTAGAAATAGTAGATTTGAGAAGACTTGAAGATGAAGCTTAATTATAGTCGTGTTTTCTTGTCAAAGTTAGTGCGGTATATTTTGCAAAATGTTAATTAAAATGGGATATTGTTTCATGAGAAAATATTTCCTTATTTCTTCTCTCGTCGTAATGCAATATCACCGAGCTATTCGTAACGTAGTTGATTATAGAAAAAGTAACTTTAGGAATACGTTCAAAAAAAAGTGTTTAAGAGATGGATCGATATAGTTAAAATTAAAGTGATACTTATAAAAACGGGATAAAAAGGAAATCTGAAAACTAATAGCGAGGAGAAATGTATCCTTTTGAAAATTAAATACGATATGAATTGCTTCTCAACACAATAACAAATGACATACTTGAGGAGAAAACAAATATGAAGGTGGACGAAGAAAATATATTTAAAGAGCAAACAATGGAGGATACAGGATGCAGTATAGATAGATCATAAAAAGCAATGAACAGAAAAGATGGAAGAATTGAGACCAGGCCAAATGTTTCTTTCACATTCTGCCTATCAGTTAAATTGATCTCGGCCATGGGAACAGGAAGACTACTGAGGAACCAGTGATGCTGAATAATGGTTATAATCTTCTCTACCACTTACTGAATGCTATGAAAAGTGTTATAGAAACGGTCATTGAGCTGCAATTAGGTGGAACTATTCCAGTCATGGTATTTTGGTTCAGTGAGGAAAGCAAAGTCGAACTATCTAAATCCTAACCCTGCCTCAGTAGCTTCATTCTCTATCCAGAGCTTTAGGAAAGTATTTTTGGAAGGCATAGGGCTCAAACTAGATATCAGACTGAATCCTTTCCAGAAAACTAGCGTGCTTCCAAAAGCTGCGCAGTTAAATTTAACACCAGGGTCTAATTAATGCACGAAAATGTAAAGGAAGGAAAACTAAAATAATAAAAACCGAACGCAACTCTTTCGTTAAATGGTATAATCATCGGCATTGCTGATTCAATTCATTGCAAAATAAACTGACAGTTGTTCTCAACTCTAATTACATTTTGGTACAGTTTTTGGATAAAAATTCTAAAGCAGTCGTTTAACTAATACTTTTATGATTAATTAGTCTCGAAGATTCGATCATTTTTATATGATCTCACTGCGTTTCTGAAGGGCTTCAAAGATAAACAGCAATTTTCACCAATGCTCCGGTCATTTATTTAATTTACTGATACTTTTTTATAGCAGGGGTGTTTAAGGTTTTATCCCAGGGGGCATCATTAGTCCCCATAGTAATTCTACGGGCAGCATATTAATTATCATGTTGAAGTGTAAAATTATGAATAATGCTTTCAAAATGATTAATTTCATCGTCCTATTGCAATTATATGCAACGTAAGCCTAGTACAATCACATCTACATTAATCCCCTCGCGCCGCCTTTCGGCGCGTGGCAGGGGATGCAAATATCTGTTAATCTAAACTACTTCTTTACTCGGTTATTCTCGAGTAAAGTTCGCGGAAAGAATAAATTTTTAAAACCATTCGTCGTATCATTCATTTCTCTTAATTTACGTTCATTATCGGATCGACCGAGGTAACAGGGGGTTACATGATACCGGTTGTACCTTCCGCAAATGTATTTTCCATGAATTTATTAAGCAATCGCAGCCTAGCTTCCAATCTCCTGTCTATCAAGGATTCCCAACATTCGCCTGAGAGCATTTTTGTAACGCTTGCTAAATAAAACCTCATTTTTCCACAAGGGCATAAAAAATCCCCATATGATTTTTAATGTTATCGGAAAACAGCTGAACCCAACTCAGGTAGTATTTTTTTACTGTTATCACTTAAAATTACGAAACATGACCAAGGGACTTCAAAATTTATAAAGGTTTTTCAATGATCAGAACTCACTTGCAACATCATCAAGATATTTATATTTCATGTTTTTTTAATTATACTAATCAGATATGCAAAGAAAGGAAAGTTGGAACACAGCTGCTAAGGAATTAGAGGTTAAAAATCTCCGATAGCCGTTTTTGTCGGTGTTTCTCTTCTGATTCCCCGGTATTCCCAGGTGTCCTATCCTGTTTTCTCGGAATCCCGGGGAACGAGAAGAGGAACGCCGACAAAAGCGGCTATTATAAATTCTAAACCAGATATGCTGAAAATAACAGCCCGAAGATTCCAAAAAGCCGAGAATACGAAAGCCCTAACCTGTAGCAATAACTCCCGAAATATATTTCACGGTAATAGCCACAGACTGACTCGCATGAATAATCAACACATGGTTAGAATGACTACTTCATTACTCCTATCAATATCAGTTCAACACAATTGGCGAAATCCTATACCAATGAACGCGCTAGGATTTAAAGGCATTAAGATAGTCGTAAAACAGATTAGTGTAATTTGGTGCTCAGGTAATTGCTTTCCCAATCCATTTCTACCGCCGTTATCCTACTCCTAATTGAAGATTAGAGCAACTCAAACAATACTTATCCCAATCCCCATATCGTGCCCCTGTACTTTCACATTACCTTAATGAAGTCTGGCGGTTTTATCGAACGGGTTTCGGATCGAACCCTGCAATACGCTCGCCGTTCCTCCATTCTGAGATTAAGTTGTATCGCAAACATGTGCTTCGGAAACGTCGAACGATCCATTCTGAACGGATCATTGATTCCATTAAATCCAACACTATATTCATTCAGAACACGGGACCCTTTACTAACCTTACCTGAAGATTTGGGAAGATTCCGATATTAATGATTCACGGAACTCAATTAAGAAGCAAAATAGATACTTGAAAATGGATGGGATATGGCTACGTGAACGGAAATTGGGAAATGAGAAACAATGCTCTTGAAAGGGAATTGGGAAAGGAAGATTACAGATGATGATTCTCTAATACTAAAGAGCTTTTGATTTTACCAGCTTTGAATTCAATCTATCTCTATGTACTATGCTATCCCCAAATTAAACAATGCTTAATTACTATAATCAAGTAAATAATTAGCAGATGAAGCCGTATCATTTCTGTAGGAGGAGATATCTAATTTTTCAATACGTGTGATATATACGAACGGTAAATGTATTATAAGTTAAGAACAATGTGTAGTTATTTTGCATCAAAGTATCACGGAATGAAAGTCAATACATTTGAGTAATTAAATATCAATATTACATTAATACGTGAATATATTACAATATACTTCCCAATAGGTGCTAGAAAAAAGCCTAAATACTCGTATATATGCTAGAGGATTTGAACGAAAGATAAAAAAATCATAGAAGAGTGATAATTCCGAATTCAGTGAGTTAGAAATTTTGAAAAAAATGATTCCAACTCCAAGTATCCTGTGGTAATATCCACGAATAGTGATTTACAAAAACTTGTTAAATATTATATATCTAGATTTAAAATAAGGAATTAATCAAAGTTATACGAAAATTCCTTAACTACAAAAGGTATTTTCCCTCTAATATCTATAATTATTCGCCTTTTTTATAGTAAATTAACTCGAATCACTATTATTGCATTTAGAAGAAAATTGAATAAATATTCAATAGTATTCCACATATTCGTTTTTGATAAAATATGAGATTGTGATCTTGACTTCCTCCAATTTCTCAACGATATAAACTCTCCCATTTTATAGTCTTCAATATTCAGCTCAATAGATCAAACAGCATTACCGGCGGAGGAAGAAATTTTAGAATTGAAACTTCCCACTTCACCCTGGATTTCAGAATGCAAAGTGAAGCTACCTCTCCGCATTATATTCCATGAGGCGTGCATACGAAACGGAATTTTCTAGACCCATAGTTGAATTCAGTAGGAAATCATTCTCAAATTAGAAAAAAGAATTTATTTCCTAGAACGTAGCTTAGCAGGGAGAATTCCGGATGTTTTAAATACATGATTTTCCTCAGTTTTCTAGTCTATCCTTAATACATATTCTGTTTATTGGTTAACCCAATGGATGCAAAAACGTACTTTTTTCCTTTTTTCTTTTCCTTTTTCCTTGTTTTATATTATTATTTATATTGATATCGTTTATTTACATCTGAGCTAGCTATTATTGCTGCTGTGTCATATGCATGTACTTACTGGTGGCGTACAAATATATTTAGTCAAGATTTTTACTTTCTCCCTATACGTAGTATAGAGAAAGTATTGTATTCGCAAAAAAATTCAACCACCAGATTTCGACGGAAATAGATGGGGCCAATAGAGCTCCTTTTCGCTATTTTCCCGAACATGTCTGTCTGCGTGTATGTGTGTGTGTCTGTCTGTCAGTGGTAAAAACGTTTGTGGGCGCTCTATCTTAAAAAGCAATTATTCGATCATTTCCAAAATTCATATTTAGTATTTTCCTAACAATGCCAAGAGTTGATTAGTTTTTGATGAATATCGCTAAACCGGAAGTTGCGGTTTATCCGGAACAAAATATTATTTCTTAAATATCTCTGTCAGAATGTAATTTACGTATATACAATTATTTACAAACCTTATAGATAATGTACTTTACTACAACTTTCGTATGAAACATTTTTTCGTAACAATGATTGTTTAGGAGTTATTCTTCAATAATGGTTAACCCGAAGTTGTTGTTTATCCAGAAATGGAAGTTTTTCATACATATCTCTGTTAAAATGCAATGTAGGCAGTTAAATTATGTACCAAAGTTATAGATAATGTATTTTACTACAACGTTTGTATGAAACATTTTCCTGTGACACTTATTGTTTTGGAGTTATTAATATATTACCGGCATAGGCTTCTGTTTTCAATAAATATGGAGAACGTCATGTGTTGGCCATATCAGATTTTTTATTTATTTCTATCGACAGGTCTGCGCTGTTTTTTCACACCCCCTTTTTGTGGGCGTTTTCCCGCAGTGGATATTTTTCCTAAGAAACTCTTAGGTGTTTTAAACCCGCAATTCTTTTAATTGTTTCTCATACAATTATCTTTAATTATTCATTAATTAATGACGATATGTTAGATGGAAGAACAGGTTTTTGTCTGAATCTTGCCCACGTAACGACGATTATCATTATTATAAATCTGTTCTTAGTAAGAGTCTTTCATCCTTCCGCTGTTAAGGAAGACGATTTACCTCGAATAACAGAGAAAGGTCGGAATTCGATGGGTATTCTGATTGAGCAGAAATAGATCTCGAATCGTGAATACCGATTTCCTTCTCCCCCTTTCCTCTAATCCACTTTTACGCTTTGGCCAAGGAAACCTTTTCCTGTACTACATTCCAGATTGTTTTTCTCCGATATCCTTCCGTCTCGAATTCCCCATGGATAATTTCATCTCGCTTGAAAGGCAGAAGGAAGATCAAATGTCATGCGATATGAGTAAAATCCATTTCCTGGAAGCATTTCCTACAAATTGACAAAATTCAATTGCTATCGAAGAATCCAGATTAAGAACGCGGTAGCTAGTCAGCGATTCCCAAATTGTTTTCCACTAAACCATGGGGTTCCAAAAAGTGTAAGCAATGGTTCCACATGAAACCCCTCGCTGTAACTCTAAACCTATCTTCTAATATGGAAAATTTTATTTTTTCTTAGGAAAAGTAACAGCAATGTTAAACTGCATCTTCGTACCGAACCTCAAAATTATAAGACCGCAATCTTTTCCGGAGTAAACATCCAACCAAAACCAAAAAAATTGAAATTGCTGTACCTAAATAAAAAACCACTACCGTTATTTATTCCTTTCTCGACAATTTCATTCTACTGATATAATAGGAGAACATTACACATGTCATAAAAGCAATAGCTTGCAACAAAGTAAAACAATTCTTCGAAAGAATTCACGGTGGAGGCCGTAATTTTGTAGAATTCCGACATGATCGAAAAATTGATAAATAAAGCAAGGTTTAGAAAACAGCACAGTAACTTTTAGTATAAGTATGTGAATAAAAATGTTACTGTTCTGTACTGCTCTTCGAATTGTTGGTTATTACTACAATGTAATGATGGTTTCTTTCAATTCACAATGTTTAGCAGTTTAATTTTATATAATACAATAAAGGAATGCTACAATTTTAAAATGGCTAACGGAGGAAAATTAGAACTGAACAAAAAATTGTTACATTTAAAACTATTTACATTGATCCGAAAAGGAAATGGAAACGACAAATATTCTTGATTAACGTCTTATATATATTAAACTGATTAATGTCGAATACCAATTTTATGATTGCCTACATTTATTTGTCCTTAAATAATCAACTGTTACTAGTGATTTATGCCATTATTTTCAATTTGTTGAAAGGCGTCTATGGAATATTTAATAATATGAATTCTGGGTCAAGTAAAAAGTATATCAAATTAAAGCTTCCAATACATTGATGATGGCTTCACATATGAATCACTAAAATAATTCACTATTTAATCTATGTTGTCGGAATTACTTTCCATTCGTACTAAGATTAATTTGGAATAGTATACGTACGCATGTAAAAGAGTATTGGAAGAACGTGAATTTTATTTCAATCAATCGCGTAAATAAAAGACATTTGACGTGATTAGTTATGAGAATAACGGAGTGCTATAGCTAAAACTCTTGTATTGATAAATCTTCAATACGTACGTTAATTACGATTCCATGAGCGGAAGAAAAGAAATGGCAAGAGATATTCGATATTTAACACATTTTAATAAAGAAAGAAATGTATATAATAACGTAGGAATTTTTATTCAATTTAAGAGAAATAGTATAATTATAAAAGTAAAAGATTTGCATCTAGAAATCAAATATTTAGTTAAATAAACTGATAGAGAAAATTGGAGGCATGAAACTTCAAAGAAGAACTCGTGCACTGAATATTTAATCTTGATGAAAATTTACAAAAAGAATATAACTCGAAAGTATGAAATTTTAGTCAGTCATTTATTTACTGCAGATCCCTCAA
This sequence comes from Sympetrum striolatum, assembly GCA_947579665.1. NCBI lineage: Eukaryota > Metazoa > Arthropoda > Insecta > Odonata > Libellulidae > Sympetrum > Sympetrum striolatum. The sequence continues at coordinate 47,016,431 of OX388351.1, read as the reverse complement.
AGCTCAGAATGTGAACGATGAGTATATTCCATATAATAAATACTTTACCCAATAGGAATCAATTCTATGAAGACATAATTCTTTTATGATTTCTCGATTGGAATTATTTTCCTCTCCAGATCGTATTTTGTGGTGAATCTCTGCTCGAGAGTGTGGTCTACCAATAAAAATAATCCAACTAGAACATGAACGCATGCTTTCAAATAATGTGGATCCATTTCTTATCCAACTATAGTATTTTCCTCGAGAAGATCCCTTGCTGTTCCGAAGCCTGAGTAAATATTTTGATTCATTAAAGTTTACCAGGAAAAAAGCATCGGAGTTTGAGACAAACATTTACCTTCGGGAAAGGGGAGTCGTCAGACCATAAAACATTTGCTTGAAGAACGTCGCGCGCAGCATTTCCAATCTCTATAATAGCCTTGCAGTTTCCTTTCCTTTCTATGTCGCAAGAAAAAGATTCTGAGAACGGGAATCGAATCTGAAGATTTTCCGGCAAACACAAATGAAAAATCCCTCAAACAATCGCGGCTGCGTAAATATTCCATTTATTTTTCAAACCTACGGTTAAATTTGCAGGGAAAATTTTCTCGGGGGAAAATAAATGCCTTGTAGTCTCAGAAAATACCCTTGCATTTATTTATCTATCAAGTAATCATAGAAGTAATTGAAATCTCGGTCAGTCGCGTTGTTTGATAGGAAAAGCCAAGTCGTTGAATTTACGAAGAATTTCGTTTTATTATGATTAATATCTTAATATGATTTTTGCTCCTGATTTATTTGACTAAATAAAACTTTCATTATGTGTTTGCGTAATATTTATGTGAATTACTATTACTTCTTAAAATACATTTCAATCAAGGGAGAAAAATTAACCTATCTTACATTGCATAGCATTTACTATGCCACAAAAATAGTTTTATATTGACCAATTTAACTTGCTGACACAGTAATGTCTTTATTCCAATGGTATTAAATATTTCACAAAATATGGAATGAGAAGTATTTTTAAAAATATGGAAAATATAAGGATTGAAAACAAACTATTAAAACCGAGCTTCATTGTTTTCCGACGATTCTTAACCCCAAGTAAAATGTACTTTAATATCAACATGAACGATAAATTGTAAACCATTATAGTAGCCACGCTATCATATTTCATTTTGCTTAGATTTTTTATCGGGAAAATATTTCATTGAGTGCAAACGAAGTAATACTTCATGCTTCCATTGCATGCCTCAAGACTAATGGAAAAATCCCAATGCAATTAAACTGGGAATAATAGATACGAAATGAAAAATATAATTTGATAAAATATCCTTGTGTTTGAAAAGAGAGTTCCTATTTCCAATTCTAAGCCGGGCCGATAAATAAAACTAAGAGGATTCTTTGTCACTGTAGTTGGATAGTTAAATTGAACACTCCTACCGTGGCCACTGGTCCGCTAAATTGACTGCTGAACTTGCATTTATTCTTCGAAATCTTTTCTACTTGACTCATCGCTCCAATTGAGATATCGGCAATTTCTTCTTTGGGAGGCTTTCAATAATGTGCACTTTTATTGAATTCGATAACTGCACGCTTACGATTTTCAGCCAATCTTATCTTTCAGATAAGCTATTCGATTTATTTTCCTCCATTTTCTATCTTTCTCTCCTACACGTTTGACAGAGTGTACAGTATTTTTATTATTTTATTTCACTTTAAATTGGCATCGCTATGCTGTATGTGAGATTTGAATAAATAAATAAGTATCATGAGGCAATTTTCAAATTTTAGAAATTAAAGTGTATTGTCAAAAAGTTTCCAGACTTTAAGCAAACACAATTTTAAATTTGCTATTACAGAAAAAAAATAATTCCTTATTTAAAGAAATAAAATTATTACAAAATCTTGAGAAGTAAAAATAAAGCTGTTTACGGTCATTAACTATTAGCACTAAAGTGTCTAATTGATTTTAGAATTAAATCTAATTTCTACCCTTTTAGGAAAAAATAAGCGCTGATTAAATAGTTGATCACAGGATTTTTCCAATAGAATAAAAATCCAAAATAGGTAAGTCAGAGGTCTAAATTTTAGTTTTGAAGTAGCAATCGAAGCTAGTTTTAAAATCTTATTGTATTAATAATGGATGTTTTGAAGCTACGTAAATTTGTATACCATGAATTTCCGGGGTCATTAGAAAAGAATAATAAAATTAAAGATGGATTAAAACCCAATCACAAATACCAAGACAAAAATTTGAGACAGCAGAGAGTGATTAACATGAGCAATGAGTATTGTATTACATAAATTAAAATATCCGCAAATAGTTTAAAAATATCTTCGTCGTACCTTCTCCGGTCAATTCTCAATTGGGATGTATACCGTAAATTGTAAAATCACTGTTAGAGACTTTAAAAATTAAACTAATTCTAAACTTTTATCCAAGATTTTGGGGATTTCCTGTATGCATACACTTTCATGGAACGAAATGAATATTCCGGCTGGGCTCACTACAGTGGACTACGACTCGTCATATAGAAACCTGTGATTCAATTCCAGCAATACTCTCTCTACCTTTAAATATGCCCAACCTAGCCTCTCACATGCGTAAGGGCAACTTCCCCCACAGGAGATCTCAGAGGATGATATTAAATTATGCCACAAATAAGTGGGTTACATCTTGATATTTAAACTAGATTTTATATCAAATATAGAAATTTCTTTCAATGAATCGTGACTATAGAAACATATTTTAGAAAACATTATTTGCTTATCGCAATACTTATAAAAGTATATGAATGAATAAAAGTTTAGAATTTTTGATTTTTTAAATTGGATTAAATAATGACGCCAGAAAAATAAAATACGCTGAAAATTTAACAGGAACAATAAATAAGTGATTACTTAAGGGTCCATTAATGAATGAATGTGGTTTCATATTAATGTATCACACAACATTGAGCTCACAATTTCAACTACTCTAAATCATACACTTTTACAACAGTAACAACAACTAATTTAGCATAAATTCGTGTTCATTCCTATAAGCTCAAGTGAAAAAATTCTGGTTTCTTTTCTAACTAAAATATATTTCATAAAAACAGCTCCATTTATAGTTTCAAAGATTCTTTCGAAGACATTTTGAGTAAGCAAAAATTAATATGTTTACTTTGAAAATAGGTACTATCCATGGTTGTTATGCATATGTTTTAGGTTGTCATAACTTTATTAATCTTAGACGCTTATAGCTATAAATGATTCCCAGTAAATTGCACGTAATTTACTTTGTACAATGTTTTCCGAATTTTTAAGGCAAGAATAATAATTGACTTTAACCATGATTAATGATCTAGCTGGCTTTTCTACTGGCCTCTGTGGAGGAATCGAATTCTCAATATAAGGTTCCAGGTTCAAATCCCGGCAAGGGCATGCTTTGTTATGTTAGTTTAAAGTCATTAACACTTATGCAATTGGCGATACAAGTATCTGCCATATAGATAATTATAACAAGTAAACTTTGGTATTTAGAGAACAATCAAGCGAAGAAGTTTTCTTATAAAAAATTTAGAATATTCGATCAGTAACAATTTATTCAACATGGAAACATTTTCCCTGAAATGGCAACATTCTGTCTTCGGTAATATGCGAGGTCCAAAGCCAATATATTTTGTTCGAAGAGGAAATAATACAGAAAACATCGATGCGGACTGCAATGCGTTCCAGAGACCGAACAAACATTTTCCTCGCAGTGAACTTCTTCCTCGATCCTATGGCACTATTAAACTAAATAAATTCGCAAAGTTGATAGGATCCTAAATCCACCTTGCTTTGGTCATTTCCTTAACTTCGCGGAACCCGTGTACGCCGCCCTCCATTGCTTCTTTGACCTCCCCCTATCGAATCGAGCCTTAGAGGGTGTCCTCCAACTCCCCAGATCGAGGTGACGCCTGAATTTCGGACTTGGTGTAATAAAAAAGAAAACAATGGGGCAATTCCTACAACGGCGTTTCCTGCGCATGGGTTATTGTGTCAGGAAGGGAAAAGACGCACAAGGGTCAAATGGAGAAGGGAACTCTGCTTCTGCATTAGCGGGAGGTCATTTCCGACCCTTGGAAGACCCTCAGAATATTTCTCCTCAATCTACTTTCTCAGTGGAAACTGTGCGATATAGTTCCGCAAGGGTTCCAGTGGTCTATGAAAATGCCCACATTCAATCTAATTATGACAGAAGTACAAAATCTCTTGGATGGAAGGAATTTAACTACGGAAGTGAATACTTACAGCACAGCATTTTTTATATATTATCAGATTGCATTTCCATTGATACTTCAGAAAATAGTTATAGAAAATACTTCGAAAATTGAATCAAACATGCAAGTTTCTATTAGCATTGAAAAAAGTAACTTTTATGATTCAAAACAGTTCCTTTAATCAATCCTTATAATGCACTGAGAAATAATGGAAACATGGTAAAGTAAAATATACCTACACCACAAATAATGATAATGAGCTCTACTAATTTAGTTTAAAAGTTAACTCAATTACAATATCTGATGATGTAAATATCAAACCAATATAACGTATGACTATGCTAAGGACGTAATTAAAAAATTTCAATTAATAAAATTTCATTTATTGATATCTGTACATCTGCCCAAAATATGTTAATAATAAAAAAATTGATTAATTTCCAGAAATCATGTCATCAAAAAATTTATATCTATAGCATGAAAAATGTTATTCCTTAATTTTAAAAGGACTTAAATGACCCAGAAAGATTTTATTATAAGAAAATTGTTATTAGGGGTATTTTATAAGTGGCATAATCCAGCCAAATACTTTACTCAATTAACTCTTAATCGTCGTTGATAATTACTACTCTGCAATTTAATGAAAATCTTCAGCTAATTATAGAAACTTGTTAAACTTTACAAGTTGAACGAATACAGTTGGAAGATTAGCACATTATATTGCATATGCCTCTCCAATATTCGTTTTAATAAATGGTTGAATTTTAACGATTTTACTTCAGAAACATAATGCTGAAACATACATCGAATCAGCAACTGTAATTTATTTAACAATTAATATTTGATAGCCACAATATTATTACGATACATAAAACCCTTAAATGTACGATGTATGGAGTGATTTTAACAAACGAATATTAATTGTTTAGTAAATGCAATGATTTGGACGAATATTGAAATCAAATTTTCAAAAAAAAACTTTGAATAGCTGCTTCCTACATAATTATTCATTAAATAAATTATTTATTTTATCATTTTCCATAGCCCTGAAACAAATCACATAAATGCCTTATAACTACCGTACCAATAGCTATTTTCTGTTCCAAAGCACAAACACTACTGACCGATTACTTAACAAGACCTCCTCGGGATTCAAAATGTCGTGAATGCTTTTGCGAAGCGGATTATAGCTTTTCACGTCTTTACATCAGAGCTTTCACCTTCAGGGTGGATAAATTGCATTGAAGATGATCTTTTCAGCGCATAAATTAAGATTAGAATTAATTACAGCGGACGATTACCGAGTAATGCTTGGTAGTATCATAAGAGGATATCCCTAAGCTATAGACAACTTTGTCCGTTGATTTATAAAGAGAGTCTTCTATGTCAAGAAATAAGGATAAAACTGTTTGCACGCCTTACTTCAGAAAGGCAAACAGAAAAAAATTAAATGTAAACTGTTTCGTTTGCGGCGTGTGGTTGGAGTGAGCCCTCGGCCCAAAAATAAGGGTGACATATTTGTGGTCGTAAGGTCAGATAAAAACCGTTGGATAATGAGATGCCGACTCCTGCCAGATTCCAGGCAATGAAAACAAATGATTTTGTCATTCAAGTGTAAGCAGTAATTAAAGTTTTATGTCCAGAAAAATATATTTTTTTAGTATTATCTTGTACAATATTTAATACATTTACATTGCTTGCATATTTTTTTTAGTTTGGTTTATGATCTATCGATTTCCTGAATTATATTGTTATGTGTTTCTTGCCATCTTACTTGAAATTGTAGTTTATATCTTGAATAAATAGGTAGTTTTGTACAAGATTTAAACTCCATCGTGTATTTTTTAGATGTTTTTCCTTTGTTTATTAAGTTTATTACTGTTCTGAGTGTTTTATTTTATATTTTATAACAGTGTATTATATTGTATTTTCTTCCTAATGTTCTTTTAATTAACCTTAAAGTTCCTAGTATGTTTTGATATTGTTGCAATAGGAAGATAAATATTTTGAGCCTGTATTTGACAAAAATATTTGATTGTATTCTTCATATCAACACAATTGTCTATCATTCGGCACCTCCTGATGAGCTTTCAAGCTAATTTATGACTCTTACATTTTCATTTCTAAATTTACTGCTTCGTTTGATAAATGTAAATACTTCTGTTATTTTAGTGCAATAAAAAATTATTTAATAATTTAAAATGGGAGTGAGCTTAAAACTAAGAACGACCTTAAGGCATAATACTTGGTGGAAACGGTTAATACTTGGTGGACATTAATTATAAATCACTACTGTCAACACTAGTAAAAATTCCACAACATTTATTTATCTCGTGTATTTTGTGCAAGTGTTGACAGCAAAGATTATTCAATAGCGATATTCAATAAAATCATTGAAAATTTCTAAAAACTTTCATATTGACCTTACTATAACACTCATTGCAGTTATACTTGTTTTTGAAAAGTCGATTGTGTCAGACTTTACCGCGTTTAAGTCCATGCAAATAGGATAAGTAATTTTTTTATCAGGAAATTTTTCTGGTGGATATGATATTAATTGAAATAAAAGAATCATATTGTATGTTTCCCGTAATATACCAAATTGAAGATCGAACAATACAAAAATCAAAAGTCCATTATGTTTTCAGTTCTCGTAACTACTGCATCTACTTCTATTTTATATGAAATATTTAGGCATAATCGAGATTTTTCGATGCATTAAAAGAACTTATTGAATTTTTTGCATAAAGTTCGCTTCAGCAAATATCGTGCATACATGAAAATTTTCCCATAGCAAATTCTATGAATTCATACAGTATACAACTATTGCATCTCCTTCATACTTTCTATAAAATATTTTGGCAAAATCGATATGTTTCGAACATATTTTTTGAAATTCGAATTATAAAAACTAATTGAATTTTCTGCATTGAATTGAGCTCCAGTGAGTATCGAGCATACATGAAAATTTTCTGTGATTCCATGGCAATTTCTTTGAATTCCTACGGTACAGAAATTCCGTTGCGAGTCGCGGAAATATTAAAGAACGCTAAGGGCGTGAGGATATGGAACACCTCTTTAATAGGAAAATCGCAATGTAAGGTAACCTTTAATGATAGCGTGATCGTATTTCGAAGTTTCTTATCTGTATCGTCAATGTAATGTAACATCTTGCTCGGTTAATACATGATAGGGTAATACTCGGAAAAAGTATTCTTAGTTTACTGTTCGAGATTACAAAATTACTCATTCAAGAGGAAACAGTATCCAATCCAATCTAAGCCATAATTATCTCTTCATTCTACGCAATCTCAAATTTCTGCTAAATTATCAAATGTCAGTCACTATCTCACATGTTCGCATCTGGTCTAATTATTTCTGAAGACAGAGAACATCAAAGGAATAAGAAGCTCAACACTGGAATGATATATGATCCTCAACTTCCTTCAATAACACATACAAATTACAGTATTTGATATTATCTTACCTCTGGCCAACCTGGAAGTGACGAAGATACGTACTGGTCAATGAATTTCAGAATTGTAAATCTGTTCAGCAATCCATTAATGTTACAGAGATATTTAAATAGCTATTATACTTACATACGAGTAAAATGTTGCTTGCATACTGCAAGCAGATCGACAACAACAATTTAACGTCGGCAACCTTTCGGGACGGTCTTAAAAAGAAAAAAAAATTGAAAATAATCATAAAATTTGCTGCAATTTTAATCGTCTGGCATCGAACCCGGGTCTTCCTGGCTAACCTATTAAGCAGCACAACAGAAGATCACCATCACTAACTATGTGTGAAAATTCAAGCAGAAATATTGGCTACAACTGCCTCAAAAGACGTTCTAATTATCACGAAAGTAAATGCCTCTCGGGACTCGAACCAAGGACGATCGTGGAAATCAAAAACATGTTTCTGAAAGTTATTTATGATCTCTGTCTATTTGCCGAATTTCAAGTTTCTATTTTACTGGGAAAGGTTTCAAAATAATTCCTAAAAATCGGATCAACTTCTGATTGTAGAGACGCCTGGTGGCGAAACCAGTAAACATTGGTAGCTGTGAATTCACAGTTTGATTAGCTATGACTTGATCTTATCTTATGCAAAGTTTCAAGTAGATATAATATCGGGAAGCACCTAAAATGAGTTTCCGTAATCTCCATAAGAAATGCATTGAGGAATGTAAATGGCCCTCTGGGATCGAACCAAGGGCCATAAGGGAATATGTAAAATTTGATTATGAAATATAATTATGATATCTAACGCCATGCCGAATTTCAAATTTCTATGCCATCGGGAAAGGGTCCAAAAAAAATCTTAAAAATCGCCACAATGCATTTTAAACGGCCGATTTTTGCCCCGACCTAGCATCGAACCAAGGATAATATTCGTAGATGTCTTTATGGTTTCCTTTAGATATGCACCGCATCTAGCGATCCTTTGAATTTCAAATCTCTCCTTTTCCGGGAAGTGCCTCAAAAAAATTTTCGAAAATCACCGCCAAGTATTCTTATGGACAAAATCGCGACTTTGGGGCCTTCTGGAATCGAACCCATGACACCTAGGTTCAATGTCGGATTTATTCTCGAGGTTACACGTCATGGCCAATATGTCGTAAAAATTTCAAGGCATTGGCACTTGTGGAACATGCTTAGACTTTTGATCCCCAGTGTATATATATATCTATTATCTAATATATATAGATGCTTCTCCGGATTCATTCATATATCTATTATATATAGATGCTTCTCCGGATTCATTCATATATATACCTATATAGATAGATAGGATACAAATTCACAGCCTAAACTACAAGCGTCATTGATCTGAAATTTTTATGACATATTGGCCATAACGTGAAACCCCCAGGAAAAAAGAGACTTTGATCCTCAGTGTCATAGGTTCGATTCCAGAGGGCCCCAAAGTCCCGATTTTTCCCGTTTGAATGCATTGCCGTGATTTTCGGGAATTAAAAAAAAATACTTTCCGGATAGGTAGAGAAGTAAAACTCAAGGTGCCTATATTTATGGTCTTGGACTTTCGAAAACATCAATGACTTTTACAAAAGTTATCCTGGGTTCGATGCTAGGACGATGCAAAGATCTGCCCTTTAAAATACATGGGAGCCGTTTTTCATTATTTTTTTAGATGCACTTATCGAAATGATAGGATGTATGGTACGAATAAGTTTTAGAAAAAAATTTTCATAAGACCGTACTGTTCCTGGGTTCGAAGCCAGAGCACAATAACGTTTCTCTCATAAGGAATATAAAGGAAAAGTAGGACGTCATTTGAGGCAGTTGTAACCAATATTTCTGCTTGAATTTGCATACGCGGTTAGAGATGGTGTTTTTCTTTTGTGCTGCATAGAAAGTATTGCCTGAAAGACCCGGGTTCGATGCCGGGCGGTAAAAATATCACCCATATATAATACTATGGGGTATCTTTTCATAATTTTTTTATGCATATATCGATATGTAAGGAAGCTCTTGCTTAGATGGAAGATGTATATTAACACTTTGTTTAAGAAAAAAAATAGATAAGACCATTCTGTTCCTGGGTTCGATGCCAGAGCACATTATAATTTCTCAAATAAGGAGTGTATGTGAATAGTAGGACGTCGTTTGAGGTAGTTGCACCTAATAGTTTTGCTTGAATTTTCACACATAGTTTGATATGGTAATTTTCTATTTTGCTGCATAGTAAGTACACCAGGAAGACCGGGGTTCGCTGCCAGGTGATTAAATTGCTTCGAATTCTACGAATATTTTGAATTTTTTTTTTCTTTTGATGTCCGTCCCGATATGATGCCGATATGAAATTAGTGTTGTCGATCTGCTTGCAGTATGCAAGCTACATTTTACTCGTATATAGATGCTTCTCCGGATTCACTCATGATATACCCAGATACCCAGATAGGATACTAATTCACAGGCTAAACTACTGGCGTCATTGACTCGAAATTTTTACCACGTATTGGCCATAACGTGAAACCCCCAGGAAAAAAGCGACTTTGATCCTCAGTGTCATGGGTTCAATTCCAGAAGGCCCCAAAGACGCGATTTTCTCCATAAGGATACATGGCGGGGATTTTCGAAAATTTTTTTGGTGCACTTCCCGGGAAAGTATAGAGTTGAAATTCGAGGGATCGCTAGATGCCAAAGATATCTAAAGAAAACCATAAAGACATCTATGAATATTATCCTTGGTTCGATGCTAGGTCGGGGCAAAAATCGGCCGTTTAAAATGCATTGCGGCGATTTTGAAGATTTTTTTTGGATCCTTTTCCGATAACATGGATACTCGAAACTCAGCACGTGGATAGATGTCACAAATATATTTCATAATCAAATTTTACATGTTCGCTGATGGTCCTTGGTTCGATCCCAGAGGGACATCTTCGCTTCTCAATGCATTTCTTACGGAGATAACGGAAACAAAATTAACGTACTTCCCGGCATTCTATCGACTTCAAACTTTGCATGATAGAAGAACCTGTCCTTACAAATCAAACTTTGCATTCACAGCATAGAATATTTCCTGGGTTCGACACCAGGTGTCTCTGCAATCAGAAGTTGATCCGATTTAAAGGAATTATTTTGAAACCTTTCCGAATAATATAGAAACTTGAAATTCGGCATATAAATAGAGATCATAAATAACTTTCAGAAACATGTTTTAGATTACAAAAATTGTCCTTGGTTCGAATCCAGAGAGCCATTTACATTCGTGAAAATTAGAACGTCTTTTGAGGCTGTTGCAGCCAATATTTCTGCTTGAATTTTCACACATAGTTAGAGATGGTGATCTACTATTGTGCTGCATAGTAAGTTCACAGTAAAGACCCGGGTTCGATGCCAGACGATGAAATGTCAGCGAATTTTAAGAAAAACTTCAATCCTTTTTTTTTCTTTTGAGGATCGTCCCGATATAATGCCGATATAAAATTAGTGTTGTCGATCTGCTTGCAGTATGCAAGCTACATTTTACTCGTATATATATAAGTATATCCGGACAAGCGTCTATATATAATAGATACTTATAAATACTTTGAAATTTTCTTATATATTTTTTATATTATTACTTTCTCCATATACGAAGTATTGAGAAAGTATTGTTTTCATGAAAAAATTCAACTTAGAGATTTCAATGGATATACACGTTTTGGGGTCCCTAGAACACGTTTTGACTATTTTCGGAATGTCTGTGTGTATGTGTGTGTGTGTGATAGTGGGCGCTCTAACGTGAAAACTAAAAGTCGTATCAATACCAAACTTCATATATAGTACTGTGGTGTGTGCTGTCAGAGTTGATTAGTTTTTGGAGTAAATCCGTTAACCGGAAGTCGAGCTTTATTCATTAAAGCTCATTTCCGGTTTTCAAAATATCTCCATAAATATGATATATACGTCCATTGTATTACGTATAAAAGCTTTAGATAGTATAATTTACTATAACTTTTGCATTTAACATATTTTTGTATCACCGGTTGATTAGGAGTTATTCGTGAAATACTGATAAACCGGAAGAAGATGATTATGTACTTTGTGGGCGCTCTAACATGAAAACAATTTGTCGGATCAACACCAAATTTCATATATATTACTTTTATTACAGTCGTTAGAGTTGATTAGTTTTTGGAGTAAATCGGCTGACCGGAAGTCGAGCTTCATTCTTCAAAGCTCATTTCCGGTTTTCAAAATATCTCCATAAATATGATATTTAGGTATATACCATTATTTATAAATGTTGTAGAAAATTTCATTTACTATATTTTTTGTATGAAACATATTTTTGTATCACTGATTGTTTAGGAGTTATCCATAAAATACTGATAAACCGGAAGTTGCTGATTATGTACGTTGTGTAAAGCTCATTTCTGGTTTTCAAAATATATTCATAAATATGATATATGTATAGATATATTTTGAAAACCAGAAATTTAAATTCCGGTTTATCAGTATTTCATGAATATCTCCTAAAAAATCAGTTTTACAAAAATATATTTCAAACAAAGGTTTTGGGAAATTTTATTTTCTAAAACTATTATAAATAATAGTATATACCTAAATATCATATTTATTGAGATATTTTGAAAACCGGAAATGAGCTTTGAAGAATGAAGCTAGACTTCCGGTGTACCGATTTGCTCCAAAAACTAATCAACTCTAAACACACCAACCAAAATACTATATATGAAATTTGGTGTTGATCCGACAGTTAGTTTTCATGTTAGAGCGCCCACAAAGTACATAACAGCTACTTCCGGTTTATCAGTATTTCACGAATAACTCCTAATCAACCGGTGATACAAAAATATGTTAAATACAAAAGTTATAGTAAAACACATTATCTAAAACTTTTATAAGGCACGCAATATACCTATACATCATATTTATGGAGATATTTTGAAAACCGGATATGAGCTTTAATGAAGAAAGCTCGACTTACGGTCAACCGATTTACTCCAAAAACTAATCAACTCTGACAGCATACACTACAGTGCTATGTATGAAGTTTGGTATTGATACGACTTATAGTTTTTACGTTAGAGCGCCCACAATAACAGACACACATACACACACACACACACACACACACACACACACATACACACACAGACATCATTCCGAAAATGGTCAAAACGTGTTCTGGGGGCCCCAAAACGTGTATTTCCGTTGAAATCTCGAAGTCGAATTTTTTCATGAAAACAATACTTTCTCTATACTTCGTATATGGAGAAAGTAAAAAGGCACCATGAAAATAAGAACAAAATCGCAAATGGGGAAATAAAAGTTTTGGTTGCAGTTAAGTGTTTTCGGAAAAAAATGAAGCAGAATTAGAGTAACACATCCTAAAATATGAAGAGGTGATGTTTGGTTCAATCTAATTCGATGTTAGAAATCTCGCATTTAACGTTGAATAAAGAAACGGAATAGTTCCTGACTTTAAGGTTAAATAAGGCATTGCAACAATAGAATAGACATAACTTGTCATGCAGACAGCTTCATACGTGGCTATGGCCTAAGGATTCAACATACAAAAGGTCTAAAAGTACGGTAAAATATATAAATCATGTTGACCTAACAGTAATTCATTTATTTAGGTTCAATTGATAAGAATAAATGTGTGGTCAAATTTAGGAAACCAGTTTCCCAATTTGTACCACTTGCAGATATTTATAAATTCAGAAATATTTTGATTTTAACGGTGTGATTTTTGACATTTTCTATCATATTTTAAGTAATACTTCACAATGAACAAAATAAAATAGTTTTTATCACTGTGTGACTAATAATTTGAGCTATATAATTAAAATGGAAAAATTGGTACAGTATAAGGAACTCTCCCCTATATGAATATAACTACACCAGTATTACAGAAAGAGAGGTAAACTTACTTACTTAATTAATTTAAACTAATATTTAAATATTCAAATAACAACCATTTCATTGTGGAATTTTCAGCAACGGAAAAAATAAATAACCTCAATTCCAATTTATGTGAATATATAAAAAGTGATTTCTTCTTTCCGTTATTTTAAATGTTCAATCATCCGCATTAATAATGCGTGGAGAAGAGAAGGTGATAAAATATCTTTTCAATATGATAAAAATAATAAATAAGAAGTCCATAGGAGACGAAATAGATATTATTAGGACCATAGTTCCACGATGACCGCATGAAATACAAAAATAAATTTGTTCAAACAACTCCCAAAAGAGAAGCGAGGCAACAACATTGAAATACTAAGTTTCCTTAGCACACAACAATGAGACAAAATATCGGTATAGATGCTTTGGTGAACACAACGCAAGTCAACGTAAGCTTGCCAGATTGACCAGAAAGTAAACGAATCTGATAAAGATGAAAAGACCATACTCGTTCAACCTCAATGAAGCGATGCTATCTCAACTTCTCCTGCTGCCAAAGTTGCAGTACCAAAACCCCCGCAAAACTCACACGGTAACTCTCTCTTGAGAGAATCTCCCAAAAAAGACTTTGGATCCCGGGAAAGATACGCCAATTTATTCGAATGATTATTCCGCTGATTGCAACGTAGGCCATCAGAGGAGTCTTTCATCAACGTCACTGAACTCGCTAGAGATTCGTTCATTAAGAATCTTTTTTCGTCTTCCCTTTAACATTCCTCTTCTCATCCTCACTCCAGAAACCTCTAATTCACCTCATCCGCGCTCCTCTCCACAGCTTACAAAATCCTCGACCCTCAACACTTGCTTGTTTTTCAGCCCATTATCGTCAACATTTTTCCTTTCCGAACGAAATGCAAGAGTCATTAACCTGAATCCAAGGGTAAGAAAATGGACGCACGCTTTTGAATTTTCTATTTGCACTTACTTCCGCGAGGATCGCCGAGTTGTCCCTTTTCCCTTCCCGTTTACTTTAATGCTCTTCTAGTTCACCACTCATAAAGGGCGTCTCCGGAAGTTTTTCCTCTAAAGGCCCTTTGTTCAAAGGTACGTAAATATGCTCAAAATATGGAAGAAATTTTTTTAATAATTTCATAAGAATAAAAGTTACCTTAATATGAAACTAACGTACAGCAAAAATATATTTACTTAAGGTAGCATCCGCATTTACTTGTAAATTGAGAGTTAAAAAATATGTTGAAAAATATTTATGAGAAATACCAAATTTTATATGTACGCGTGTGCGTCTATAAGAATGTTTTAAATAATGATTTTCTCGATACAGATTTCATAACGTAATAAATATAGGTATCTGTAATCTAGGACATTAGAAAAAATATTTTTGAGATAAAATTAGTTTAGCTAAATAACGTTAAAAATACAAAACTTGTACAATTCCATTGTATGCATTCCAATGAATTGTACAAGTTTTGTATTTTTAACGTTATTTAACATGAAATTCCACCAAGTTTCGCTGGATTTGTTCCTTTTTATTAGTTTAGCTGTTACTTTAAAATCTAACTATATACATATTATTGATTGGTAGCCGGAAATTCAATATATATTTGCATCTTGTGACATATTTAGTCGGTTTTATTTTGATATACCAAGTTTTTAATAAAAAGAACTACGAAATTTACACAGAAAAGTTTTCATTATTTTATGAAGGTCCAACTCTACACTTACAACAGCAAATTTAAGTCAGTATTCAAGATAAAAATGATAATATTTACATAACATTGTTACTCGCATGATGACAAATGATATTTAAAATATCAACAGTATTATTCTATTATAACTGTGAGATCAAACAATTTAAATACTTTGAATCATACTCATTTATATTTGAATTCTCAATTTTATATGCAAATTATGGACGAAGTATAAAACTATTGAGAATTCAAATATATTTTAAAAAGCTTGGAAAAAACTTGAAAATATTTTCCATAGAGTTGCTCCATGAACTGGCGATGGAGAGGTATTAGGATATTTAGAGGGACAAAAGGAGAAAATCAAGGAAAGTTGAACGAAAAGGTTTGGAATTCATGTCTTGAGCACACCTGATAAAGAACCTCGTTTGAATCGTCTTGATTTCGCGGGAGTCTTTCTAATCTCAAAGCTTCCTCATCGACACACTCTGAATCTCCATTATCTTGGAGGCTGATTTCCCATCATTCCATCTTCTAGGGCGCAATTTACCACTTATTTACGTCTCCTTCAGCCGACGCCTTTCCCGTCAATACTTTAATCTCCGCCCCTCTTCTCTGAATAATGAAGGTGCAGAAGAATGGTGTAGCAGGATTAAGTACCAAAAGAGAAATCTCCGCAGGAAAGGGATGAGTGAGTGCCCTTTCAAGGGTCCCTTTTTTCGGCCTCTTTTCATTCCTTCCTCTGATCAATTATCCACTGTTAAAGGTTCCTCTTTGTCTCTAATTTATCCTTCATTTGCCGCCTTTGAAAATTTGGGTATAAGTTTGGTAGACTGTGTAGACCTCCTCCATTGTATCCACTGAATTAAAACTAAACATTCTAGAGTAAATAACAGAATCAATTGTTAATTGCGTGCGTTTTTAATATTGCAATATACTATTATGCATATAAGTTTGCGATATCATACAGATATTTTGTTGATTTTTAATTTATAATATTTCTCTAATATTACACAGAGCTTTAGATATTTTAGCTTTTATTATTAGTAGGCTGGGGCAAGTTTTCCACATTACCCTACATTTTTAGTGTTTTCCTACAGAAGCTAATTTTTATAAAGATGCTGCCTTGGGTATATTGTACATTCACTCCTTCTAAAGCTTTTCTCTCTATTAATATTCGCCTATAATTTATATGTATTTTATTGACATCATTGACGATAGGTTCTCTGGAAGGAGAAACTTTTTATTCATAATCTCGCTTAAACAAAGACCTCATAGACTTTATAATTATTCTGATTCATTTAGTAAGTATTATTGTTAAATAAATAAGAAAAATATCCTGTAAAATTACTCAGCCGCTGACCATCCATGCATATTTGTAAAATATATTTGCAGAAAAATAATTTTCTATTTAGTTATAAATTTTCCTCTATAAACTATATTCGGTTAAACGCTGTTTATATATACTAAACTATGTTACTGCAACAGAATATAGAGATACAACCAGGTAACCTAAGTTTCAATAATAGAGAATGTACATAAAAAGAAAATTCATTGAAGACTTTTAGTAGATAACAATTCCTTTTTTACTAAGAAACGATAATATTATGGGAGCGCCTACTGATTATAATTTCAAATATTTTACTTTCAAAAGACATCTGCAAAGCGACCTGTTTTAATTTATTCAGATATCAAAGAAAAATTTCGAGAATTTAAACCAAAGATGTTAACGTTACTGCCAATAAAGAAGGGAAGACGGATGTATTTGAATCGCAATATGCAAGGATAAGAAACAATTGAGAAGAATGCCAAACTAAATATGCTTTACTCTCAGAAACTCTAAAGGGAAGTAGCGTGACTAATTTGTATTGTACGTAGCTAGATGATTAAAATGCGAATCATTTTTATGATTGATACAATATTTAATTTACATAAACCTACATTCAAAGATATTTGCAAGCAATAAATACAATGGAATTTCGATCTTTCTTATGAGGCAAACGATCACAGAATCAAATAAATATAGAGATGTAAGAATTTTGAATGAAACGAAAGCAAATATACTTTAAAAACCTCTCCTTCTGTATCCTCCGTAGAAAAACTCCGTTTCTAGAAGCGAAAGCTTTTTCCAAAAACCCTGAAAATACATTAGCACCTGCAGCAAAGAGTGTCAACCCTAGACTTGTAATATGACTGACAGATAATCCAATTTTATCTCTCTTGAGAGGGATTTATTTTCTTTGCCCCCGAAATAGCAGAGTTTTTTTATCCTGTTCGGGATAATGGACGAAAATAATTGAAATAAAACCCGTCGAGAAGGAAGCGCCATTCCGACTTCATTTTTTTCATCCTGAGAATTCAATTCCGCCTTATTCAAGTGAGAACATTCTCTGCCAAGTGAAAGGCCGAGACTTGAGCATCATAGCGGAAGAATCTTGCTCGGAATTGAAAAGATCGAAACTCGAAAAATCAGGCAGGATTACGAAAAAGGGCTTTCCTCGGGGTTCTTTCCCATTTTCGTCCGTGTTTTGTTTCAAATGCGCTGCGGCGGCCGTTTTAACTAACGTTTTCATGATTTCGGGGCTTAGCCACTCTACATAACGAGAGGATAAAAAAGTGGGTCAGGATAGATTGCCTCGAGGATTAGGGTCTTTCCCATCGGCCTTCCTATTCCACTGCTTCTTTACTCGAGTGGTAATAATTAAAGAGATTGACTCGATATCCAACTGAAATGCACTTCAGCTCGGTTTCTCACCTCATTCTTTCATATCTCGGTTACTTTTAACAGGCGCATCTTACTCTGTCTTCACCTGGGTTTACATGAATGAAAACCTAATGCCGTGGGGTATACAAGGTACATCTACTCTTTAAAAGAAGCCACTACGAACGCAATGCTATCCCAAAGAGGGAATTCCGTTAATTAATGATCTTTAGCGTGATTAGATAGAAATGTGTAGCTCAAAAGAGAGCAAAAGCTCTGCAGAAGTTGCAGTCTCCAGTTTTCTATCCGACAATGATGTTATTTCAGGTAGATAAAATCCACCATAAATATCCATCTCACATTATGTATGAGGAAAGAAAAACAAACACAGGTACAAAGGACGTGCTTCTAGAAAAAAAAATTTGGTAAATTTTCATCCGTAAATAGATCCATATTGGACTAGAATGTGTTACCTGAAGAATTTATAAATCCCTTTCCTGCTAATGAACTGAATTTTAAGAAAATCATTAAACAAAATTATCCGTTCAGATGTAAATAGTTGAAAAATTTTTGCAACAAAAGTATCCAAGAATATGAATAGTTACATACCACTTTAAAAATATTCCATACAAATTGTATAATATATCATGATAGATAATTAATAACACATACAATATCTGTAAGCTAAAATGTATCGGCCATGTCATCAAAAGTCTACAGCCTTTATAAATGTAAACGGAGTGAAATTTTTTCCCTTTTACTCCAATTACCTGATCATTTAACCTTCACTGTTAAAAAGTTAGAGTTTAGCTTCAATCGAGCGAAATTTGAAAACGTGTAGCTCTGAACTCACCTCGAATATTAGAACATGGGTCGTGCGGCAATTACAGTTGGATTACTTCACAGCAGATGGTACGAAGAGGAACGTCATGCAGCCAACACAAGCTTTTCATATCAAAGGCGTGAAATTCACTTCTAGTAATTGCATAATTTTAGCCTCCATGGTTTCGATTCATCCGATCCAGCCTGAAAGGAAAAATGAAACGATAAATAAACGAACTGCCAATCCAATTGGGACTGTTAATATAACTTTAATTATTTAGAAGAACTCTGAGAAGTTAAATTAAGGTGCTCCAATATCATACATGGTAATGTTGGTATTCAAAATTACTTTTAATTATTGCGATCATTAAAATTATTACAAAGGAATCAAGGGCCTGACTGGTGGAAACGAAGAATATGGAGGAATTATAAAAAAAAGCATTTTAATCAGTATTAATCATACGATAATAATAATAATTAATGTATTACTTAACTAAGTTTTACATTCAATTTAGCTATATATTTATGCATTTTTATTTCTACATCCCTCAAAATTAACTTTAATAAATACATACTTCGGCATTTTTTCACATATAAATGGAAGATTTTTCTCGTTACTGTAATGGATTAGGAGTTATCACCAAGCACTTCATTTTGTAACTCCACATCAATCTTTTGGTTTTTTTAGAGGTCGATTTCTCTCCCACACTTGGGACGATACGAAGGGAAGCACATGGGAATGGCTCTCCTTATGGAGAAACGCTGAGCATATCTCTGATTAAATATGACATTTCCTACAATAACGGCAACGAATCACATTATTTTACTTTCAAATGGAAAATTAGTGCAACTGCGATGAATTGGATATTTTAAGTTAACATTTGGTGAAAATGATGATCAAATCCAATCCAAAATGGTAAAGGTAAACAATGTCATTTACACGCTACAAATTTACACGTAAAACCACAACTGGACTTGAATTTTTCTGTCTGGATTATAACCAAAATTTTTCATCATCATACTCTTAGTACTTGTAATACTGATTAAATTGGATGAATTCGATAGTATAGGCCTTTGCTTGATGATACTTACGAAAAGTTACCTAAGAGCATCATCTGCACTATATAGGTTTACACTTACGACCAATTTTCAATTTGGATATGAATCATAGATGGGTTAGATATGAAGATAATTTATAATCCTCGTTTCAGGTCCATACAGAAACGCGGTCCATGTCAGGAACCTTACCATCCTTTTCCTCAGCTCTATATCAATTCTGCTTTTAAGTATTTTTCGCTTCCTCCGGAAAGCTTCCTTCGCTATCCCAATTCTCACTCTCCTTCTTTCTCACTTCTCCAGTCACTTGTCATCACTGTGCGTAGATATCTATAACTTTACACCTCTTCTAGTCTCACTCCTTTAACAATTACTTCCATCGGTTCATCCTTTCTTACTCTCATCACTTTTTTCTACTCTATTCATTTCATATCATATCTTTCTTCCATACTTCCATAATTACTTTGTCCTTTCCCTTAGTACTTTAGTACTTTCTGCCATCAATATCATATCGTCTGCGAATCTTATGCATTCTACATTCCTCCCTCAACTGTTCACAAATTTTTCTGCTTTCCAACATTCTGAGGTCATTTCTTCCGTATATATAGTAAAGAGAGTTGGAAACAAACAACAACCCTGCCTCACACCTATCCCAATATGGAACCTTTCCGTTTTCTTATTTCCTATCCTTGTAAATTCCTTTCAGCCCATAGATAAATTTCTTATAAGCCTCTTGTCTCTCTAATCTAATGAATCTGGATACGATTCTATTAAATTAAAACCCAGATATTTGATCAAACTTCTGGCGATATTTACACGATTATAGCAGTTAGGGCTTCTTCGTACAACTGAGATTATCTCCGGTATTTCATCCAATTTTCCTCAGGCAAAACTTGGGTAATAACTTTCCTTTGCTCTTTGCAAGGCCATAGCAAAAGTAATTTACGAATGCACACGGTCAACGTACCGCGGATTAGTCGCAAACAGCATGCGAGCCGTAAATATCCGCGCACGTCGGATTAAACGCGAATAAACCGCCCAACTTCGATAATCCGTTCAGCAGGTAATACTTTCGGTGCAGCAGGCGATCGCTCAGCATTGGACCGCTCCTGATGAATACAAACTTCGCTCGGCTAATTTCCTAGCGAACGCAGGCGAAAAATAATGGTTTTATTCCTTTTCTAACAGCTACACGCACGGTCGTTTCAAACTACGTAAAAACCTTTTATTTTTATTTCTCGACCGGGAAAACTTTTCGAAATACTTGGAGCGAAAAAACCTCCCTTCTGAGCACGTCCGTACAACTTCCGTCCCGTTTTAATTGCTTCCTTTTTCGGGACGGAAGTGTAGCACACGCGTGCGGGGACACGCGGGGGAGAAGGATGGGGAAACTAAATGATACATGCAGCGCCATGAAAGGAAGGTGACAAGGGAGGAAATTAAGGGTGGCGAAGGAGGATATCACCGCTGTGAAAGGGGAATAAAGTAATGGAAAAACGAGACGGATTTCCAAGAACGAAATAAAGGTAGGGAGACGGCGCGCAGCTGCGTTCGGGCGGAAAAAATAAGAAGCTAGAAATCCCCTTTCGAAACTCCTCGGAAATAATGTAGGATGCAGAGTTAACATCAATGCTCCCTTATTTGGAGAAGTATGAAGACTTGGAAGAAAATTAACGAGTGCTTTACCTATATAAGGCATTTTTCTATGAATGAATTATGATTTTTATTTGTTATTCATTTATTATGCAAACTCGCCGCAGTTAGTCGCAAGGACTGGTGGCGACGTAGCGTAGGAATTTAGCTATTATAGATGATACACATTATGATTATTATTATTATATTTATTATATTATAGGCGAGTAAAATTCTAACCATGTTGATCTTACTTGAATTTTCTCATGACGTACTGGCCAAAGGGTCTAGCCACCATAAAAATCCGAATTTGAACCTCAGCACCATGGGTTTGATTCCAGAGGACCCAAAAATACAGATTTTCAGCAAGGATACATCCTTATTGTATTGCGGGGATTTTCGGAAAATTTTTTGGGCACTTCCCGGAAATTTAAAGTCGAAATTCGAGGAATCGCTGGAAGCCGTGCATATTCAACAAAAACCATAAATAATTCTTCGAATAATATCCTTGGTTAGAAGCTAGGCCAGGGTAAATATTCTCCTATTTAAAATACATTGCGACGATATTTCAGATTTTTTAAAACCCGTTCCCGAAAACATGGAAGCCTGGCTTATGAATTAAGATCATAAATTCATTTTATACACTATTAACCGTGTAACGTTTTCCTGATTGTCCTAGGTTCGATCCCAGAGAGCCGTTTACATTCCTCTATGCAATTCAAATGGAAATAACGGAGTTTTATTTTAGGACTTTCCCGGTATGATATGGGCTTCAAACTTTGGATTAAATAATTTCCATTTTTACTGGGTCTTTATGTGTATTCAAAACTTACAAAAGGTCCTGAATTCGACACCAGACAGCTATACTATTTGAAACGCATGGCGGGAACTTCAAATTAATTACGATTCATTTACCGAGAAGGTGGAAATTCTATGGCCAGGCATGTGAACAGAAATTATGAATGCTTCATAAATAAAGTTAATCCTCTACCTTGTGATCGTTGGTTCCACGCCAGGGAAACTTTTTCATTCTAACATTCAATATAAGGAGAATAATAATAATAATAAATGGCCTTTATTAGGGCGAGATTGAGACAAGAAAGTCTCTTCTTACACCTAACCCATCGTCATATGCGAAACAGAAAGAAATAGATAGTTTGCAAAAGTACACGAAGAAAAGTAATATAGTAATACAGAATTTCAGTTGAATACATTCCCGATACATCGACTTCGAATTTTAGAAACGTTCAGAGTTTCCCAAAACTAATGGTTAAATGCTAACTCATATCAGAAAAAGGTCCTGGGTTCAACACCAGGCCACTTGGATACAGGATCCGAGTTTTACATAGAGGAATTTGGGTTGTTTCACCCTGTATCTTCAAACAAAATAGAAATTTGCAATGTACAGTACTTTAAACATATGCTTAAAGAATGCAAGCAACTTTTACTCGTATAAATAAATGAAAGAGGAAATCAGCCATCAATTCTTCCATTTTCTAAGAGAAAGTCGGTATTTTAGTTATCGCAGTTTTTTTAAGAACAGTAAACTGAAGTTCGGCCAGAAGCAACATTAGAAACTAAAATAAATTAGCTTCTATACCATCTACACTTTAGCGCGTCTATGTAGACTTCACTTTTATAAGACGGAAATAAATGTAATAAATCTATCCTATAATGAAGCTTAACTTTAGAAAGGTATTACCCTATCTCGTATTTCCGAGCCTAAACTTTTTATAAATGGAATATTAAGAATAATAGACTCCTGAAAACTTCTTGAAAGAGGAAGAGGTCGGGGAGGTTCATAATAAATGAATACCTTAGATTTTTATAAGATTTTTGGGTGTATAATTTATATTATCCTTAATGGCTTCCTTAATATTCCTTAAGGATATAATGGAAAGTGTTTCTTTGTATCTTAATTATCATACAAAAAATTCTGTTTTGCTTATTTTGGCTGTCATTGATCATACAGAATTAAAGTCGTACTCTTTGAGCAAGCACAACCATAACGACACTCGTTTATATAGAAAAATCGTTCGTTTCTTATTTGTAAGGTTGAAAATATAAATTTGGTTGATATATTCGCTAAATAAAGTCTGCTATTATTTATTTTAACGCAAAAAGAAATTTCATTACCAGATGCCAAACATATTTTAAGGCATTATCGAGGAAAAATTTCTAATAAATTAAAAATAAAGTGTTTTATTTCAGTTATGAAGTAAAATTGTTGGAAAAATTCGACCAGAGACCTAATAGATCTATTGAAGCTAGAATAATTCGCAGTACCATTGGCGGTTCAAAAGAATTTAATTTAAAAGAAGCACTGAATAAAAGATATGTACCAATATAGATTTGTTTAATCTAACATACGCTTGAAACTTACCAAAGCTAAAACGCTGAGACATTAAGTTTAACTATTCAAGTATTTATGTATAATACTTGCATCTTCTGATCTATCTAAATAGATTCATCATAACGAAAGAACTTAGGTATTACTTCTGCTTCTTATTTCTAATGGAATTCTTGTATCACTTATGTGAATGCAGTCCATGATATCTGATGGTGTCCCCTTGAATTTACTAGGGATTCAATGCTTTACATCGCTCTGCTACCACGTATCATCTCCCAATATTGTGTCTCTTTCCTTTTGTTCGCAGCTCTTCACTCACTTCCGGCCTTTATCTCATTTTAATATATCCTCAATCCCTCCCTTTTTCAAGACAAAGTCAAAAGATAATTGAAACGCAGAAATAAAATGTCGGACTACGAGGAAAATGCTTTAAATTTCGAAGCCTCAACAAAGAGTTTTATCGGCCCTTTGAACGTAAATCGCAATTTTCGAAGATTCCACAGATACCGATGGAGAAAAGTGGGGGTTTTATACATCAATGGGAATTAAAGGAGGAAACCAGTATTCTATACTGCGAAATCGTTTACAGCTCCAGAGATTATATGATTTTTTTGAATTCCTTGTCTATTCTAAATTGCGAGTACATCCTACTGATCTCCTCTTGGTCACAGGCCTTGCTAAACGTGAATGACCAACGCCGCCTTTTCCTGAAATTTTAATGCGAATATATTATAAACTTAAATACCAGGGACTATTCCCAAGCATATTATTATTTACATAGTTTTACATGCTTTAGTGAAAAGTGGTCAAAGAAAGAGCCATCCATTTTTTCGATACATTCCTATAGGGAAACATTGTGTGGATTTCTGTCTGGATGTTTTCTCAGGCCTTCAAAGATATTCACCGAAAATTGGGTATGGATATACTTAATGGCAATTATGTTTAAAAAGATTTGCAATAAATCGTTCATTTGCATACATTTCGCAGAAATATTTCTAGTCTTTGTATTTAAACTTTGAAACTATGTTTGTTTGCTTCGTCTGGCATAATCGTTTTACCTTCAGCCACTTCTATGTAGGTAAAATATTATTTCTTGTTATAAATAATCGGAGTTAATGAATAATTAACATAAAACTCACTTGGGGTACTGGGACCAAGTAGGTAGCGATACCTGGTTTATCGTTTTATAGACGTAAACCGGCTGAGGAGCTGAGTGGTTAGCAATCCAACACCAAGGTCCCCGGTTCGAACCCCGGCTAGTCGGATTTTTCTTGCTAGGGAATGGTTGTGTGTCTTTGTAAATAGTAATAATTATTGAAATGGATGTATCTCACTGGTTTCCTATCCCTATGTTGTGTTGATATCTATGTTTTATGTAATATTGATATGTATTTATGCTTTAAAATATGTTATTTTATGTTATGTTATATATGTTAATACCCTTATTATTTTATGTTCTAATGTAAATGGTTGGCATTTATTTAAATGTCAACATGACTATGTTTATTCATGTATCCTATATATGTACCTATTGATAGTGTATTTATAAAATGTAATCATGTTTCTTACCATCTTTTTAGTTAATACTTTCGGTAGGTTTGCGCAGGTTTTTCACACCCCCCTTCTTAGTGGGTGTTTTCCTGCAGTGGATACATTTTTTTTCCTAAGAATTTCTTAGGTTTTTTACATCCACAATTTCTTCTCATATCTTTTTCATACTATCTCTTTAAATTAATTATTTATGTATTGTATGTCGATGGGTTGGATGGAAGAGGAGACTTTTAGTCTCAATCTCGCCCGAATAAAGCCGTTTTATTATTATTATTATTATTATTATTATTTGGGGCCTCCCTGTTTCCATTAGAGAAGTTACCCAACAACGTTCAGTTCTCTTCTCCTGAAGATGGCAATTTAGTTGCCGAAATACGTACTGAGCATAATAACGCTTGCATTATCTCGCAATACTTTTTGGGTACCGCAGAACAGGTTGCTTGCAAACAGCGGTGTTTTGGAGCTTCTTTAACTCTAAAGTACGTACACATTTAACACAGCCGCGTTACCTTTCTCCCTATTCAATATTTATATAAATCAATCAATACATCAATAACGAAAATGTTAGAATTTCTTGGGTGGGAAACTTTAGAAAAGAGGAAGCTGAAAAATTAGAAGGAATTTCTCAACTAAAAAACGCAAGCGAAGCATGGAGGGAATTAAGCTGCAGATTAGAAAAACCAAATTAATGCGCGCGATCATGATGAGAAGTTAAAATTGGGAAAACGAAGAACGGATACGGCTAAATACTCATTTCTTAATAGGGAAGTAAGGGAATGGAACATGTTACCTGAAGAGACCTTCAAGCCCTTACCTAAAACAATTAAAGATTTTAAACTTAGATGTTTTAAAAAATTATAAACATTTAGTGAAATGGGGTTTGGGGTTGTTGTTAAGATATTGATAAATGATTGGTATGTTTGTTGTTAAAAACGTGACCTTATCCTGATGTTATTTAGGAATATTGAATGTAATAATACAAGTGTAAAATGATTTGTCAATGAATGACTGTTGGAAATAATTAGAATGCAATGATTTCTGGTTATTATGACAGACGAAATGTAATGAATGATATAATGAGGTACAAATATATGGAATTGTAATTATGTTGCCACCAGACCGTTGATCAATTGCAACCTATGTATATAATAATAATAGTAATATAAACAACGTTCTTCCTATTCAGTACGTAAAAGCGTGGCATTGACATTCGATCGACTTCTCCTAAGAACTTGTTCCTGATTTTTATTTGAATGGGACAATAAACGTGTGTATATTATAGCAGATAAGAAGTTCAAGTGATTTTTACTTCACACAGCCACATCTACCTGTATGGAAACGGTAACCTCAATTACCTACCGCACACCGGCACACAAATTCAGTACTGCGTAAGTAGACACTTATCGGTATTATCCTCCGCCTGACACGCACCTTTTTCTGCAGCAACACGCTTCAACGCTTTCCCGTCCCATCGAACCTTTTTCTCCATTGCTTTGGAGAAAGCATGGATGTGACCCCAGTCATATAACGAGAAGTTCCTGAAGAGAAGGGCGTCGTTCAATTTGAAAATTAATGACTCCAGAATCTTTCTCT
This sequence comes from Sympetrum striolatum, assembly GCA_947579665.1. Lineage (NCBI taxonomy): Eukaryota > Metazoa > Arthropoda > Insecta > Odonata > Libellulidae > Sympetrum > Sympetrum striolatum. The sequence continues at coordinate 46,989,399 of OX388351.1, read as the reverse complement.
CTCACTGGAACCTAACTCGAGATCTTCCATGGTAACCGGAAATCCAAATCGAGCATTGTTGCGGATATGGGCCGTTCTGTCGGCAAGAATGTTGATCTTCGGCCCCAAACGCGTTGGGTGGTTGCAGTTGAGCCGGAATCATATATTCGGATTCCCCGGGATAATTGCATTGCCACGGTGATGAAAAAGTGAGTAACGAAAGCGCGTTTACGGTGTTTTTGCTCGGCGGAGTATTTGGAGGAAAACACCATACGGTCGTTAATGAACGTCTGTGACGGAAAAGGTCCCTATCGTGGTCCTTAAATCGAATGCACAGGGAAGTTTCAATTTCTTTCGCAATAGAGCGTCCAATCAATTTTAGTCTGGCGGGATTTGCCCTTCCTGCATAGAGCTCGGTCGACAATATGTGTTACATATTTCATAGAAATATTAAGTAATAAGGTTACCCAAAACGCAACTGTATATTCGGTCATAAGAAATCGAAACGAGGATCTTGGCAGATTTCAAATGAATTTACTACTATTAAAAGAGCGTTTACATGACTGAAATAACCACTACTATCTGAATGATTGTTTCCATTACCTAAATAAACTTATAACCAAAGAGGTTTTGCGCTATCACTAGAATTTATTCTACGAATTTACCTAACATAAGATCATCTAAAATAGAATTGTTATATCATGAAATGTACAAATATACGTAGCATGAAATAGGGAACCAACAAAAATAGAAATTATAATAGAATGCTACTAAGAACATTCTTCGGAAATAATATGATATTGTAGGTATATATTTCATCATTTTTAGTTTCACTAAGCACTTGATTTGAGAAAACAATTGTATTGAGATATCTAAATACGATTTTTCCCTTGATTTAATACTTGCACATTATGGTCTCAAAATATTTTGAAATATAATACGCCACCTTAAGAAAAAGTAAATAATTACAATTAAATGGTATTTCATGTTGAAATTATTCTCTCATTAGATTTACTCATACGATTGCTCATACGATTTGATCACACGAATTCACGAATTTCAGTTAAGATAAACGCAATTGCATCTGTCAATATAGAGGTATCAATTGCACAAATAGCTAAAATAATGATTTTACGCACCTTTCACGCAAACGTACCTTCGTCTAACTGTTAATATTGCTGATTTTTCTAAGGATAAGCAGGTTTGCAATATTGACTTCCCTCAAAAATGGTAATATTGGCGAATTTTTAAGAATACATAGTTTCGCAAAATTATCGCGAAATCCTAAAAATTGTTAGAGAACGAGGTACTTCATGCACTCTTAAAGATCGCAATTTTTCAAAGTAAAACTCAACGTCAAATATCATTCCCTCAAGATGAATATAGTTTGTTAGTGTCCAAAAATTATTTTACAATTTTTTTCAAATCTTTTATCGCAAAAGATTATAAATAGTATATATTCCGTCCCAAAGAAAATAACGAAGAATCTTTTGAAAGAGTCCGTCAGTCCAGTAATTTTGGCGGCAAGAGAAAAAATTGAACCTCTCCTTGAGCTCTAGAATACAAAGAGAAATATTTTGAAAGAATATAATAGATGCAGGTCACGAGAGTAATAGGATATCATTGGATGCAGCAAATAAAAATGACAGGTTTCTGTGTGGAGTCAAGAATTCATCGTGGACCGAAGAAAATCAGCACTATTCCAATTTTTCAGTTCTGTTACGCGGAGGCGTTCACCTCTATTTCATAGACATTTTCCGAGTCCAATAACTGCTAATATTCTTCTTTATTCTGTTCGTTTTCTGGTACCTTTCTTCGGAATTTCCTTGCTATTGCTTTCTGAATTCTCAGAGGACGTAATAAGTTCTTTTTCCCAATATTATTATATCTACGACCGAAGCTTTTCAGTTGTCACGCTAAATAAATCTCTTCTTGTGGATCCAGTTATTCTGGATTTTATAATTTTTTCTGAAATGTTATTTCCTCTACAAAGGACACCAATGTCTCCCTCAGCAATTTTTGTTCCTTCTCTTCCAGTTTCGTTGGACGTTCAACCTCAAACGAAAATTTTCCCTCTTTAAAATTATTAATTCTCAAAATAGCTTTAACAATGGATAGTAACTATTAATAACTGACAGATAAAAAATCTCCACAATTAAATATATAACCTACAAAGCATTATTTTCATACAGAATATGGTTTTCCATATCACTTATAACCTGTTTCGCACAGTCACTTGAGTAAAAAACTTTACAAAATCTCTGACAGTTTAATAATTTACGTAGCAAACTGACTGATTTTGAAATCATTTAATAACTTAGCATCTACAATATATACTGTGATATGCTGATTTTTTACGTAAGTCGCAGGGATAAATTACATCCGGTTTGATATTTCATACAAAAAAGAAGCAACAAAATTCATTAAACTTCATTCAAGAAATCAAAATACCAATCGAAACTTAGTTATTAATGATTGGTTACAAGTGGACTCCGAATTTTTGCACAAAATATTTAACAGCCAAAGCAAAAGAGAGTTATAATTAAATGTAGAAATAAGAATGAAAGAAAGGCCAAATTTGTTAATCTTAAACTAGTTTAATTTTAAACTATCCGAAGTACCAGTGATATTGAACGAGTAGCTCTCATCTAATTTATACGCAGCCTGCGTTGCAGTTTTACGACGAGGAAATTGCGTACATGCAATTAGGAAAAAAATTCTAAAATATTTCTGAAATAAAGGAATCGCTCACATAGGGGCCGCATACTATCGGAAATCTAGATACAAGAACCAATTAGTGTTCAAAAGTCAATTACAAACCGCAAATTACAAATTTTTAACACACTTCTGAACATATTTGTACTTAAAAAAAATCTCACTAATATCTTCGCTGAAGGCATCGCCTCAATACACTCAATCTTGAAATCCTCAATGAAATTACTAAAGATTTCCTCTAAGAAAGCTTTTTAAGAAGGATCCAAAGTGCAATCTCTTGGTATCTGAGTAAAACGAAGGTTATTAATCCCTTGGGCCACACAAAAGAAAACCCAATCTTCCTAAATATGAAAGGTTGATGCATAATCTCTTTCTAAGATCACTTTAACTGACGGGTCGGAAAATGCAATTTCATAAAAATTAATATACAAACCTTCTCCCAATACATAACCCACTCAGTTATAAAGACAAACTTAAAGTTGTTACAGACATACTTGGAGGTATTTAAATGACGTGCCCTTACTCAGTGACTTGAGTTGCATTTTCGAACCGAAATGCCCGCTTAAAGATGCGGCAATTCAATTTTTTTAAATAATTCTCTTTGAAGTATGATTTGGTGGTAAAAGCGAGAAATTGGATCGAATAAGATCTGAAGATTTCAAAAACCAATATTCATCCCTTTGTAGTCATGATCGATTCCTCCTTGCTGGAACACTTTGAGACTCGCACTTATTTACCTGAGAAATGTTTATAAAAATGAAATGGAATGGATTCGTCGTTGGCATTATAGGAAACACATTGAAAAAAGAAAAAAAAACAGACATTTGTATTATTAAAATATCAATTTACTAGAATGTCATCTTTAAAAATATATTAAATCGTGCACAATAAACTTTTAAAACTCTGATCTCTATCTCTTGTGATACATTCTTCGAACTAATTAACACCATACAATAAGAGTTGCAAATCAAGCTTACTTTGGAAAATTAATCTTCCATGTCAATGTAAGCACACTCAACTCCTCAAAGAGCTGAGTTATTTGTCATTCCGCAATATTAGCCGAACAAGTACAAAGTATCTCAATACTGCATACAAAGATATTTTACAAAAATCCCTCAATTTTATCAATATCTTTCGTAGTGGAACCAGATACGGTATACGTATTTTTAGGACGCTCCGTAAAGAATTTCTTAGAAATCAGGAACTCTAGCACGAAGGAAATTTTTCCTAGGAATCAAACAGGCAAACCGGAACTTGCTAAAACGAAAAATCTGGATTCAATTTATTCACTCAGCTCCTTCCTTCTAAAAACGCCAGCAGGAGTAAAGAAAACAGGAAAAAATGGGCGATATGAGAAATACGTGGCACAACACACTGCGCATTCGGAAAAGTATGAAAAATATCGCGCGAGGATTTTAAAGGGAAACTAGCGATTCAGTTTTCCTTACCCCTTGGGCTATTCGCCTCTCTCCATATATCACGCGATGAAAGGAAAAAAAGAAGTTTTTATGTTAGGAGAAAAAAGGAAAGCCTTGCTTGAAATAATAGGTCCTCGGAAAGGAGCCCTTAAATAATTACAAACCTTTTATCGTCGCAGATTTATGTTGGAAATCCCTGAAGGGGAGACAGCCTTATACAATTTCGGGGGTATTTCTCGACATAGCGTTCCGCTGGTTTGAGCGAATTTCTTGGATCTTGCAACACAAACCTAATCTCCCATAACGGTAAAACTTAACATGCTGCGGCGATATTTGGTGGTACTTTTTCATGACAACAGTTAAAGAAATACACTAACTAGACTCCACAAAATATTTTATTATTCTATAAAACCAGTTTCGTTAGAGTATCATCATCAGGTGGATGATGCTACAATGCAATCTTATTCGACCTGGTCTCTAATACTGTTACGAAATATGGGATCCGCTTGAGGTAGGGTTAATGTCGGTTTTAGAGATGGTCCAACGTAGAGTAGCACGTTTTGTTAAAGTAGATTTCAGGTTCGACAGTAGTATAACGGCTATGATAGAATCCCCCGAGTGAAATTCGCACCAGGTGAGATTTAATTACCGCTGGAATCTTTTTTAAAAGTTAATCGGATTCAGATTATTAGACCTAATACATAGCACTACCTTTAGCATTAAGTTAGAGATTAGCAAAATGTTTAATATGCATTGCGGTCTTATATGGATCAGAAACTTGGACATATAGGACGCAAGAAGTAAAATTCCTTGTAAGTTTTGAGATATGGCTACGGAGAAAGATGATGATGAGTGAGTTGGAAAGACAAAGTGAAAAATGATGAATATCCCCAAAAGAAGGAAGACTAACTTCCTGAGACACACCAAGAGGCATGATTACTTGCTCTTGAGTATACTAGAAGGAAAGATTAGAGGAAAGCGTAGGAAAGGAAGGCCATATTTGACAGCTCTGAGATATGCAGGATGAAGATTCGTATCGGAAAATTAAGAATAAGGCACAGTATCAAGTGATTTGGCGGTCTCCAGCTGAAACCTGTCCCAGGGCAGATTCACCTTTATGTTGATGATGAGCTTTAGCAAGCAACGAATGCGATCTCCGAGAGGCATCGATAAAACGTTAGGTAAAGATGGTGTTACTTGTCATAGGTCACTCGTGGCTCACGGAGTATTACATCTAAATATAATTGTAACGAATCTGGTTGAGCAGAATAATAAAATATTTTGTGGAACCAGGCACCTCAAAAGAGCATTTCTGTAAGTGCACCCACAACAAAGTGGAATAGAGCAAATGCAATCCAGAAAAACGTCGTAACTTAGTGATACTCGCATACCACCTGTGAAAGCATTAATAATCAGCCACTATTTAGGACACATTTTTTATAGCATTATATATAAAAAAGGTAATTTTTGGAAGGTAAGAGAGAATCGTTAGGCTAAATTAGCAGATGATAATACAGTTGGCTCTCGTTTATCGCGGTCAATCAGTTCCAGACAACCGCGATATTTGAATTTCTACGAAGTAGGAGTTTTTAGTTGTAGATCGAATATTACTTCGTTAGAGAATAGAAAACTGGTTTAAGATCTAAAACCCTTTCTTATCATTATCAGAGCCTCTACATGAAATTATTCGATAATTGAGTTTTAGTTACGCTTTTCGTGACCTTAAATAATATCTTCAACGACTTATTAATACGGGATGAGACAAATCAGTCAGTGAAGTTACCATCCAAAAGTTTGGTAAGATTCTCAATCAATTCACCATTACTTGGGAAAAATACTAGAGAATATAAGGCTTACTAAAATAGATGAGGAGTAAGGCAGTTTGACTCTGCTTTCTACAATTAACCATGACGCTTTTAGTGGAAAAATATCCCCAAAACACTTTCTATAATTCACAATAAGGAGTAACTAGAGTAGAATTTCATTAATCATTATCGAAAAAAACGAAAGTTGGAAGAGAGTCCCACTTGGGACAAACTTGGAAAAAGAATCGCTTTCGCGAATTTAAAAATTTAGGGAATTAAAAACAGGTTCATCTCCTTTGCATCCATTGAGAATATAGTTCAACGGTGCCTAACGTTAATCACCTTGGCATACTTAGCGTACTTCAGCTTCCACAGCATCACATACATTCCATATCAGCTCCGGTGTCTCTCTCATCCTAATTACGAGTCCTCACTACAGACTCTTTAACGCGAAAAACCAAGAGGGAGAAAAGGGATTAGATTCGCTCGAATCAACATTCGCTTTGTTTGCAAAACGGATTTCAAAATCACTTAACGGCGTTGCACCTAATCAGCTTTATTACGATCTAATTCATTAGCCAATGGAAGAATCAGCTTTCTGCCAAAACTGGTTCGAATCCACTTTGCAACGCGGGAATTCGATATCCAAAACTCAACCCCAAACTAACGAAATTACATCCGCCCTAATGGACTCTACTAAACTAAATTTCCGCGAATAAAACAATTACCGGAGTTATGGGAGCGTTAAGTAAATTACAATCATGCGATTTGGATGGAGAATCCTCAAAGGATGTTGACAAAGTTCGGATTTGAACGAAAAGGAAGACGATGGCTGATCGACCTACGCGTTTGCTTGGATATGTAAAAAAAATCATTGCGAGGTGAAATTTTTGGGAAAAAAACAGGATGCTGCAACGAGAAACATATTTGTTATTTATCGTGGTTAGTGGTTTAAAATATCCAATAGCCGTTTTTGTCGGCGTTCCTCCTCTCATTCCCCGGTAATCCGAGAAAACAAACCAGTTTCTTGTTTTCTCGGAATACCGGGGAATGAGAGGAGGAACGCCGACAAAAACGGCCATTCGAGACTTAAAAGCTCCTTTAATTCCTTAACAGTAGCGTCCCAACTTTCCTTTCTTTTAACCAAATAATATTAATATTATTAGGTATCTATACCAAAATTATATATGGTACTAACCACATCCATAAGGGATGGGAGAATTGCGTATGTCAACCATAAAGAGCTTTTCATTATATTTTACACGAAAGAATTCTAACCCGAAATAAGTAGGCACATGACATTTTATAGTAAAAATATATTCGAGAAAATGTGGCAGTATTACATGATTAGCATAAATTCTAATCAGTAACTGCTGGATACATCTGTGATTTATGATATAGAAAAGATGGAATTTTCCAGCAAGTCACCATTGCAATGTGAATGTAAACAGTCTGACAGGCTATCTAGTGAGTTATCCAACACTGAAAATCCTACATAAATGTACCAGGCCGCAAACCTCAACCAATTATGGGACCCAGTCCACAAGACCAAGATAGACTCGATTTATAATGTTGCTTCCCTTCAAAGAAAATATAGTATACAAGAAACAAAATCATATGATGTTATGTCATAGGTATAACCATCTTCGTCATTCTTACCAAAGATGTATAGCGGACCTGCTTCTTCTGAGGAAAATTATAGCTGGCGACGATTTTTACGGTAATAAACTTATTGAACTCATTCAAATTAGAGTACCATTTCAGACGAGGGATTTTCTCCCATTCTACGTTCAAACCTGTAGTATTAATTGCTATAAACACTCGAAGATTACTAGAATCATGGCAAAGGCAAACGAGGTGCTAATATATATTCCTGACAGTGACATTTTTAGTGACAAATGTGTTATATTTAGGAGAAGAATTTTAAATGTTTTGTAAGTCTTGGTGTGTCTAATGGTGTGTTTTAATTGCTTTACTGGCCTGTGACTATTTTTCCTTGTATTTTTCAAATAAATTTTAGTGACCCTTATTCTTTTTATATTTCAGACGACATTTTTTATAATCGATCAATATTTTGTTAACTCCGTCGTATTTATTTGTTGTGCTTTTATTAAAACACAATTTTGTTCGTTATATTTACCTGTTGGTGTTACATAAAAAATAAAGAAATTAAATAAAGATAACGCTATATGATGAAAGAGTGTGGTAGAGAAAATGTGACGTGCAAGCCACGGAAGGATACAAAAGAAGTTAGATTCATATTTTATGCGTCAGGTGGATAAGGGTTTGGATAGCGTAGGGCTCACCTTGGGCACGAGAAGTCACTAGGGAGTGTTTAAGCCAGAGGAGTGATTATCTTTCCTCAGAGGACGTAAAGGGAGTGAAAAAAATCGACCACCTCTATCTTTTTCCTCCAGCTTTGAGTAAAGTGACGCGGAGTACGTGACGCTGCCGTGAACACAGAGAGACGGGTAATTTCCTTCCAGCACGGGAACAGCGTAGTTCACGAGCAAGCTAAACGCACCCAAGCATCACCGTGATGTTCGCTAAATAATTTGCTCCATTATCACCATAGGGCTTCCTGAACACGGGAGATATGTTAATTGTCTTGCATTTATGTGAGAATGGGTACAGGATAACGACCATATGAACCGATTTTTTTTAAACTTCCAATCAAGTAAAAGGATTGCAGTGAATGTGCATATATGCATACTTCGCAATGAATACATATAAGTATATATATGTATTAAAATCCCAGCGAACATGCATACAACGCAACCTTCCACTCAACAATGACCTATGTCATAATGATATGGGGTAACTCCTCACATTGGAAAAACATATTTACTATGCAAAAGAGGGTTATCAGAGTCATGACTAAGGTTCCCAGAAAAAAATCATGTTAACCATAATTTATACAATGGAGTATAATGACGATACCCTCTGCATATATCTATGCATGTGCTATCCACATTCACCAGAATGTGGGCAGGTACTTGAAACAGGAGTACCAACATATTCATTTTACCCGAGGCAAAGATAAGTTGAGGATTCCATCTCATAGATTAAGAAGTTTTGAAGTGATGGCCTTAAAAGTTAATAATAAATTGCATAACGCTATCAAAGACAGTAAAAACGTACAATTCGGCAAACAATCAAAAACATTTCTCCTAATAAATACTTACTACAGAATAAATGAATTTGTAAATGAGGAGAACCAATAATATGCTAAAGAGATGAAGTGTAAATGAATTCTTAAGTGAGGGGAACCTGGAATAAGTTAAAGAGATGAAATGTGTTATTACGAATAAAATCTATGCTGTATTTCAATTTTATGTCATATTATGTGTTGCAAATTGATTGGGGTTGGCTGGAGGGTGGATTTTCGAATTAAGAACGATGATACTGATATATTTTAATTAAAATATATACTCAATCACAAGCTATTTTAATAGGGACAAAGACATATAATCAGTTTTATTTCGAACAGTAATGATTAAAAACTGGTAGCTCATCGAATATATCGTGCTCCTATGAGTAAATTGCATTTCATTTCAAAATTCACGGAGTTGATACAATTTCTAAGTTGGAAATTACGGTCAATGATATCTCATTTAAATTTTATTAGTATAGATTCGAAAATTGCGTGAACGCATTTCTATGAATCTTTACTTTCCTATTACCAATTACAATTTGCTTAAATATTTCCAATATCAAATAGGAAAAATTTAAAATATATAATTATGAAGATAAATCAATCCAAATAGACGTTTCACTTAAAGTGTGAAGTAATTTGCGCATTCCAGATTTAAACTCATGATTAAATATTACTATTTTATTAAGTTTTTGTTTGCGATTCTAAAAGAATCAATTATTTGCGTTTTTCAATATTCCACATTTATTTGACATTGAAGTTTCATGAACGAATGTATTTTTTATAAGGATTTAGTAAGATATATATTATATAATAAATAAATAGAGTATTTAGTGAAATATATGTTAACTTCAATAGTACTGCTGTGAAATTGTTTATCAAATACAAAATAACTAATTTCAGAATGTGACTTCTGCCTGAAATCAAGTTATGCAGCTGCTACAATCGATCTCGGATATTCGCCTAAATGAAAGTATCACAATGACTTACGATAGATTGGCATTCAATAACGAAATTCCGAATAAAAAATCCTCAGCCGGGATCTAAAAGGAAAACGATAAATCTGACAGAAATTAAAGGGGATTGGCATCCAATTACGTACTGCAATGATCCGCAGCTTTGCTAAGAGAAACGAATTCAATTGGAATGAATAATACAATCACTAATCATTCCCTGTTGTCATTCGAATTCAAGGCTCTAATTTGGTAAGATTGTGAATTTTTGTTTCACTGGGCGGCAACTTTGACAACGAAAATTGCTCCGAAATATATAAACAGAGAGGGATGTCATGTTTGACGTCTAATTCACACGTCTTTGGATATTTATAATAGCCGACGAAATATATTTTTCAGTTAGCCTTCCCTCGTTGGAGAGGTCAATTTATCATTACGTGATTTGATCATTTTATTCTCATGAGGTCAAAAAAGATGTTCAATAAGAATCCTGGGGTTAGAAAAAGAATATTTTAGCAAATTAAAATTAAAAACTACCAATACGAGTGTAAAATTCGCATACAAGGGTTGAATTTTATTAAAAAATATATATTTGAAATAGCACAATAGCCTAAAATATTGTAACATAGTTAAAAATAAATTAGTAGATTAGATAAGTGCATGTAGGTAAGGACAATTTCATTAGGACCAATATTATTCCTTGTGGTAAATAACTTAGTTAAATAAGAAAAGTATGTGAAAGAAGATGTAAATCTGGAATCATGTTTTTAAGGAAACTAGATCCAGTTTGTACTGATGTGTTTTTTTAGTCAAGATTAAAATAGGATCCACCTTCCTTGGAAAAGTTTTTCCAGTCATTGAATACCAAGAGTTCACTCCGATGAATTTTAAATTACGTGAATATGAAAAATATCACGTTCAAGACTATTCCACGGCACTGGAGATTAAACGAGCGCAAAGAAACGTCAGACACGAGCTTTGAGCATTTCTGACATAATTAGCGGTGAAGAGAAGAAAATATTTCCGGTTAAATTAGCACCGGTTGGGTACGTGATAAAAGAGAAAAAAACGGAAAAAAAAACGAAATTTCAAATCTCGCAAACTACAAAGTATCTGATGCGTGATTTGAATTTATAATTCCTGCATTAAATAGTCGTAGTCATGGAAGTAGCACACAGCAAGATAAAAGGTCAAATTGGAATAACAACATTAGAAACAGTTGTATAATGATTTCGTCATTACATTCACAACAACATCAACTGTCACCATGGGTGCGTTCTCTTGGTTCCATGAATTGCGAATGAGTGTTCCACTTCCATTTCTTCTCCATTAATTCACATTATGTCAAAATATATTTTTGATAATTTATTTTAGTTTTAGTAATATTTTGTCGCTTTTCAGTATGCACAAAATAATTCAAAAAGTGAGTAAAGACGAAATAATGCTGAATAAAACGAATCATCAAAAACCATCAAATAACTTGTTATTGTTTGCCATTTGATAGGTTTTTGGTGATTCCTTTTTTTATATTTCAACCATCAGTGGACATCCTATATTATACAAAATAATGTACAAATGTTTGTCGCAGAACATTTTTACAGCGATACCGCACGCAATTCGACTAGAGATTTTAGGTTCCAAAAGTTTAAATTCATCGAATATCGAAATTTTATGAGAAATTGTGAATGACTCAAATCCCCACTGTATAGTTTGACCAAGTTGCGGGCAATGTGTACTCTAAGCTCTCAGCGTCGTATTTTAGAATTCTGAGAGGATAGCTGAAGAAGTTTCATGTTTCGATGCACTTTGAATATCAAAGGCCTTGACGTAAATAAATAAATATCTATTTATTTTGGGTGAAATTGAAAAATTATTTCCTCCACCGACATTTGACTTAAAAATTACTTGTGTCATGTAGTGGTAATCAATAGTGAAAGAAACAATCATCATCACTTCCTTTTTTGTCTTCGGTGGTGTAAAGTGAAATTAAAAAGTAACCGATCAGATCGGAGTTAACTTTGCAGAACTTTATCTTCAGAACACAGGATTGATGACCGTGGAAGACTTATATTGAAAATATCAAACCTCTAATTTATTAACAGCTGCATTCCAATTTTCTTCCCTTGTAAAGAAAAATTTGCTTAACAATCTTGTGAATTTTATAACACATAATCTGTTTCTCTCTTAATGCCTGTTGTTACAATTTTCCACAGTATTCAATTCAATATCCTGGAGCACCATATCGGAGATCGCAATGTAAAAATTCAATTACTTCAAGTTGCAACATGTTTACCGTATTAATATGGTAAGGAGGGACAAGGAAAAGGCAAAAAAAGGACAGAATGGAAAATAGCACGAAGGCGAAGGGGCACGCATGTGAGAATAATGACGCAGTAAAGTTGAGTGCGAATGAAAAATTATGAGGGGAGTTCGTGACAAACTGGCCCCCGTGCGCAGGTGATGAAGTTTTTATACGGACGTAAGCACTACTCCTTGGGTGCGGCGAGTATTTCTGAGTAATATCTAAGTATTTCAATTCACTTGCAAACGGAAATAAAGCATAGCTGGAGCTCGTGAGGAAATAAAGCAACAAATGAGATAGGTAATAAATGTGTTTTCCTGCAAGGAAACTGTTAAGAATACTGAGAAATAAGAAGCAAATATTCCAAACAGACAGCATACTTATCTTGTAAAATTGATATTCCTATGACAAGTTACTTAAAATAGATTGGGATTAAAGTTTGGGGAGGAAACTTTGAAAACAGAATATTATCCCAATAAGGGAAATAAAACTATTTTTTATACACCATGTTTTCCTGAGAAGAACAGGCACTAACGTTTCTGATAGAACCTGGAGTTAAAACCTGATCCCCGCATTGCCGTTCTGTTGCTCTATCCATTGCATTATAAAGCCAGAACATTCTAACAACCCGTTGGGGAGTTTTTTAAATTATTTTTAATTGACTAACGAGTACATATATGGCGATTATCAAGCCCTTATCGCAGGAAATAGCGATTAACTGAAGTTATTCCGCAGTAATTAAACAGCAATAAACATCGGAAATAATAATTCATGAAAAAACCATTTCGAATGAAAACAATTTCAATAGATGACAATAAGGTAAGGAAATAATGCATGGAATTTGAATAATATGGACTAAGCTACATAGTAATAAGAATTCAGCAGAAATGGTATTACACAGTGTTTGATAGGAAAGAAGAATATTAATATCATTAATAAGTAACACCCATATCCCAGTAGCTTTCATGCTATTTTCTTTGTAATCGCATAAAATACACTATCCGAATCTGATTTAATAATCGCGCATTAATTTAATTTCATCTCTACATGAAATCCGAGGAAAAGTTAATTAAATAGTTTATTACGGAAGTTCTTCGTAGCCAAATCGCTGTAGCTTTGCGAAATTAAACGACGAATTCTCGTGATATCTTTCGCAAAAACAACGAACACGGATAAATGGGAAGCGTTTGATTCAAGGAAGACATGAAAAAAACCGATTTCTTAGAAATTTTCTATTATTTGCGCTGATTTTTTTATTTCTTTACTGAATACCTACGCAGGTAAACCTCGACGCGAGATTACATATCCATGAAATTCTCTCTCCATAAATTCTCTATCAAAATAACTCCCAAATTTCCTATCAAGAGCAGCAAATAAAACGAAACCGAATTTATGGAGAAGTTGTATCTTTTGGATTCCTATTCAATCATAAAGATACTTCTGAAATTGAGTGGAAAATAATGTAAGATATCAAAGTAAAACTTTGAATAAGGCAGAATCAGTTTAAACAGAAAACATTTTTTTACATAAAAGGCTGAATCAATCGGCCGTACAAGAAAAAGAGTATGAAACGATTTACTTATTTCATTTTGAATTTTGGAGTAAAAGAATCGATTAAAATAATTTCCTTTGAGTCAGAACTGCTTTTTAAAGCTGCTTGTTTTCTTTAAATTTTAAGTAGGTATTAAAAAAATCAGAATTTCCTTGAAATATAATAAAATTATGGTGGACAATTCTTCTTTTTAAATTCAGCAATAATATTTAAAACTGTCCGTTTGTTAACGATTTCAAAAGTACAGCAATTTTTTTAGTTATTAAAAAAACAAAATCTTCTTACAAGTTTACTGGGTATAAAAAACTGCAATATGTATAGACAAATCAGGTATATTTGATTAAATTATTTCTGTTTCCTAATGTCTTAAAATTGTAGTCCGCAACTGTTCCAATTTTATCATCGAAATCGTAATTATATATTTTATATGCTTACTAAATGAAATACCTAATTAATAAATACCTTAGTACATCTTCGATTTATTAAATTATTTATATAAATGGATATTGAATTTCACCTCAAATACAGTTAATAGGGTTAATTTGCATGTCTGGATACCTAACATTTAAACAACACCGCAAGTTTTCCTTGTGTATTCCAGCAAGAATTCGACGTGATTACAATTCTTTCCCTGACTAAACCAACACTAATCTTATCAAGCCGTATCGAAACCGATTTCCCATCTCCACTGCACCAGAAAATATCAATTCCGAGATGAGTTGCTAAATCTGATTAATTTCCACCGCTGTAGTCATGGCCTTTCGAAATAAGCCACGCAGGCGAATTCTGAGAAGCCAACTAAGCGGTAATCCCATCCCATGTCAAAAGAACACGTGCTGTGACACACGCCCACTCTCCCTTTTCGGTCAACCCATCATCTCCCAGTGTCACGCGTGCGATCTTCTCCCAGGGTCGCGCGTGCGATCAACTCCTTAACCCCACGCACGTGAGTGCTCCTTGGCCCTTGAGGTCATCACCTAACAAACTCCTAACGATGTTCGGATTTCAATTCTCACTCAAAGACATAATGTTGTCGGGTTAAAGGGATATCACTGCGAATGGTAACATGAATTCTGAGAAGCGTCCCTCGGTGACTTCGACCAATCATGTTCAAGTATAAAGAGCTAAGTCACAGTTGTTTACCCGAAAATGATACGGGTATATTTTTATGGGAAGTTAAATTGGAAACAATAAAATCACTTTTTCAGGTCAAAGTTTCACAAAATAATCGAGTGTAATTTCTGAAATTTATTACAACGTATCTTTTCACAATCTTAGGTCAATATTCCGGGCATTGACGAAGCAATAGCTATGTAATATTATTTTAAAGCCAGCTACAAACGAATCTGTGAATCTGAATGTAAAATGTATGTATATAGAGTTATAGGTAAGTTATTATAATTAATATTTAGTAAGGATTCTAACTGTGATGTTTGCTTTAACTCTAGTAACCCAAAAATAATCGATTGTTAAATCTTCACTACTATTTAAAATGAAACAGGATACCTGCATTTTCATTTGTATTAAGTCATTCTTAAGGTAAAGGACGGAATGATTTGTTGACTGTAACCAGATTTTATATTTTAAATAGAATATTCTAACATAGTGCTTTGACTCGTAGTCTAAAATAAAAGTGTATTTTTAAATGTTTACAAAAAATCACATTGAAATAGGAATATTTATTCCTAAATATTAATTAAGACATTTACCTCTTAAACACAACCATTTAAAAATAAATAAACTGTGTAGCTTTAATTTGCTTATATAAACTTTCCACAAAGTGAAGATCAAACATATAAATTTTATCTTAAATATAAGTTGTCACTTTATCGACAAAGTTGTACGAGGGCTATATTGACGCTGGCAATAAATAAAGGTAATTAAAATCTAACAAAAGTAGATACACTAATAGTGAGGGAAAATGGCAGAATGGGGATATATTAATAAAAAAAGGAGATAAATAAAAGCAGAGTAAAATCGCTAAATTCAAAAAGTAGCATGTTTCATGATGGAATAACACTAGATAATTTACTGAGTTGATATATAAACGATCCAGTCACAATAAAATATCAATAACCGCCATCAAATAGAAAATGTACAGGTTTGTAGCTACAATCTAGAACGGCTCGTAGAAATCAAGTCTTGATAGCGGAAGGGCTCCCCCTAAACTCCGCAGCGAATGAAGGCATCCAACGGAAACCCACGTAAAAAACGCCACCGTGTGTTGCGACCGAATAAAAAATAGGCGGCACATTGCCAGTGGAGTAGAGAATACTGTAGAGTGAATGAGATACAGAGGGGGCACTAATCGACCATATGTGGATAAAAAACAATACACGCTCGCTGCATTGCTTTTACGACGGCAGTATTTGGCACGCTTGGATTGGGGCGAATCCGTTTGAAGGCTTGCCAAAGGCCCCTGAGGACTACTCCGGGAGAATCGGAAAGCGGCCGAGTCAAAACTGACGTTGTATACTTTTCGGGTGTGATTTACAGGAGCTGCGAGGTTGTCTCAGCACATCGCGGAGTGATAAACGCGGAAGGATAAGGGCACTCTGCATGAAACGAGACCGTTTTACGGAACTTATCCTTCTGATACAGGCATTCCGAAGCTATATGTCACGCCATAAATCAGCCTCGGAAAATTAAAGTCATTTCTACCCATTTACTTGCGAATTGTGTGTAGTTTCCACACAAAGGATACCTGTAAAAGCTAACAATTTGGATTCCGGCGAGAATATCAACCAAAAGTCTTCTTTTAGGTGGATAAGGGAACATTCAATAATCTTCCTGTTCTTTATTTAGGGTATTCTTATTATCCGATAAGATTCACTTTAGACGGTAATTTCTCAATGGCATCAGAATAATTACGAAGCATATAAAATATTATACATCAATTAAGAGGAATGTGATTAAAGAACGTCGTAAGATACAAAGAGAGAGGCAATAATTCTTAAGATCATATTGATCTTACAGGACAGTACTTTCTAAAAAATCATATCCTTCCAGTAACAACCAAACCTAATGATAACAATGTCAGTGTTTTACGCATTAAAAAAACGGATTCTACTTCCTAGCGCTCATTGGAACGTACTTATTCAATTCTTGTTTGCACTAGTCAATCAGGATTACAAAATGTGATTACAAAAACCACTTCATAGATGACTATCAACTTGAAGATTACTTGTGTAAAACATTTATTGCAAAAATCATAATACACCATAAGTTTATTACCAACACTCGGAAATAATTTCTATTTGCAGAAAAGATAAAAATTTAGGGGACAAAAAATGTTCGATTCCATTTTCAAAGTGATATCTCCCACTAATTCATCAACACCGCAGCAACATCTGCGAAATATTCAGATATCTCGAGATTTAGCTTACCTCGTCGTCATAATTAAAATTTGGATTATCTATGTTGCTATATAAATATTGATTGGTATTTTAATTGAATTGAGACTCCATGAACAATTAGTAAAATCTTTTCTCAAATTTAATACACGCACATAATGTGAAGAATTTTCTTAAGAATATAATTTAACTGATGGTACCAATTTCCAAGCCCATTCAAGCATTAATCTTCCCGAAATGGAATTTCCCCGCTTCCCCATTTGTTTACACAGCCATAGATTGGAAGTTGCGAAGCTAAAACCAATTCAACCAACAGATTTCCCGAGGTCATGATTGGTGCCTTAAAAGCCTCGTTCCAGGGATTAATTTTGGAAATTACTCTCTCCCGGGGCGCGTTCAAATACGTCATCAACCTGTCATCGGATCCATCAAAATCCATCTCGAGACGACTCCTGTTATGCTCGGTAATCACGTCACCGCTTTAATGACGTCGAAACGAGCGCTCTCATTACCGCAGCATCCAATCATTAGCACACTCATCTTAAATTTATGCAGGGAGTTGGATAACGTCTTGGGCGAAAATGCTCATCAGCAAAAGGCTAACATAAAAACCCATCGTGTCATATGGTAGGGGAAGTTTTTCTTGCTTTAAATTGCCTCGCTACTAAACTGGGATGTTGATACATTTGCCTCGTCTCAAGTGATTTTAGGATTGTTCCAGGACTTAATAAGCTAAACAATACCGCTCCTTTATTCTTCGAGTATAAATAGTGAAGAATCTGCATAGAGTAAAGTTCAGAATTATAACCATAGCAACGCATTGCGTCTGGTTAATTCTAGTTGATAAGATGTTAAACTCTTATAAGCTACATATATTATTAGAACTAAAACCTATTTCTATAATTTTTTCCAGGAGAGCAATATTTAAAATGAAATATTCAAGTTAGTTAACTAATTAATGCAGTGTTAAAGAGAAGTTTCAGCAAAGAAGAGGGTAAATAAATAAATACTTGTAAATGCATAGCTGTATTTTGATCTCAAAACGAAATTAAACCACAAACTTATACCAATGCCTTTAATTTATCATCAAAGCACCCAGAAAGCAGTTGTTTAAGTTAATTCTGTTTGTGATAATGTGACTCTCATGTTCAAAAATGTAGGACAGTAATGGTTTTCATGCATTGAAATTACAATAGCAATTTAAAAAAAAAGTAATTAACTTTCTTACTTACTTAAGAAGCATACCCTTACGTCAATAGGTTTATAAGCATGGATTTGTCACAAAGGTGAAAGAATCAAAACGGGATGAAATACAAATTCATAACAAGAGAGAGGTGGTGATATATTAATAAAATTATTTTTATATTTGATTCCTCTTCAAAGGAATCTGATGAGTATATTTCTAGGACAACAAAGCTGAATCTGAATGTAATATTGAATCCATATTTAATAACCTGGCTAACTGTTTTCTCATTTTCCGCATTGTTTTCGCTTTCTAGAAACATCAACCAAAATCATGATTTTTTAGTTTCCCAAACTTTCATTATTTGAAATGTTTTTACATACAGAAGATGTCCCTAAACGCTGTGAGTTTGAACAATGCAGATATGGTCAACAAAGTATGAACAAGTATGAAGTTTTAACGAGAACGTTAAAACTTCCTTGAATATGCGTGGCATCTTCCGCTAGCATCCCATTGCGATTTGACGTCACTCCTTATGTTTTTCTGCATTCGACCCCCCGCGGTTCAAAAGCCTCTCCGCCGCAATTATCTCAAACTGCGATGGATCCGGAGCGATTCCCAGCTTCCATAACGGGACGAAGATCGCCTTAACTACCGTTTCCCATCTCCTGCGGAGATGCGTTATAGTCTGGACCCCTCTTAGTACAACAATGAGGAAGTTCTGGAGCGCGACAATGGATAGTTACGCAGCAGTGTAGGATTTCTGGGATCTGATGAGGAAGACGGACATTTATGGGGTAGAAACTGAATGCAATAGGAGATACGACGAATCCCCTAACAGTATGACAATGACGTAAAAGGTTCAAAACCGGATAAGCGTACGGTCTGCCCTTGAAGAGAAGATTATGCCAGAATCGCTCTGATATTCTAAGGTCTGATGGGCTCATACTTTGGAAAAAGGATGTAAGAATTTCAACGACGAAGTGAAAGCATGCTAGCTGGCAACAATTAAATTTTACATACGTCTTCTAGAGTAGCTTTGCTTATATACTACGACTTTATAAACTACTACTCGTAGATGCTATGTATTAATTTAACCATTCGGTAATTGCTCCCCAAATTTTATTCCTACGACCAGATTCGATCCATTGTAGTATTTTTCAGCCAAAAATATTTAGACAAACGGATATTCTTATTGAATTTGAATATTCATTAGTTTTTGTAAGATCCTTTAGGGCATCATTTTTAGCATAATGATAGCTGTGAATAGCTAAAACGAATAGTCGGAATGCAATTTCGTGTGAAAGGTGCATATTGATTTGTTTTAATGACGATTACGTTCCATGAAGTAAAGCAATACTGTTAAGTCACATAGAAAAAAAAGACACATCATATCATACAATAAATCTATATTTGTGAAATGTGAAAAGTCAAATTTATAATAAAAAAGTAGGAAAACCGCTTAAGAGCATTTAGTTCATGGATTGCGGTAAATAAATGGGAATTACATGTTGTTATATAACATATCAAACATCAGAATCAAATTAATATATTATATTGGTTAAAATACATATTATAAAAGTACTATATTGCACTGATTTTAATTTAATTCTAAGTTTTTTATTCAAATTAATAGCAACGAAAACCTTATCAAATCGTTTTTAATTCTGAAGATTCAAACATAAGTATTGAATTTGAGGTTGAAAATCTCCTAATGCTGGTTTGTCGGCGTTCCTCCTCTTACTTCCCGGTAGTCGGAGAAAGGAATGCCGCACGACGTAAGAGGAGGAACGCCGACAAAGACGGCTTTTGGAGATTTTCAACCTCTAATTCATTAACAGCCTTGTTCCAATATTTATTTCTTTACATAAGTATTGAAAATTGAATAAGGTATTCCATGGTTAAATCTAGTTCTGATTCACTAAAATCTCGTAAATGGTTTCAAGAAAGCACGAGCTAGCTCAAAATTCAATTCGCTTGAAAAACCTGTTCACCAGAAATTTCGTTTACGAGAAATTAGGTCAGCGCGAAATTCGAGTAACGACTATTCACTTTAGATACAATTCTGTCAGGAAAAGCTACCATTACACATTCGAACGTAGCTTAAGAGTTTTCAAGCAGCGATTGCACATTTACTATTCTCTAAGACAGCGGCATTGTTATTAGATTGGAAAACGGCGACTTCTTCATTAACTAAGAAATAGGAAAAAATAAGATGATGACTACAAAATTGAGGTGAAATATTTCCTGTCAGTCCAGGAAGTTAATTAAAGTTGCATTAA
Source organism: Sympetrum striolatum (assembly GCA_947579665.1). Taxonomy (NCBI): domain Eukaryota; kingdom Metazoa; phylum Arthropoda; class Insecta; order Odonata; family Libellulidae; genus Sympetrum; species Sympetrum striolatum. The sequence continues at coordinate 46,968,703 of OX388351.1, read as the reverse complement.
AAAATGAATTCAATATTTAAGAAATTACTTAATATAGTATTATGGATGATGAAGCAAATAATACTTGTATATCTTAGGGAAATCTATGGTTTATCTTGGAGAACGGATCCTAAATATACTTAAACGTCAAAAAATTTTAATTAAATTATTTTATTAAAGAAATTTACTACCCTGCATTATCAGGACTATTAATCCCAGAAACAGTTCTAACTCTTTCTGCTTTGGTCCTAGCTAAAATCATTTTTCCTCCGCCAGAGTAAATAGCTGAAAATGTTAGACATACAAGTAATGTTTACCTAAGTATTTTGTAGTATGGTCTAGTTCTACTACTTCACCTTGCGATCTCGTCAGAACCGATATGATAAATTAGAAATTTTTTAATAACTTTTCGCCTATATTCTACAAATGGAAATATTAAATTTTTTAAATCCAAAACTGTCAGAATTTATTATTACCGGCCTTGGTGGCCGAGTGGATAGCATGCCATCTAAGCTATCGCTCCTACCCCAAGGTCCCGGGTTCGAATCTGAGTCGGATTTTTCCGATTCAGGGAATGGCCGTGTGTGTTCGTTGTTGCTGTTGCCTCGGTGAAGCACCTCCTGAAAAGTTCAGTAGAGCTTAGGGGGACTTCACCGGCGAAGGGCAACAGCAGGTGAGAAATTAAATAATTTATACGCCATGAAAACTTCGAAACTTGAATGTAAAATGAAAATAAATTAGGTAGAACTAAGACTTTCAGCGTGATTCTTTTTTAAGTTTTCGCTGAAGTAAATACAGATTGAGATTTTATAAATTTTTCTTTTACCTATCGTTCACATTTCTTAAAAAGCAATTTAAATAACCTTAAAAGTGCTAATAGCCAAACAATTTTTGGATATTATGGATTTATTAGTTGCGGATAAGAATCAAAGAAATGTCAGTCTTTAAGTAAAACTATGGTAGTGCAATATTTGCCAAATATCGTTAATAAAACATCCAGTCCCAATACCTTAGAATCTGAAGAAACAAATATGATATTACTGAGCGAACATACAGGTATTATTTGAAGAATTTTACACGCATGATTTTCGAAAAGGAGGGCAGACGAAGATAATCCGCGAGGTTCATTCTCCTACGGGGATTTCAACACGGAGTATAGAGATGTATACGGAACTGAAGAGCGGTCAAGAAAAACGTCTTCCAGAAAGAAAACAAAGGGAAAGGGATTCTCTCACAGCCGCTGCCTAGGCCTCGCAATGCCACGAAAAAGATTTCCAGCGATCGCAGGAAAGCAAAATATTCGACCTAGATTCACAGGCGTCAAAATAACTCCGAGAACTCGTATCTGTGCAGGCTTTATGCCATTCACCTAGACGTATACCAGATTACATGCAGTCAGGAAAAATTTCTAAACAGGGATAACAGGCCGTGTTTTGAAATGGTATGAAGGCATTTGGAAGACTCTGCTGTATAGTTAGATACCAAAGACTACGTTACGTACCGATAACACCTGCAAAAATACCACCTTCACCTTCTCTCTAGATGCAAACTTAAAATTGACATTCTAAGAAAATTGAATACCAAGGTAACGCATAAGAATTTCAAATAAAACTGAAAAATCCACTTTTCTTATAAACTCCAGGTACCAGATATTTGCATTAGATGGAAGTAGACCTTTTTAATGTAAATCTCACCAAAATAAATACGTTCATCATTTATTTAATTCCTGTTATTATTAGATATGCTTAGATTTACCAGAATGGAGATGAAATGATTTATTAAGGGTAAGTTACGATTCCTAAATTATCTCGGAGATTCATCGAACCGAATAATATACACTTTATCATCATTTGCTATAAGATTATATATTGATAAACTTATTTGAATTGAATAATAATAAACTTATTTCATTTCAATCGGATTTACATCCGACTACCTTGAGATTGGAGCTAATAATAGCGTTTTATTTATTCATTAATATATAGTTTATTAGTTCCTAGGAAACGTATAGCATGGTTAACGCATTAAAAGAACTGCATTATTAATGATTTGTGCGAGGTGTACAAGTTACTCCAATTTGCCATCAATAGCGGGAAATTTTCATGATTTTGAATACACTGTTTTGTCTATTCTAGCTTTAGCAATTTCCCCCTTTAAGTAGATACTGATTTTTTGGGGCACGCTAGCAATTAAAATCCAATCAAGGAGAAGAATTCAAGTGCAAATAGATTTTAGCCTACATGCAAGGAGAATAAAAGAAGGAAGTAAGCAGTCGAGTAATTCACTGCATGAAGAGGCATGTAAAATAGCCTCTGCATACCTCCAACGCTAAAAAAATAAAATTTCAGGAATTAATCCGAAACTAATGAGCGTTCCCAAAGGAGAAAAATGCGCCGAATTCCCCGAGGCAAACGGAATTCGCACCTAATAAATTTCTTCGCTTTTTGAACTTCAGGGAAATTAAAGCTTTGGTTTGGTTTCTTGGAACCATCGGCAATAAAAGGAGATTCAATGAAACTACACAAATATTATTTCGCCTTTTCTTTCACTAGTAATAATTTTAGTGGGACTTTATGATACCAAACTCTGCCACCTGGAAGAACATATCTACAGATTTAACGTAATAATAATTAAATCCTACTAGAATACTTATTTTAAGGATATATCAGAAATAGCAACAACTACATAAATTACAAAATTACTTATCAAAATTAAAATGATTATGATTTATGACAAAAAATATTTCAATGCATCAAAATATGCTAAGCACCGAAAATCTAAAATAAAATTAACCAAAAATACGATGAACTCGTATTATTTGCTTGAAAGGAATACATTTCAGTGAAATAGTTTTTGAAAGTCAAAAATAGAGTTCATTGCAATAAAAATTACTAATGCTTACTACAGATCAATATCTTTATATTCTAATGGTGATTCACTTAGGTAATTTAAATAAAATAAAAACATAAATTACAAAATCTTCCATAGAATTAACGCTGAAATCAGATTTCTGACTAACTGTGGGTGAAAACAATTAAAATGAATAAAATTATAACAAAATGAACAGAATAGATATGTTTTGGCAAATTATTGCTTTATCGATTAAAAGTTGCATAAGATGCAAGGATAATTTAACCGTAAAGGGAAAAAATGAGAATAATAGCTAAAGAACAAGGTGAGGAAGAGTTATTATGACGGTAAAGATTAAAATCAACATTCAATGTTCCTAGAGGCGATGATGTAATTAGCAGCGGTGAGCGATTGTTGAAATGATTTGTTTAGGAAATGAATAAATGGAATATTTTGGCGGTGAAATTACACTTCTTCAAAAAAGATTAAGTATCTTCCCTATAATCTATTGTTTTAAAATAAGGAGAAAAAAGGTGGATAGGCTCACGGATAGTCATGTGGACAGCGCGTTTGTCTTTGGTGAAAGCGGTCCCGGGTTCGATTCTCGGTGGGAGCCAATGTGCGAAATGACCTAAGCTGTCGAAGCACTTTTAACAATACTACTACTACTAAAGCTGGATAGCTATGTTTATATATGGTGGTCTGCACAATCGGAGAGTGGCCTGATTTATGAAGAAAGCATTGCTATACTCACCATCTCGTTCAATAACGATTTTCCCTGTTTGACCCACTTAAGCGTACCGCTTATGGCAATATAACATACATTACCTGTAGATCCACGATTTTTTATGTCAATACAGTCTTTCTCTTACTAAAAAGGAACAGCAAGTTGGTTTTTGTGAAAGAGGCAGGGCGTTAAGAATCTGAAAAGAGAAGCTTGGAGCTCTTATAGCTGCAGTCGTCAATGACATTGATTTTAAACCAATTAAAGGAATCATCATAATTATTTGATGGTGGGGGAAAAATACCAGTAGAGCTACATTCCTCAGTTTCTTCTACAGCAGTGATTCCCAAACTTTCCAATCCGTGGACCCCTTGAAATAGGAAAAAACTCAGGGACCCCTTCTCAGTTTTGGCATGAACCAAACAATAATATTAAAAAATCATATATTTATTGTTTTTTTATTCAAAGGAAAAAATATAAATGTAAGACATTCGCACAGAAAAATAAATCTCATTAGCAAAATTATAATATAATTTTCAAGCAAATAAAAAATCTGGGTGTCCTCTATTTTTTGTGAAAGCGTGTGCGGACCCCAAAAATATTGTCGCGGATCCCCGGGGGTACGCGGACCACACTTTGGGAACCTCTGTTCGAGAGTATAGGTTCCCAAACATATTTATCTAAGGATCCATTTTAATTTTCAATGGACCCTACAGCTAGCCGAATATTTAATTTTTCTGTTGAAAAGCAATATTTTCTATACATTTGATCATCTTTCAAAATTAGATCTTTTCCTTATAAGAGCACTAAGACGATCAAAAATTAGATAATATCTTGAACCCCTATTTGTATTATGTATATTTGGTGGATTATAAATATCCCATAGAGTTTTTCTATTTCTTTTGGTGTCATTAAAAATTTTAAAATATATTTATTATATCGTATCCAGCACTTAAGCCCTAATAAAATATATTAACTCCACTAAAACTTAAAACTTTGAATTTTACACGGTAAGTAAATATTGAATGATTTAGCTTCAACCCTTTGGGAATTATAAAAATTTTATTGTTATTATTATTATACGATACTCTGTGTCAGAATGCAGAGAAGAACATTCTTTGAAGACTTTGTAACTGTAGACGACCTGTGTGAAGAGAAAAATAACCCGCTCAACAAAAGGAATTCAGAAGCGCTTGCGATGATAAACGACGCTGGTTGCAAAGCGAGTCATGACAGTTCTATTATTCCTCCACTTTCATCGTGGCGTCCTTGGCTGATTTGTGTCCACAGAGCAGGAAAATTAACCAGGACGATAATCCGGCAAAAAATTAATAGATGAGGAGTGGCGTCCGTTGCGCTGAGCGTGAGCTGAGTTTCATTTGTTATCTTTAACAGTCATCTATAAATTTCTTCGCCGCAAATCGTCTATCCTTAGTTTTGGATACAGTATGAAAACAATATAATTGGTAGATGTGACTCCATCAACGATTTTCACAATCGACATTTAACAAATTTCAAAGACTAACACGCACAAGACTAACTCGCGCGCTTTAAAGTGCTAAGTCTAACTCCGTTTACATCATTTTTTCAAAGACTAATTTTGGATTCCTTAATACTTATCCTCGATGCTTTCAAAAATTATTTTTATAGTTATTCGATATGCGCTTAATAAAGTTAACTTTATAATTTCTTAAGTTAAACCATCAATATCTTCTCCTTTTTTATTGTTAAATATTCTAGAAAACACTGATTTATTGAACGTGTTTCAGACCTGTCTTTATTCCTCTTTATATTATTTTCGATGTTCTGAGCATCAACATGTATCAGTATTAATAAAATAGAGCGTATCAATACATCTCCTTCAATAAACCTAACCCCGCATTCGTCTTATTAACTATGAGTGAATGATATTCAGCCGTCAAACTATATCATGCTTTAAATGGAAATCAATAAAGCATTTGTCTCATCGTAAATTGCATAATCATTTGATAATCATGAACTGAGTCAGATGAGAGTTCTATAAAAGCTTTGCGGAATTCTGGATTAAGTCAGCTGCACTGGCAACGTTTGCATAATCCGCCTTGTTTTATGTGTATGGAATAGGTTTTTTTATTTCAAAATTTAGAAGAGTAAAATTTTCATTCAGTTGAAAAGAATTTTAGGAACCTTACGCATAGCATGTAACTTCACTACCTATATAGAATAAATAATAAGCATCATATGTATCAATTTCGTCGTATCACAATCTAAGACTTTATTTTTAGATTGTTCTCATATACATAAAACATGGTTGTAGAAATATAATATTAGATGGTATGTACTCGTTCCTCGTTGTAATAATTAGGCCAAGAGATTACTGCCTGCATTATAGCATACTCATAATCACAGAACGATAATGAGTTAAGTCTGCGATTAAGCCAATTTAGACATCGCAGCTTCGCAAAATTTCAAAATGCATATAAAATTATGCCGAAATCTCCTTTCATCAAAACACATTAACGTTTTTAACTGAATGGCTTATTATATATACGGGAAGTGTATGGAACTCACTCGAGGAAAAGAAAGTTTCCAAAGGATGGAGAAAATTCGAAAGAATGCTTATTAAGGTAAATATTGAGAGAAATAGGCAAACTTAGGCATTAGCGTTCCAGCCTAGTCGCAATCCGCCCGTACGTTAATTAGGACCCGCGCTAGCTCGATAACTTAAAAAATTCAGCTTCCGGATGTAACTTTCGGAGAGCCACCCCGCTCCCTGCCGGAAATTAAGGTATCTAAAGCGGCACACTTCCGGAGTTTTTGATCGCTGCGCATGTTACCCTGTTAATAAAAAGCAAACTCCGTACATGTCTTGCGAAACACGCCCGGATTAAGGTTGCGCTTTTCTCTCCGGGAAAGAAAAAATAATGTATTCCAGAAATGGAACTAAGAATACGGAAAGAATGTGAAATGAGGCGAGTTTCTTGCGTTGGATTCAAAAAGGAGCAAAAGTGGGACAGGCGAAAAAAAAGAAAGGCGCAAGGCGCAGGGGAATATTACGAGAAGCTAAGGAGAGAACCTTTCCGCGAAAAACGAAATAAAGAGAGCGAGCTTCTGCCGCGGAGATGCAACGCAAATTTCCGATTTCAGGAGATCGGAACACACACCGTCGGTATTACTTGACCCGAAAAGGAATTTTTTTATTATATCGTGGATTACGAAAACCCAGATCCCCCGCAGAGAGAAAGAGGGGCTCAAAAGCTCATTTGATGAGAGTGCATTCTGCTCGGGTGCGCCCGAGAAATATGTGCGAAAAAGAAATGCGTCGATTGCGGGAAAATTTGCGTAATCTTGTCCCGTGCGAAATGTGTTTCGCGCAAAATGGGGTTATATGAGACGTGAAATTAGCCGCTATTATCTCATGCGGAATTCTATATCGGTACTTTGGCGGAACAGACAATAAGTTCATTGCATGGAGGTCGTGAGATATGACTATATAATACGGTTCCAGCTTTAGCTCAAGAATAAAAAATAAATCTTAAGTTAATACATCAATTTCAATAATAAAGGGTGAATATAGATACTTTCTGAACATTGATAAGTCCGTGATAAATTTTCAAACATCAGTTACACAATTTACAGTGGTTATAATTGCAATCTTGCATTCCTTTCACTACACAGTAAATGTCATTTATTTTATTTCACAGTTAATTTATTAATGTATCTTTAAAAATTTATCACAAACTTACCAATTTTACGCTATTACCAATGTATATCCTATAATACAATTGTGTTTTTCTCTAAAAATCAAACGTTTGAGACTATGGTTTGAAAAACTGTGTTTTGCTTTCCTAAAAGTGCTTCGACATCTTCGGTTATTGGGCTCTCACCAGGAATCAAACCATGAACTGATTTTACGAAATCCAAAAGCTCTGCCCACTTGGCTATCCAAGAGCACGTGTTTGCATGCATATAATAATCAATGGTCTATTTGCTAGGAAACATGATTTATTTAGGTACTGTTTAGTTCCAAATTTATAATCCGTATACTTATTTAGATACTGCTAAGCGCCAGAAACGTTCCTTAACGTTTCTGGCACAGGTAATTCTATCGACATATACATTTACGATTTTGAAGTAACTTTTCTCAGAATGTATGTAACTTTCAAAGTTTCTCTACAAAAATCTTTCACGTGTGAGAGAAAATTAGTTCTATTAACCCTCTTTGTTGCTCATTCTGGTATTGCGGCTACCAAACGTTTGGTATCTTTACATTTACTCGTTGTCCTATCACAATTATCTTTCCTAAAAGCGTTTTCCGGCCATTTGCAAAAGTTTTGCCGTCTGAATGCTTTTTACGCCAAGCACACCCCGTAGATAAATTATGAAAGTAATTGCACCTCAAAATCGGTACCTTAATTAACAGAAAGGTAGGAATACACCTCAAATATAGTAAAGAAGGACTTCAATTTCATTGAACATCATCTCCTCGAAAAATAAGATTATGAACCTAGGATGTTAGTTAGAGGGGTGTCAAAATTACATCGAAGAAACGAACGTAGGGAATTGATGGCATCAAGTTTCAAAGAACTTCGAGAAGGGACTCTCGACAACTTATATCTGGTTCTACAAGTGTAAACTTCTAGTAATCTTACGGCATGTGGTGGGAGGTGCATGGGGTTTTCGACCTAATTTCTGAGTTTAGAGTAGTCACCGTTCAAAGGAGAAACGGATCTTTATACTTACAAGTTCTTGCATCTATTTCTCTGATATAATGTGCATGCTATCTTACTGACTGCAGAAATGTAGCAGTTTTACTATGTATTCCGAAAAAATGGTGCATAAAAATAAAATGAACAGTGTTTCTGCAAAAAATATCTTCCCTTAAACGAATACCGTCCTAACTGAATTAGTATCTTAAGAATGTATACCAATTTTTTGTTTCATTTATATTTTTTCACCTAATAAAAACATCCTCAGAATATGAAATAATAGGTTCATTTAATAGATTGTCAAGGGGTGGCTGTTTATCAAAGTCGATTTTAAAAACTGTAATTAGGTAATAAAGTTGTAGAAATAAAGGAAATCAACTCGAGTGTTATTTGGTGGAACTTCATTTTAAACTTACAAAATTAAAAAACACAAACACACTTGTACGAATTCCCAAGTAAAAAATCTGATGTGGCCAGCACATGACTTTCTCCATGTATAAGATGTAAATATTTATCTACGACAGTAATTTCGAACTCTATATTCAATCTAAACTTGGAAGATGATTGATTAATTTATATATTATTATCTTTTACGTCACAAACATTATAAATAATTTTTTTCGGGACATGCTCGATGATAAAAGATGAATTTGGCCTTTCGCCCATAGAGCCCAGAGCGCCCACAAAGTACATAATCAGCAACTTCCGGTTTATCAGTATTTCATGAATAACTCCTAAACAATCAGTGATACAAAAATATGTTTCAAACAAAAGATATAGTAAAATACATTTTCTAAAACATTTATTAATAATAGTATATACCTAAATATCATATTTATGGAGATATTTTGAAAACCGGAAATAAGCTTTGAGGAATGAAGCTCAACTTCCGGTTGACCGATTTACTCCAAAAACTAATCAACTCTAACGACTGTAATAAAAAAACAATATATGAAATTTGGTGTTGATCCAACAATTAGTTTTCATGTTATAGCGCCCACAAAGTACATAATCATCTTCTTCCGGTTTATCAGTATTTCACGAATAACTCCTAATCAACCGGTGATACAAAAATATATTAAATACAAAAGTTATAGTAAATTACATTATATAAAACTTTTATAAGTGATACAATATACGTATATATCATATTTATGGAGATATTTTGAAAACCGGAAATGAGCTTTAATGAATAAAACTCTACTTCCGGTTGACCGATTTACTCCAAAAACTAATCAACTCTGACAGCACACACAACAGTACTATATATGAAGTTTGGTATTGATACGACTAACAGTTTTCACGTTAGAGCGCCCACTAACACACACACACACACACACACACACACATACACACAGACATCATTCCGAAAATGGTCAAAACGTGTTCTAGGGACCCCAAAACATGTATTTCCGTTAAAATCTCGAAGTCGAATTTTTTCATGAAAACAATACTTTCTCTATACTTCGTATATGGAGAAAGTAAAAACACAAACACACTATTACGACTTACACACTTACGGTGCTTTAACACCGAAACCGGTCAACAGCTTTGTTAAAATTTGTGGAATTCGTAAAAGTGTGTTTGTGTTTTTTTTTACTTTTGTAAGTTTAATAAAATTGTAGATTGTAATAAAAATTAATTACGATCTAACTTACAAAAACCTGGAAGGTACAATCATATTTGCATACCAAAGCTAACTGAGATTACTATGATAATTTCGACTACATCTTTCTTGATTTTCAAGGTAATTTATAATTTTAAAATAAAAAGTTTCTAATTTTAAGCTGACGTGCTTAAAGTAATATCCCAGCAGCTTCTTATATCTCTTGATAAATCGTCATAAGTTAGCATTATTTTCCAAACTTCTCGACGAAAGTATTGCAACTCGACTCAAATGCTCAAAACCTATCATATGTCTCCTTTAGATAAATTTATTACACAATAAAAATGGAAATGATTCATTAAAAAGTAATATTATTTACTATGGAATACTTTTCTGACTAGTTTTGCATTTGCTATATATTTAACCTAATATTATTTACTATCATATTTTGTGTATAAGATTAAAATACACCATTCGCACAGTTATACAATAGTAGAACCTAGAGGTAGTATAAGTTGTCAAATAAATCTGAATATCAATCCGTAAAAATATAACCATCATACAGTACTCAATTTTTCAGGTACAAAGGATCAGAGCAAAAAAAATACACCCAAATTTCGCCGTGTCTTTTCAAAGTCGATACTTTTTGTAAAGCGTTTTCCAGAAACCCATTGAGATGGGTGACATCCGTATCGGGAATTCCTCTCCAGACGACTGATGCAATAACTTTCCGAAACTTGGATGCTAAACTCACGAGCGGGAACACATTCTAATTAGCAATAAAAACACACAAACGTAATCTCCGCTCATCGCATTCACCAGAATCTGTTTATCGCCCGTTGCGGGGGGCAACGAACGAAGAATGCGAGACAAAAGAATACGGGCACAAACTCCAGAAATTCGCAGTTTGTCTGTAAAACGTACAACGCAAGCGTAGCTTTTATGATTCGCGTTTCGCCCACACGTGCATTGAGGGCGCTCCATACGCTCTGGCGGAATCGTCTACCTTTTACATTACTGTTGAAAGGAGACACGGCATGAACTCTTGGAATCGTCAGCTAAATAATCCTCGTCTCCGTCGACGAAATTTTTCTTTTCGCAAGACGAACCTCTTTCTAATTTTTCGTGACTTTTTGTCTCCCTCGTCGCCGCGCGACAATGGAGCGGGTTTCTGTGTCTCGTGATCCGTGCATTGTGCACCGCGAAAAGCGGAGACCTAGCCTTTTCACGGATCTGCTAAAGTTGTTTTTTTTTTCAGTCGGCGGAAAGTTGTGCAGTTTTAAAAGGAACGTTCGGAGATATATGCTTCCTCGTTGTTAAGATGGGGCATCTTCTCTTAGGGCAACTTTAAAATGAAATAGAAATTTCAGCAATAATTTCGGCAAGTAGAAATAAGGTCAGGACGAATCCTTTTGCAATATATATATTGAACAAGAAACATTTTTCTCTTGATAGGGGAGTATAAAGGTAAGCCTGTTGACAAACCAATTAGGCAAAATATATGTCACAGATTGATACAAGTAGATAACAGCCTAAGATTACGATATGATTCAAAGGATATAATCGGACAAAACGTACTAATATGAATTAAACATACGGGAAGTCGTAGTCTATCTACACAAACAGAGAACAAAAAGAGACATTGATTAGTATAACACAGGCATATGGTGCAGACAAATGGAATACAACCAGAAAGAATATAATGGATCACTGATGGCAGACACATATTCTGAGAATAATAACAAGAAACCTTGAAAATGTAGAGCGTCCTACAATGATACGTTTTTTTATTCATTACAAAATGTATTTTTGAAGTATTGATATAATTATGATGAAAGCTGTCATTTTTTGTTGTTAATGTTGCTGTTTGACGCATTGCGATGTGAATCGTTTATAAATGAAATATTTATGTAAATCTTTCACAAATGAAATATATATATAAACGAAATCATTTACAAATAAACTATCATTTAAGAAATACATCCGAATGTCTTTTGAGCTATGAAAAGTTAGAAAAATGACCATCAATAAGATAACTCTCAATCCAGATTTCCCAGAGATATCGGATGAGGTTTATTTATCACAGGAATCCAGTTTTTTAATCTGACGTTGCCCTGAGCGAAATTCTTGATGCGGAATCTCCATTTTTTTACGGAAGAGAATTAATGGATGTGCCGCGATCCATTAATCTTGCTTACCAAAACGAAAAAGGCGACTTTAATTCCACTTCCGAAATACAGCGGGAATTAAATGTCCTTTTTCTTTTAATGCTTCCAAGGGAGGCGAACGCAAGATGGCTGAAAGGTGAGAAAAACCACCGCTTGTTTATTTTCGCAGTCACCATGGCGATTTCAAACAGGCAATAAACTCCCCGCAGTATCCGTTACATTAGGCAGGCCAACTGCGAAGCATTGCTAGAACGGCACAATTAACAAGTTTAATTATTCTACGGCTAAAGTCAAAGTATCTCTTGGGCGTACGGAAAAAATAGAAAGGGTTTAACTAGGGACATCTTTACGACTTTAATGCGTAGACATCATCCTTCTGATACGCAGTAATCGGGCAAAAAAAGTTGCGTACTAACAAGTTGACCACCCTAAAAAAAAGCGGGACTAAAACGGTCCTGTAATTCTGGGCACACTCATCATCCTTGATGACCTTGGAAACATCAAAAATTTCCACCTCCCTTAGAATATATTACGTACATTCCCAACGCTTTAGCCTAATTACATCTTCATTAGACAACGGGATCGTTAAAATTTCTCAATTATCTCACCAACGAGTAGCAGACGAAAGCGTTTGGATATCTTTTAGCACCCCCTTTAACAGCATGCGAGATATTTTCTCGCAATTTCCATCTCTTCGCGCCCTTTGACTTTTAGATGCTGTCTCAAACGTAATCATGAAGTGGTGCCTTCAAAAGAGACCGATTAACAGGAGGGAATTTTCAAACTTTCGATCCAAAAGGTTATAATTCAAAATCCTCTCAAAAGGGCCTTTTTAATGTGATGAGGATTATATATAGCCTCAATTTAGCACCGAAGAGAACTCAGATCAAACTCTTTATGTACAGTTTATTCGGAAATCCAGCGTATTTATATAAAATAGGTTTAAGTTAATCAATTTCAACAAAAAGAAAAAGATGGTGGTAAAGTTTCATTTATAAATAACTCCATATTGGACTGGAATGCGTTACTTGAAGAAATTTTCAATTCCTTCCCTGCTAATGAAAGGAAGTTTAAGAAAATCATTAAACAAAATTTGCAGTAATTATGTTCATAGTTAATTTCTATAAATGTTGATTGTGTTTATGGTAGTATAATGTAGAGTAAATATTATGATTTTAAAGTTACTGAAGTTACTGTAGTATCAGTTGGTGTAAAGGATGACGGTAATTAAGACACTAAAGTATAATTAATAATTAATAATAATAATTGCTGTACATATTGTAAATTAAACTCTCTAAAATGTAACTGATAATGTGCAATTAAAATGTTATAATCATAAAATACACACATCCTTAAGTAATTAGATGTCTAAATCACTTGTTAAACATCTCCACTGTTTATTACTATTATTATCATAATGTATTTTTGAATTGGCCTATATATGTACCACAGTTTTTACTAGTAGGAACCTGCTGAAAAGCAGTCTGTGCTTTGCAGGGTTAACTTTGTATTTATAAATGAATTTGAGAACTGTAGTGATTATAACACAAATAAAAATAATTATAAACTGAAAAACTGTGTTCTTATTAATTAGTGATGTACTTTCTGCATGGTTTGACATTTAATACTATTTTCTCATTCATTGCATTCGTATATGTATGTTCAAGACTTGTGTTCCTTTCATAATCATAGTATTTCACATGTATTCCCGCCTGGCTTTTGCCAATCTACAGTATCAATATTTTATATGAAAATATATATAATAATAATTTTTTGCCAATATTGATTCACAATTTCTTACCAAAAAAACCAAAGAGATGAATGATAATCTACTTGAAAATATATGCTGAAATATAAGGTAATTCCGGTAGGGATGCCCCACCTAAGGAAAAGACATCATAACAATGACATAAAAGATAACAAGATAGTGAAACTGCGTGATAGAATATAACATTTATTGGTTATTAACAGTATATAAACAAATTTTCTTTAAAAACATTTTCACCCAAAATATTAAACTTTTATTATTAAATTTAAACATCCATGCATTTGGCCATCTCTCTCGAGTGTCCGGGTGGGACCTCTGTGGTGGAGATGTCCCATTAGCTTAAACTGAATTTAATATGGAAAGCGCTTGTTATATAACAAAAATGTTAAATTTAAGTTGAAATTAGGATGTAACTAAACATTTAAATTAAATTTAAATCCTGTTTAAATTAAAATTAAACACTTTGGTAAATATGGTCGTATGATATGAGTAGCACTTAGCACCAATATCATAAATATAATAATGGTGTTGCAGATTAATGAAAGATAGTTAAGTTAGAAATACATTTAAATTAATTCTCCGCGAGCCTCCATAAGGCTTATTGCAAAGGGTGAGAAACACACAATTATCTAAATAATTCGCATATTAATGCACCTTATACTATACGTAAGATAATGTCAATATAGGCCATCTGTCCTCGCTATAATCTCGCGAAAATCTTTTTGCTATCTGGCTGCGAAAATCACGATCGTTGAGAATGGGGATCATGTCGTTACGTTTTCGTCATGTAAATCACAGCTAAGGAATATATCTAATAATTATTGTCTTTACAGAGTTATATTCTTAAAAGATACCCGGCGGAGGGCTCCGATCATTTTGGACTCAATACTATCTAACTACTCACTGTAGTCTCTTAACGAACCGCTTTATATTTTAAGCGCGAAAATTTCTTGTGTGTGCTGAAATCAGGACTAGTCGAGTCAAGCGCGATAAGAATTGAATAATATAATTGTAAATATTTAACTCTTTTTATTAAACCCTCTCCGTTAAAAATTTTAATATGCTAAAACGATTAAGAGTTTCAAAATCGGAAAAAGGTATGAGCCAACAATTTTAGGCTGTTACAACTCCACACTTAATATTCGCACGTAATGCGCTCATGCATGAATAACACATTTTAATCTATTACTAAGAGTCTCTGTGGCAAGTTCTCATTTTGGTGCTACGTCTGCTTTTAATGTTTTTGTCTAGATAACGGTAAATTGGTACCATTCATAAAGTACTTCTCAAGGAAACAAAGGGAGCTTCTCTATGAGGTTGAGAGGAAAGAGAAAGGGTCTCTGATGGAGAGGTCACAGGTTACTTCTGTCTTCAGTCCGTCTAATAATCGAGGCATCTTTTAGGGTCTTTCTATGAGAGGGAGAATTGCTTGAAAATGCCATTCTTAGTTGTGAACGGTGATATAAGGAAAAGTTTGTCAATAATGGAATATGAATGGGGTGCTTCATGCAGACGATGATAGGAAAATAAACAATGGGGATATGGAAAATTGTATGCTTACTAAGAAAGTAATGTTGATTCTCTTCAGCTCTAAGGCATGTGCACGGATTTAGATTTTAGATTTAGATATATACCCCGCGAGCCGCCAGAGGCGTATGGCAGGGGGTGTAATACACCACCATTATTCATTCCTATCTATTAGCATCTCTAATAGCTTGGGGAAAAAACGACCAAAAGTAATTATCCATCCTTGCGATTACTTCCCTATAACGCTTCGTCGATGCCTCTCGGAGATCGCGTTCGCTCCTTACTGGCACTAACATTTCACTTACTTCGTCTATAAATTCTGAACGATTGAACTTTTCGAAAAGTTTCCGACGATATTCAGATCTTCTCATCTGTAGTGAATTCCAACTGAGGGACTCTATCATTGCCGTAACACTGATATCAAACCTGAAATCCCCGCAAACGAATCGGGCTGCTCTACGCTGGACCATCTCTAAATCTGAGACTAAACCTACTTCGTGTGGGTCCCAAACCGCACAGCAGTATTCAAGACTCGGACGAATAAGAGAAAAGTAAGCTATTTCTTTGACTCTCGATGAGCATCCTCTCAACGTTCTACCAGTTAATCTTTGCATTCTATTCACTTTTCCTATCGCATCTCGAATATGTTCTTTAAAAGATAAGTTACTGCTAAACGTGACTCCTAGGTATTTGTTGTCGTGAACTAACTCTAATGGATGACCTGAGATTTGGTACTGCGTGGGAATTATGTTTGTGGAGCGCGTAAAACTCATGGCAACGCATTTATTTATATTTAAATCCAGCTGCCAATCTTTACACCATCGTGATATTACGTCCAGGTGGTCTTGAAGCACATTACAATGGATCCTGGGATGTAGGCTATTTATAGTATTGATTAAATGTCTCAATTATAAGATTGAGAAAACGATTTAAGCCATTTTAAGACAAAACAATGCAGGTTAGAAGGTGACCGGAAAATATGTTTTCAATGGTTCAGCCAGTGAGAAGGTAAATCAGATCAACCATTCGAAAAAGTTCCGATATTTGTGGCAGTTTGCAAGTTTCATTTTCCTTACTGCATTTGGTGTTATGTGAGCTTACTTCTACAACGTTCATTTGGATACAAAATTCATAAACCATTAAGAATAGACCTATCATCGTTGACATTATTTATTATCACTGTAAATTTGAACTTTGCTTCGCAAATTATTGGCATCAAATACATCGGGTAGGATATAATCATGTATATAAGAATATGTATACAATGTTCATACATTCATGCATACAATTAGAGCTTCCGACAGTTAATCCAATATAAATGTAGAGCAATTCACACATTTAAATTTCTGCACCTTCAAGATATCGTAAATGTCTTCCTTATCTTTAAATCAAGAAGTTTAAAGGAAGAACAGATGATACTAGGAAACCAGCATTAAGATTCAGCAGTGATAGATTCTCCTGACAATATGAAACATTTCCCAAGAAGGGTAGCTTTACCCATGTTATCTAAGAGTAATTATGGGTAATTAGTATGAGATTTCAGTATTTCTAGTGCTGTATCTGATAATGGTTGATGGACTAAACTGGCCTCTCATTAAAAAAAGGAAGGGGAAAATACGAAGCCTAAATTTTAATTATTAAATTACTTTCTCGGTGTCAGGGCAACTCAGATTGATTATGCCTGATTTAACAGTTTTAGTAAATGTAATTTCTGTAAAGACATAGCCATAGCTCAACGACTATAAGGAATGGCGGAAATAACTAAGGAAAAATATTCACAATTTCTTATACAACGTAGTTTCACGAAGTAACGGCTTCTTCAATCAATTTGACTAAAAGAAAATTACTCAGAGGAGTAGAACCACAGAAAGCTGCATCCATCGCGAAGGAAATTGATTCCAATCATTGGGAAGGGGTAATCTGAAAATAATTGACATTCTGGGCAGGCAAACTTTAGAACTAGTTCCCCTTAGTAGATAAAAGAAAGTTTAACAAAATATTGTGACTGGGTGTAATCGTTAAAATTACATAAGCTGCGCATACGTATAATGTTATCATTGAAAATCTTCAAGGGATCTGAGAAGAGCCCACAAACGCTGTGGTCGGTCCCCAGGTCTGCCCATGTCTCGGACCGTCTCTGCTTTCAAGAGTAGAGTTTAAAGTTTTTCCTTTCCATTCCATTTTGGCAACGAAAGGTTTATCTTGTCCTTCTCCCAAATCTATTTCGTTTTGTCCTGTTTAACAGATTTCCAGGAATTCTGCCCTTTCACCTGCAGGTCACACTTTTGTTTCCTCTTATTCTTTCTTCTTTTTCCAGGTACACGCCATATGAAGGATCGCGTATTTATTTAAATGTTGAAGAAGGTGCTAGTAAGCGTCGAAGTTAATTTGTGGATTTTGAATTGTGTGGATTTTTCTACAGTGTTGTTATAAGGAGAGTTTAATTTAACAAAGTCAGGGAATATACAATCTATAGGAGTCATGAGAGTAAGGTGGTACAGTAATCTAGAAAAAAATATTCCTTGTTTAAATCAATCGAATGAGCTTTAACTTTGAGAAAGTCCATAGGGAACTAAACACAAGGAAATAAATAACTTTGTCAAAGTTACACGACTTTTTGTGTGGAAGAAGTGGAACTTTTATTCCCTTGTGTTCATTCCTTAGTTATTTCTCTTGATAATAGAACGCTATTCAATTGGGAAAGTTAAACGAAATGTTTGTAAAAGCAATCAAATTATAGTAATCCACCGAATTATGCACATATCTTGCGTATAAAAATTCAGCCTGCGTATGTTTGCGGCCCCAAACTCGAAAACCACTAGGTCGATTGACTTGAAATTTTTACAGAACATTGCATTCAAATATATACGAAATATAAAATACGAAAGTGTTTCTATTGTAAAAAATGGTGACACTTCGTCCTTGCTTCGATCCCAGACGAGTCAAAGCATTTCCGTAAGAAATGCACGTAAAGTTCATTTTTATCGCAGCAGGCTTCATTTCTTTTGCAAAATTAAATTAAAAACAATGGTCACATGACATTGAGGCAAGGACCAATAGCAAGTAAAATGAATAAAAACCTTATTTTGACGATGTATTATCGTTTTCGAATTGAATTTTCGAGATTTTACACGAAATACACGAATTTTTTTGTAAATGTTGTGGGTATAAACAAAAGGTGCCCCAGATGACAAATGCCATTGTTGAATCCGAGATCCTGCCTTATGGCCTATTTGAAGTTAAGAAGAAGAGAAAAGTTGCTGGTTTCGTTCACTTTGATGTGCATAATCAATCGTTGGAAGCGATTTAAATGATCAATTTTCGAAAAACAAAATATGAGTTAATTTGATACCGAAAATTGTATTCAGTTCAATTCATTTGTATTGTTTTGGAAATGATTTAATAATCTGTTATCAAAAATCAAAGTGAGAGTTACTTTGATTGCTGCATTCAATTCGATTCATTTCTTTAGTTATTTTCTAGTTGATCGTCGACAAATACAAAAGTACGTGTTTTACGAGATGAAGAAAAAGATTATTGATATAGTTCACATTGCTTTGCAATAAAAAATTATTTTCTATGAGAAACATTTTTTTCTTCCTTTCCTTCCATTCCACAGCATAGCCACAGCAACGCAAGGCAGGGTATTGAATTGAATGATATGTTTTCCCGGTGAATCTATGTTCGTTGGAATACCTTTATTTACTTTCTCATTCATTTTATATCTGACAGAGCAACAGCGAAGGTGAAGGTGTAATTGCATCATAAGTGACCCCCTCGTATCTTCCATTCTTTAAAAATAATAATAAATTTTAAAATTATTCAAAGAGGAAATTGTTTAATTTATTACTTCGTGAAAATTTCAACCGCATGGAATGAAATTTGTTAATAGCGATTGACTTTTGATTAAGTCATCAAATGTTGTGGCAGATAATGGATAGTAGTAAATGATTTTTATATAAATAACGAAAATTATCCATCCAAACGCGAGAGTCGAGCTAGCGTAACGGACCATGTCCTCCATCTTTATTTTCTCATTATTTTTTTGACGTTCGCTGTACATTTCCCATCCTACCTGTACCTTGGTTTCGATAGCAAACATGTTATCATTGATCCCTTCCCCTAATATTCAATTACTTTTTCTAGAATACCATAAGACACTTTTTTAATGATAATATCTCATAAACGTAAATGTATCTAAAATAAATTATACATTATTGCATCAGGAAGAAATCCTTAGATAGAAATAAATAAAAACTACGTCCCTCATGTAACATGAATTATAGGTTATCTTCCAATGGGATGACAGCACAAATTTCAACTTTTCAGTAGAAATATGAGACTTATGAGACCATATATACGACCATTTCCACCGTGAGTCGTAACAAATGCAGAACAGTGTAAGAATGGTTGCATTTATACTCACATTTCTCGGTAAACATTAAAGGATATGCCAATTACTACTGCCTTTCACCAAATTTGGACCTGAAAGAAAAATATAGGCTTAGAATATATTTCAATGATCAAAAAAATTGTTAAATAAGGCGAAGCTAATTTATTTACATGAGGAAATTTAGAGATTTAAATTATCGTTACAAAAATGAATTATTGTATCTTATATTAGATTTTGGATTATGTATTAAGGCAAGATGAAAAGAGTATTCTCAAAGTTATACTGTGTATCTTAAAGGAAAGACAATGTCCACAAAATACTGCTTACTTCATTGTAGTACATACATAAGAAATATTACAAAAGAAAATTAAAACTGAGGATTTGCTTTTTAAATAAATTGAAGAAATAAAATTTTCACTTGAACTATTTTCCACCGAATATTTTACAGACGACCGATTTCGTAAGATAAGTTACATATTCAGGTGTAAGTTATCTTACGAAAGCTTATATTATCTGAAGATGTAAGTTATCTTACGAAACCGGTCGTGTCTAAAATATACGGTGGAAAATAGTTCGTGAAAATTTTATTTCTTCAAATTATTTTTATGGAATTCCACATATTTTATTTGCTTTTTAACCTAAAGATAAAATGATAACAATAAAATAAATTCAAATAATATGAGAAGCTACTTAGTTGTCAAAAGTCCTCAAGAGCCAAGATTTTCCGCCGTATCACCTTATATGATATACGAACTGAAAATTTCAATGACACATGATTTCGAAGCTATATTAAAACATGTACTTTAAAGAAAAGAAAAACACATGCCTTACATCACTCTCAAACGCTAGGACTAACATGAATAAGCATCAATAGGCAGCACTTAATTAAATGCAACAATACAGAATACAAGATTTATCTAGCTTATAAGAATTCATATCGTATAGAAGACCGATTATTTTCTAACTTTAAACACAAATATCCTATTTCAGAAATCAAAAGTAGGTGTTTCGATTCTGCAACTTTATAAACACCCGATGTCACAGACTAACCCAATACAAAGTTGCCTGTTTCAGCAGTATAGGGATTTTCGTGCTGTCACAGCAATTCTGGGTTTCCAGTTGAAATTCCGGTAAGGTCATTCGAGTTCATTTGTAGTTATTGCCCCAAAGGTAATTAGCCGATGATGGCTGTTAATGGGGTTCTTGTAAATAAAGTAGGAACATCAAAGAGACTGTGATATCGGAATCTACAGTACTGTGTAACCTTACACCTTGTGGGAAAAACTTTACAGCGAGATTAAAGCAGTGTGGCAGTTATTTTCGGATTCGCATAAAGTAGTAGGTTATGAGCAATTCTTCACATCTCCTAGTCGATCAAACGCGACTCCGAAGCGCGGCAAATAAAAACATCGCGAAAAAGCGGCAGAACCCCACATATCAAAAGACAACCTCGGAAGGGGAAGAAAACAAAAGCCTGCAGCCATCCGCCCGAGACACGCCTGATGAAAGGGAAAAGGTGATAAAATAGGTGAGGATAAACAAAGGGAAGGAGACAATGAAGAGAGGGAATAAAGGCAGCGGAGTGTGAAGCTGAGAAGGAAAAAAGACTCGGAGATACGGAGTCGAAAAAATTGACTGGCGATATCGAGGTCGATATGTACCGGGAGAAAGGTTGGGAAGTAATCCGTGGGGAAAAAAAGAATGCGAGGCTAAACAGGTATGAGGAATAAAGGCGCGAGGGATAGATAAGATAAGCCAGGAAACGAACACAAACGCGACAATGGAGTTCTCGATTTTTCGGGACCCATCGCCGATGTCCTCTCTATCGGGGAATAAAACAAACGCGTGATGCCTGAGCGAAAGAAAGGTCGCTCTAGTACGTCATTTGCAATACAGACTCCCGCGGTCTCCGGATCCCCCAGCGGATACTTTCACCCGTGGATAATACTTTCACCCGTAGCTTTAATAATCTGCATTTGACCCATAATTCCGTGGATGCATAAAGGAAGCTGGTGATTAAGGATCAGAAGTCATATTTTCAATAATGCTCTCCAATCTACGAATTGAGTAATAGCTTATGGAAAGTGACAAAGTGACTTTTCTTTAAGTTGAATTGCACACGTTGCTGTGAAGAAGATAATCGAAGATTTACTAGCATTTAAACCCAAAATAGCTTCAACGCCTATGATAACAATATACGTAACATGTAAATTTTCGTTATAATAAATATTAAATACCTAAACTACGACTAAAGTATATTTAGAGTCGGTGTCAGTCGAAAGCAATCAGACACACTTTGTATATCAACTATTAATGAGAAATACATGTTGCTAGGAATAGATTTCAAAAGTAGACTGGGACGAAACCTGTATTAATAGGAATTTTTAGTTTAGTTAATTTAATTGAAGTATGTTTTATTACATTGATATAGTTGAAGTAGACTCATGGGAGGCATAAACATTACTTCAATCCTTATGTATCTTACTAAGAGAGGAAAAGCAAAAGGTTAAATATTCTCCAATTATACTAGTTGGAGTCACTCCGAAGATCGCGTATAGACTGTTTTTTAAAATAATCCATTTCAAAACTTTTTGCCATTATCATATGTTTATTTGATACAAAAATATAAAACACTTAGCTATTCCCGGTGCCAGAAGATGCATGTAATATAATTTATCTTACAATTTTATCCTGGTGATTATATTTCATGCGTGACCAGTTTGTTGCTACGGTGGCCTACTCTTCAGGAGGGCGTACCGTTGAACTTGCCAAACTCGCTTCCGTTGGGCACCTCGGTAACGTAACAAATCTCTACCGTGGGGATCATAGAGCATTTTTTGCTAATAGTTCTTCGAAACATGTCTATCGAGAGCAACTTTAATTGTAATTCATTAATTTTAAATCCATAACTTACGGAAATAAGAGGCATAGCTTTGATAAGGCATAAACTATTCTCTGACTTACAGCACTTGTGTAAAGTAAGTTTGTATATTAGATTTGCAAAAAATCATAATTTGATTTATTCAAATATTTCTCATTTTCATTGATCTATTCACCAATCAACGTCATTGAGAATCAGTTGCTCTCCAGACTCGCTAGAGCATTCTGAGACCTTGAATGCCTCTAAACGCAGACAAATCATGAATAATATTAATAATAATAATAATAATAAATCGTATTTATTTGGGCTAGATCGAGACTAAAGAGTCTCTTCCTCCATCTAACTATGTTACTACTACCTAATGAAATGAAAAATGTATCAATTTGGCACCTATGGTTAAATAATGACACTTAAATTTTATTAAAATACGTGAGTAATTGTATAATAACAGACGTTCGGAAAAATTGGCTGTGTTTGTCCTTTATAAATTTTGATTTGATTCCTAAATCGGAAGCTGTGTAAAGCACGCACAAAAATAAACCTAAATTTCCTCATTTTGATTTTTGGTTAAACAATTATTCATATGAAAACAACGGCTTAGGAAAGCAAAAAAACGAAGGAAGATCCATCACTCCATTAGGATTTACCGATCAAGAATAACAGCGCGATTTCATTCAATTTTCTCTGAACGATAAACGAATAACTCGATGAAATCTGAATCAAAGCTTCGAAAGTAGCAAATGTAAATCGACTCGTTTCGAATTAGCATTTGCAAAGACATTTTGAGTAGCACGTCGAAAATCCTTGCTTAAGAGCTCCGAGTCGAAATGAGCACCGCAATCGACGGCGTGTAGTCCCAACAATTTCCGAAAAACAGAGAACGAGAAGAGGCGTAAAAACGCGAGGGAGATGGATTTGGCGAACCAACAAAAGAAAGGCGCTCCGCGGGTGAGCGAAAAAAAGTCGCGGAAATGCAAATGTAAGGCAAATAATATTTCAACTTACGTCTCTGCGAGGAAAGCAACTTTCATCGGGGTTGTTTAAAATACAGCCGATCTGGACGTGACGAGTGGGAACAAAAACGCGGGAGCTTAGCAAGGAAAATAAGAAACCGAATCAATGGAATTTAGATTCCAAACAAATAATGGGAGAAGCGCCGGAGGCGATAAAAAGAACTTGGAGCGCTAGATATTCAGATTTGCGAGATGTGGACGGGAAAAAATTGGCAGGCAGACAGCAAAGATAAAAGGGGATTGCTGCAAATAAAAGACTGAACAGGGTGACAAAAAAGAAAGATAAATTAGGAAGGAGATTGATAATAAAAAATCCACTTTCGTCAAACGTATTTGCGGGATAGAAAATTCGCATAAACAGCATGACGAGATAACGTGTATACTATTATAATTCCGGAAATCGGTGAAAGGGAAATTCAGACATCAAAAAACGAAATTTTGGGTAACATTCAGAAACCTGCATCTGATAAAATTGCTAACCATTCTAAAGAACTCGTATTTGAACGATTTATTTTTTTGACTATAACCAAATTATATTATAAAGAATAGTAAGTTATTTTTCCAGTACTTAATGTACTTAACTACGCAATAGCTCCTGAAATTGATGAAATGGTAATATAATTATTCAGTCTCGATACGAGATGACCAATGACACAAATAGCCGCTATACCTCAGATTCAGTATTTTTATAACAACAAATCAAACAAAAAAAAATCTGATGTGGCCAGAACATGACTTTCTCCATATATATAAGATGTAAATATTTATCTACCGCAGTAATTTCGAACTCTATATTCCATCTAAACTTGGAATATAAGTGATTAATATATATATATTATATATATATATATATATATATATATATATATATATATATATATATATATATATATATATATATATATATATTATCTTTGACGCCAAAAACATGATAAATAATGTTTTACGGGACATGATCGATGAAAAACAATGAAATTGGCCTTTCGCCCATAGCGCCCACAAAGTACATAATCAGCAACTTCCGGTTTATCAGTATTTCATAAATAACTCCTAAACAATCAGTGATACAAAAATATGTTTCAAACAAAAGTTATAGTAAATTTCATTTTCTAAAACCTTTGTAAATAATAATATATACCTAAATATCATATTTATGGAGATATTTTGAAAACCGGAAATGAGCTTTGAAGAATGAAGATCAACTTCCGGTAAACCGGTTTACTCCAAAAACTAATCAACTCTAAAAGAACTAACTAAAGTAATACATATGAAATTTGGTGTTGATACAATGAATAGTTTTTAAGTTAGAGCGCCCACAAAGTACATAACAGCTACTTCCGGTTTATCGGTATTTCACGAATAACTCCTAATCAACCGGTGATACAAAAATATGTTAAATACAAAAGTTATAGTAAATTTTATTATCTAAAACTTTTATAAGTGATACAATACACGTATATATCATATTTATGGAGATATTTTGAAAACCGGAAATGAGCTTTAATGAATGAAGCTCGACTTCCGGTCAACCGATTTACTCCAAAAACTAATCAACTCTGACAGCAAACACCACAGTACTATATACGAAGATTGGTATTGATACGACTAATAGTTTTTACGTTAGAGCGCCCACAAACACACACACACATACACACACACACACACACACACACACACACATACACACAGACATCATTCCGAAAATAGTCAAAACGTGTTCTAGGGACCCCAAAACATGTATTTCCGTTGAAATCTCGAAGTCGAATTTTTTCATGAAAACAATACTTTCTCTATACTTCGTATATGGAGAAAGTAATAAGAACAATTAATACAGAACCTAGTTAATCAGAAGTTTATCGAGCAATGCAAAAGCTATTAGGGAATCCTCTTTATATCTTGCATGATAAATACTAGGAAAGTCATGTAGATGAAGTTTCATGTTAATTTTATTTTTTTATTTAAAATTCATACTTAACTTATAGCTAATTCACGGAGTGGTGTGTATAATTAATTAATTAAACACCCAACTAACGAATTAATCCTTATCTAAGTCAACCACGCGGCCAGTCTTCGCGACTTACTGTGAAGGTATAGTGCAATAAATAATATTTTAGGTTTATATAAGATGGAGATATCTAATTAATTATTCGAAATACTTTGCAATTAAATTAAATTTTTTTCTGTGCTTGTTTACTCGTGAAACAGCTGGAGAGATTATTTATGAAATACTTCGAAAATAAAGTGGAATATTGGCTGTAATTCAAAATATATATATAATTGAAGTCTTTGTTGAGGTGCACCCCTATAATACATTCTCACAATTCAATAGGATTTTCCTTAAATAACAAGATCCTGATAAATCTTTTCGAAAGAGTAAAGCTGAGGGAAATTATGGTATAACTATGTTCACGGTATAAAGTACAAGAGAAATGAGATCGGAAAGAAAGCAAATACATTAAAAGAGAGAGAAAGCAGAGAAGCATAAACGACAGAAGTGGCAAGGGAAAGACAAAAAAGCGGGAAAAATCGGAATTGGCTGTAGTATCGCAAGGAAAAATCGAGGATATTCCGTGTCAACCGATTCGTGAAAGCATGTCCCTGAACGAATCAGGAAAAGGGAACAGGGCTCGACGTGTTTGAGAAGGGATATAATAGGTAAGATTATAGAAGAAAAAGCGAGTAAAGAAAATGTTAAAAGAAATTGAAAAGGGAGAGAAACATAAAGGAAACACTTTTGAGGGGGAAAAGTCAAAGGCAAAGGCAAGGGAAAACGGATGATGTCGAAAAAGAAAACAAAACCCAACGGGGGTTCAGTTATAGAAGAAAAAAAAACATTTAGAGACGCAAGGGGACTTAAAGGAATGCTAGAATAACAGAGAATAAATTTAAGATTAACAATAGCTATTTTGGAGATGAAAGGGGAATCAAAGCGATACAACAAAAGGATAATGACGGGGATACGAAGATCTGGAGGGATATCGAATGTTTAAGACTGCAATGAAAGAGAACGAAAGCTGAAATAAAACTGAAGAAGTGAGTGGAATTTTCCATTGCCGAAGGAGTGCGAATGAAGGGAAATATAAATAAAGGGATTAATGAAAGAATGAGGAAAGAAAAGTAAATAGCCCAAGCAGAAGAAGTTTAAAAGAAAATGAAAAGCTAGATCAGCGGTATATGGCGGGGCGTTCCATAAAGATAGGAAGAATTTGGCGACTTCAGCATTGCGTCAATCCTAAAGAGCACTTTCTCTTTTCCTTCTCAATTTTTAAGATTAATTAACTCAAATCTTCACACCGACCATTACTTCTGGCCTAATCGGTTCTCGAATAGGGAATAAAAAGTTAATTGAAAAATCATTCACATCCGTGACCGTCAACGGCAGGCGTATTAAAAATTCATTTCACATTATCCTTGAATATAAAAATATCCCCTTTTAGGTTGGATTGAGGAATCCTCTTTTCCTAGCTAACGCATCCTCAATCGTATTAATATCATCATCAATATGAGTTCAAATTGAGATGAAGAAGAATAAAGCCATGAACATGAAAATCTGATAAAACTAAAGAGGATGAATCTACTGCAAGAGAAACTGTAATGTTTATGAGAACAAAAACATCAGACCTTTTTAAATTTCATTCACTAAGCCAAATTTTATACCTACATTATAGAAGGTTACTAGCAGAAGTGCCCACAGAAGTGGGGAAATCCAAATTGATGATTACTCTTGGTAGTAGTAGAGTTGGTAGAGTCTTGATCGTAACACTTGCCTCATAATTTTTGGTAGATAGCTGATTCCAGGCTATAATTTTTTCCAAACTAATGAACAAAGTAAATAAATTATAATTAAGTCTACAAAGTCACCTAAAGATTTAATCTCATATCCTTCGAATGAAAACTTTATTTGATGAAGAGAAAAATGATTCAAAGATTATAAAATATATTCGATGATCACATTAGGATAAGCAGCACCACCTATTAGAATACATTTTCTGAATGGTTCTCGAAACTATGATTAAACACAAATAACAGTAATATATATATATAAATATATATATCACTCAAAACCAACGAAGAATATTCTTTGCAGAAAGTAAGTGTATTATGGAGCTGACTTCTACCCCAATACTAAACAACAGAATTTCACCATCTCTAACTATAAATTGAAACTAAAGCAAAAATATTCGCTACAATTGCCTCAAACGACGTCCTACTTTTCCCTTATCTTCTTAATGTGAGAAATATTAATGTGCTCTGGCATCGAACCTAGGAGGACTATTAAAATAAAACATTATTATTAAAATAGTCTTATTAAAATTGTTTTTTAAACCGAGTCTTAATATACATCTTCCAGCTAAGAGAGAACTTCCTATCGTTTCGATATATGCATAAAAAAATAATGAAAAACTACCCCCATGTATTTTAAATAGGAGATGATTGCATCGTCGTAGTATCGAACCCAGGTCATTTTATGTAAAAGCCATTTATGGTTTCGATAGATAATATTCATATCTGTAAGCTCATTGAATTTTGATTCTCTATCCGTCCGGGAAGTATTTTTGAGGAATTTCCGAAAATCAAAGCAATACATTTAAGTGGGAAAAATCGGGATTTTGGGGCCTTCTGGCATCGAACCCATGACAGGTAGAGGTTCAAAGTCGCCTTTTTCAGGGGGTTTCACGTTAGGGCCTATACGCTGTCAAAATTTCAAATCAATGACGCTTGTGGTTTAGCCTGTGAATTGGTATCCTGTCTGGGTACCTACATATATGAATGAATCCGGAGAAGTAATTTTATATAATAGATATCTAACAGCACTAATTGTATCTGGGCATTCATTTTCCATGTCTTCTTATGGAATTACGCATGAGCTCGAAATCAACAATCGCCTTGATCGTCAGGGGGATGGGTTATTTACGACCTCAAAATTTCAATAAAAAATGTTCACGTACTTTATCTAATTGTGCGCAATTTCGAATAGGAAACGATATTCCACGACCAAAATACAAATTTTTATTCTATTTTGCTTCTTTTGGTGATTGATTTGACTTTCTAGGACCATTATTTCTAATTTAATTTTGAAAAAGAAATAAAACCTGCAACGAAAAAACTGACCTCTACGTGTATTTCTTATGGAAACGTTTTGACCCATCTTGGTTCGAACCGTGGACCTTAGGGAAATAAAAAGTAATCTATACTCTGTACGGGGATCACTTTTAATAATGTAGAAAATTTAAAAGTTTTGCGTTTTTCGGTTCTCGAGTTTTAGCGAACATACACACACACACACACACACACACACTATTTTATATTATAGATAATATTATTTATAAGAATATATAATCGAATTTCAACTTCCAAGGACATTCCCAATACATTTATTATGAGCCTATCTTTCGAATTGAATCGGATGAGAGTCGTAAAGGAATTGTTTACGCTCACAAAATTACACCTATTTTTCGACATTTTTGTTCGACTTTTCTTAATTTCGACTGAAATGGAATATTCTACGACCAAAATAAGAATTCGCATTAAATATCCTTTCTTTTAGTATATGTCTCGATTCCATACAACCATAATTTCTGATTTAATTCTATAAAAGAAATAATGCGACCAAAATGAAATTGACGTGTATTCTTACAACAGACAGTTCAAGTCTTTCAGGGTCGAACCGAGGACATTTTGGAAAAATATATTAGAATTCGCCAATACTCCTCTACATAAACTTTAAATATTCCAAATCTCACACTCATCCGTGCATGCAATACGCTCAAAAAGGGATAAAAATTTTTCTCTTCTATATTAATATATATAGTATTACCCGCTCACTATCTAATTCCATGCTATTTTGTATTCGTACGAAAACGACAACGACATTTTAATTTGAAAAATTTAATTTGTACCTCATTTTTGTATTTGAGCAGAAAATACATAAAACAACATTCGTGCAATAACTCGTGAATTAATTGATTCTGAGAATTAGCCGCATTAAACGAATTCACTTGAAATTTCATGAGACAAAGGTGCCATAAATATTTAAAAACCCATTAAATTTTGATTAAGGGAATTAATACCCCGGCTTTGTTAAAGCAGTCCCCCAATCGCTTAAATGTAATGATTAATCAACTGAATCAGACTAATTAAGAGCGAACGCTTTTTCCAGAAATTTTAAGTGAAAGATATTTCGTATCATTATGTACGAAATTAAATATAAATTGAGTTGATGATTTGGTGCACCCAATTATTACGGATTGTTTAATTCAATGAATACGATGAAGCCATATTATAAGGTGAAATATGTGTATATGTAATATGAATATATTCACCACTTTTCTTACCGTACTTCCATATTATATTTTAGATTTTACCCTCAGGAGATCTTATAAAAAGAGCTGCCTAGCCGAAACGTTTTAGTATTAAAGTGTTTACTATTCTGAATGGTCTGAAAAGCATCTCCAATGATATTCCTAAAATTTTCCCTTATATTTTCAACATTGTTGCATAGCTCCGACACTAACCATATATTACTACTAACTATTTGGAATGTTATATACATCGTGATAATGTTTAAATATACTATAAATTAGCATGTTACACTTATTTTAAATAACAAGTTTATTATGTACTAAAAAGTAAATTTAAAGTGTGTGTATGTATCTATTTTTTTATTTTTAGTTTTCCAAAGATATTCCGTAAATAAATCTTTTTGCTTTGAAGTGATTTTTAAGATAAGTTAAAGTAAAATTGGAATATGCAGACAAAAATAAGGATATTCTTTAAAAGAAAATTTATTGTGAAAATATTTTCTATGAACTTACCTACATCGATGGAAATCTTCGAAACTTATATTTTTATCTTTTAGTATGCTTGAACATATAAGGAAAGGGTTTAGGTGACTTTGCACATAAGGGCGTGCACCCAGGAAAATTCCCAAGGAAAAACGGACTTGAAAAAAGTCTGACAGGGCCGGGAATCGAACCCGGGATCTTCCTCTAACCGGGAGGCTGCCTTAACCATCTAGGCTACCCGACCAGAACAATTCTGGTCAGGTAGAGGAAGATCCCGGGTTCGATTCCCGGCCCTGTCAGACTTTTTTCAAGTCCGTTTTTCCTTGGGAATGTTTGAACATCGTAAAATATTTTTTCATAGATAATTTTATCGTATAATAGAAAACTAGTCCTTTCACGAACTTGAAACAACAAGCTCATACGCTAAAAACAGACTATCCAGAATCGTAAAGGCAATGATGATAATTTATTAAATCATACCAAGTATAAAGTTGATTGAGGTTGGAAAAATACCCAGGTTTCATCGAATCAAGTCGCTATTTTAGGTATTTACCTTAAACGATAGCTAGTAAATTTCAAATACCACTTCATTCTTCTCACATTACTTCCCATTTTACGTCATTTTCGTCTTTTACCCCATTTCTCACTTTTCTCTCATTTATTTCCCCTTTTCATACGCGTAAGCCTCTTTTCGGACCTTTTCTCGTTCCTCAGAACTATCTTTTCGTCGTATTTACCTCTCCCAACTTCTTAATCTCAGCCACCTGCGGGATTCATGGCACCCCAATCCTTCTTCGAATTCTCTTAAAACTTTCGGAGTCGAAAATCATTCCTGCGACTCAGTTCCGGTCCCGACGCTTTTGTATCCCTTACTCCTAAAGCTCGTCACTGAAGTAAAGAAAGTTTTCCACGCGAATTCTTGAATCTTATCTTGACGCTTGTACGTTGCATCTCTCGACGAACTTTTTAATTTTTCTAGTTCTTTACTTTCACTTTTCGTAGGACCAGCTTTCGTCGTTCTTTAATGTATTTGTCTTCATAGTATCAGCCCTGAGACCAGTTATGCCTTCAAATCCTCGATAACTTAGTACTGTAGAGGAAATACAGCTTTCTAGGCAGGGTGAGGAACGAGATCGTTTGCTTTGGCTTTCCACAAGGCAGAATTCCATAAATCCGTTACGGCAATAATGACAGTATAATGCACCTAAGAAAGCAAAACAGTTGTTACACTTAGAAGAGTCTGTTATGAAAGCATATGATTACTCGCCATCACTTATACCTCATCATACTTAACATTGAGGCAACTGTGAGCAAGACCAAATAACTTAATCGAAGCTACATTACATTCATCCTGTATTAAAAGAGAACTGGAAAATATATTCTGTCGCTTTATGAGGTGGTACTATGAATACCACCTCTTTACAGAGATAATAGATTATAAAGACGCAATATATAGTTACACCATTATATAGATATTTATGAATAGTTAGCATAAGATAGTTAGTATTTAAGTGAATTGCCAAGTAGTGAGTCAGATAATCGTTATTGTACAAGAATAATCACAAGGTTACCTCTCACAATTCCTCTGTAAGTACTCACAATTACGAATACTGGAATAAGTAATTTTGCTTAGTTTCTAATATTTAAGGGCGTTCTCTTCTGATTGTGCGAAAGTGAATCGCTCGCAAACACTAGATGGTCAAGACGTGGATTTAGCAATTTATAAGAACGCCTCAGCTCAAGAAATTGTTAGATTATATCTGTTTTCTGCCCATCAAATAGACTCATTTCTGGATATGACTGGGGCAGTGAGTTGCAGAGACCAATAATGCAGCAGCTGGAACGAGTTAAGAATTGAATAATAAATTATGGCTTTGGATATGATACGATACGCTTTCATTAACTCTGGAGGAATACCAGTAGCAATAAGAATGGACCGATCTTTCAATAATTATTCATGATTTTGTGTATGAATATGTAGCAAATGATCAGAGCACACAATTATTCTGAAATACATATCATAAAAAATATTGCTATTCATCGATTGAATACAGCTACCGTGTTACCTTTTAATTAACACGAAACCGTCAGAGAATCTATTATGTTACTCAGAATTGGGAAATAATTAAACTGCAACAAGAGCCTAACATATAGAGAATTGGGATGAAATTCACTGAGATTGAATCTTTTTCCATTACCACTGAGTTCATAAATCCTAACCCACTTTTCATTAGACAATAAAAAAGGGTAGAGAGAACGTGTGAGAGAAAGGAACGAAAAACAGATAATTTCCCGAGGATTGGGTATAGAAAGAGCACCATGGAGGAGATGCGGAACCCAGTGTCGTAAAGATAAGATATGCTGGGGGATGAAAGCATTAAGAGGGCCTCGTGGTGGGAGAAAAGGGAAAGAGGTGAATAATGAGGAGAGGGAAAGATAGGCGGAAGGGGA
The DNA here is from genome assembly GCA_947579665.1 of Sympetrum striolatum. Taxonomy (NCBI): domain Eukaryota; kingdom Metazoa; phylum Arthropoda; class Insecta; order Odonata; family Libellulidae; genus Sympetrum; species Sympetrum striolatum. Next base: position 46,935,870 of record OX388351.1, on the reverse strand, counting down.
AGTGATGAACGAGGAGGAAGTGAGAGATAAAACAGAACTTATAATACGGAAGAAGATACCGGGGAAAGAAAACAACAGGAACTGATATAATAATTGCCTTAAGAATCTTACACAAACTTTAATCGTGACAATTTATATTATGTAACTTTGAGTAATTGTAATTCAGATATCATCATATACACAACTACATATGTGCAGAAAGATGGTTAGCGGCTGGTGGTGCATGTACCATAATTATGCTTTCCTTAATTGATTACTTTCGTGCGTCGTTCACGGAAAAAGTGAACTCTTGAAGTGGCTTATTCTACTATCTATTTCTATAATTTTCCTTGTAGTATCTGAACGGCCAATGTAACAGGGCAGACCCATGATATCGGCAACATCTTCTAAGAAAGTACTAACTCTGAATTCCTTTAATACATTAATGCCTTTGTTTAAATCTTCTATCTTTTAAAGATTCCCATTCTCCGTCCTTAAGCAACTGGGTAACGCTCAATGATTTGTAAAGAGGAATTATTTTAGGTAAAAAGGTTTAATAAGATAAAAATAAACTTTATATATAAATTTATATATATACTGAAACTTTATATATACAATAAATATAACAAATTAAAAAAAAACACTTAATCAGTTTCGACCAAACGTATTTTTCACGTGTGAGAAGAACGTTTATTGATGCCGTCTTCTTAAATGGTGCTGATCAAATCTCAGTATGGCCTACCTTATGTACTGTTACGCTTAAAACGTTTTACTAATACATTGGTTACATTTCCGTTATCATGTTTAACGAGCATACCATTTGTACTTTTCCTCCACCTCACTCAAATACGACGGATGCATGCGATTATTGTATAAGAATTTGCATTAAATCTTGTTTAATTGACGGAGGGATATCTTTATCAATGTAATTAAACTAACAAATACTTTTTGTCCTAAGAGGCACAAATAAGTAAAGATTATTTTACTGAGTATAAGATCACACTACAATCATTTGCAGTCAATATGTAAGTGATATCACGAAGTGAGAGGACATAATCAGCTGCTACATCACATGAGTATCACAAGTTGCATCTTGAAATGAGATGATACTGCGGCACTCCACGCAGACTGGTTCATAATGGCTTGCAAGATAAGGGAATAGTGGAGAAACGTAAATGCTATCACACATGATGCTGTTTTGGCCATTAATGGACCACAAGCAGACTAGCGAGAGAGAACATGAAAAGTCTTTCAGCAAATGCAAACATCATGGAAAAATTCAAAGGATGTATGAAAACTGGACAACAAGAAGGAAGTAAATGATTGTGTGGTTAGACCAATGTGGACTAAGGAAGAGCTAGAAATAATATAAGAGGTTGAAAAGTGATTGATAGACTGAGAAGAGTAAAAATAAAACTGGAAATGTCATTGTATACATGCATTTTTTTCCACCGGAATCATGATCAAGTCAAAGTGCACTTAGTACAGAATACAAAATTTGAATACAATAATTCAGAATCAAAGAGGTGATTGGATTGAAGTTGGAGTGTGTGTTTCTATCATGATCTTAATCAGGAGAAAATGTGTATTGGCCACAATTTGAATTGAAGAAAGTAGGATCAGAGGCGATTGAATAGAAGTAGTTGCGGGGAACAGGAAATTACATTTAAATGGTAGTCCATAGAATAGCTTTGAAAGGATAAAGATAGGTAGAAAGTACCGAGCTATGCAAATCTAAAAATAATGCCTAATAAAAGGTATGAACAACAGAAGAACAAAATAGGTCTGACTCGTCATTGTAACTCTTACCGTAACTCCAAGTTAAACCGCCAAGACTAGAAGAAAGTATAGTTTTCTATCATTATCAATGATAGACGTAATGCACTTTCATGGTGAACGTACGTAGGACAAATTTCCAATAAAGCCATTCAAGGGATAATTTCGTTTCTCTGATATTGCGACGTCCTGAAATAAAATGGATAAAACCATCCAAGGAACTATAGATTTTTAATTAAACAGTTTCGGATCAGCGATTTGAACTCAAAGGGATGACATTAGGAGAGAAAACCCCTTCCCAAACGGCATCCCAATCAAACGGTTATTGCCATCAAGTGCCATAAAACCCAATTAAGGAAGTTAAGAGCTGGGCGCTGGCAAAATTTTGTACCTGGGATCACATATTTCTGTTTGGAAAAGAGTCTGCCCCTGAGAATAAGAAATTATCATGATTTACTCTCGATAGATATGACGTATACGGTTATCTCACCGGCAAAAAGATTACATTCTATGTATTTATTATCGAAATATCCACAAATTCCTTAAATATCTACTTGATCCTCTGTTTAATTTTCAAATTTAATTGTACTGAAAGCAAATCCTCAGTTGTACATTGTTTTTCTACCCAAATAGATTGAGAGAGTTTAATTGTATTGAAAGCAAATCCTTAGTTGTACATTGTTCTTCTACCCAAATAGATTGAGAGAGTTCAATTGTATTGAAAGCAAATCCTCAGTTGTACATTGTTCTTCTACCCAAATAGATTAAGGGAGTTCGTTTTTAAGTTATAAAAGAGCTATCTTAGAGGTGTATCTCTTTAAATATTAAGTCAAATTCATGACATATGCATAAAAATATATCCCTATCTCACCATTATCTTTACCTGATGTTTTACAGTAATTGAATAATCAGAAATCGTTATATTCCGTCGTTTGCCATCTTCTGTGCCAAATTATTTTATTAACTAGCCCTTAAGCCAATTCTTGTTCTCTTCCCGTGGAGTTAAATCACTCATTGATAATCATATTTGCTTTTAGGTTTTATGAGCCGATTGAAGCGATTATCGTCCTGTAGTTTATACATTTTCCACCGTTCCCTCCTTACATAGATTTAACTCATTCAAGGTTATCGTGTGAATCTTACTATAAACAATGAAAACAGGTTATGTGTAACAAGGGCTTTAAAATTTCCAAATACCAAAATTTGTAATCATATGTTTGCATCAATTATCATACGTATGCGTAACATGGGCTTTACTTATAGAAATATCAAAATCGTAGCCATTTTTTACATGCATGTATCGCTATAAATGCTTCCAATTTGTTTATTAGGATCTCATAGTAACAAAACATTATATAGCGTATAAAAATATACATACACGTACAAAAACGATTCATCTACGCTTCTAGAGTGAGTCCATAAGTAACTTGAAGATACATTTTTTAAATTCTATGGATGCGCAATATTTATTTATTGTTGTAATAAATTCTGAAAAGGATCTTGATTTGGCTGAATGATTATTTTATGGAAAACTTACGCACAGCACAAGTTTGGAATGAATGCGCACATGCATATGACTATGAATATAACCAATCGTTTTTAACTCTGAATGGTTCTCCGCTTTCAGGATCCGCCAAAACTAGTGAGCTCCTCGAAACTTCATGAAAATTAATGCATGCAAAACCTTTTACCTCCGCGCAGAATTCACATAAGCTCACAATCCATTTCACCGCGTAAACCCCGGCAGAAACTAGTAAAACGGATCTCCGAAAATGTGTATTTCAGATGAAATCTCGAATGGACTCGATATCAACAGGGAAACGGACCTTTTGAATCGTATCAGAGATAGAGAGACAGAAGGGAAAACTTTTTGGAAATCAAACTCGAATCGAAAATACGGATTATCTAAGAGAGGGCATAATACGGAAATCTAATAAGAAGGAGCCATTGGGGGAAAAGTTATTAGGCAATAAATTTCTTAATTTGATTTCGCGGAGAGGCGGAAAGGATAGGAATCAGAGGACGAGGAGAAGAAAGGGGGAGAGATGTAAAGGATTAAAAAACCGCACTTCCACGGCGAATGGAAAGGGGTTGAAATGCAACACCGCGTGGAGTAACGGCAACGAAGGGGGTAATTAGGGGAGAATCTTGGATAATAAAGGGCAAAAATGCCCGAAATACGGTGCGAGATGAAAAAGGACGTAAAATACCCAAAGGGAATAAGAACCGTAATGGTCCAAAAGATACGGATGAAAACTCATACGAGGGTTTGAGGAGAGCGCAAAAAAGAGTCGTCAACCGAAATAGAACTGCGACGAAAGAGTACAAAATGTTATAAGGAGGAAGAGAAACGCTTCTAACGATAAAATTATAATAAAATGGAAGGCGGGCAGGAATTCGATTATTTAGCCTCAGACGTAAAATCTTTTATGATGGCGACGAGTATTAAACAGTCTCAGATAAATAGGTAAGCGGCTCTGAATTGCCAAGGAATGGAAAAAAGCGAAATTAATTACTCTGAAAGCATTTAAAATTGACCCATTTTGCGGTATAGTATTGTTTTCCTATGGAGAATTTCCGAATTTTCCGCTTTAAATTCGAATGAAACTGTAAATTACCTTCAATTGAACGCTCGATAACATTCCGTGGCCCGAATTGCTCTGTGGAGAACGTATAACGTTCGAGTTAAAATAAGAGATGGTGAGATAATGTGGAAAGAACTTCTATTTGTAAATCCCTCCAATACTGATCATCAAAATTCTATTGGAATAGTTCATTTAACTACATACTCGGCGATTACTACCTCGAATCTATAAGAGGAGAGACAATGTTGGTCTAATACGTTGTATGAGACGCACTGCGAAATAAAGAGTAATATAAAGAATGATCTGCTTAAACTTGATCATGTCTGGCCGTAGTTCGTGGAGAGACATTCTGGGCTCCAAAGAGGGGAGCTCCGTAAGCTTCCACAGTAAATGATTTTATTAAAAGATCGGTTTCGGCTAAGGCCATCTTGGGATTTTTCCTGGGTGCTCGTAATCTCGTTCAAAATCATCTCACTAACTTTCCTTGCCACGAATGTTTTTTTTTTCCTTCTTTAAACCGCTTTGATAAAACAGCTAAAATCGTATTTAAGGAAGCGTTGACACGCTCAACTGCAATAGGTATTAAAATTGTATTTTAATGATCTTGCCAATCTAAGCAAATTAATTACATAACAAAAACGTCTTATTTGGCATGAACACAGACTACAAAAATAATCGATTACATTCGTTATCAGCAAATCGAAGTAATAATAATCATTTCTTTCAATTAGCTCTAACTGTCAACACATGCTTCTTAATAGAGTATTAAATGTTAATAATTAGTTGACCTATCCGAAATGAGATATCAACATCCTTTTTTCCAATGATTCATTATCTATATTTACTTCAAATCCTCTCTTAAACGTTTCATAAATTTTTCTTGGCCTATGTATTAATACATATAACATTGCATTATTGAATCCCAGAACGCATTGGTTATTTAAGATGTTTTTGCCAGGTTTCAATAAGTATTCTTGGATAAATTATAGCCTCTTGATATCTTCTCAAAATTCTATAAAAACCTTTTAATGGAGAAAAATAACTGATCGTGCTAAAGATAAACGTAATGCTATTCACCTCTTCAAATAATTAAAATTAAAACACATTATGGAAATCAAGATCGTAAATCATATTGTATCAGAAATAAATATTGAATCCTATGAAAATAATCTAAACCAAATATCAATCCTTGATGACTTTATTAAGTCGCGTTATTACGTTAATCGTCATTAGTAGAATGGAGACATGAATACGTCACCGAATTCCTAAATACTACAAAAATTATGGTAAACGTAATCTTCATGCTACCACAGCGTTATTGTTTAATGAGATATCCTTTGAACTGTCAAAACTTCATAGTATTTCTTCTGTAAAATCAAGAATTAAAACCTGGTCGTGGAACAAAGTTAATATGCAGCTGCAATATTTTCTTAAACTATTTTCTAACGGTTTATCTTGTCGTTTATCTTTAAATTTTAATCCCTTTGTTGGTTAAAATTTTATTATTTATGAGCACTGAAAATGCAATTATAAATCTGATTTATGTTTTAATGGAACCTCCTGATGAACCTCATTGTGGCTCAGGAGGATCTTAATGCAAATTTTATTTCTTTTCAGTAGTAATTTAATTTATTATTTGAAATGAATATAAATCATTATTTTCTAATATTAATACAACGTTATGTAGCATGAATTATTTTTTTGTTAAAATTAACCGCATTTAAGTTTGATTAAACCAAAAAATTATTAGTTTTTTATTTAATGGCCAATTGTTATACTTACACATGATAACAAGCATTTCCAACTAAATTGATTTATTTCGTGACACCAAAAAAATCAACACCATCTCAAGGCTATGAAAATGGCATGTATATATTGAGTGAGGCAATGGGGGTTTAGGAAGAGGTATAAAGAAGAATGAAGAGGAAGAGAGCAAGAAACAGAGAACGAGAGAGAAATGTAAGGAAGAAGAGAGTTAAGGGAGATGGACTCAGATAAAATAAATCCCCGAGAATCGGGATAAAGCTCTGGGAAGGGGTAAAAATACTGCAAGGGGTTAGAAATAGGGGCTGAGGGAAGCGATAAAAGGACAAAAATAGCAAGGGTGGCAGGACGTAAAGGAAGCAGACCTATAAACAAAGAGGGAGGCGATTGATATAGAAAAAATGAAAAAAGATAAGAAGTTCGCTTGGTTTTATCTTAGCAAAACTTGTCGACGCGAAAATCGTTGGGTTTGTGAATTTTTCCGTTGGGCTGAGTTATAAGGGAAAATGAATTTTGCGGTGGAGATTGAAGAACATGGAATACAGCAGAAATTTTTCATAGTAAATAGCGATTACTATTTTTGCTTTCCTTTCAATCATTTCTCTTAAAGTAAATAGAACATTTTACATGAGGAAGCTTTCTTACCTCTTCCCCAACTCCACCAAAATTCATTACATGGAACCACAAATTCAACATTGTAAATGGTGTTTGAATAGATTTAGAATTAAAGTTACTTAAATTTAAAGTTATACATGAATAATGAACATATAGGGGATATTTGTACACTCCTGGCCAAAATTAACGCAGCACCTCCCTAGCGATCCTTACGGCCGGTGCTGCGTTAATTTTGGCCAGGAGTGTACTTTCTGTCTATTGAAAAGTGATGTGAAATTAAGAAGTATTCGTCTGGTATTCGAACAAAAATATTGCTATAGAAGCTATTATTCTTATTTCAATTTGATACATTGTATGACGAATTCCCTATATGACGTTTTGTTGGGATGATAGGACAAAGAAAGCAAATTCGCTGATAAATTTCACCAACTAAAATATATCGTGAAAAACTCGTTATTCTGCTAGTAGCGTAATATCGTTCCACAAGGTCAAAACTTTGAATTTCACGATAATTGGACCGTAATTTCTTCGCTCTTCTTTTCTTTTGTGATTTATAATTTTTTTAATTAATTACTACTTAGATCCTTTTTAAATTTACGTTAGATGAAATGTAGGAGGATACTTTATATGCTCAGCTTCGGTCAAAATAACGACGGCACTAATTAATTAAATAAATTATTTTATATATCCCTTTCAATACCATTTTCAGAGGGTTTGAGTTTCTTAGCATGCAAAATATCTTCAAGAATGAGACCTACATTTTCTTTGGCGGAAAAATGAGTTTGCTTGAGAGATGAACCGACCTATCCAATTCTAAATATAGCATTATATATAGTATCTTATATAATGAGAACACAATGCATTAATTGCCTCCAAAATAATTTGGTCGCTCCAGCAAGAATTATGAAAAAAGAACTTTAAGAGAGTTGATATTGTACTAGAGTAAAAATTTTATATTGCCTGCCAATTATATAAGAATTTGATATAAAAAATCATTGTTCAACTTAATATCAACAGAATACTAAAGGTTGTTCCAATTTTTAAATAATTTTCTAGGGACAACACCATGGTTGAACAAATGTTTTTCCTTCCACTCAAACGATGGGCATTTCAAGGAACGAGGGCACTGGCCCTTCTTGCTTCAGGTCCTCAACCACCTTGACGACAGAAGTTGACGAAGGTGTAAACAAAAGCGCATAGAAACAAGGCGAGAGGATAATTTACGTCGCATCAACGTCCTTGTGACAAAAGAAGCGCGCATTTCCCACCTCCCTTAATAAACAACTTAATTTTGCAGCCACTCCGACCGAGAATCTCTTTTTTTCTAATTTGAGTGCGTATAACGAGTTGTTTTCTAGCAAGGGTTGAAACGTCACGTACGAATCTCAGCTTTTATTATTTTTCGAGAAGAATGAATCGCTTGGGCTTTAAGGATTCCTAGTTCGTACAAGGAAGCACAATGGACGGACCTTGGGAACTCTCCTCAAAGCCTTTTATTTACTTAAGAGAACAGAGGAAGAATAATAAATGGGGAAGATGCGGAAGGGGCATAAAGAATGGATTAAGTGTGCGACTTTGGAAGAAGAAGACGATGAGAAAGTGCGCGTACAAGATGGAGAATTTTGGGAGCTGGAATAAAGATGGCTGGATGGTTGATTAGGAGATGAGGCAGTGGATGGGGAATTTGAGAAAGGGTTTAAAGGAAGCGGGGAGTAAGAAAGGAATCAAGGGAGGAAGTGAATGGAGAAGGAGGCGGATAAGAATGGAATTATGAAAGGAAATGATAACAAAATGAGTGGAGAAGTGCAGATAATGCGAAACAGCCGGAGGGGGAACCGGATGGATTTAATGTAATCAGAAACGATTTCAGAGAGGAGGATGTTTTTTATCTCTTCTTTGAATACTAGAGTTTTCCACGATGAATTGAGTAACCTACGGAGAGGTTTTGCCTATTTCTGTGGTTGCTAACAGTTTTCACAGTAAAAACTATGTGAAGATATTTACAGGATCTGTTTTTTTGTAAATTTATCTAAACGTCCGATAACCTTTCATTTGATATTGATTAATTTCCTCGGAATAGAGTTCCAATGCTTGGGAGCTCGGGGAAATCATTATGCAGTACTAAATAATATAAAATTAATAAAATATAATGAAATAAAATATAATGAAATCAAATATAATTAAAAGACACTGTTAGAAATTCCATAACGATTTTAAGGCCAATAATGTATCTCTAATTGAAAGAAACATATACTCATACCTATACAACTCATATAGGTTATGTAAGCTAATCAACACAATCATTATCTCATCTTATTACACTCTTTGAGGCACTCAAGAGTCGCTGTAAATCCTAGGTACCAGCTGCCAAGTACCAACTAAGATTTAAACTAGTAAATATCCAACATCAAGAAAAATCTACAGGAACAAATATAAGAAGAGAAGTCTAAAATTAATAATAGCCTAAAAAATAGAAGACAAGCAATATACGAGTATTCCACAATGATAACTTCGCATCGATGATGACCGCAAAATAAATTAGTAAAACCTTTTACTTCAACTTCTCTTCTGTTTTCATTCTTTCTGAAAAGAAGTTGTTTCACTTGTTATGAAATATTTCTAAATGAAATAATATATCAACTCCTACTTCATTAAAAGAATGCATGCTTTAAATTATATGTAGCCTATTCTTACTTCTACGTCTCCTGAGCTAAGTTCGTGATTTCCATTGAACAAATTCCAAGTATTTTTTAACATTTCAGTCAATATATAACTTTTCAATACAAATCCATAGCAAACAGATGCATTTATGAAAATAAAAGACATGGCGTATTGTTTATATGTTAGGACGGATTAATATTTTTAACTGTTACTTATGTAAAAATGTTAAAACCCATTGATTCTTAATGTTAATAGCTTCGGAAAATAAAACATTTCGATGAAAGTAAAATAGGTTATCAAATGCTGACTTAATCTGCTAAGGTTTAGCTCATGTAGTATAATAAATGCCATATTTTTCACTTAAATTTTTTAGTATCTCTTTGGGCTTAACTTTACAGTAATTTAAATAAAAATTAGTCGTATTTCACTCCCGGTCAAAACATTCATTCCATCTATGGATAACGGACGTAAAGTCGTATCGAGGGAGACGTATCCAATGGACCATCGCAAGGGGAAAACATAAGACAGGCTGAATGACGACACGCGACATAGCGACGACAGAGAGAAATCTCGACGACGCAATAATCGTTTTATAAAAAAACAAACGGAAGATGTAAATAAAACGCAAGGAAAAAAGTATCGAGGAAGGAACCGATGAAAGAGGAAGGAAGAATATGGTTTGGGGTTGAGCTGCGGAAGAGGCGGAGAAAAAAAGAAGAGATGGAGCGATATAGGGAAGGGGATGGGGTGGTTCGGAAGAAGGGGTATACCGCATTGTAGGGGAAGGGTCGCCTTGAAGATGAAGGATAAACAGATGAAAGAGCTAAGTTCAGGAACTGTTTGCGTATAATTTATGCTATACATACATTCAGACGTAAATGTTGTGTTTAAGAAAGGAAAGGTTAAATTTCAAAAGTAATCTACAACGGGGATAGAGAGGAATTACAAAGGAAAAGTTTCAACAAACTTAGGGCAGATATACGGATTACTTCAAAACAATTAAACTGTGGTGCGCGTTTATATTGTCCAGAAGTACAAGAATGAAAATTAACGTATCATGGATATGATCTTTCTTCAGGAAGGGAGCTCTTTACGAGTAGTTTTGTAAAAAAAAAGAGATTGGGATTCACTTCCTTTGCAGGAAAACTGGAAGTAAAGACAGAAATTAAGACACTGATGCATTAATTCCTTTGCTGTAAAGAAGTACATAAATTTAATTTTTCTATAAGGCATCTGTTAATTGAAGAAAGCAGATCTACTGCGGTAGCTATGGTTTCGAATGCTTCTCAAAAGTTTCATTAATTCAGCAATGAAAATGGTTACATTTTTATCTGCTGGTTTTCGTGATTGGTGCCTTATACGCTTTTCTCATACGTTGAGTAAACGATGAATTTGTCAAGGAAAACTCCAGGTATTTTTTTGTGAGTAATCGAACTTTGAAAATCGCTGAAATCAAATCTTTAGAAATTGAGAAACGATTCAATAGAAAGATAGACGAAATAGAGCTCAAAGACAATTTAAACAAAAACGTGCCACATCAGTTATCGAAACCATAAACATTCTGAGTTCTGAAAAAATTCTGAATTAATATGATTCAAAATAAAAATTTGATACTGCTGCAAGGTAGCTTAAGGTGATCCCAATGAGAATCATTGAGGAATACGAGTGAATGGTTTCAAGATCACCCACATCCATGTGGAGTTACCAAAACATAAACCTAGCTCTTCTTTTGCTGGTATTTTTTCTGATGTATACATTTATCTTCAATAATCTTGCAACATATTTGAAAATTAGCTCTCTGTTTTAAAATAGATTGCAATAATAATGAATTCACAATTCCATAAGTAAAAAAGGGATATTTTTCCATTTTTATATTAACCAACAGATAATTTTATCAATTCTTCCCAAGTTTTCGTGAAAATATTTTATTTAGCTGTTTATTCTTACTATTGTCTTAGTTACTAATTGTAAAATATTTTGGGTTATTCGGTTTCCATACACTTATACACTGCCAATTATTATTATTATTATTATAGTTGAAATGGCAGCAATTTGGAGCCGCATCCATAGTGGCAACCTTAAATAAGATCATATCTGTTTATATCTATAACAATAGAACCCCAAATAAGAAATAAACACAATAATTAATTAATCGACAGAAAAAATAACATTTTATATTATATACCTAGTAGCATATATTAACTACTCAAAGGTACTGAGGAGCTCGACACTCAACATCCTTCACCTATGTTTTCGGATGATGACATGACAGAAGTCTGAAGAAGAATGAAGGTAACAAACCTAATCGGAAAAAAATATTTGAAACTTCGTCACCCAATTCTGGGAACGAGCATTACGAAGTGCGCATGAAATGGCGTCCGGAATCCTCCTTTTCGATGTTTGGAAGCCGATTCGAGATGAAGTTGAATGTTGCGGAGAAATACAATAATTTCGCATCGGGAAATGGATGGAATTTAACTTTATTTACCACATAGAGAGTGTTGAAACTCTGCAATAGAAAGGCTTCATGAACATCCAACCACGATGCTCAAGTATTATAAAAGTTGATGGAATGAGCTCGTATGCCCGTTCTGCCAAGTAACACCGACCAAACGAATACGAGTTGCAATTGTGCGGACTAGAGAATGAAGAGGATAATCATTCGTGAATATGAGAATAGGCAATGAGAACGTAATCGATAGAACTGGGCATGGTGTTAACTTTGAATACTGGTCTTCTGCGAGAAGATTACAAATTGCGAACTATAACGACGTAATTTATCATGGCTATAAAGTAAGACGTTTGCGATTAACCGGTTACACTAGGCTCACGAATGGTTTCCACAACATTGCGCTTTGAAAATATAAAAAGATATGATTAATGTTTTAAGTTAAAAAGCTCGTTTTTGTCGACAGAAACTTACTTGTTTACATAAAATATTATTGTAAATTTGTGATGGTGACTTACATTGCAGAAGACACGTCTGAAGTAAAAAGAAAAAAATATCACTCTTACTTCAGATAAATCTCGTCTAAACCTTATTGAATTCGTATTAATGCAGTACATATTCGCACCTTTGCATACATTGCCCTGCAATCTAAATAATCTCCTGGCATTATGAAACAATCTGTTGCACCCGCAGCTGAAATGTTATAATACGAACATTTCACTTTTAATTAACATGCGTTGATAAGTAATCTTAATGAAGCCACGCAACGAGAGAGAAAGGACAGAACATACATCAAACCATAGGATATAATCAAAAATGTATATTTGCGATCTCTCTATGATTAAACGACTTGATGCGTAATCTACAACTCCATTTAATTTCATTATTTGAATTCATATTGATGAAAGGTTGAAGAAAACCAATAGAAAATTCTAGAGATTATCTTTTATTTTGATATTTCGTATAAATGAAAAGCATACTCTCTGCTGATGGATTACTTATAACCAATTACCTCGAAATTTGATGGCACGTCGTTTGCATTGTCATCCAGTGGAAATGCAAGCAAAACACCTGTTTCTTCTACGCTAAGTTAATTTATTTTGCACATATAAATAAGAATCAATAACCGTACTACATAATTATAATCTGCATTGAAAAGATCCTTCATTACATACCTATTTAAATGCATAAATATTGTTTAGCTTTTAAAATCAAACGAGCACAGACGGAATATTCCTATTTTTTTACGCGATTCGTCATTTTTAAGTACCGTCGTCATGGAAACAAACGCTGCTCTTTAAGTTAAATTGTGCGTACTTTGCCGAAGTTCACATAGAATTAAAGTAAATAAGAGCCCGTAAGAAGTAAACGACAAAGGATGGCTATCTGATACTAAAATAAAACTCCAATTAATATTTCAATTTCTATCTTTAAATGGCAGGACACTGTTGTAGGTTCCTATTTTTTAAAACTGACCATCTCGTTCCGATAAAGAGGTTCATTCACTAATTCCTTTATTTAAATTACAAATTAAACCATGTAATACCAATATTCGATTTAAATTAAACGAAAATTAACTCAATTGTGAAAAATAAGGCCATAAACTCAAGGTGTTCCGGCCTAACTAATTGTGGAGCACCATCTGAAATAATTCAAAAGCGTACTTCGTATTTTCCACAATTTATTTTAGCAACGACCGGTTTCATGACTGTCATGGTCGAAACCGGTCGTTCCTAAAATGCATTTGTGGAAAATACGAAGCACGATTTTGAATTATTTTTAAAATGAAGTCGTAAACTTATGAATCCTTCAAAATAATTGTACGAACTCGATGGGCTAGTTGGTTGGAAATTAAAAAAATATTGGGCCCAGCGCCTTCCTTGGATATAACCCTGATCCGGATGTGTTTTTGGACACAAAACGTATAATGCCAACGCTCAAAATTCTTATATTATTTACCCTTTCACTGCGGACGGGCAAATATATCGGAATCGCTGAATTGATTGATTTATCTGAATTTTCAGAGGAAATATATTCAATTATTTTTTAGCATTCAAAGTCTGGCATATTATTTCATTCTTATTTACACCTGTGAGTATATTATACTCGCATAAAAATATTAAATTTTAGTTAAAATACCACAAAAAATATACATCTGCTTTGTCTCTGAAAGAAGCGACGAATATTTGGGATAAACAGATATTTCTGATATCAGTTATTTCTAATTTTGAGACGATAGTCATGTTGTGAAAAAAAAATACTTCACCATAGCTTCAAATTCTAGACTAAGCGATTCAAAAATCATTCAGTTTTATTCAAGATAGCACAAAATTATTTGCTTGGAGTAATAGTTTTATTATAGCTATATTCGTAAAACATAAATAATGTGTAATTATATATTAATTAATATGGAATCCTAAACATAAAATCCTCAAATTTAAGTATTATTTATTAGATAAGGACTCCGATTATGACCAGTAACAGGCCAATAAGGATGCGAGAAGACAATTACCTTTTATACATTTATAGACATCAAGTGCAGAAGACTAATATCAACAAACTAAATACTACAGTCGTCAGGAAGTATATTACAAATACAGTACAAGCTGAATGCCATAGACCTTAACCAGGGAAGTGGGTTCATTGTTGTACGCGGTTTACGGATTCTCCCGACGCAACTCCTCAATGCGAAGGTATTATTAGGTGGCAGCAAATGGACTCATCCAAAGTTTATGAAGCGTCCCCCGTCGCAAATTCAAACTTCTCTAGTTTCGGAATAAACGCCATTCTCCACTTAAGAGAAGTGACTTCTGTTTTCGAGAAAAGGAAGAACTGCAATGCGTAGACTGGAGAGAACAAGATATGGAGGCGACTCCTGAATAGGAAGCGGAGAAATAGGTTCATTCAAGTGTATGGCTTTGATGTACTGAATCTATAAGAAATAGGTCAATATGCAACTTTAATTTCTTCAATTTATTCATCAACGGGAAGATGCCTGGCCCATTAAAGACAAAACTATTTCGTAGTTAATCAGAATGATTTTCAACTCACATAAATTAGAAATAAAGTTTCGTTGGTTTTCCCATCTCATAACGTCTCGAGTTATAAATGATATCCCAAATAGAATGGTAGTGTTTAATAGCAGATAATCCATAAAGATATTGCTAGTTGTGATTACGATAAATTCACTAAATATTTGGTCAGCCGAATGAGCTTTCTGATCCCTAGTGTCACAATGTATGTTTAGCATTTAGACGTTATCCTATCATCTGCAGCGATACCACTGATCGGTACATGGAAATGTCTTTGGCGTTTTAACGTTAAATTCTAGGCAAAGCGTGGGTGGAAAATTACATTTAATTTTCTCAATGAGAAAGAGTGACTTCTCTACTTCTAAACTCATATCTGCGTATTCATGGCTTAAAATGAAATCGAACATCACGTAGTTGTTTATTATATTCTAGAGGACAGCAGCAAATTTTGGATTTCGTCATATTTTCCCTATTCTATTAGTTTAGTTTATTTATTGACATGTAACATTCACAATAAAGTCAGATATTGCAGTGAAGTGAATAGATATCTCGTCAGATACAAAAGCATTACAGTATTAAAATACATTACTAATTACATATACCAATTTCACATTAATACTGATCCATAGAGTACTTTTATTCATTCGAGAAAAAACAACCTTCTTACTTAGGTAGACAATGAGAAAAAGATAAACTAAAAGCTTACTACTGAATGAAAGCCCTCAAAAGGTAATTCTGTTTTTCGCTTATCTTTCGCTTCGCTTAACGCTGGAGTAGATTGATTTTTAAATGCTTTATTGAAAACAAATTTCTAGGTAAAATTCCCTTCGCGGAACTCTAAATGGAATTTGAATCTGATCGATTAACTTTCCATAAAGCCGGATGCTAAGAGCTTATTATTTTTAATTCAAAAGGAAGGAAAATGAAAAGGAAGCCCTGAGGATGGATTCAGAATACATTGAATTCAAACATAGTGAAAAGATCAATTCTTGAATACTTTCCCAGGAATAGAATAATTTTGTAGATGTTATCAAAGCTACTTTCCATAAGACATTAATTATTTTAACTGACCATTAAAGTAGAAATATTTTGCCGTATGTGTAATAACGACCAGTTACGTTAAATATATTTTTCGAAATTTAGCATAGAAAATACTATAGATATATAAATCCATTTTTTGACTGTTATGATTCCGAAGCCATGAACAGATACAGATAGATGCTGTACATTTTATAGCATACAACTGAAGCTTTTACACGCACCAAAGAAAATTTTAATTCAGTTTTCAAGAATACTTTTGTCATGGCAACATCCCATGGCG
This sequence comes from Sympetrum striolatum, assembly GCA_947579665.1. Lineage (NCBI taxonomy): Eukaryota > Metazoa > Arthropoda > Insecta > Odonata > Libellulidae > Sympetrum > Sympetrum striolatum. The sequence continues at coordinate 46,919,688 of OX388351.1, read as the reverse complement.
TGGGATGATTTCAGATAACTGAACCTTAATTCATCAACTAGCAACCTTACAATTCAGCAAAACATTCAAGGAAAAAAGAGGTTCCTCTAAATATCTCGGTTTCCACGAGAAAAATGTGTCGACTCATTACGACTTAACGAAGCAAGGATTCAGAGAGATATAAGCATTGACTTTAGAGAAACTTCTCATTATGTTCCACAGGGATGCTTATGTCAATTTATTTATAAATTAATTTTTCACGGCGAGGTGATTTCGTATTTTCTTATCGAAATGGACACTCAAATTCCGAGAAAACTACTTCATATAATTTAGCACATATTTAAGCAGTGATTTCTTTTTCTATTTAACTATCTTTATCATTCAAAGTTACTAATATCCTTATGAAGATTTGTTGGCGATACTTTTATCTCAAATCATTTCTGGTCACGCATTTTATGCAGGCATTAAGTCAAAAAGTAAATGTTGCCGAAAACACGAAATTTCTAATATGATTTAAATTTGTATAACCTTCTTACCTATTACGGGAATATTATAAACGTTATTTTTGCGCAAAAAACTAATACCATCAGAGAACCTACGAAAGAAAAATTGATCGTCATGACTTTCTGATTCCACTCTATTTATAGAATGGGATATTGAACGTAAAGTTCTAATTGAAAAAGTTGAGCCTTCATGTGACGATGATCTTCAAATATCTCCTTATGCATTTCTTCGACAAGATAGGTAATCATACACAGATAGAAGATGTATTAGAGAAATGGGAAATAGTTTTTATTTAAAACCAATTCCAAAGGGATAAATTCATAGACTTTTCTCTTAAGTAGTCGCTCTGAAAAAATAAGTAATATTTGCTGTAAACCTTCTGCCATATAGTAGAAGTTCTAGAAATGATTTCAGTTTAATTGAATTATTTATTTAACGGAAACGTATGCCCCTAAGCATATCCGTTTTTTACTAATCGATACACACACTTCCATGGTGATCACAAATGCCCACGCCCTAGCCGGAGAAATACAGTTAGCCAAGAATCGAACTTACACTAACCATTCCGCCACCGAGGTCGGTAATAGACTTATATCACTAAATTTAGTACGACGGATAATAAATAGAGTCTGTCCCAAATATCGCCACCGTTACTAATATCGCCTTGCCGTGTTTTCAAGCTACTATTTGCACTATCGATGGGATTCCATACTGAAAAATTCTCACGAGTCATTTTTTGGACATTTTGCTACTTACTTAAAATGGCATAAGGAAAGAAGTGATTTGATCTCTGGAAACCAAAGGTGGATGATTCCTAGTGATATTAATTTAGTTTCCAGCTTAATTTCCCAACACAAGAGGCTGAGATACAGTGAAATAGTTAGGGTAGGTGATAATTGGGATGTATCCTATTTATTATTCGTCATACTGAAATCTAATGTATTTCAGATGGCAAAGAAAAACCATTGCTAAAATTCAAGATACCAAATATCTCCAATCTGCTTTCAGATACCGAACCCAAAAATCACTATCTTGACAACCCTTTCGGCGCAAAATAAAAAACCTGCCGACCTTTCATTCTTCCTCTTTCCCATCGCAATGGAGGAGTTGCCCTCCAATTTGTTCCGCCGAGGCGTGTGCCCTGTTGTTTCAGGACCTTTAGACCCTTTACCCTTTCCTCCTACCTGCCAAATTTGATTGAAAAGATCGGTGAAAGGTTTTTTGGGGTCTATTGGCTTCGACGTGGAATAGGACCTGTCTGCAGTGGGGCTTTCGTCGCTAATTGGAAGCGATTAATAAAGACAGAGAGAAGGGACCCCTGCGAATAATTTATTCCTGCCGAAGTGTTGGATAGCCTTTCAAGCAGTAGGAACGTGACCTATAAGGTGAGAGCTCGCACCCAGATGTACGATCCAGACGATGAAAGACCTCAAGACTCTTCCCCTTTTAGCTTCTTCAAGGTAAGTCTACTACGTTTGATAAAGCCATAATCAGTATTCAGTAAATGCAAATTTGTATACTGATTGTTAAAGTTATGGAATTTATCAGATTATTTGCTACCAAGATATTGATTCAAAGTCTTTGTTCTCAGATATTTTCGGTCAGGTTTAAATTTCACCTAAAATGATGTAAGCTTATTCTTTTAAATTAAGATTTTGATTTTAAAGCTTAATTTCCTGAATTATGGATAGGCCTTTCCTGAATTTAGTTAATGAATGGACACCCTTCAAAATGGCTCCTCAAAAATAAATGTTAGAGGTTGGAATATTTAAAGAAACTATTCACAATATCATTCTCATATAATAGATATCTTATCCCAATTAAAAGCTCAGGCAAAATTTTGAATTAACGCACGGAAATATTGCTTAATTTCTTAAGGCTTCCATCAAAAGGTTATCCTATTAGAAAATTTGATTTTCAAACAGTATTTTAAAATTTTACTTCTTCCTTTGAAGGGGAATTATTTAAAGTTTTTTCAAAAAATATTATATCATCCACATCAAATTTACTACATTTCTGCAAACAAATTCCACATTTATAGAGTTATAATTTGTTAAAAACTACGAATGCTATTTAACGAAAACTTCATTTAAACTTTGCATAACTCCCGTTGCTCTTTTAGAGGCTTTTGGCAAGTGATTTTATTTACATTCAATACTAGACATGCTTATCTTACAGATTTTTTTCCATCTCATATTTCTTACAACTTCATTTCCCAAACTAGTTCTTAAGTTCTTCCTCCTAAATTAATCGCAGCAGTGCTGCAAGTGAAAGGGGAAAAGAGCGACAACTTGTAGCGCCATGCATATTCCGTCGCAAACATTTTTTGCACGGCATATCCGGTTACCAATGAAAGTTTTTGCAAGGAACTACTTCCACGATTAAATTAAAGCAACGACACTAAACTTCTTATCTTGACCTTAATTACAGACGAGGATCATAATGCAGAATATTCCCCTATTTAAGGCTTGTGTAGTCCAATTTTCAAGCAGAATTTCGTATTTCATTAGCAATTTGCGTGCTTTCTATAATCAGTTTCAATATCAAGAACATCCCTATTGTCATCCAATCTATCGCGGTAATTGATCATCTATTTCAGGATACGTTAGAATGAATTAGTTAGTAATCTTTCTAAACGCGTATGTATTTCTGATCAATTTCTCCTCATCTCAGGTCTTCACAAATTTTGACTGTTTTATTCTATTTTCTAAGCTTCCTGTTATGTAACTATTCAATTAGGTAGGCCTTTAAGATTTATGTCATTTATTTAATCTTTTCTAAGAATTAAAAGTTTACATCTATACACCTCCAAGAAAGTAATCCCGGCAATATTTTGCAATTTGAACAAAGTGATACCAATGTAAGACCGTTACATCACCTTACATTTCGAATTATATCAACCTTGCAAAGAATATTGTTTAAAACAATAGAGGATGCTCGTTCTCTCGCCTACGAAACATTAACAGGTCAACTTATATATCAACTGTGATTTGATAGACCCTACTTAAAATTCTGAAGCCATATCTATAAAAAATTGGTCTTAGTTATTAATAGAAAATATATCTGAGAAATCGAGCGGTGTATCTCTAAAATTCCATTCCCATTTCGTTATTTATATCTACTTAAACAAATATAAAATACACCTGACAATTACCTTATTAATACTAATTTTGCATTTTGCTTAGCAGGAATAAATATCACGAATGACATCAGCTTGAAAACCGTTAAAGCAAATAACACATGTCTATCTAAAGTAACTTTTGAAAACGGAATATATAATAAGGTAAATAGAGTAATGCACGTAAGAGTAACTGAAAATATGTAAAAAGCATTCTGAGACTGTAGCATTCAGCTTATTTGCACAACTGCAAGATTGAAATTTTTATCGTTTACTTCATAATCTTTGAAGAGCTTATTGGTGACGTATTTTATCTTTGCTTTTCTCAGTGAGCCAGAGCACCGTAGATAGAAGATTAGACGTGAGTGCACCAATATGTTCTAATCAATAACATATTTTATAGAGTGATCAAGAGACTTCATATTATTTCCATCATGAACACGGCTGAGAAATATCAAATCAATGAACTTTTCTCTGAAAATGTGCTGAGGGCAAAGGACAAATATTCCATCGATTCCACTACAAGAGGAACAATGCGTTTGAGTTATTGAAACTTTTTAAACAGCGTGAGTTGGAAAATTATCGAAACTCATGCAGACGCATCTAAATGAAATTTTCAAACGATGTCTATGTCTATGTAAGAACCCTGAAAGCCGCCTTTCGGCGTGTGGCAGGGGGTGCAAGCACCTTGACTCTATTTTCTATTTTCCTAACCGGTTGCTTTCGCGTATGCCCGATGAACCAAATTCAATACGGAAATATACGTATTAATGTGAAACGCACCAAAAATTTGCAAACATTTTCTTGGACTGGAGCACTCAAACGATGCATAACAAAGACATGGATCAATCAATCGGTAAAAAGTTAAAGTCAACGTTCAGCTGATGCACTAACACCCGCACTGACAGTGCTTTCCTTTTGGAAAGCGTGGAAGAGAAAGCGTTTCACATCCAATGCTGACAATGAAAGACGGCCGATACTAGAAAAGTCGTCCATATTTTCCGATCCCTTCGCAAATCCACTCTGGATCAGCGGGAAAAGAGAAATTCCCCCCGCAGCCATCAAACCTTTTCGAGCCATTTCCAATCAGAAGACAAAACGATAGCGGTGCCGCGAAGCGAGAGTGGAATTGTAAGGAAAAGGCGGAAAGAAACGAAATGGGAAGACGACGTTATTAACAAAAGCGAATCGGAAAGTAAAGGAAGGGGATTAGTTTGGGGTTGGGATCCGCGTAGCGTTCTAGAAAATCATATTTGCGTCGTTAGGGATAACAAGAGGAATGTGGGACTCAGAAAAGACAAAATGGCCATCTACAATTTAGGAACGATTGTGATTTACCAATAACATGGATAATGTATTCCCGGTTATATTATAAACATATCTTTATAGAATTAATATCGATATGATACATATTTTATTCTAACTGCGCTGTAAGAAAGTTTTACCAAAGCAGTATTCAAATAACTGTCAAATAAATCGATCATTCATGTGTTGCATGAGATGCTTGGTTACTTTTGTAATGAGAGCCTTGTTTTCTTTGAATGTGATTTTAATTGACTCGTAGAAAGTAAATTCTTTTTCATTAAAAGTCTGAAGAGTATATACTTAGAAATACTATGAAAAACCTTTGCGATTAGATTAAATTTTCGCAAAACTGCGTTCACCGTCTGAAATGGAAGAAATATTCCAACCTACTCTATATATTCAAGCAATGCATATTATTATATGATTACATAAATTTAATTAAACAAAACCACATGATGTTTTCTTAGCATAGGGATACTACTGAAAATGAAAAATTCCTCCATCAACGAGAAATAATATCTGAATACCTCTTAATATATTACCATTACCGTTATTATTACTATATAATATATTAATACACTTATTATCACGCATAGAGTTTCATTTATTTTTCGATATTTAGTACAATGATTTACTTCTACCATAAATCTCTTACATATTCTTTCGCTGATGTATCAGGAGAAGTTATATTAAATATTCTTGTCTATAATAACTTCGTTTTAATTCGCCATTATGACCGTGTCGACAATAATTAACATCGAATAACTAAGACATTGATTAACTACTCATTGGTTCAACTTTACAGTAAAAACATCGATAATATCAAAGAAGGCCTGTCTATCGAGCTACATTCGATACATATTAAGATGCAGGGTAGAACATTTCTACCAAATTCAAACTGCACTCACCTCCTGCTAAAATTTTAACAGGGATGCTCTCAATTTTATTTTACAAAGTATGAAGAGGATTTCATGACCGATAAAATTTTACAAGGCAATAAATCATTGTTGGGAAAACGAAAAATGCGTTTGTAAATTACACTTTCTTAGTCTTAGGAAAAGTTGGCAAAGGCAAAGGAGAGAGAAGCCAGCCTACCAGAAAACAACGAAGGTCTTTGGGAAACAGTTGAGTTTGGGAACAGAAAACATTCGCATCCATGTCCTACGAGACATAAACTGTAAGGGACTAGGTCCATAACTGAGTGTAGGCCGAGGAAGAGATTTTATCTATGACTCAGACATATTTGAAGCTACAGCCTGCAGCAATTTAGCAAAATAAGGTTTCCTGTGTTAGCTAAGGAGCAGGAAAAGAAAATCAATCGCGTATGTATGCATAAACTACGATGTAACAAAGTCAAGGTTGTATTCTAAGGTAAATCTCTTCATATTAACTTCGAGCTCCTTTGCAAAACTCCTTCAAAATAAGGCTAACGTCATAGATATCGTATGGTAGATATTAAAAAAGAAGCATTAAAATTTCCGCTGTTGAGTTATAAAGGGGAAATATATTAATTAAGTTTCCTTCGATGATTGAAGTGCAAACATGGCACGTCGTGAAAAGAATACAGAGATTATATCAGTAATATTCGAAAATTATTAAAGGTAGCCCGAAATGATGGTCTTGGTGCTTACATTTATCATTTAATACCTAATAATATCTAATCGGAAAGTTAAACGCAAATTCTAGCCTAATTCCAGCAATAAGAAGTATGGTAATATAAGCATCGAAGAGTATTACTGGGGATTACATCAATGCTTAACCTCAGATTTCGGAATTCTTCTTACAAGCCAATGACATTATAACCACCGAATAATAGAGGATTCCAGAAAGCTATGTTACCAACCTTCATTCATCATACTTTAAGTGAGGCTCTCCATCGTCGAAGTACATTTGGTTGAAATAAGGTTATTCGATCGGATATCGAGTGCAAGAATGGAAATATTGCTCTTAAGTCTATCAGTGAGTAACAAGGAAAAAATATAATAAAAGAAAATGAAAATAATATAATAGAATTACTCGCAAACAGCGGGTTATTTTCTACCGATTTGGCAGGCGCGGGTATGTAATGCGTGGTTGCCTATACTCAGATTATCGCTTTTCAATTAATTATTGCAAAAAAAACTAAGGCCCATTCACACAAACGGCAATACAGTTTTTCATTACTCCACTTCCTGCATCACCACAAAAAGTTTCATCAAAATCCTCGGACAAAAGTAAGAGTCTCCTCTTGTTAGTAATAATGCATTTCATAAAAATTTTAAATCCATAATGAAACGAATTGATAAGATAATTTATATTTTTATTATCAGCATCTGAAATTTAGCTGACAGTGAATGATATTAATACTAATGATTAAAATTAAAATATAAGATAAATTATGTTGAAAATGCTACGACAGGCATGCACAGACGCTGCCACGGTGGCTGTGGCGCCACGGAATGTCACGGGACTAGGCCTGTGGCAACCTACCTCCCCTACCACTACCTAAACCCTTGCGAGTTGATTCCCTCACTCGCTACCACGTCCTTGGTTCGACGCGACGCTTAAGCGGGAGTGAGAGAGAAAACCTTCTCTTTCGCGCTAGACAAGGCCTTTGCAGTCATTCAGTCTTTTCTAGTCGAATAGCACCATGGCAAAAAGGGTTTCGGTCTCGGAGGGAGGTGGAAGTAACTCTTTCTGGGAGCTTTTTAAATATTGTCATACTACTCTTGTAAAAAGCATACGCATGAAAACAAATATTAAGTAAATTTTGTAGTTGCCCGAGTTATTGGTTTCAATAAAAATAGCAAAGCCCCATTTGACCGTACTACGTTTGACCATTTCTGTCTCCGAACCGTCCGCTGCTCCTACCGCTACCTGTCTTCCGCAGCCGCGCCGCGACTCAGATTCCCCCTCCACACTACCGCACAACCGAGTTTGCCACGGCTATGAGAGCGGTGGCAGGCGGTTGCCACCGTGGCATTTTCTTTGAACATGCCTGTGCTACGACAAAGAACACTCTTCAAGTGCAGTTTACCTTCAAAGTAAAGGCATTGTGAAAATTTAACTATCTTTTGTGCTGTGATACGTCTCGCTTTCTTCAATCTAAAAATTTGAAGATTTTTTACAACTTCTTTTAACATTTTGAGTGCATTTTTCTGTGGCCAAAATTATAGGTTTTTATTTGCTTCAGAAAACAATTCTTTCCTTTTGAATTTCCTCTGTATTTCTACATTACTTGTAAGATATCTGTAAACATTATTGGCTGAATTCTTTTTACGTATTTATATTACAAAAGGGTTAAACGGAAGATTCATTAAACCCAACTTCGCCCAATAATAACGTGTGTGTGTGTTACAACGACTTACCAGAAATCCACCAATATAACCGCAATCTTGAGATGAAGGACAGGTATGAAATAGCGGATGAAAGCGGGAAAGGGTAAAGAGATACAAGCAGACAGAGAACAAGAGGAATGGAAACGAAGAAAATAAAGGAATTTTGGCAGTTTGGGTTATGAGTGATTCTATCGCTCAATCGAACGAAAAAATCTCGGAGCAGAATCTGAAGGAATATGGAATTATTCGATACGAAGTGGAGAGAAAGGAAAGAGAACGAGTTATCAGACGGAGAGGTAGCCCTCAAGGGCTCTGAAGGCATTTTTATATCCGTGCAGAGACCTTCGATAAAAGGTACGGGATCGTTAATGTTATCAAAACAACACAGGAAATTAAATTGAGATACAAAAGATATTCAAGAACCATAATGGACTAAAAATTCCTCAAGATTGAAAGGAAATTAAAAAAAGCATCAAGTACCTTGAAAGGAATGGAATTCAAACCGTATGGCCCATTAAGGGCTTTGCCATAGAGAAATTCCCTGCATAAAAGGCTAGGGATGAAAAAGACGAGATAGTATGGAGGAATACGTATTTTTACCCAAAGTACTGCAAAGATTTTTGCGAGTTATAGTATTTCTCGCTGCAGAAGAAGAAATTCTTGGATCTGATTACGTTCATTAGTCTACTATTGTAATGAAAAAAGACATTTATACGCATGCTCATCATAATTTCCAAAGAAATGTATGATGGAAAAGAGGTATATGAATTCAAATTCTATTTTATACTATTATTTCATATTCATTATAGCAATTCCCTTTCGTAATAATTCGTTTTTTTCTGCTGATATTCCTTAATGAATAGAATATTTGCTTTTTACTTTTGATTTAGTATAGGGAAATAATACCTTTCTCATATTCTCTCAGCCTATTTTTCTTTGGTTGTTATAACATGAAAGTTACCGAGGTAAGGACGGTGCTGAATGCTTTCATCGCGGGTGATAACTAAATGCCGAAAAAATGTTTACCTTTAAGAGTAATGTATAACACTAACGTGTAACTCTTCTCCATAGTGTTCTTACTCAACGAGGAAAGCAAGGGCATAATGGACCAATCACTTCACTTTGCCTAATATGCTTCACCTCCCCTCAAAAGCTTATGGTAGCTATTAGTCAGAGGGTTGAGGGCCCAATCATCTCTCGAGTTGAAGGGATTACTGACAATTATGCAAGTGAGCGCCTTTTTACACCAAATAAAGTGTAATTTTATAATTCATTTTAAATAATAGCTAGCCTCAAAATCCTGTTACTATTTTAAAAGAAATTCATACATCATTATACGGCACAAATTGCAATTATTACAATCCATTAGTAAGAATTAGCATAGTTAACGTTTTCAAAGGGATACAAGTGGAGATTTTACAATGTTAAAATTTCAGAAGCAATTATAAATGGATCTAAACCTTTACATCACGAGGAAATAAAATGGATTGTATCGCCATAAACGCCCGGCCAAATTGGATGATATCCATCGAAACATCCGATTAAATAGTATACAATGGAGTAAGCTTAGCTTTTATACCGAAAGAATAAATCCGCAACTAACAAATTCATCCAGTGAAACAGAGTAACATTCCCCTTCCATAGAATCGATAACTGTGATAACTCATCACCTTTAGACTCACACCTGATTCAAAATTAAAGAAGATAACTGGGTTATTTCTTGGATGTGCTTCCGATAAATTTGTAATTGTCACATCTTTAATTCGTCTTCGAACAGGTATTTTAAGGCTTTGATGCCATCTTGTAATTCTTTCCAATTCATTCTGACCTTAAAAAGTTAATTTCTAAGTAAAGTTAGTATTCTGAAACTTTTAAATTGTTTATCGAAACCTTCTAAGGGGATAACGGTGATTGTGATAGAATACCACTAATGTTGGAATGATAGAAAGGAAGTAAAAGGAAAGCATTGACAGAAGCTGAAGGATAATTGAACAAGATGGGATAGTTACAAGATATAAACCCTTCACTCAAGAACAGAATATTTACATAGAGTAAGATAGTTTATACAGAAATATGAAAGGAGGTAGCAAAATGATAAAAAATACAACACAAATAAACATAGTACTTGAAATAGAAATATAATATATAAAAAAAAACTTAAAAGTCATATAAATATAAAATTAAATTAAGAAAATATAATGCATGTTCCGTTAAAAATGAATATTTTTGGGGGAAAAGAATAAAAATGTGTGTTCTATATCCTCAACGTCCCCTAAACAAAGATTTTGTAATACTCGTAGAAAATATTTCATATTTGGAGTACTAATAGGAGGAAAACGGATGATAGACACATAACTTTTTAATCCCGTTCATAAAGTAAATACAATGGTATTAATACGTCTAAGTGATATCTACAATCCTGCATGGTTTTCGCTCTTACCCTTAAAAGGTAGACTGAATCGCTAAGGCGATATTTCTTTTCGACAAATTATGCTACATAGCTTCCGGAATCACTTGATAATATCTTGTGAATTAAGTTGTATTACCAGGACAAAACAGTTCTGCAAAATTCACTAAATACATATTCCTGGGTATGTTATTTTAAAATGGCATTCCTTTAAGCATCGTTAAGAAAAATATATTCCTTCCGCGTAGAATTTTTCGTAAATATCCTCGTAAATCAATAACCCCTAATTACGGCCTATTTATGCCTTCACTGACGTCACCTTATTCCGTAACACACATAAAACATCCCATCTCACCGAACCACTGTGAAAGCACAGAGTTCTTTCATAAATTTATATAGCTATCCAATCTCAGAAAATCTTCAGACAAATCTGACCGATAAATATTAAGGTAAATATTTCTATGCATAAGGTTTGTTTTAAAAATGTTTCAATTTCTCAAATTCTCCAGCAATATCGCATGAGCATTCGAATATTATACGAGCTGAATATATAAAATTGAAATTTTTGATAATTCATGTATTCTGCTGATTTTTTCTGATAGGAACGGTTACTTCAATTTAAAGAAATATGAAACAGCTATAAAGAACGATTTTTGATGATAAGCAATCAGAATCCGTCATTCAAAACAATAATTGACTGGTTTAAAAAAGGCATCACACATAGCTTACATAGAAGTCGCTTCGGTAATGCCAGTACACGATAGGGGCCAAATATATAACAAAAATCCTCTCAACTCGGACAAAGGTCGAATGAGCCGTCAGGATCAGAACGAAAAGAAAAGGGGAGAGAGAAAAAATCCGGACAAAAAGCATCAAAAGAGTCACAAGACGAATTTAATTCTTCCCCGAAAACACCCATTCCTCCCGGTCGCACTCAATTCTTCACGGAGGGGATAACATAATAGCATCTCCGCTCCGATGCGAAGGGGGAAGGGAAGAAGTGAAACAGGCAACTGGAAGGGAAACCGCCACAAGAGGACGCGCGTATTGCGCGTGGTGGCGCGACAGAGGGATTTGGCAACGTCACAATGCAGGGGACTAATATTAAGGCACATCTCCCTTTAAGGGGAGAACAATGGAGGATCGTGGGGTTCAAAGGGTCCGAAATCAAGAGAAAGGTTTTTGGGCGCCTAGGCGAGGATTGAGTGGGCAGTGAGGGTAAAAAGATACAGGAACGGGATTAAGGTGGTAGGAATGTATGTTTGGCAGAGGGGCAAAAACGATGACCCCGTTGGTAGCCGCCTGAGGCGGGGTTAGAGTTACCCTGCAAAAAACGCTTCCCCGAACGAATTTTATTTCTGCGTGGATATAAGGAACGCTGGGACATCCTTCGTATATTGACATGTTAATAGCCGTAGCTCATTCAATCAAATTGGATGTTTATCGAGTACTGTACCTTCATATACTTTTTGGTACTGGAACTCCATGGAAACTTCTCGAGAATTGTATTAGGTCCAGTATTTCATATCAGATTTTCTAATGACTCATTCTATCACTACCTTCGGGACATGGTATCAGGAAGGGGGAACGAGGGTAGAATAATTTACTTTAACCATCTGCTAAAGACAAATACAAAAAAATTTTGTACATACAACCCCTGAGGACGGAGGCATCGCCTTTGTAAAGTACTTTGGGTACAAAAGAGTGCGGCATTCCTTTCTTGCTCTATCCTACTACCGGGAAGTAAGAGGAGGAACACCGACAAAGACGGCTTTTGGAGATTTTAAACCTCTAATTCATTAACAGCCGTGTTCCAAGATTTCTTTCCTTTTATTGAAGAGTTATCAGAGCATTGAATTATTTTCCACAAACTATTCAGTAATATCAAGCGTCAAATTGTTAGAAACGTTATCTATGTATGGATATTAATTTATTTTAACTTAGTTTGAGTGAATAAATTTTCTGCACTATTATCATTATTTTTTCTATTTTTCACACCAGAATTATTTTTTAATTTTGGCTAAGGACAAGTTCAAAATATTCTTAAGCAAAAATTACTACTTTCCATGAATTGCGTGGCAAACATTCAGTTCCTAGTGTAATGCTTCGGGCGAAAGGATTAATGTTCTAGTCTTGCGAGATTGAGGCGCCCTTGTCCTATTTGTGATCTGGGTACGGATATTTGCGTTAATTTATCGTCACATAATACTTGAAATTTGATTTATTATTCATAGCACTGACTGACAAATAAGTTGCTTTGAAATTTTCACGATATACTCATATTGAATTTAGGATATGATCCGAAGATTTTCTTTTGCTAATGTATCAAACTAACGTCTAAAAATAGGTATGAGCTTGTATATACTTTCCACATGAAAATATGAATTCCCTCTGAAAAGATAGACGGATAGATATAGATAGATAGATACATTTTTACATATATACATATTCGTATACATATATAAATATACACATACATATTACGCGGGATATAAGTTTAACGTTTCACCCAAACAATTCAACTTTATTATTAAACTAAAAATCTACAAAAACGTTTACATTTAAGAAAGAATGTTACTTTGATAATATAGATTCACTTTCAAAATATAAGCTGAATCATTAGGATGTATAGAGATCCACTATAGACAAAACTCTCCAGACTGATATCGCCTGAGTAACATTATCGAGCCAATTTACGAGCTTTCTTCTGCATTACAATCGCAATTGTTACCTAAAACAATAAGTAGATTTAAATAGAAAAAGATACGAATTAGAGATCTTTTTAGGGGACATAGATGTATCGGACCAGAGTTGAAAAAGTACCACAGAGAGAGAGGGACCGGCTAGATCCCAACTCACGATACCGATAACTGCAAGGCAGAAACGACGACCCGTCCGTCATGTCCAATATCTGGAGAACCCAACCGCGGAAACTCAAATGGGAATAAGGGAAACCTCATCGGTCTGGAATGCCACAATGCCCTAATCTACGCGCAAAAAGATAACGGTCCAGAGATCGCGAATGGCATCTGAGAGATTCATGATTAGATCAGATGAAAGAGCGCTTTTATCAGGGCGGAACTGAGATTGATTGGCCCCTTGGCATTCAATTCTACCTCATGATGTATTTAGATGAATATTCTAAGAGAAATCACAATTTTAGAGAGAATTGAAGAGTGTAAAGTTCCTTTTCGAGCTATTTGGGGATCAAAATTAAAAAAAAATCAAATCATTAAATAAAATAAAGAAATACTGCCTTTGATGGTTTTCTGAGACAGCAAATAAAAGCAGACATAACGAGAAGACAAACGAACATTTACACTTCGTTGTATATAGTGGAAGAATTCGAAAACAGGGCAAACAAAGCCTAATATATAATCGGAATCATTTGGTTTAATAAAAAAACATTAAATACCGATATAAATGAATATCGATAAATGATAAATCCATAACGATTGAGGACAAAGAAGCAATATGATACATGTAAAATGAATACAACACAATATATTGAGATGTGAGAAATAGTGTGATATACTCAACTACAAATTAATATGATATGGTTTTATACCGATTGATATCTAATAATGAATAAGAAAGATAATGCAGAGAGAGAATAGACAATATTTAAATGTTAGATTATGAAATATGGATGAAATTTACCTTAAAAGGTAAAGAAAATTGAATACTGGTGTTACGTATTTTTTAAATCTGGAAAAAAAAGAGAGAGAGAAGCGTTAAGCACGGAATACATTGTGATATGACTTCAATAAAAGCAACTTAAGAGACTCAAAAAGACAGATATGAGAAAAGAGGAATGCTATGGACATAATTTTGGACAGTAATCATTGTTTCAAAGGAGAAGGACCTCTTGCACGTTCAAGTGAGCTCCCGGAGTGAAACTGACATTTGGATGAGAGGTGTTGGAAAATCCTCAGCGAGCAAAAGAATTCGCCAGAGGCCGTCACCGGCAACAGAAAGGGAAAGCATAGAAGGAAAAGGGAAATATATTCGATATAAGGATAATTTCCGAAGCGGAAGATAAAAAATAGAGCAATGAATAGAGATCGGTATAAATGACAATGGTTGCGAGACTTTAGGATTCAAGTGAAATTACCAAGAAGATGCCATATCTTTGTTAATAAGCTGATCAAAGCGTTGCACGTTTGGAGCGTTTGATAAGCAGAACGGAAACAGTCAGTCAACATTTCTGATTAAATTAATGTTAGGTAATTTTTGAGGAAAATTTTAAGATGCCATCTTTTTGGAATTGTAATTTGGAAATTCTACATTCATGCTGGCGATGCAGAACAACTATCGTATACCCCAAAGAATGCTTATTAGAGGTTTGAAATTTCTAAAAGCCGTCTTTGTCGGCGATCCGAGTCTTAGTTCCCGGTAGTCCAGGAAAGTAAGAATTGAATGACGCACTTTATAGTACCCAAAACGTTTTCCGAAGACAACGTCTCCCTCCGCAGGGGTCGTAAAATACAAGTAGGTAAAATACAAATAGGTAATAAAGTATTTCACTATCCTTTTTATTTCTGAAATCGTTACTATGGACACAAAATTTTGATTACTTGCTCTCCGCTGTACATACAGTAAAATATATTTTGTCACGTACGAAACTATTTTCTAGAACACGTTCAGAGCACTGAATGATGGTTCGACCTAATCATTACGATTAAGCTGAGAAATTTGGTAGTTTACATGGACTTATTAATTGGACACGGCGAAACTCAAGCTTATCAGAGTGGAAATAAAAACAAAGAGTTAACCTTTATATTCATCAGTTTCAAAATCTACGCTAATTACGATTCGCATTGAAATTTTCACGCGAAGAAAGAGCTCCCATCAAAGCTGCAATCATGATAATTATCACGCTCTTAATCAGCTAGAAAACAAATTCCTGAATCAAATTTCACACGCCCACCGATAAATTAGCCTATGCTATAAATCAATGCCTACTGGAATTAAAGCCAATTACGTCAATAGCGAAGTGCCTATTAATCAGACGTGCATAATTAAAGGCAAGGTTGATCCCGGCACAAAGAGGTTTGAATTAATACATTTAGTTTCAATTCTCCTTGGTGCGCATTCCATTACGCGACAAAGGTATTCTCGAAATCGTAACAAGCTTAGCTCATTCAAATAATACCCTTTCGTTGTAATTAAAAATTATTCGCCCAATTAAGGCAACTCGATTTTATATTGCAATTAGAACATTCCGGGGAGAGGAAGGAAGGATGGGAAGCTCACATGCCTAACAAAGGGTAACTCCGGATGATTCTCTAGAACTCCTGCGATAATATCTGTGAATTTTTATGAATGTAAATTAAAACTAAGTTAAGTATTTTAAAATTACATGATTTGATAAAAATAGCGTCTAAAACGTTTTATATCGGCAGATAAAAAATTTCTTACTAACACAAAGCTTTTCGAGGCAAATATACTGTACCCAAGCAGTTTGATTCCGAGAAATCATGTACCGCGGTAATTCGTCTGGAGTTAACATTGGCACCCTTATCGAAATTAATTCATGTTCCTGTTACGAAACTTCCGGGGGAGAAATCACTGTGGCGATCAATTATTCTTTACTATGAAGCACTCAATGGATTATAATTTCAATAAAAAGAAGAAAAGGTGTATAGCTTGAATGAAACCTTGCACTCAATTTGTTACAGAATTGATGAATGAATAGATATTTCTGAGCTAAGGTTGATACCCATATCGAAATTAATTTTTCTTGCTGTTGCAAAACCGCAGCGAGAAAAATTAACGCGAATCCATTTTTCTATATTATCATGGACTCAGCGGATTAACACCCAATTATAATTTTATTGAAAAGAAGAAAAGGTGCATGGCTTGAACATAAATTTGCGCACAATTACTAACAAAAATAATGAATCAATATATAATTTCGATTACCTATTTTAAATAACATTCATGAACTTTTAATGATCAATCAGAAAATAATGTTTCCTTTCCGCCATTAGTTGAGGGTAAAGAGAATAATTTGCTTTCCAATTACAATAAATTAAATAATAGTAGCAAACAATGACTTTAAAAAATTCGTTAGAGAACTATTTTCAGTGCTTAACAAAGCCAACAGATGAAAGAGAATGCTTCAGTATTGATTTCTTTAATGGATAAATGATAGAATGAATTACTATATTGCACGTAGTACTAGAAACACTCAATAAAATAGGAATAATTAAAATAAACAAAATCTTAATATATCGAATTACCGTTTGGGAAGTATCTCCGATAACGTAGGATATTTTCTGAGTCTTCCTCTTACAACTTGTGTTTAATAAACAAGTAATTACCACCACTCTGATTTTGACTGCAATTTTTCTATCCTTAATATATATTATTAAGGATCCTTGAAGCTCATAAAAGTTGAAGTTTCGATTAAGGGGTCGTATGGGGAAATTATTCATGTTGAAAGACTCTCATAGAACGCCAAGGTGCTCTAGAATAGGGGACCGATAGAGAAAGAAAATTTACGACCAACCCTTGCCCTTACCCCTTATCCTAACTGGACCCCGACTGGAATGCTAGACCGAATGGCCTTACGGATCTGCCAAACTTACGAAGATGAGCTTCTATACGTCATGTAATTTATCTCCATTGATTAACCACTAATATCCTCATTTGCTGATAACATTGGCACATACAGTACTGTGTGAGTGGTATAAGTCAATACCGTCAAAAGCTAAAGTGGATAACGGTTAGAAACTTGTATTTTTATATAATATATTGAAAAATAACAGACCGGAGTATCTTTTAAATTAGTTACATGCAAGAATCAATACAGAGTGCAGTAAACAATTAAGAAATAACACCCAATATTACTACTGCCCTCCTTACAAATCCGTTTTACCTGAGAAATCATCTTAGTCTCAGCTATAAAATTATGGAATTCTTTGCATCTTCCAATAAAAGCAATCAAAATTGTAAATACATTCAAAACATTGTATCACAGTTATTTAATGGAAAAGGCATGAACTGTATATGTATTTTCAGTATGTATATGTTTGTTTAATAATTTTATAAAAGATCCAAAAACTCGAAGTTTGAAAAAATTGTATTTAATTTTAGTTTTGTTGAATTATTATATTCGCGATTTTTGTAAAACTGTTAAATACAATTTTATTTTAGGTGGCTTGCCACAAAATAATAAATTCTAGTATTATTATTACTGTAGTTCTCTACAGTACATATGCTACAAAATTATAATAAGAATATCGAATGTATAAATCAAAGTCATATGATTTATTTAGCGTTCCCACAATTATACTCTCCAAATGTACAAGGGTAGTCTAAAAAAGTATTTATGACAAGAAAGCTTTTTTGACAAACTAAGGGGTAACAAAAAGTAGCATAGTTAAAAGACTAAACATCAATTTTAAATATATACTGTAAAACTAGTGTTATGTAGAATGGTAGGCTGAAAATTTGGCTGTCTATCTTTTTACCATCAGCAAACCTTATTAGGCCCTACGAAGAATTGTGGGCTGCAGAGAATATCTTCGTAGTTCTGCATCGCATTTAGTGTTAACTAATTTTTCTTTATATTGACAGTTAAAAACATCGTAGATTTTAGGTGTTGAATGAAAGTAACCCTTTTTTCAAGAATAAACTGGCGTTATTTAATCCAATGCACTTCACTTCATTAGCGTCATTATCATGATAATGCGTCGAAACATATCGTGCATTTAAAGTTGTGTTAACACCAGTTTCTTCTTGAAAAGTGGTTACCTTAATTCAACACCCGTCATGGAATACTGCCGAGTGAATCGCCGTTCCGTCAAGATTATAATCGTAGATTTTAATTTTCTGGATGCAATAAATTATGATTCATTTAAGTATTAAGATAGAAAAGGAACCAAATTCTACCGGAAAACATATTTAACTTGATACCGGAAATAAAAATGATGAAAGAGGCGCATGCTGGGCATCTCTGTTTTACATTTTTAACGATAAACGTCATCAATTATTAAGGGCATTGCCCCATCGGCAAACAAGAAGCTATTTACCAAGTCTACCTTCATTGAAATGCTTCCCTCCACTCACGGCGAACCCTTCGAATCCATAACACGTGACGCTTCACGCGACCCTTCACGAATCCGGTCACCGATACTCCACCGGCGACAAGACGGAATTAGCCCTATACGGAGCAGGGGCATTACAGCGCCAAATCCTCGCAAGAACTCCTGGGGAACTTTTAAGCTATGCGAGGGCGAACTTGCAGAGGTCAAGAGGGTTGGGTCAAAATACGGCTTTTTCCCGCTGCGGGGGACGAAATTCCCGGCCGCTATAAGAAACGATAGTGAAGGAGGCCAGCCCATACACTTTGGTGTCAAAAATTTGCGGGAATGAGTCGGATAAAAGCGAGCTGTCGCGCGGAGTGAGTTGGGATATTTTATGTGGAGGTTCAACGCCCTAATGGGGCAGGCACGCAAGGGCACGCGGGGGATTAGAAGGATATTGATACGTGTTTTTCGGGCTTCCGTGGAAACCCGATGAGTGCCACAGAATGATAGGGAACGAGGGTGCGCAAAACAGCGCCGATCTCGGTCGGGGGTCCGACCGTTGGCAGTGATTGGAGGTGAGTTTTATTGGATCCGAGAATGGACAAATGGCAGTTTTACGGGTTGAACCACACCTTGGTAATCTAGAGGCGAGGCTGAATTATTATAAGGCCGCCACTGACGTGATGGAGGGTAAGCGATCGTAATATCGGAGGCAGTTTTCCCCTTAAAAGGGGTTTGAAATTATACCGCCTGACTCGCAGGTGGAGTTGTCAGTTATGGTTATGCCCGCTCAGCCAAGGAGAATTCCGAATTCCCTCATTCCGCTTCCGTAAAACTTTCATTTCGGTTCTGATTCGGTTTTCTGCACTCCTTAATTTGATAAATTAGATCAGAAGTTTCAAGAACGTCAATTATAATAATGTTATTTAAAATTGTTCATTAGTATAATATTTTATGCATCTCCGTATTTTTCGTTTCTGTTATATTCGCCACACCATTCTTCTCGCGAATGTTTCGGCTATTTATCATTATTAATAACTTTTCTCCTTCGTAATTCGATAATATTTGCATTATAAAATATTGCAATTGGTATACATGAGAATTTGTTTTGCGTGGTATTTCTGCACTTTTGAGCACGTGCTCCATTTTTATTGCTAATTATCGTAATTATTAATTTTATTCAGTTCCTTAGTCACGGTTTCAGTGTTCAAATGTTTGGACCATTGTTCCAATTTTGCACGAAATAAAGATTTATGAGAATATGATATGCGAAACAAACATGTTCTTCCAACATTCCCGTTGGATTTCCTGAGATTCATGCAAATTAATTTCCTACATGCAGGTATTTGTAACATTTGTTCAGCTTAAAATTACAGCTATCTGTAATGAATAATGAATCAGAAATGTAGAAAATTACGCTAAAGAATAACTAGAGGTTCAACATCTCCAATAGCTGTTTTTGTCGGCGTTCCTCATCTCATTCCCCGGTATTCCGAGAAAACGAGAAATGACATCGCGCTTTTTGAGAGCACTCCTCAAAAGGTGCGGTGGCATTTCTTGTTTTCTCCGAATACCAGTGTATGAGAAGATGAACGCCGACAAAAACGGCAATTGCAGAATTTGAACCTCTAATTCCTTAACAGCCTTGTCCCAATTTTCCTTTCTTTACAGCTAAACGATGCATCTAAAATGATAAAGAATGTCTTGCATACACAGCTGAATCATTTCTTCAGTTTCTCACCATTTTATATAGATATAAATTGCATAAAAATAACCGTAGTATTTACCCAAATCGATTTCATACCCTTTTGCTGTGGCCTATCTTCACTACTTTGTGTTTCGTTAAGCGACGGAGGAAAGGCACGCAAAGATTGGCCACAAGGCGAAATTGAAAAGTACGTCAATAGAAGTCTGCCGCCTATTCATGTACCAGGTACGACTTTAACCGAAGGGATAAAGTGATATACAATTTCGGAATAAAGGTCAAAGCTTCAGACGTCAGTAACGTAAGATATTGTAAGTATGGACATATGAAGCGAACTATCTCATTTTATTAACTATTCATGCGCAGAGAATTTAGTAAGCGTTCAGGATTCTAATTGAATTGATGACAAAGAGCCATAATAGCGTACTCGGTTAAAGATGAGTTGAATGCTTTATTTCGATAGTTTTTCTGTATAAATACGACACATGGACTTTAAGAAAGGAGGACATTAAAAGATTGAACTCTTTTAATATGTGCGTGAGGCATAGAAAGGTGAAAGTTAATTGTGATACGAGAACAGGAGAAGAAGTGGAGTAGAGACAAGAGAGGGATTAAACTGAGATGATCTCCAAAGTAGAGAAGGTTAAGGGAAACTCCTGCATTTGCCGAGAATGTATTGGAAAAAAAGTAATTTGAGGCAATTTAATGAAAAGAAGGGAATCCTTCTTATGTGGAATTCCATATCAGGATGAAATCAGAAAATATTTTGCAGCAATCCGGCAGGTTGAGTAAAGCGGTTCGGGATTCCGTTTCAATTAGTATATGATCGTCGTCAGATGAATATTTGTAAAAAGAGTTCATGGGCAAAGAGGCCGGGGATTGGAAAATAAAATATAAGTGGGAGTAGAGGGAGGGAAAAGGAAGTCGAACGTTATGAGAAAAAGATAGGAGGAAATAAATTGGTGAAGGTTTGTATGAATATAATTCTTTTTCTTATGCTGTATAATTTCCAAATTCCCTAAATGGTTGAAGTTAGGGATTTACAATTGAGTGCTAAGCAACTGTGATGATAATATATACATTATTTCAAATAGGTCGCGTTGATTTACTAAACCTATGGAATTATTTAGTCTTTTTAATTTTTTTTACTGATTTGATTTTAGATTATCGAGAAAGAGGCAGAAATGGAAAGAAATGGCAAAAAATATTGGATAATATTATGGATGAGATAAGTTTTCAGGTAGTCAATAAAAGAGTGTTAAGGGTGTTATTTCATGCGTCATGAACCTACCGAAAATTAAAAAAAAAGTTTTATTTTATGCATCATAAGTAATGGATTGGATACAGGATGGGACTTTCAATTTTTCTATTCCTCGAAAGAGTTGAAAATAGTGTAATTTCGTAGTTATTGAGAAGGAGGTTGCAGCAATGCATAAGTAAAAAAATTAGGTAATATCATAAATAGTATAAAACACTATTAAAATTCACGAATTTAATGGGAAACACTGAAATGGCTAATTCCATCAGAAACCGCATCATTGAAGAAGAGGATAATGCATAAGAAACGCTCGTTGGACGTGGAGAAATGGCCGAGTTCAGCAATTGCATTCCCGTGCATCGATTTCACACTTTCCGTCACATTAACAGCTTCGAGCTCTGATGACGGCTTCACAGGGTGGAAAATACTTGCAGGATGCGTCCCTCCGATAGGGCGAACAAAAGCATGCATTATCAAGGGCCTTGTCGCGGACTCCAACCGATTTAAATTTTTCATCCGAATTCAGATCAAAGGGAACGGTGCTGTTTAATTCAAGTCGTATGTTCCGCAGATTCCAAGCCTCTCGATTACAGCATAAATAAAACAATGGATAACGTCACCTGCAGAGATTTTCCTCCCATAGATCTGTACGGGGATCGAGGTATGTGCAAGCGAAAAAAAACGAAGAGATATACATATCTCCGTTTCATTCACAGTGGGAACACGGAAGAGGAAGTTTCCTGTAGGAAAGATTGGGAATAAGAGACCAAATTGCTTATCAGCACATGTTAGCGTAATATGCAAGCCTCATTTTTACGTGTTCTTAATTTTTGCTAATTTATCTCTTGCACTAAGAAATAACTGCATAAAAATCCATTAAAAACGCTAGGAAAATGACGTCATTATTATTTTTTTAATAAAAAAGAGAATAATTAAAATAAACTGAATAAATGATCAGGAATAATTATTCACTATAATTTCTTGAATGGATGGTCCACTGAAAAAAATTCTAAATAAAATTTTTCGGAGTCCCGCTACTGAGAGCATCTAAACCATTGTCCCTCTATTTCCGCTTGATACTAAAATGGGCAGACTGAAATTATATGCATCTGCCGACCTTACTCATCACCAGGTCATAAAAACTATGTTTATATAACAATGTACGGTCATATAAATCAAATATTGAATAAACTTCAGAATATAAAACACAATTTATATAATTATCCTCGCGTTTCATATACGATTGGGCACTGAAAATAGCGGACCTGCTATTATATTAGAAAAAAGGCACTCAAGGGAATGCCATACAATTTCTGAGGTTTTCAAATCATCCACATTCTAATATAAGTTGTATATTCAAGTGACCTTTCTTTCTGCTGACCAGTCAGGAATATTCTTCTCACAAGCCTCTTTCCATGTCTCCTAAAGCCTCTTATACAAAGCCCTCAAATATTTGCGTGACTCTTCCAATCTTCTCTAAGCGTATCGTGATGGATCGCAGGGGTTTATGTTGAGTCACGATTATTTCCATTCAGAGTTTGCTCTGTGTGTGCAAAAAACGAATGTGAAGCAAAAATTTCAATCTCCATGAATGTCAATGTACTCAAAGCCCTATGACCTTACATGTGGCATCAGATACTCCAACTAGTCTCCCAGCCAAGTTTGGCGCAAATCCTTATTGATCCACAAAGCTTTAAGTTCGAGATTACAGATTAGCTTAATCTTCAGATTCTCCTTTCCCTACTCGAGTTTCACAAAAATACTCTCCATAACCGTTGAGTGAGATTTGGAGTACTTCTAGGAAAATAAGACCCAATTTCGGCTTGAAGAAGTCGCAATTTTTAGGGAGAAACAGCGTGGAAAATAGTTACTAAATAATTATATATTGCAATTATTGAAGCCAAAAAGTCTCCATACTCCATCACAAATTTCCAATAACATATTTTTAATAAGTGAAGTTGAGCACGATTCTCCTATAGTGAAAATTAACGATGATGCTTCGAGATAATAGTAAAATAATTGGACAAGTTCGCAAATTATAGGGCGAAAAAATATTTACTATATTATAAAATAATTTATAAGCTGGCCAACAACGTCTCAAAAAAGTAAAAATGTTTTTTTCAATTATAAGATATCCGCTTTTTGATGAACTTGAAATACAACGAATTAATTACATAAAAATATGTGTTACATTTCCAAGTTTTTCCCGTAATATAATACTGAGGCGTACTTAAATTTGATTCAACACTAATTTAATGCAGTAGTATGGCGTTTCATGACAACGACTTTACGTAAAACGATAAGGTTGGTTATTTTGAAGGGATGACTAAAAAGACGGCTCTAGACAGTTTATACGAGGCTTGTCCAGAAAGTAAGTGTACTGAATTTTTGAAGGTTACAAAAATATTTATTTGAACAAAAAAATTACCTGGTTACATTAGTACATATGTAAGCTATTATTCGACATAGTCACCATTCCTCTCAATACAGATGGTGAACCGGGGTATTAATTATTTGATGCCTTCCTCGAAGTAGTCTCCCGCCAAACCCGTCGTCTACTTCTCCACTTCCCCCTTCACCTCATCGTTGGTTGAAAATCTTTTTCCACCCATGTGCAGCTTCAGGGAGGTAAAAAGAAGGTGCTTGGTCAGGGGAATACGCGGGATTGTTCAGGACATCCCATTTAAACGAGGCGAGCAGTTCCTTCGCCCGGCCCGGCCTACACTCGATTCAACTTGTGTTGGTCTGTCAGGTGTTTTGGGACCCACCTCGCAGACAGTTTCCGATATCCGAGGGTTTCTGTGATGGTTTTGTGTAGCAGAGATCTGGAGATTTGTGGAAACATTGCAGAAAGTTCATCCACAGTCAATCTGTGATCGTCAAGGAGCGCATTTTCGATTTTTTCCACAATTTCGGCAGTCAAATTGAAGATCCTCCGCTCCCCTGATCATCATGCACAGATGTACGACCGTTTTTAAACTCGCGACACCACTTGAACACACTATTACGATTCATAGCATTATCACCATATGCAGTTTCTGCCTCATTATAAACCTCAAAAGGAATTCTTCCCTTCCAAACAAGGTAACGTAAGACTCCGCGTCTTTTGCACTTGGCGGGAGATTGAGTTGACATTTTTCACGAAACTTATTGTCACGTCGACAGTTCTCAACGTACTGACATTAAACCAGTCCTGTTGTGTAGGGGAAGAATCAGGCTACACGGCAATGTAGCCAACATGTCAAATAAAAAATCCCTGCGGCCGTGAGAGCCTCAGTACACTTACTTTCTGGACATCCCTCGTATTTTTACTTTCTCCCTATACGTAGTATAGAGAAAGTATTGTATTCGCAAAAAAATTCGATCTCCAGATTTCGACGGAAATAGATGTTTTGGGGCCCATAGAGCATGTTTAAGCTATTTTCCCGAACATGTCTGTCTGTGTGTCTGTCTGTCAGTCTGTCTGTCTGTGGTTAAAAAGTTTGTGTGCGCTCTATCTTAAAAAGTAATTATCCGATCATTTTCAAAATTCATATTTAGGATTTCCCTAACAATGCCAAGAGTTGATTAGTTTTTGGAGAATATCGCTTAACCGGAAGTTACGGTTTATCCGGAACAAATTTTTGTTTCTTAAATATCTCTGTAAGAATGCAATATAGGTATATACAATTACATACAAAAGTTATAGATAATAGACTTTACTACAACTTTTGTATGAAAATTTTTTCCGTAACACTGATTGTTTAGGAGTTATTCTTCAATAATGGTTAACCGGAAGTTGTTGTTTACCCAGAAAAGGAAGTTTTTCATACATATCTCTGTCAGAATGCAATATAGGTATATAGATTTACACACAAAAATTGTAGATTATGTATTTTACTACAACTTTTGTATAAAACATTTTTTCGTAACACTGATCGTTTAGGAGTTATTCCCCAATAATGGTTAACTGGAAGTTGTTGTTAATCCAGAAATGGAAGTTTTTCATACATATCTCTGTCAAAATGCAATGTAGGTATATACATTTACACACCAAAATTGTAGATTATGTATTTTACTACAACTTTTGTATAAAACATTTTTTCGTAACACTGATTGTTTAGGAGTTATTCCCCAATAATGGTTAACCGGAAGTTGTTGTTAATCCAGAAATGGAAGTTTTTCATACATATCTCTGTCAAAATGCAATGTAGGTATATAAAATTATTTACAAAATTTATAGATAATGTACTTTGGTACAACTTTTGTATGAAACATTTTTTCGTAACACTGATTGTTTAGGAGTTATTCTTCAATAATGGTTAACCGGAAGTTGTTGTTTACCCAGAAAAGGAAGATTTTCATACATATATCTATCAGAATGCAATTTTGGTAAATACAATTATGTACCAAAGTTGAAGATAATGTTTTTTACTACAAATCTTGTATGAAACATTTTCCTGTAACACTCATTGTCTTAGAGTTATTTATATATTACCGGCATAGGCTTATGTTTTCAATAAATACGGAGAAAGTCATGTGTTGGCCACATCAGATTTTTGGGTATTAAGAAGGCGTGAGAGAACCAAATTTTCAGACATAAATTCCTCCCTCATTATGTTTGATGCAATTCTTAGTAACAATATCTTGTTAAATATTACATAATTCCAATTCAGAAACATTAACGTCGCAATTAGCGACTCGGGTTTCCTTTACAAACGAGAACCCCAGCGATATGATGCTAATTAAGATGAAAATGAGGTCGATGCGGACTTTATTGTTCCCTCCCAGGAAACAATGAGTCGAGAGGGGAAATAATTTAGAAGAAAGACACGGAAGGCAACAAAGGATGGAATGAGAAAATGTGAAAAGGAAAATGAAGAGAGCAAGAAAATATCAACTTGACAGCAACGGAAAGATAATGAAATGGGAAAACGACAAAATAACGCGAGAATCCATTTGAATGAAAGAAGACAAACAACCCTTTAATTTAAACAGGGATAAACAAGATCTGTTTCACTATTAGTGTAGAGGTGCGGCTTATCACTAAGTACCGTATTTGACGGCATATAAGACGCACCTTTTTTCCTAAATTATATCTCGAAAAATTTCCCTGCGTCTTATATGTGAAGGTTCAACCTCCACAGGTTAACTTTCAATACTGAATGCTATTTTTAGCCCAGATGGTCTATACTAACTATTTCAGCTCCATTATATCAGTTATACTCTGATTATCACTTTGGTATTACTTATTATGAACTTCCAACATGTAGTTTGAAAATGAAAATTGGGCGGATTTGGACTATTTTAGCGCGATCTGGTAGCGGTATCGCGGTATTTTCAGGTTTGGATCTCGCAACCCTGCTGATCATAACAAAACAGTGTGTCCTCTTCTTGCTGAGTAAAACTATTTGTTTGAAAAAACACCCTCGGAAATATGACTACAGGAAATAATAGAGTAAACTACACTATTCAACATAAACTATGAGTGTTAAATTACGCTAAAGTGCATGGAAACAGAGCAGCAGCAAGGCATTTTGGTCCACCACCTACCGAAAAAATGATACGTAGGTACTTGGCGACTGCAGGAAGATCAATTGAAGACTGCTAAAAAACATAAACATAATATGTTTTCCCCGAATCTGTCATAATAAATATCGTTTCTGCTTTATTTTGCATTTTGTTCGATTGCTTGCTGTTCAATTATTGAAATATATTACGTCAAAATAGCTTCCGTTTGTTAAATTTTCTTAAAACTAAATATCTTTGGTAATTGCATTTAATATTTGGCTTTTTGAAATTATTTCTTTGATTGTGTTAATACTTGGCTTTTACGAAACGTGGCAACTAAAAGAAACAACATTTTAAGTTATTGTGGTACCGCGCTTTCGCATGGACTATTAAAACTTTTTTTTCCTTGTGAGTGGCCAACTTAATGAGGGTGCGTCTTATATGCCGGTGCGACTTATATGCCGTCAAATACGGTATATATGTAACCTATCTTTCTAATTTTATAAATATATCCGAAGGCACGCATTAATCATCTTGAGATTCTAGTTGACTGGATAAGGAAGATAAGTTCATTCAATTGAATACTTGTAAGATATTTAAGTCTCACTATTTTAAACAAAATAATTCATAAACATTTCCAGGATAACGATAAAAAATTCCATTTAATTTACATTGAAAGCGGCTCAAAGGCGTATATTTTTGCATAAAATTAAAATTTTCAAAAATTGCATTTGCAAAGGGTTTGAAGATTGTAGGAAATTAAGACAATGTGAGCGATAAACATAATAACTGAAATATTCTAACTGACCAAATAACTTTTTACTAGCCTTTTATTATCCTCCAACAGCCAGAAATCCATGAAACATCTTTCAACGGAATGAGGAACAAGTATGATCAATTTTATGTACAATTAAGTATTTCCAACCATGCATCCCGCGAATGTTTAAATGTCAACGAAAAAAATGGCCATCATAAGTAGATGAATATGTAATTTTGATGTAAATGCAGATGGAGGTTAAAACACCAACGTACAGAGGGGAAAAATCGGCCAAACAATGGGATCCCAAATGCAATATTGAAGGGAATCGTGAAAGGGAGGAACTATAAAGATCTATGTCGAGTTACGAGAAGCAGGAGATAGTAAGTGTCAAAGTTTGGAATTATGAGGAAATGAAGCGACTGGCATGGAAAAGGACTGGGGAGCTTCGACGAAGCGGCGAAGGATTGATAACATCTACATTTGTACCCAGCTGCTCTATAGCGTTGCTAGGGGACGCAAACATCGTCCACTCAATATCCTTAGTAACTTACTGCGCGGATCTTCGGTGGGAAAATTAATTACTGAATCTGCTGGCTATTGCATATATTTCCATGATTTTCTACCGGCCTATTTTAGCAGATAGATCGTTAGAATTCTACTACAAGTTCAGAAAATACATTATCTCCGACCTTTTGGACGAATTTTACTCAAGTATAAGTATAGTTGTCGTTTCCATTTCACCCCCTCACTTATTTTGGTGTTTTCCGCAAAGTGGCATTTTGTCTTCCTCAAGCTGAGAAAAATTCCCTCACCTACCCATGTCTTCGTGTTCTTTTTCTTAAACCTAGATATTATAAATTTAACTAATTATTGACAGAGTTTAGGTAAAAAAGAGACCAATTAAAATTTACCTCATCCTAATAAAGAGTTTATCGATACATTAATTTACGTAACGATCTTCTTCTAACGGTTCCCATAGTGATTACATACATAATGCCCTTCGATAGGTTCACGTACTACCACAATATTCCCTATGCATTGTCATTACCTTGTTATTTTAACTTGATCCACCCTTTATGTCATTGAAAATCTTTTGTCTTAGTATTTCCCTCTATCTTTTCCCTTGCATTGTTTCCTCAATTACTATCTTTTGTAGTCCCTTTCCCAACACGTTCGACCCAACAATTTTCTTTTGCCTCTGACTACCCCTGAGCATTTTCCCTTGAATTCTACCCTCAATTACTTCCTTTATCAATCCCTTCCCACTCAATATTTGACCCAACCGTTCCCTCTGTCGAAACTTAATTACTTTCATTAATGGTCCTTCATCTCTAACCATCTCTAGTATCTCAAAGTTTGTTTTTCCGTCAACCCAACTTACTCCAATGGTAATCATAACTATTAATTTGGGATCATGTTGAAATAACTACGCAAAATTCCGCAAAACCTACCAAGACTTTTCGCATAATTATTTCGACATGATCCCGATAACAGAATTCTACCAAAACAAGGCTACATCAGCTGAACTATTACATTAATTTAAGTATTGACAATCGGTGAAAGTTCATATTCACCCGAAGAATCTTTACCAAGAAACATCGAAAAGCGTACACTTTAAGCCCCCAATATACAAAAGCTTTTCTTGTAAAGTTAAACGTGATCTCATTTGTAACAATACTGAAATAACTAACCAAAAATTCTTTGTAGTAAGGTACACCATGACCGTTGTAACGTTGTGAAATTATTTTTCTTAAAATAAAGTCTTTCCTTTCCGAAAAAATCTTTATTTCCATATCCTCAACACTCACATCGCATTTCTTCTCCAATCCTATTCTTTCGTACCAAACGTTCAACAATCATTTATTTATCAACACATGACAACCAACAAACGTGAACAAATCAACATTTCAAAACCTACACAATCTAGCTAGTTTAAAGAAATATACAGCATTAAAAGAAAAAATAATGACACATACAAAATATAATTTAAGAATTAAATGAAACATGGCACGACGTTACACCGTGTGACAAATCTGGTAAGGAAACTAGCGGTCAAGTGATAGCAAATCAGCACCAAAGACTTGAAAAACAAAGTTTTAACACCATGTCGCTAAAACCCAATTCCATTCGACACACGGATTCATGCTAGCTCTCCGCTAACAACCATAGGCACACCCATTTTTCCATATCTCCCAACAGCGTCGGATCCCAGACGACGACCCCCAGCAGAGACCCGTCGAGAAGTCCGCCCGAAACTGCAAAGGGACGCTCCGGGCGAAACAAAAGATCCCCGCGACAAAAATCGATGTCCTCCCGCGCTGTTTTGAATTTATCGCAGGAAGGATGGCTAGATAAATGGCCGAGGAAGTTGAGAGACGCGGAATTGTAGTTTGAGAGACTTCCTATCCGTGGAAGGGGGGATGCTCTTGTATTTATTCTCCCGAAAGGAGCCCGCCATAATTCACGGCTTCGTTCACTGATAAACGAAC
Source organism: Sympetrum striolatum (assembly GCA_947579665.1). Taxonomy (NCBI): domain Eukaryota; kingdom Metazoa; phylum Arthropoda; class Insecta; order Odonata; family Libellulidae; genus Sympetrum; species Sympetrum striolatum. The sequence goes on along the minus strand of OX388351.1, from coordinate 46,889,320 downwards.
CCCTGAATGGTGCTTTAAGGACGACAGGGAAATTTAAGGCTTTTAACCCTCTCCTATTTGGTTAGCAAGGGTAACTCGCAGCCCAGGGGAGAACGACAATGAATTCGTGAAAGAATAGGGCCAGGGATAGGCGTGGGCCTACTACGGTTTGAGGAAAAGTTGAATATTAATTTCACTCTGGGACTCATTTGCTTATGAATGTTGAAATTACCGCAGTGGGATTACGAAGTGAGATTGTAAATATACATGTGCATTGTACCCTTTTGCTAACAACACGAAGTATAAATAAACACAATGAGAATTAAATTGATACAATACAAACGTCTTCATTCAGGAAATAGAGACTAGGATGTCCCACTTCCATTTAACACTTCTTTCATTCGCTTAAAAGCATATGTAAATAGATTTCTTAAGTAATGTGGAAATAGAGAGAAAATGTGGAAAGAAAGAATAGTTTTGCGGACAAAATAAGAAAATTAATTTTAAAAAGAAAAAATATATACACTGCGAGAAAACACCCACAAAGAGAAGGGTGGTGTGTAAAACCTGCGGAATGTGTAGAGAAGTTTGAAAGGAAGAAAGTACATAAAGGTTTATTCATGTTTTATAAGGTACTTATACATAAAAAATAGCGGAACAAAAGTATTATTTGTCATAGCAAGTTGAACAAAAAATTAATGAGGTTTACCAAAGGGAAGAAAGTTAAGTTAACGATCAAAGCAGCAGGGAAATACAAGAATAAGTGGATAAATTCTCTTCCACGGGTTATTCTCGAGATGGAAGATGCAAAGAAGAGGTTAAAAAAGAACTTGGACAAGGGAGCTGAAAGGAGATGACGAATAGAGGTCTCTATAAAGGAATCCAGAAAATATGAATACATTCCTTGGAGTGGGATGTTTCTGGGTCATCAAGATGTGAGTATGGCATAGAATGGAAAAAGTCGTTTGAATTGATAAGAAGGTATTAAAGATGATTTAGGATTACAGAGTATTAACTGAGTTAGCTATATTTTATTATTAAACAATTTGTATACAATTTTGCTCAACCGGGTTTGTAACAAAGCAACATCAGGAGCCGAAATGGCAAAAGGTAGGGACAAAAATTATGCATCCACAGAGGAAATTGGTAAGTCAAATATTGAGAGGAGAGGAACTGTTAAATAAATTAACTGACAAGAGAATACAAGGGAAAATAGAGAGGGAAAGACGTTAAATGAAATAAAGGGGTCGATACAAAAAAAACAATAAAAACGTATAAAATAGGGAATAATTAAATAAATAAACTGTCAAAATGGTAGAACAGTTATGTGCTTCTATCTATGTAAGAACCATATAAATCACCATACAGCGTGTGGCAGGGGGTGCAAGAACCCAGACTCTATCTCCCAAATCGGTCACTTGCGCGTGGAATTCGCAGAAAAATACATTCTTGAATAGATTTGTTCTCGCATCTATTTCTCTGATCTGCCTAGCATTATCAGAACGGCCAATAATATAGATTGGTGAAGTTATATTAGTTTCATCTACTAAGAACGTACTTTCACTGAACTTATTTAGTAAATTCATCAATTGAATTAACCTTCTGCCTTTTAAAGATTCCATCCCGGGTCCTGAATCATCTGAGTAACGCTCACTGATTTATAGTAAAAATTCTTTACCGTATTCTTTACATACCGTCTTTCGTTGCACCTATTCTAATTCCCGTATGAACCAATGCGCACTTCATAATCAATCTTAAATTTACTCAATGTTACCAAAGGTATTTATTGGGTACATTTATGGATTCCAAGGCTTCTCTAGAAATTATCTGAGAGGATAACACCATATTACATCGTGGCCCATCCACCACGTAAAGCTTTCAAGTACATTCTACAAACACTTTAATTTCTCCTGAGATTCCATTAATGCCTCTAATGAACCAAAAGGCAAAATTTGGGGATTTAAAAAAATCTGAGAAAGGCTAAATTTAATATACGGAAGGAACTTATCCATTAGCGAATCCAAGCCGACATCCTTTAAAAGCACCTCATAACACTTTCACGAGTACCAGCAGAAGTGATTCGTGAATCAGTGATTAAGGCATTAACATCAGATCTTCCGGAATTCGATATTATCTCCTTCTACCTCCAAGTTACCATTAGGAGCGGTAGAAGTTTATCACCCTCCTTCCTTGTGAATTTTTCTCGAGCAAAATCTCTACGTAAAGTTATTGACTTCCTTTCTCTTGATAGAACTTTGAGTTTCCTCAATTTTCCCGCTTTCGGAGATAACTTATATTTTAAATATGTACCAACAATAAGTAGGATATATTCTAAATGAATGTTTTATCGCTGTATTCCACAAATAACGACCATAACTAATGCGAAGCACATTATTAACTAGCACAGGGTGTCCGCATGAAGGGTATCAAAAATAAAATACTTATGGAGGAAAGGGTTAAAGGTATATTGCACATAAGGGCGTGAACCCAGGAATTGTGATTCCTTAAGGAGGGTCTCTCCTTTACACATCTTTGTGCTGCCGGTGCCTCGATGAGGCCATGGCACGTGGACTATGCCGCACAGTCAGACGAATCCACACTTGCACATAAAGTTCCCAAAACGCTTGCGAAAATGTTCTGGACGGGTAATCTAGATGGTTAAGGCAGCCTTTCGGATAGAGGAAGATCCCGGGTTCGATTACCGGCCACGTCAGGCTTTTTTCTAGTCCGTTTTTCCCTCAAATTCTTCTTGGGTTTTGGATAGTATTTATTATACAAACGCAGAATGAAACACTTCGTACTTTTCCACAGAAGATTTATTTTGCGACCGGTTTCATAAGCGAGCTTACATCTCGGTCGCAAAATAAATTTTCTGTGGAAAAATACGAAGTGTTTCATTCTGCAAATGGCTTTCCACGAAGTCACGCCTTCTCATATCGATTTTATTATTTTACAAATGTCCGGTACGCACCATTTGAAAGGAAATCCATCCAAGCTTATTTCTATAAAATTCGCCATTGTTGGGGCTCGCTTCCTACGAAGTAAGTAATGGCGACACCTCAGAAGAAGGATGCATGCGTGTTGGGGTTTGCCGAGTTAAAGTCTGTGACGGCTCTTCAGTGTCGTTTTAGAACTCAATATTGGCGTGAACCTCCAACAAGCAAAAGCATTCAGTTTTGGGACAACAAAATCAGAAGTAGGAGATGCCTGAAAGGTGGATTGGCCAAGGCGGCCCAATTGCTTGGCTTCCTATGTCGCCAGTCTTAACCCCATTATATCTTTTCCAGAGGGATTATGTGAAGAAAATTGTGTACCAGATGAAATTATGGGTATTTTAAAAGTCCCCTTCCACACGTCATCGTAGGCTTGTAGGGTCATTATTTAAATTTAAATGCACTATGCCTGCCGACTTAACATTATTTCTTTGGCCGATGAAAAATAATATGAACCTTTCGTTTACCTAAATGGCAACTAGTATAGATGCTAGAAAAATTGAGCTAATTTAAAGTTAAGTAATATAAAATTTTAAAATCAATACTGTAGGCAATGAATACATATTTTCCACAATCTGACAAGGAATAAATAGGAAATCCTAAAAATTACCTTCTAACGAAATTTTAAGGACAATATTTGTACAGTCGTACCGTTTAGAACGTATGAATTTTCAGAAAATTAAGCAAAACATTCATTCTAAAAGTAAGATTAAGATCAAGAATATGTGATTCTTAGCCACGTTGGTATTGAGTTTAAGGAAAGGCCATTAATACTATAAGTCCATTCAAATAGAATGAATTAAACTATGCTGATAAGTCAATGCATGAAAGAAATTATAATACATCTGCATAATTCTACATAGCATAATTTTAACGCTGATTGCGGAAATACCTTATCAAACCAACTCAATTAATTGGTACTGGATAATTTTCGTCAAATTATCTTCAGTTAGATCAACATTTTCATTAAATTTCACGTACGACAGGTCACCGATCCCATCCGACGTTTGTTAACTCCATGGTAACGAGTATGAAACAATTATTTCTTCGTTGGTGTTCCTACTCACCTTAAATTCTTTATTTGCCGGAAAACCTAATAGGTTTTTCAGATTTACAAATTCATTTAAATCTCAATGCCGAAATTCCCGTGGGAAGAGATTTACGCTCTATTGTGCTCCTAACTAATTCTCGGTCAAATAAAACCCGATCGAATTCTTAATTTAGATATAGTTCGAATCTAAACGAGAGTTTTATTGTGACGAAATGAACGAGCGGTGAAATTAAATTACAACTCGCAGACAATGGAACTTTTTGATATTCACGCGGTTGCAATTGGGGTTTTCTAAATGTTTGAAAATCCCATTCCCGTCGTCAAGAGCGACGATGAGCCTAGGGAAAAAACAATTAACGCTGTGCACTGACCAACGTAATTAAGCGAAGTTTACTATAATGAATAATCAATGCAGGGTTTTCGGTAAATTTAACAGAAAAAATTCAAACGCGAACAGTGGGCAAAACATTCATATATTCGAAACTGTAATTAAATGAGAAACCTGCAATTCGAGGAGATAATAGTTGAAGGTTTGGGAGCTTGGGCGATAAAATTTGCACTTTCGCAGAATTTAAATTAAACTGAAATAAATTCGACCTAACCGTGAGGTTTACGAGCTGACTAATCAAAGGGTAGGTAATGGAATACTATCACTAATTAAAGGGTGTTCATACAGGTTTTCTATCGCAACTCCCGAAAATAAAAATGTTCACAACCATTGAAATGGAAAAACCGAAATTTCCCTTTGAAAATGGTGTAGGGAAGAGTTGTCTATATTGTACCGGCACCTAATTTGTAACACCTCCGTAAAATGGAGAAGTGTCGTTTCTAGTGAGATTTACCGTGAGTAACTGTAACCCTTACTAGACGCCGAAAATGCAGTTGTCGTCTTTGTACGTTTGAAAACGGTCTGTTTGTGAGAGAGTTACTTTTTTGCAGTTTGAAAGCATTTTCTTTTCTGCACATGGCTAATGAAATAACGGTAAATATGTAATTGGAAACAAACGTATTACTTATCAGATGTATCTACATAAATTTGCTTAAGTTTTCACATAGATATGATTCTGTAACTCAGACGGTTATTTTGGAAGGAAGCGACGAAGAAAAAAATGGCAGAGTTGCCTATATTGTACCGTTAACAGTTTACTTTACTGTACTGGTTCAATTAGAAAACCATAGTAATAATAACCTAAATAATAATTTAGCTTTTTAAAATATACAACTATATTCGTAGTTGATGTGATGCATTTTTAATTGGCTACTTACCGTAAACAATTAATTAAATAGTTAATTTGCATTATAGTATGGGTCTCAAAGAAAAATATGGAAAGAGTAGCAAAGTTGAGCCGAATTTAGCTGTGGCAGCATATTTAAATGGAGATTATGTTTTAAATTTCCGTATTTATAACCTCCCAAAGACAAAAGGCGCGCCGAGCATAAGAACTTAAGTGTAATTCGGTAAATGAAAATTTTTGGTCAGAGTGAAGTATTTTCGGAAGAAATTAAAGCGGAATTAGAGCAATACATCCTAAAATATGAAGAGATAATGTTCGGTTTAATCTTAACCGATGTTATAAATATTGTCTTCAACGTTGCAGAAAAGAACGGAATAGCTCATAACTTTAACGTCTAAAAAGTCATTACACTCAAAAGATGGTTCTATGCTTTGATGAAGAGGCATCCTAAATTGTCATGCAGACAGCTTCATTTATGGCTGAGGTGAAAGAATTCAATGATCAAAAAACCTACAGGTACAGCAGCATATATAAATTACATTGATTTGAACTATAATTGATTAATTTAGCTTCAGTTGATAGGAGTAAAGGCGTGGTGCAATTAAAGAAACCACTGATAATTCCTAATTTGTACCACTTGCAGATATTTATAAATTCAGAAATATTTTGCTTTTCATAGTGTGATTTTGGACACTTAATAATCAGATTCTATGTAATGCTACACATTGAACAAAATAAAATAGTTCCAATCACCGCATAACTAACGATTTGAGATATATAAAATAAAATGTAAAAAGTGGTACAATATAGGGAACTCTTACCTATGTATCCTTTGATGCATTACTTCCAAAGGATTACTGATAAACCATATTTTTTCAGTAATATAAACTTAAACTACTGTAATTTAAAATGTATACATTTTAAGCGCATTAAAATTCCATTTAAATTAGAATTGTTTTTTTGTTCACCACATACGAATATCGTTCAAATTGTCCCCTTTATTTAGTTTATTACGCCTGTTTTACTCGTCGCAAAAAACTTCGAATTCTAACAAAAATATTAATTTTATAATGCATGATTGAATGGCATTTGAGGATAGTTCCAAGTATTAAATATATTTTTGGAAATCAGGTGACAAATTGAATAAAGGTTTAAACGATTATACCGAAAAGGATTGCATTATTTTTCGAATGTATGATGTCCAAATCATATCTGATATTATGGAGATAGGATACATCCGAATGGATTAAAATCATCAACCACCCATTACACGAACTTTAATTAGTTCAGGTTAATTATCAATTTAAGGATAATTATAAGTATCTACATGCACATGATTGCATATTTGCGTATGATTTCAATGGGAATAATTGAGCAGCGAAGCTTTTTATACCTCAACAATAAATAATTTACTCATTTTTAGAGTTTAAATCATTCTAAATTTTTAAATGAATATAGGGAGCCTGGCTTTAATCACCCAAATCGGCGTTTTACTATATTTTTAAATGCAATAAATGTAACTTATGTTTGCATTCCTACTAAGTTTGGATACGTAATCATATTTTTACAACTTAAATGTTGAAATATTGTATTGATACTTCTTATTTTCATATTTAATTGCGAATCCAGAAGATCGAAAAATAGTCAAAAGTGAATTACCGACGCAATAATACTTTGTATTCAAACGTTCAATATTCTTCAGGCAATTAACCTAAATCTTAAGTTTCAGAACGTTGTGCCGAATACCGAGTCTCATTCCCCAACCTTGTGCCTCTCACTATTTCATAAGTTGCCCTCCATAAGAGCCAATCACTAGCCTAAAATTGGTGATCGTAAAAAACTATCTTTTACTGTTCTTTCCACGAACCACCCGGAGAATAAGTTTTCCATACTTTAATATTACCAATTAAATTTAACTTTTTTCATCGTGGCTAGGTATATTGGAATGTCAAATTTTTCATTAATACTTCTAATTTTCAAATCAAAATGTATATTCAAAGGACCTAGAAGCACTTGTAAGTGAATAGTCGATGAGATTATGCCTTATTTGTTGTCTTACTTGTTCTAATATTAAGGTTTTCATTATTCTTCGAGCAATCTACCTAGCCCCTGATTTGGATTTAAATTCTCATTCTTCAGCTTTGCGCTACTCGCCATGTTACGTGAGTTGCTTTCTATAACAGCCAATCACAAGCCCTTAAATTGGTGACCGTAAAACAAAATATTTTCTATTGTTCTATTGGATGAACCATCAGAGCATTGAGATAGAAAAGAACTTGCAGAGGAGGAGGGTATCTACGAAATAAGACCACCGAGAGAAGCGGGTCGAAAAAAAGGGACCGTTATGCCTGAATTAACTCAGCTTATTCTGCACCAGGAGAAGCAAACGGGGGGACAGAAACAAGATGGTTTCTTCCAGGCGAGGGAATCTGAAAGGATCCGGATTTATAGAAAGTTCCACTCCTTCGAATCTCTTGGAGGAATAAAAGAACATTTCTGAAAGTGGAAGAAAAAATCCCAAGGGTGAACGTATCTTCGCAGATCTGAACAGAGCGGTGGGCAATGCAGCATCCGGGAGAAGAAGTTTCGCAGAAAATAAAAACACGTATCTCTGGACCGAGCAAGAAAGCTCTTCCATCCACTACTCGGTTTATCTGGCCATTGTGGGATGCCGACACTGTAAAAAATGGGAGAGCTTGGGAAGGTACGTGAACCACTTGATATGAATGCATGGAGAAATAAAGCGAGCTGGGCTTCTATATTTTCACGATGCAGCGAGACAGCTGGGATGGAGAAATTATTGACGTAGAAAATTTAGAATTTACAATAAGGGAAGGAAGAATGGAACACATAGAAAAAATGTTACAAAGAAATTATGAAAGTATTTACCAGAATAAATTATCGGTAAATTGAAAATCCCTACGGAGTTATTGATTACTTTAAACAAGCGAGACAATAATGGATGATATCAATTATAAGTAACAATATCTGAGGTTATACCTTAATATTTTAAATATTTCCAAATTTAAATTTATTTAACCTGAAATGGTCCACCACAAAGATAAAAACAGAAGGACAAAGAGGAAAATGGATCTATCATAAAGCAATAATTTAGTTTTCTCATCCTTGTTAGAGAAAATGTATGGATATGTAGATTAGGTAGACCTATGCTTATAAATATAGATATATAGTTTATAATATTTAGAATAAATTATTCAGTAGGTATTGTAAGATGATTGTTTAGAGATCAAAGCTAATGCGAGATACGATAGGAAGAAAAAATTACATGGTTATTTCACCATGTGATGAAATTAAATATTCGTCTAATTTTCTCTCAAAATATTAAATAACTTTCTGTTATGCTGTGATATAATAACATACGATTTCTTTTTCTTTCTCAATTTCTTGTTTTCGTTGAACGCATATAAGGAAGTTGCAAATACGTGCACCAAGTTCCGAAGTTCCCTAACTATATTTTCATTATTTTACGCTTCATTGGCGGGGTTCTTTCCAAGTGGAACTATCTTCCGCCTAACTTCACGTATATTTTATTTAAGCTCTCAATATGTGATCATGATAAATAAAGCAAAGCCAAAGTTTGTCGGAAAAAAGTGTCGTCAAATGGAGTTGGATAAAGACAACGAAGGTAAAGGGAGAAAAAAACACGGTTGCAAGAAAACACAAACATTCGAAAGGGGAGCAAATACACTCGAGATACTAGAGATAAAAAAATGTCTCAACTTCAAAATATTTCCTGACTCAAAAGATACATACATACACGAACATGAACACACAGTTGCTCCATAGTTTTAGTTAGATATTCCAGAAACTGCATAAGTAAGGCTGTTAAATATTCGTTGTGGCAAAATCGAATCATGTTTTTTAACGGTTTAAATTAAATTAAGAAGGAGATTCCTAAAAAAACCAGCATGCACCTCTCCAATATTATCTCGGTTGCCAGGAATGTTTTCACGAAAGACAAAAGTCATATCTTCGAAGTTTTAATATGTTGAAAGGGTTAAAGTACTTGGCATAGGTAAGGTAGGCGTGCACCCAGAAAAAATCCCAAGGAAAAAAGGACTTGAAAAAAGTCTGACGGGGCCGGGAAACCAACCCGGGATCTTCCTCTACCCAGGAGAGGCTGCCTTAACCATCTAGGCTACTCGGCCAGAACATTTTCAAGCCGTTTTGAGAACTTCCCCGGCCCCGTCCGTCCGTTTTCCCTTGGGATTTTTAGTAAGTTGATCCGTAAATAAAGCAAAAACGTATGCTTCCAAGAAGGATTCAAACTAGGGAAAGATTAAGTTGAAAAAAAACAAGCAAAACAAAACTCTTTAATAAAATAGAATAACCGAAGTAGGTTACGCAAAAGTAGTGAGGTAGAGTTGTGATAAGATCGGAAAAAAATTAACGGAGCATCAGAACACCGGTAGAGTTTTTCTCTTAATAGACAAACTTGGAAGGGATATAGAGCTCCAGAGAATACACAAAGATAGAAGAGTTGAATGTGACATTTCCCAATTCAGAATTAATTTTTTTCCTCATCAGCCTTTACCTCAATTTTTCACAAAATGGACGTGAAAAATGTCCCTTGATTTATTCACGTAGCATGTAACGATGCTGCGGTATACGTGACGAAAGACGATCCCGTAATTTGCTCGAATATTATGCAGCATCACACGCCACACCTGAGCATGAAGGCGATGATATGGAATTAGGCCGTATGAGCATGAACGAAGCTTATATCCCGCCGTATCGCAGTTGCACAAGGCTGAATTGAGGCGGCAAAGAGCAATTGCAATCTACACGAAAAAATCAAAGACTAGCCCGTCTCGTAAACTTTAGGTAGTGCTATAAATGCAAAATAGGAAGCGACGAGAAAGGTTTCATCCACCGCATGAAAGAAAAGTGTTCAGTGCTAGACGATGGAGAATTTATGCATGTATGGCAATACAATACGGAGGCTACCGCGGGACGGATATGGTGCAAGTAACCGAATGAAAACGAATATTAAACCAGTTCAGGACAGTAACTCAGCCGGAGTGCGAATGGCCAAAAAGGATTCCCATTTTGATAAAGGAAAAATGCCGGATAGCTCTGAATATTTCAAAGGTGAGGCTTTGTAATCATAACCCTTTTGTAGTACATGATGAAATGAATTTCTCTTTCATTCACTTTTATTTCGGTCTGATTTTTCAATGTGATAATATGAAAACTACTGAGGCCACACTGATTATAAAAGCTATATTTATATTAGTTACTCCATATGAATCCCACAGTGTTAAGTATGTAATTAATGGAGTTACTTTGCTACATGTACACCTATTTATTCACTCACACTAATAAAATACGCTTTATCATTATCGTTATTATTAAGTTTGGTCAATCTTTTACGAGGTATTAAACTCAAATGATACTTATCTTCATTATTAGATTTTTCCATTAGTTGTGGTAAAACAGGTTTGTAAAAGTCGGTCGAAAAGAAAAACATGAAGTTTCAACTGAAACAATATTAATAAAAATGCCTTAGGAAAAAGTAAAGAGAATAATGTTACTGTTAGTGGGATACGAACTCGAGACATCAACTTCCATGGTAGATGCTGCGGCCATCTACAATGCTTAAGTGTGCTGTTGTAAATACCTGTATCCATTTAAGGAAAGGATTCGTCAAAAAGCAACTGAATATAATTGACAATTAGCTGTGGGAATTTATAACGTGTAAAATAATCAGGAATGACATTAAACAATGTGACACGAATTTCAAAAATTGAAAGTAAGAATATAAACTGAGCTGATAGTTCAATAAATTATAAACTCACATTTTTATTAAGTGTGAAGAATAACATCTCTTTCCTAAGAAAACTTCCGAAAATTGCCAACAAAATTTACAATAAAGCTAAATACTGGCAAACGATTCCAAGAAAAAGCTTAAAAAAAAATTACACTCAAATATAGGTATGCTCTCTTTAATGACGGAGAAACGTAGCCGCAACCTATACCATTAACCTCTTGAAATATATCTTTCTCAACAAAATAGTCAATGGACCAGTAGATTGAGTAAATTTTACATAGAGCTAATTTATTGGTATATTTAAATTCAAAATAGTACAATTTTTCATTGAAAATTCGCGTGTTTTATCATCATGCAGAAATTCTTGCTTTCTTGCCAGCTAAATAACTTCCTACCTAATATCGTAGTCCATTCTACACTTAATTAGGATTAAACAAGCAATAGAACAAAGCACGATAGCTGGAATGGGGACTATGATTGCCTCTAGATGAGCAATTTCTTGCATACGAATCCCTTTAGGAGAGTAATCACACTAAATCTCGTCGTAAAGTTCAATTATAACTTCACTAGTGGGATAGTACCATCTCATAAGTTTCCATTAACTCTTCTTTCTCGTTTCCTCGGTAGAAACCACTACGATCCAACATATTAACTTCGTTCTTTCAATTACTGTTATAAGAGATTCCATAAACTATACTGCATGTAAAGCTCTTTTGATTCTTTCAGTAAGTTTTTCCACCTAAGCTATGGAGAGGGCAAAGTTCACTAGATGGGGTGAGGAATGACGTAATATTTCGTTTCGTTGTTCGGGTACAAGTAGTGGAAACGGCTAACTTAAGCGAGGTAGAATCACCCTATGAACAATACATGTTATAACATTCGACAATGAGTTACCAGGATCGTTTACATTATTCAGTATCAGGTATAGCCGTCATTTTATTACAACCATGATATAAACGAGGATAATATACAGTAAATTATGTTTACTCCGCACAACAATTTAAAAAATCTGATGTGGCCAACACATGACTTTCTCCGTATTTATTGAAAACATAAGCCTATGCCGGTAATATATAAATAACTCTAAGACAATGAGTGTTACAGGAAAATGTTTCATACAAGCTTTGTAGTAAAAAACATTATCTTCAACTTTGGTACATAATTGTATATACCAAAATTGCATTCTGATAGATATATGTATGAAAATCTTCCTTTTCTGGGTAAACAACAACTTCCGGTTAACCATTATTGAAGAATAACTCCTAAACAATCAGTGTTACGAAAAAATGTTTCATACAAAAGTTGTACCAAAGTACATTATCTATAACTTTTTTAAATAATTTTATATACCTACATTGCATTTTGACAGAGATATGTATGAAAAACTTCCATTTCTGGATTAACAACAACTTCCGGTTAACCATTATTGGGGAATAACTCCTAAACAATCAGTGTTACGAAAAAATGTTTTATACAAAAGTTGTAGTAAAATACATAATCTACAATTTTGGTGTGTAAATGTATATACCTATATTGCATTCTGACAGAGATATATATGAAAAACTTCCTTTTCTGGATTAACAACAACTTCCGGTTAACCATTATTGAAGAATAACTCCTAAACAATCAGTGTTACGAAAAAATGTTTCATACAAAAGTTGTAGTAAAAACCATTATCTACAACTTTTGTATGTAATTGTATATACCTACATTGCATTTTGACAGAGATATGTATGAAAAACTTCCATTTCTGGATTAACAACAACTTCCAGTTAACCATTATTGGGGAATAACTCCTAAACGATCAGTGTTACGAAAAAATGTTTTATACAAAAGTTGTAGTAAAATACATAATCTACAATTTTTGTGTGTAAATCTATATACCTATATTGCATTCTGACAGAGATATGTATGAAAAACTTCCTTTTCTGGGTAAACAACAACTTCCGGTTAACCATTATTGAAGAATAACTCCTAAACAATCAGTGTTACGAAAAAAAATTTAATACAAAAGTTGTAGTAAAGTACATTATCTATAACTTTTGTATGTAATTGTATATACCTATATTGCATTCTTACAGAGATATTTAAGAAACAAAAATTTGTTCCGGATAAACCGTAACTTCCGGTTAAGCGATATTCTCCAAAAACTAATCAACTCTTGGCATTGTTAGGGAAATCCTAAATATGAATTTTGAAAATGATCGGATAATTACTTTTTAAGATAGAGCGCACACAAACTTTTTAACCACAGACAGACAGACAGACAGACAGACAGACACACAGACAGACATGTTCGGGAAAATAGCTTAAACATGCTCTATGGGCCCCAAAACATCTATTTCCGTCGAAATCTGGAGATCGAATTTTTTTGCGAATACAATACTTTCTCTATACTACGTATAGGGAGAAAGTAAAAATACATTGTTGTGAACGGTGCATATAATTTACGTCTAACATAGGTTTTGATTAAAATTAATTAAAATTAATTAAAATTAATTAATATTGAATAAAAATTTACAAATTCTTAAAACTGCCGACATCAGTGAAATAAAGGTTATTATGCTGGTTTATGATAACTACGGTCCCGAGTTTGAGGACCACTTAACTGGATTTATTTTGTTAAGTCACCAAGTACGCCGTTTCTAAGTGGCATTAACCTTGGTTTTATTTCTGTTTAGAACAGATGTGTCTGTCATACGCCTTCAGTTCAATTGAAATAAAGAATAAAATATAAGATTCTAGTTTCCGTAAATATATTACAATGATCAAATAAAAATAAAAATTTGTAGGAATTAGCTTTTCGTGAAATTTATGAACGCGCAAGTCTTTGGGAATAATTATATACTTATATAATATATATACTCCATTCCACTAACTTAAAGCAAATTAAGTTCAATTTAAGAAACTTCATTTCAATGGAATCTGTCACTGCGAAAAGTGTTTTAGAATGATTTCTAATTTATGTGAAATGTTTTACTGAATCCTAACATCCAACCACTGTTTCTCACCATCTAGAGGTCGTTTATGCGACCAGGATATATGGGAACTCTCTGTGTAGTCATTAACACAAAAATCATAGTGAACTTAAAACTTCAAGTATATATCGCGAGAAAAAATGAAACGAGACACCTGATAAACAAGCAGGGACAGCACATGAAAAGCTAGGCTGCCTAGAAAACAAAGGAGAACGTGAAAATTTAATAAGAATTATGTCCTATAGGATGCGAGCTGAAAAGAAAAATAGGAGGAGGGAATGACTAACTAGCTGCTTATCCTGGCTGTAAAGGACGTGCAGAGAATACATAACGTGACTCGCTATACAAAAAGCAGATGGATCTGTGAAAAATGAGGCATTGATATTCTTATCTTGAGACTGTCTACCTAAGAACTCATTCCGGGTAGTAATAAGAAAAAACGTGTCTAATTTATTTTGTACAAGTTAGAAAATAGACTAAAGATTAATGAAGCAGATTCTGATTAAATCACTTTAATGTTTACCACTTAATGGTACAATATATGCATTTTAGCGATGTTAAGAATGATGAAAAAGAAATCCAGGCATGAGACCGTTCATACAAATACCTTAACATCTAATGAGACCGTATAGAAAGTTTATAAGGTAAACGGTCAGTTAATTCTTTCAATGGAAGGATGAAGGACAAAATGAATACTCGAAAAGCTCTCGGTATTGGACCAGGTTTACACAATTTTTCAAATATTATTTTTCCATTTTAAGTTGTTGCACTCATTTACCCATTTTTTATACTCATTTATCAGTTGAACATTTATTTTTTTTTATTTTTGTGTCTAAAATTATCCTATATTTCATTTAATTTTCTGTGTTCACGGTGATGTCACTTGTATAAACCTGACCAGGTTCCGGGAAAAGTTTACACGGGGTAACGTTTTAACCCCCCTACACATAAGATAGTCAGTTGTTATAATTTAACAGTAAATTCGACGAAAAATTTTTATAGACTCAAAAACCATAATTATTGAATATGGATTCTTCCAAAAAAATATGTTTTAAGGAAAAGCGGAAAATCTGTGAAATGTGAACTAACTATTGACGTAAGTAGATATTAAACCAAATAAAAATACTCGTAGTATCAAGATTGCATAGAACGCATATTTCTTGATTATCATCGAAATTGCTCCTGGCGTATATTTCCTTTGTTTAAAGGTTAAACGATTCGGCAGGACAGTCTGCCCAAAATATTCGGATATTCTCGGAAAAGTACACACCAAAGGAAAACAAGCATGACGATAAATGAAATAATCAAAATTTGGCAGAAATATACAGAGCCATTTTCACTCTTTGTACGTCTTAATATTCAAATATGTAAAGTGATACACAGAAAAACAAAAGATAAGGGGAAATTTGAAGAAACAGAAAAAAATTAAAACTGGACGGAAAACATTCATTGAAAGCTTTTATATCAAAATAAAGATGAACTCTATTTATAATGAAAAGCACTCAATGAATAGAGGGAGGGAACGTTTTAAATGTCTGGAAAGTGGCAAACAGATTAGAATTTAAGAGGAAGTTAAAAGTGGGCAAAAGTAAATCGCCTCAGTTAAAGCTTTTCGAGATAAATTGTTCCTGGAACCACATATAGATGAACTGAATATTTTTCATTTGCCCTTTGATAAAGGATATAGAAAATTTATCTCTCATTTTATTTTGTCGCATTATTGTTCCTGGCTGTGCTGATATGAAAGCTGCCGAGGAATGATTGACGCTGAATAATGCCACTAATTAAGTTCCTCCGAGGTTTAAAATCTACAATATCCATCTTTGTCGGCGTTTCTCGTCTCATTTACTAGTACTCGGAGAAAACAAGAAAGGAATGCCGCACTTAAATAACTCTCAATGCGCATTTAGTAAGCAATTCTTTCTTATTATGGGTATCTATTCAATTCTGAACGCCAACAAAGACAGCGATCGTTGATTTTAAACCTCTTATTCTTTGCAACCATGTTCAAAATTTTCTTTCTTTGCAATTAAGCTCCTCTCTTATGAAATGCTTTTACTAATCAAGTAGATTTTACACAAAATAGAAAGCAGTCAGTAAAAGTATCAAACTTAAAATAAGCAAATAGGATAAAGGTTGGTGATTTCGTGATATTGATGAGTTCCTGATAAATTTTAAAAATTCCTTTTGCGAAATTGAATTAGTGGTATTTTCTCCGTAGAGATGTGAATGAAACCACTTTTAATTGCGTCAGGGATGTTTCAAAAAGTATTACGAAAATACCAAAGTCACGAAATCTCAATGTATATCCTAAATGAATGAGGAAATAAAGCTATCGTACATAACATAAATTCCATTATTATCCGCAATATACTCTTTAAAATACTAAGTAGAATCTCATCCAGGGTGAGTGTGTTTCGTGAACTCCGTAAGCGAAGATTAAGTGCACCGCTGAAGGGTAATCCACTCCACTTACGACTATAATAAATGCTTCGCATGTCTAATTTCGGGGACAATTTAGTCCAAAGTATTTCCTATGCGTAATAACAGTCACTTTGGAACAACTTGCGCTATAACTTACAACTCCGTAGGCGAGGCGGAAGGCAATCAACTCCCCCAGGATGATTTACCTGCGTTTCCTCCCGAGAGATAGCTCTGCTTTCGCCGTCTCTCATAAGAGCTTGCTTCTTGATTCAACGGATCACGAGTTAGGTCCTAGGAAATGCTCTCAAACCTTCGAGGGATTTCACTGCGGTGCGTTAATATTTGATTCCGCTTACGTCAACGTCTATTCCAGCGGGATCTTAGACAAACTTATTTAATGTTAGAGTTTGCGAAAATTTTCATCATGGTTATTAATTTATAGACTGAAAATTATTTTAATAGCGTTCAAACTCTTTCTTATACTGTTAGACTGTTTTTAGTTTGGTTAAAGTGGTAGAATCTTTCTGTATATTTTTTCATGACGAATATATGTTAATTAGATTATCATTCTGTGTGTCTACAAACAAAATACGAGAAAATTATATAAATTAAACGTTATAGGCAATCAAACTCAATAAGTCGCGTATACAATGATGTATTTTTTATTTTAGTTTTAATTATTGTGGGCATGTTATCTCAAGCTTTAGTCATTGCTAATCTACACATTTTGGCCAGGACTGTACATTAGAGTTTCGATCAATGTCACACATAAGTTGAAAGAGGAAAATAAAAAATACATATGAAATAATATTACTACAGTGGATAAAGGTAAACAATGTATGGAGGAAAAAAACAACAGTAGAAACCAACAGCGATTTAATAACCAAATAGGTTTTAACGGGTTGTGAAGCTCAAGTGATAAGGGACGAATAAAGAAAGAGAGATAATGGCACGGCCAAACTTGAGAAAGCAAGAGATGGGAAGAGTCCTAGATGACCGGAGGATAGATGGAACAGGGGCATACTCATGTACAGTCCTGGCCATAATTAACGCAGCACCAGCCGTTAGGATCGCTAGGGAGGTGCTGCGTTAATTTTGGCCAGGAGTGTACCTAGGGGTTTTCTGGCAACGAGAATTTCTGTTCGGAGAAAATTGTACGAGGATAGTGGGCGCTTTTGCCTAGAATATTCTTTGAAAGGAGTTGTAAACTTTGTTTCTTTCATTCATCACCAAATGTTTTAAATATAAAAGTTAAATGAACATAATATTTGAAAATGAAAAAAATATAAAAATGATCTAACCATCCAATAAGAATGTGTTTCATTAATTCTGCTTTAAAAACATACACGAATATTCAATCCATATGACATTATCGCGAGTAAACAACGATGATGATAAAGTGAAAACGAATAGAACCAATGTCATTTAGGAATTCTTTTTCGAGTGAAGATGAATTCATCGAAGCCTAAATCAATATTTACGTAAATAAGCGATAAACAAACCGACCAATAAATATGTTCATCCGAACGCAACCAAAATTGCATCCCACACCACGGTATTTCGTTTATCGTCGCATTAACCTAACAAAATTGAAGTTATGTGTAAAGAGAGAACTCGCGCGGGATTAGCCCGAAATGCATTATGCAGCATATTTGTATCGCCATTTACCTCTTATCAATTATTTATCACCCCCTGACTGCCAAAATGACCTTCACTTTCGCGGACGGAAACCTGATTAGCACGCCAATGAATCGCAATCTTTTTATTCGCGAGCAAATTTTGGTTTTCGCGTATCAAGCGTATAAATAAACCATTAAACCTCCAGGTTATGCATTCAAACACTTATTCACTTTTTTCTTAAATTTTACTTAACTGTTTTACAGCGGAGAAACGTGGAATTACACTTAACACAATTCTGTAAGATATATTTTAAAATACTGGCTAAGAGACAGACCGGTCATCAGAAAGACCTGATGGTTTCTGATACAAGTCAAAGTAAGGCATTCCGCAATCGATTCCTTGTTTTATGTTTATTTTATAATGAGAAAGTGGTAATCATTCCGAGTTTCATAATGTTACCATCATCATAGAATAATTTATATAATATAATAGATAAGATCCATAATTTATATATTATCTATATGCTTATTTTTACCGTCTTTGATTATTGTTATCTATTATATAATGATCTTATAAGTGAAATAGAACTTAAACTTCTGTGGCTTTTAAATTCTTGCGTTAGGTTTGTTTTTAACCTTCGTAAATAAGATCATGTTTCTAAATTTCATATCCAACTGTCGTTGCTTTCTCCATTTAGAAGAAGGAAGTACATGCTCGGATCTTTTCTTTTCTCGCTGTTTAAAAACTCGGAGCCGAGCTATATTTCTGCCATTTTCACACGTAAAAGAGAGTTTTCTACCAATACTAGATTAACACGAAGTGAATCCGAGCAAATAACATATACTACTCTTCCATCAAACATTTTCCTCAATTCATTTCATATTGAAGGCTTTAAGTTCTGGAACTATTTCCCTGACTATATAAAATATTCCAGCTCGGTGAGAATTTTTAAGTTAAATTTATTCCACTATCTCTTAGCTGCTGATATTTAACGAGTATTTTGTGTTAGACGAATTGCATCTCGTATTTTCTCTTTCTTGTAGTCTATGTTTAAGCAGTAAAATTTCTGTTTCCCTATGTTGTATTTTGCCTTATTTTGAATTTTTATATTTCCAAATATTTTTGGGATTCTCAGTGCAGTTTTTTGTTTCTTTGATTTTCCATATATTTTTGTACATCTGTCGTGATTTTTTGGATTTTTTTTATACTCTCAGCATTTTCGTATTTTGTGTTGCTCTATGGGGATCTACCTGGGGCATAATACATTGTTATCAATATTATCATTATAAGCTCAGCTCGAATGAATTATGTAACAGTAATTGATGAAAGTATTGAACATTACGATGATAAGACATTTTTTATCATGAATATAAATAAGTAGGGGTTGTTTGAGGATCTCACGCTATAGTATGTGTGTTGGTACTAAATTTACATGTACAATAATATTAGTGAAAGTTATTACCTCCGGAATCATATCCCAAGGAAGCGCCGTCCTCCTTAGAGCAAGATTTTTCGGTATGCTGGACTCAAATGGTGAACTTAGAAGATATGATCTGCAAAGAAGAGATGATGCATAAAAATACGGTACTTACAAGTGACATGTATAAGATATATGTATAAGATAAAATGATCATCACATAAAAGAGGCGTGATGCTGCTAAAATTTTAAATTCTACTAACACAACAGAGTATTACACAAATACCTGGTTTTAAATGAACAAATACCATGGTATAGGAACATTTTACTGCAGTTACATTACTTATATAATTCGAGATATAAATTGATATAAATTAAATACGCTTAATTATTTTCTTAGTGATGTACACCAAAGTTTGGGCCTCGCAATTATTTCCTACAAAATATGAAATTACAATTGTTTTCCGAACTTGATCTAATGTTTTCACATAGACACAAGGTACTCGCCGTACACAATAGATAGATAGATTGACCCTTGACGAGATTAATGCAGGGTCATTTAGATACTAAAGTTTACTCTTAGTAAATTAGAAATCCCTTGTAAAGGTAACGAATAGAAATAGTTAAACAATTCACCGGATTCAAATTTACGCATAGAACAGCTAAGATTCTTTACCCTGATCATTTAACCTCAGGGCAGCAAAATAAAATTTTATGATGTTTGGATAGTCAAGTGAAGAAACAAAATTGACTCGGAATAAAAAAATAAATTGTAAAATTAACGGATACAATTAGTGATGTATATATATTTTACGAATATCTATTTGTATTTCACGTATTATAGTTACACTGCAGATATGCTGAGAGATAGAGAATGATATCAGGTTAACGTAGTTAATTGTTTAGTAAGTCACATGAACCAAAGTATAATTTTTATATTTAGTCCTTGAGTAAAAAATTATACTATTTTTGTTATCTAAACCCGTTATACAAGTTTACATTGTTGGTATAAATCACAATGGCTGAATCTCGGTTTGGCCACATCTCTTAAGCCTGCTCTGATGTTATGATGGTCAAGTGAAGAAACGATAAAAAACACGGAAACAAAACGAATCACTTTAAAAAGTAACGAATGGAATTAGTTAGTTGATTGGAAAGGCGAGACGAGAAATGAGACGAAAAATCTCAGGTCTTGAGATGACGGAGCTGAAGTACTCATCACGTCGACAAACGTCGAGTCTTTGAAAAAAGACAAAATTCCGTGGCATTCTTTTGTTGATGCAGTGAACTTGAGCAGAAGTGTCCTCCGTTTTATTCCGAGAACTGCTAATGCGGTCGACCATATAATAAGTCTCCCTCGCGTCACTCTTTCTTCCGCAGCCATTTCCTCCTCGAAACCACTTTACCCGAAGACACACTTGAGCTCCCTCTATATGAGTGGAGTCTGCGAATCCAGACATCGCGAAAGAGGAAGATTTTACGAGCAGAAAAGTAAAGCAGACAAATCGCTCCCGATGGAAAAAGCCGGGGGAAGAAAAGTTGTGTAGCTAATAACACAAATGAATAGAACCTTAACGAGTCGCTCTCTCATTTTTACGCCCGTAACAACGACACGTCTTTGCCGAGAGATGGGGTTTATGAAGAAGCAAAAAAGGCCCTAATGGAGGGGACGAGACCCAAACGGATTTTAGGGATCCTTATTTTTGCTACGTGCTTTTGATCTGGGCAGAGTTTTGACGTAGTCCTTTCATTTGAAAATATCTCTCAAATTATGGCAATTAGGTCCTTCCTTTTCTAGGTCGACATCTAGCTCTCTATTATTCCTAAGACTGATGCAGAGTCACTAAACATATTCCTCGTTTCGACTGATTGTGAGTAAAGAAAATGGCTGTGATAATCAAAGCTTAAACGTTTTTCTCTTAACAATTATTTAAGTTTTTCATCCGAAGAATCCAATGATGGCAGCATATCCAGAACAAGGAAAAATTATATAATTTTGGTATACTTTATTTTGGTATTTAACTTCTTTAATATTCAACGATTTTTTACATATTTCCAATATCTGAAACATTTAGGCATACCATAAAGATATATTAAACATCGAATTCTAACTGTTTTTGAATTCTTTCAGCATTATTTTAGCTATCAATTACGAATGATATAAAAAATATTAAGAAAGTTAATTTTAGTATCATTGTATAAAATTATATATATATAAATAAAGAAAAGCATTGTAATCATTTGGGATAGATCTATTCAATAAAAACTTTATTCAGGATAAATTTCACAATTTTATGTTCTTACTAATACGTGTACCGTACCTCCTTGATTATTTAGGTTTAATCCTCGTATTCAGCCTCTAATTCCAAAAACGTTTGCTTCGGTACGAAAAATCCTGATACTTTGTCCCTTTCAGAAATGATTACATGTCACCGAAGATTTGACGAGCGATCAACGCCATTGACCTCCAAAATCTTGGCGCCCCGGGAAAACGCCCGGCTCGCTCTCGAGGAAACCCTGGTTAGGTAATTGCGGAACCTTTTATTCGGACATATATAACCATTATCTAAATGTGAGCTCATTGAGAGAAAAAATATCATTACTAAATTACAAGCAATGCGACCTTATCAGGTTTCTATTATATACGAGATTCGTACAACTATTTTCTAATTCTGGCACTTCTATTCAACATCAATTACGATAAAGGCTCAAAAGTCTCTGCGGCCCGACAAAATAATTATAAGATTGAGTCTATTTCTAATATCTCCAATTTTATTCTTCATTATAAGTCATAACGATTCAATAAATTGTCTTCAAACCACTATAAGAATACTACCTCCTCCGAGAAACCTCATTGAGTTTATTTATTTCTCTATCTTCTTTTCCTACTCATTTTCCCATTACACTAATTTCCACATCTCCTTAACCAATTTCTCTGGAAGATTGCTTTTGGAGAAATGAAGGGAAAAAAGCACCTTCCGCCACGTATAAAGTGAAAGGTGAAGGCGCCATAGGATTGCTTCCCTTCCGAAACTGCCTCCAGGGAAAAACGAAACCTGTATTCGAAGAAAATGCGATGAAGGGAATGATATAAAAACGAGAAACTAAGAAATATGTTAAAGACAATGGTCAATGTTAAATGAAATGAGTGTTCCTCCTTCATCTTCAACTGGAATTGCTTTACTTGAAGTACAACAAAAATGGAGAAGGGAGAATTTATCAAGGAAATTGGATTTATGTGAAATCTGTGGAATAGGAATTCCTATAGTAAGTGTATACATGAGAAGCAAATAAAAATGTGAGGATTGCGGTGGACAAATCATCAACATTTACCCCAAGATGGAATTGCAAGGACTTGAACTCCTTTAATAAATCCTTGTAAAACATACAAAAATACCCGGGTTTTCGTTTTTCCAATTTAAAGCTAGCAATCTTTAAAATCCTTTTCAAAGAATAATCAAGGAAGATGAAGTTAAAAACGATAGAGACTTGACGCACACCTAGCATGTCTTTTTCTGTATATTTTTGGGTAAAAGGTTCAAATAATAAAATGTTGAAAATTCAAGCGTTATTAATAGCAGGCTACCAGGAGTAAGAAGTAAAGGAATTTGTAATCAACCACTGAGTTTCTCTAATAACCTCTAGCTGTTGCAAGTACATCGAGAAGGTGGTATGTTTTCAACTGTTACATTATATAGCCTTATGCTCTATAAACTATGCTATAAACTGGAACTAACAATGATATAGTTGATTCGAGCGATAAGAGAAATCTCAAATATACCCAACTAACAACTAACTACATATTTACAACAATATAATCTTTACTTTAAAACATACGAGCCCTTTTTATTCTTAACTACCTATTTCTAACATTTTAGGAATTTTTGCGACCTTGTGGTTAGGAATTTAGCACAAACTTTCGTGCAAAATCACAAATGAGAGGAATTAAGGGAAGAATGGAAAAGGTAATTCCATCATCAAAAAAGAAAATATTATCGCAAAAATGTTTCGCACCGACGAAACAAATTTCCCCTTTGAATCTTACGGGCATCACTCATTCATTCTGATCCATCTCCCAAAGTCGTAGTTTCCATGAAATCGATAAGGGGTGAAAGAAAAGTGGAGAGAAATAGCTAATAAAGTCCGTGTGAGCGACTTCGGCGATTAATCAATCTAATTCAGCGCCCATTTGTCTGCTAATGGCGATCGTTGTTTTTACGAGGGGGCGATTAATTAAGTGAGAGTCGTTTAAAGAGGTGCTCTTATGGGTCTAAATGAATCGAGGGAGTAAGTTGTACGAAAATTACAAAGAAAGATGGTGATTAAACTCCGCAGATAATCGTCTAATATCGGGTTTTGGTGGAGATATTGAAGCTAAGGAGCAAACATTTGAAGATACTATAAAATAAGTGTACCTTAATATCTACGTTTTTAATATTTTTTGACTTTATGCCATATGTATGCATTGAACATGTTATTAATAAATTTTATTTCTTCAATTTGTTTCTATGGAATTCCACTTAGTCAAGCCTACTACTGTTGATTTTATTTATGAACATGTTATTACATATACAATTCTGTATTATTGAACTGTACAGTTTTAATATTATGTCTTCATTTTTCATACACGTATTGCGGTTATAGATAAAATTCTCTCTTCTTTCACGCACAGACTATCTGTACTAAATTAACCAATCTTTAGTAATAAAAACTTAATCAATCCCGGATTGAGATATTTTTTTAGTTAAAAAAGAGCGCAAATGGTTAGTTTTAGCGAGAAAAAGTTACGTTTTCTCATTAACAACCGTCAGATTATAATTTGGTAACCTAAACATACCAATTACTCCAACATATAGCATACACAATGGGAGATGATATAGCATCATTTAGACCAGAGATATTATTCCATTTAAAGTCATATCTGAATAATAAATCAGGGATAATCAATTTATCTTTCACCATCATACTGTTAAAGTGGTCATTCTCCAGCAGTACTTCTATCGTAGGATAAAGAAAAAGACCGCTCTTAAGAGTCCTTGTTCTCAATAGGTCCATGTATCTGCACGACCCTTGGGACTTGACACCGACCTCTATATGTTACGGTAAGGCAGCCCGCTTAAGACAGATGTTTTACCACAAATTTTCCCCCGATATTACTCATAGGCTTTGGCCGGAAGCGCCTGCCTAACAGGTTACTCGTCTACGCAGCCACACCTTCAGATATCCCCGCACTAGTTAAAGATCTTGGAAAAACTATTCTCATTTAAACTGTACGATGTAGGTGGCCTAATTGTGGTTCGCGAACGACATTTTCAGGCCCTTAGATTCAGTCATTCAACAGCATAAAGTAACGAATTCAATGACGATTCTTCATTGGTTTAGTAAAAAAGCAGGTTCTACTTTTAAGCTTAAAATGATATCTCGTCAAATGACTGAGATATTCTTGTAGAGTACTGAAGAATTCCCGACTAACGTTAAGTTTTCGCTGTTTTAGGAAGGAGCAACCGAATATAAGTTCGTATAATGGATGTTTCAGAGATTACGTTTCTTTTTAATGTGGATATAGTATTTTACACCACAATTATACCTCCGCTAGTTAGTATTCCTCCTGAAGAATCATTCGACTGATCAAGTTTTTTCACTACCTTTTTAGGCCGTAGAAACTAAGTATAAATATATACCATTGATAACTCTACATGGATATACAGGAATGTGCGCATGTATCTAAGTCGAAATCGACGAAAAAGTAAAACCAACTCAATTCTGTGAAGTGGCAGTCTGTAGTTATTTCTTACTAGTGTGTATATTTACATTGGAGGATCTCGGAAACAAAACTATAATCAACACATTTGCTAGCAAAGGCGAGGTTGATGAATTCTTTTTTAAATTAGTTCAATTAATTAATACATCCATTTCCAAATAACCTAACGTATCTGATTGTTAAAATGATAGAATAATTTTCATTTTAAGTTAAAAGGTTTCGAAATATATTGCTGCGGATTCCAAGAGCAAAATATTCTTAGGTCACGTGGGTCGCAGAAGCATCAGGTTTGGTATCCTAGTTATTTTTCTCATAAATTAATGATTAGTTAGAGTGAAGAGTGATTCAAAGACTATACCTTAGCGTATGAAATATTCCACAGGTATATTTCAAATAATGAGATTTTCAGTGTTAAATTTTTTTTCTGGGAAACGAAATCGCTAACAAGTAAACTTTTCAATGTTGTGCATCCCTTTAGCCTAAGGTGTAAAATTAAATTTGAGGTAACCGACGATGTCTTATTAAGTAGCAACTTGATGACAGACAGGATCTTAGGACATTGACCCGACCTAGATAACGAGATCAAATACGATGATATTGCCTAAGGGATGCTGGAAGATACCTAAGAAATATAAGCCATGCCCAATGAGAAATTAGATTCCTCCCTTGATACATCTAATATATCTTTACTTAAGATAAATTAAATTAAGAAACGACAACGATATTAATAAAACATCTATGTAAAAGAAAAATAATACAAGTCTACACTTACACATTACCTAAGTCACTGAAAATCTAAAAGAAAGACACAGCTATTAGAAATAACTACCAGAGAAAAAAATTAAAAAAAAACACTCGAGGATCAGAAATAATTCCTAAACCAATGTACGCCAAAAATAAAATTCAAAAAACTAGAATATGAAAATATACATCAAAATGGAGAAACCAGGCGACTGTAGCTAAAATCTCAAAAAGAATAATAAGTGTAAAGAAAACCTAGAGGGTAAAAACACTGGACAACTAGACACAATAAATGTATTTTTTAATATTCACATTCGTCATATTTCATTTACCAAAAGAGAGTGCTTAACTAGTTTTCTTCGCAATTAACTTTTTTGATTAATACGAGCAATAAATGTATTATATTATCAGTTATCAGTATAAAGTTGTATTTACAATGCATAGTACAATAATTCACTATAAAGCATTGAAAATACTTAGGAAAGAATTGGGACTCGAAAAAAGAAAAATTAATGATAATATCAGAAGAGCATCAAACCCGAGAAGCTTTTCTCTTGGAGACGTGATATCCTTAAGATATTGCATTCTTTTGCCTCCTTTATAACCAGATGTTATGCCTTTACGCTCCGAATGAGCCAGGAATACCACAAGACCTTATTTACTTCTCGTGAGAGATGGCTGTTTTTCATTTCTCCCGCATGGATACTCATTCCATTCGGAGAAAATGGTCCAGAAATGGAATAAAAAACGATCTCCTCCCTCTCTCTCAGGAGCACCGTGATTTTCGTAAACAAAACCCTAACGGAGATCGAGATAACTGTGCCTAGGCCGCCGAACGCAACTATTTTAGATCTTGGTCATCCCCGTGTCGACCCGATGTTTTCCTTGTCGTGGAAACGCAAACAAAAGAAGCCAGAAATAACTAGAGATCTTCCTCTGTGAATGTAACAAAAACTTTTCTCCCCTTAAATATATCAGGTCCCCCCTGAAATAAGGAGCTACAGGGAAAACTTCTTACCACCACACGTATCCCCTGCATCTACGGAGGGACACTTAAAAAAATAAACAAAGAAAAAAGGAAAATCTTCTCCCGGGGAAACCTTGAGGAAGCATCCATTTGTGATGCAAGAGGTTGCTGCGGAGGGAAGTTTACTCTTTTTCTCCCAGTCCCCTGCTCCAGCTCGTATCCCAGGCAACTAAACAGGGTCCTCACACGCGCGTATGTGAGGGACGCGTAGGATATCCTTTCTAATACGTCCCCTTTCACTCCGTAACGCGATTTCCTGCTAAGTGAAAAAAATCATGGCAAACTCTCCCGTGAACAGTGGGGGACCCCCTGTGGTCACGATCAGCAGAGGCCAGCAAAAGGACATGACGTGCATTCCCATTACCTTCTCCGGCGGAGAACAGAGAGGAGGTTCAGATATACCTACCGCTATATTTTCCCCTCTATTTCTCCATTCGATGAGAATAAATCACTTCTTCCTATGCTAATGCTGTCATCCGATTTTCTGCTTATGGACAATCGTTAGGCAGCATGACAATGGTAGTATAAGGGTGGAAAGGGAAAAGTTTGCTGTGTGGGAAATCCACTCATAAACCGCTGTAGAGATTACAGATGTACAATGTCACTGTTCGGTTGATGAAATATGCTTTTCAGTACAATAAAATAGCATAAGAATTTAAATACCCATTAGTAATATAATAAGGAAAGTGTCAGTTTGAGCAGTTCAATACAAAACGGTATAGTTTCCAGCAATCAGTTCAATTTCAAATAGGCAAGGATTGAATTATACTCATTTCATGAAAAGAAGTTCTTTACGGGTAAATCAAAATCCCACTCCCAGGTGAAAGATTTCCCATTGAAAACTTGGAAATGGAAAAGCATCCTAAGAAAGCTACCTAGCCCACATTCACTCCAGGGACGCAATAATATAATGAAGAGTGTATGTAAACTACTTCTAGTTGTTATATACAAGTTTCGCAGTGACAGATAATTAACTAAAGAGTAGAAAAAAATCGCTATAGCATAACATAAAAATAAAGAGTTGCAAGGTGTTGAACAAAGTTAGACACGAAGAGTAACTATGAGGACGCAATCTAAGAGAGAAGCGAGTGACATAAGCGTGACGCTTAATCATAAAACTGTCCGAAGTATTTAATTTTCTAATCTCACTGTGGTTATTCCGCGATAATCAACTTTGCATACATGTGCTGTCAGTCTATCCTAGGATGGATGAGAATTTTTATCAAAGACAACGCCGAAACTACAGCTGAAATTTCCATGATTAAAAAAGTATCACAGCGAGGATATTGCATTTACATATTAATTAATAGTCATGCTTGAGGTTACCGAATATTTTCATATTTTTATAGATTTTACTAAGTACTGCCTAAAAAATTATATAAAACTTGGGAATTAGAAATTTCGATTGGGAAAGTTAATGATCTTCACAGGCATTAGCAGAGTATACTACAAGAGATACCAGCATAAATCTTACTTCCAAAACTAAGGTAGAGAATAATTCACATAGAAAGAAAAGTGACGACATTGTGTTTGAATGAAATATACTATAATGACTTTCTTCGCTGAATTATATTGTTTCCATAATATAAAGGGTTATTTCCAAGCCTTTATTGGCCAACCAATTAAATCTCTTGCATTATCCAAAAATTGAAATCTATTAATGCATTCATTTATGTGTAACTGAAACTTATGTGTAACTGTTAAAAGTGTAAGTAAATCATTATTTTATAAATAAATTAGCATATATATATATCATAAGTCAAAATTTAAATACGAGTAATGTTTTTCAAATATAATAGACAAATGCCATGAAAATTAAGCATTTCGAAATTGGTATAAGTAATTGACCGACAAACAAAGGAGTTACCTAAAACTGTAGTACCTTAAAGTCAGAAGTTGGCATGAATCAAATGAATACGTCAGTCGACCGAGAGAAAATAAATCAGAATCCACAAAAAATATACTATTGGTCCTATGAATGATTTAAAATCAATTTTAGCTTACTGCATCACGCAAATAAACGTCATTTTATTACAAAATATTCATTAAATTCATTTTTTGACATTCTTGATCATCAGAGTATCATGATTTAAGTATACTAGTCATTTGAGGATTTAAGTTTCCGCTGTGATACTTGACCAAAAATGAAATAATATAATTTTCCATTTCTATGGCCACATTTCTTTGAAAATAGGACGTTTTTTTCATCTTTCTTTCTATCGACCCAGATATTTGTCTCTTTCTCGTTTCCAAAATATCCACTTTCCCAATTTTTCCCCCCACCATCACCCCTCTGATCTTTCCTTCTATCAAATTCCCCTTTTCTTAACCCCAATTCCATTTCCCGGCGCAATCTCCACTCGCTCTCCCACAAATCAGCGGACGGAATTTTGAATTAGATTCAATGATTGCGATTCAGGTAACGGAGCCCCGCGAAAATTTGGTGCCACTCCTGAGAGAGAGCTCTCGAGCGGGCTCGAGCAGAGATTACGACGCAAGGAATTCTGGGAGCCATTCCGACCAACTTCGGAGGTGAAAGTCTTTTTACGTCAAGCGTCGATATTAACAGCCCTCTTCCGAAAGAGCCCATTAATTCGTAGAAGAGGAATTTTCCATTGGAGTAGTTAATAGGATGGTCAATTAGGTGGAGGGAAAAATCAAACTGGGAAACGTCCTTCCTTTATGAGAGAGTGGAGGCTGCGAAATGGACCATTCGGTGAAATGGGGAGGCTTCCAAAATGGGTTTTTTCTTTGCGGTTGGCAACAATGCGAGGGTAGGCCCATTTGACTGTATTGGATGGACCGTTGTGTACAGCCGGCTAGCCCGCGTACAAGATGACGCAACGAAGTAACTTTGGGAGGATAAAAGCATGGTTTATTGTGACAGGTAAACGGCATTGCTTTTCATAGCATTCTTTTATAATATCTACCTCAAAGAATGGACTCTATGAGATTTGTTTCGGGGTAAAGCAAAATACAGACACATTATTAAATTTGAAGCCTTTCGCTAATGGAGCAAAAGGCTCACAAAACTCTAATGTTGATTCACTTATATTGCTGTAAATGGAAACACAGGTCTAAGCATCTCCCTTTTCCTAAAAACTAATAAACTCGCTCTTGAAAAAAACGCTGCTCTGAAAGTTGCATCCCTACGAATTGTGTACCGCAATTTCGAAAGATTACAATTTCACTCAAAATTTCACTCTCATTTTCTCGTATTACATATAAGGCAAAATCCCAAGGATTTTAATTCCCTAATAGAAATGAGACAACTGATTACAAATAAAAACTAAGTTCCCATCTTAAAACTACAATACTTGAATTCAAGAGATTCCATTACATCCCTTTGCAAAAAAAAA
Source organism: Sympetrum striolatum (assembly GCA_947579665.1). NCBI lineage: Eukaryota > Metazoa > Arthropoda > Insecta > Odonata > Libellulidae > Sympetrum > Sympetrum striolatum. The sequence goes on along the minus strand of OX388351.1, from coordinate 46,858,944 downwards.
TGAAAAGAAAACGCGCTTTCTGCATTTACTTTAAATAAGTTCTAAAATTGGTAATAGCGTTGACTTTTATGCTATGGAACTTCATTTTGACACATACAGACTAATTAGTAAAACAAATGTTACATGCCCTGGTGCTTTCTTAGTGTTTTGCCTTGTGATATAGTATTTCACAATATTTAAGACTAAAAGTTCCCTTTGGTAATGTATTTTTAAGTCTTCTTACATTAGCAAACTCAAAAAAATAGGCTTAATCTCGGCTTAGTGTGCCCATCTCTCATACGAAAATTTCAATAAACTCTATTTATATTTAAGCATTAATTAAAATCATTCTCAATTTTTCTGAAATGCTTGGAGTTAGGCTTTCATTAATCAACCCATTATGTTTTGATTTTTGGATTGAATTACAATCAGCAAGCCATAAAAATTTATACGTAACAATCACTACTAATTCGTAAGTTTTTCTCCCTGAAGGGACGCCTATTTGATTTTGACACGACGCCAAGTTATACTATTCATTTTTTGATTGAAAATAGGAAAATAAATACGTAATACATTTGGAATCGTGTTCTATTGAACGTTTCATTTCAATGAGGAAAAATATTTTCAAAATGAAACTTCGAAATGAGAACGCAATGCTTGGATATGGTGGCATTTATCTTTCACCTAGCATCTCTAAAAATGCACGCAAAATTCCAATTTGATACAAATTTTTATAAAGAGCTAATTGCTAATGACTTTGGTCGTCATTTGCAATGAAAACGGATTCAGCACCGCGTGGAAATTTGTTTTTTACTTTTTCACACAAAATTGCCTTTGTGCCAAATAATTGCAAGCAATTTTCGTGTTCGAAAACGGAATTCATCTGTTGATTAAAAAGAGAAGTCGTGTTCATTGAAAGGCTATCAAGTTTGAAGTATTTATTTAAAATTTTAGAACAGCTGGGGTAGATGTATTCTATATAATCTCCGTCGGCTTTGGTGTCACGGAAAATTAACAGTTTGAGCTGAATTAGGTAATCAAAGCGAGGAAATCGTAGTTGATAGCCGAAGTATTTCAACGGAGAGATTGTGATGAAAACAACTTGAAGAAAAAATTGTCTACATCACCGCTAAATGGCTTTATCTATCCTAAATTGACTTCAATGTTGAGCAGGTCACAGGTCGTACGTTGCTCATGAATATCATAGGGGTAACGAGAAATTTCAATGAAAATATATTATTACTCTTATGTCCTCAGAGATGTCGTTAAATTAACTCTATATAGTCAAATCGTTTTTGAAACGAATTATGCCACAAATTGAAACTAGAATAGCAAACGTTACTGAACAGTGCGTCCTTAATAGTGATTATAGTTACATTTATAAACTGAAAATAGGTAGATTAAACACTTTTTTTGCAGTTTATAGACATAAAGATAGTATAGCTATGTGCAAAAAAATTCAAATCCTTACTCTTATATAGGGACTTTTTGTTTTTTTTTTTGTTTTTTGCACATAGCTGTACATATTGGAAGGAAGCAGATTAAAATTAGCAAAATCAATAGAACTACGCCCTACTATTGCAACTGCTGCATGTGTGTAATGAAGTCATGATTATTATTTATGTAAAAATTGTAATCTTACAGGTAATGCAATATATATACATAGAGCAAAGGGCAATTCAATGCTGAGAAGGACTTACTTTCAATTAAAATAGTAGCGCATTCAGCATTAATTGTGCTGCAATTGAATGTAATTTTTCATATATATATATATATATATAACCAAGTATTTTTTATTATCACCGCAGTAATCCACAAAGCGTAAATAATTGTGAGTGAAAAATAAACGTTTTTCTAAGATTCACTTAAATTTCAAACGAAATAATTTCCATTTACCCCAATATGACAGTAGGAACATGTTGGAGAAAATTTGCTTCTTAAGGAGCTTATCTTTAACTACATGAAAATAATGCATAAAAATACCACATAGCTGAGATAACAACTAATTAATTAACTTTCGCATCTCCATGGAGATTATAAGGCTACGTGGTTACAATCCAAAGAGTAGCATCCGCTTCTGTTAACTTTAATCATCCAACACGCAAAAAGGAAAAAACAAGCGTTTCAAACTAGAAATAAGTAGCAACGCCAAAACAGAAGCCAGGAGTCGGTTCTTTTTCACACTTTTCTACAACTTGTGATCGATTCCGAACAATGGCAACGTCCGATATAACCCACCACCTCATTCCCCGGAACAAAAGCCATTGTGCGCGTATAAAACACATCTCTATGCTCGCAAAGAGCCGAATTCTCTCGCCCTTGAAGTTATAAGCGAATCTCCCGCAAGCCCCCGGAAATTCAATTCAACACAGGGGGCGCCTTCGAACAACAAAACAATGAAGAAGCTCGGGGCGCACTCCTACGTAATCCGGGCATTTGCGTGGATTCGCAGAACTCTCTCCGGCATAAAACATAAAAGGAGAGCCTCCGCGAAACAGAAGCGAATCGAAATCTGTGGGCTAATTGAAACCCTGGAGAAAGAGATACCTATGGCGACCGGGGATGCGAAAGTGTTAACAAGAGAGGACTGTGCCGTTTTGGGGGGCTTTTCGCAACGAGGAATGGGATAATCCTCCATCGCCTGGTGATAATCCCACCTCCCTAATCCTTTGAAAATCCCTCCTCCTCCTCAAGATGAAAAAATCCGTTTTTTTTCCATTCGCTTTTGAATCCGAAAGAGATTTCGCTGCCAAAAGGCGGGAATAAAAGAAACACGCGTCGAAATGATCATCGCGGTGATACAATCGGAAGGGTTCACTAAATGGAGGAGTGCGAAAGGAAAACAAAAGAAAGTTGGGAAACGATCGCAGGGGTCCATTTCGGCGATCTGAAATAACCATTCCGAGAAACGAGGAAGGAAGGTAATCAAAGTGACCCCGGAGGGACAGTCCCAGAAAGCTACACTTCCCATGAGAATGTACACCTACTTTCTCTACGCCAGTGAATGGAGTACTATCCGTGCGTGCCATCAAAAAAGGAAAAGGGAAATTCTCCAATGCAATTAATGATCACAATTGGTAAAAACTAAAACATTGCCGAAAATGTAGACGTTATATTGCATACAAAGTATAAGTATCACTCCCTTCTTAATTTATTATTTTACATTTATGTGTATCACTTAAATAGTTATAATTATTGGCTCTTTTAAGCAATCAACTTCGTTATGGAAAACGTCTTTTTATTATATTGGAAGGTTACAAAAATAGACTATTATCCCTTAACAATATTCTACATGGGACTAAATTCCCCGTGTATTTTAATGGAAAACGCTCAGATTCTGCAGTCGCCTTGGTCAATCACATTTCCAATATTATTGGTAGTAAGCCATTTAAATTAAATTAAGAATCATCACCACAGATTTATTCATTTTATAGAGCGAAAATGTAAAATTTCACTTTAATTAAAAAACAAATGCTCTCATCGCCTACAATGAAAATGCATCCATTTCTGATGCCCTAATTATATTTGTTACCATGTATTATAGAAATGATAATAAATATCATAAATAATATTTAAGGAATAAATGGAATCCTTAAAAGGTCAGCTAAATATCTTACATCCAGAATCAAGCGTACTTTTCAAACGGCAGCTCCTTTTGATACAATAAAGTTTTAAAAAGAAAACACTAAGTATTTTTATTTCATCTCCAAGAAAGTTAAAGCTTTCGTAAGCTCCGACTATAAAGCAGAAAAGAAATTCGACAATGAAAATAGCAATGGAATATTGCAGCCCCGCCTTGTTAGATATTCTGCGGTTTTAAATCTTGTGGTAATAAAATAGCATCTTTTGTTAAGTCTATTGCTTAAAATATGGATGAAAAATAGATATAATAGTTCATTCCAAATAGAATACATTTTCGTGTTTATTTAGCGTTCTCACAGCTTTATTAATACGGGGAAATTAAGTTTTAAAAAATCAATTTCATACATTCAATTAAATAGTAAATTTTCAAGCTTTAAACGAAATTCAATTCACAATTGTAACGGTGAGTTGAGTCAAATAATTCCCACCGGAATAATGCCGGAATGCATGCAAAATTGTAGAGGCGGCTAAGCTTTTAAATTCGCGGCAGAAATTGCACGCGCATAATCTAAGCCCAACTTCATAGACAGAGAAGCGTAGCAATTAGTATTCAAAGCCTTAAAAATCTTCGCGTGCCCCGAACCAAGGGAATTTTCACTTAATTGAAGGTTTTTTTTTAAATGAGCACCCACTCTATTCCATCAGACTCGTTTAAATCGTTAATTTTAAACCGCGGGGATCCATTCTCTCGCTAGGAATCATCCACTCCCACGGAGCCCTTTTCATCAAAACCTCGGCTACGTAAAACTACCGCGGAAGATAGAAAAAATTCGTCTGAAATTCCCTCAAAAGGAATTAATCCTCTAATGATGTAGAGGGAAGAAAGAAGTTTTGAAAACCACTCCTTTTCGACATTCTGAAGCTCCCTTACTTTTTAATGGCAGAGGAAAGGTATAAGCTATAAGGCGCGTGTTTTATGAACGGCAAATAAAGGCTTCGCGAATCGTCGCTTCAAGGTGTGCGACGTCTCCCTCACCGCGGAGTTATCTGGGACAAAAAATTTTGATGCACACTACCGTTATTTTTGTGGCGCTCCTTATCTGCAAGGAAGATAGTTGCGGCCGCACATACTCTCTCGATAAAAGAACATAAATTTTTCTCCTTTTGCCATCCTTGATTACAGAGAGGAGTGATAAAGTTGACTTTAAAAAAGGAGCGAAACAGAATGAATAACAGTCAAGAATGTGTCTATTTTTAAATGACAGTTTCTTGAAAAACGCTTTAAAAATGTAAGTTTATTATCTGTCCTTCGTTTCTAGAGGGAGAATAAACTGCATCAAGCTTGTTAGTGTAATTGCTTTATTTTTTGAGCTCTAGAATATGGATTTTTCTCAGCGAGCAATATAATAATATAGATCATATCCTTGTTACATACATATTCATATTTTTCAAGAAATTCATTGCCCTTTAAAACATTATTTCAACCTTCGACTTCAACATCCCTTTGTATAATTATTAAATATAACTTTGAATTTAATTAAGCATAGGTTCGCAAGGTAACATCAGAAATAACTCAAATTATAAAAATCCGAAATGTTCATAAATAATTATTGACTTACTCTACTCATATATTCGAGGGGCAGATTATTTTCCAAGGCCAGAGTTAGGGTATTTCTGTGTTGTATAATCCGTCGGGTTAATGTATGTCAAATTACACTAATGTACCACATTTTCTCTTCCCTTTATACTTGGTTTGCCCTGGTGAATGCCTTAACTTACTAAATTAATTTTAGCAGTATCCTTGTTTTTTGCCGAATCGTATTCCTCAAAGTAAACTACTGCCCTAAACATATCAACCGAAGTGACAGCATAAACGTCTGCGTTACCCCAAACGCCCAACCATTCTTGGGTAAAATAGAGGGGACCGACAGGTTGTAAACTTTTCCTGCATATCCTCTTCAGTTCCGATTTTTATCATTTCGTCATCGAATCGGAAAATAAAGGGAAAAATCTGCTGTCGACCGACCAAATTGAAATCTGTCACACTACGACGAGTCTGTTCTCGATGGTCACCGCTTGGTTATAAAATCCGTACACGGGATGTTCATCTCTTCATTTTGGAGATCTGCTCAAAAGTTGACAAGTCGTCACGACTACGATAAACGAAGCATGCAAACGGATGCATCATCGCAAGCATACATTACATTTTAGCAACTAGGACATGTATACGTCATTACTGATTACAAAAATCGTTTTCATAAATACCTTATATACATGGAAATAAAAATTAAGTTAATGTTCAAAAGGTCAAGGTAAAAAATGTTGTTAAAAAGTATTAAATTTATAAATAAGGTTTTTAGGGTAATATGGTTTTGAATGGGAGGGAAGAAATTATAACTTTTCCATTTAATAGAGTGATTCAAAGGAAAAATTACGTCGAAAATTTCAAGGAATTAATTCAAATTTCTTCCTATAAAACCTAAGAAAAAATATCCCGTAGTGAGGAAGGAAATGAATAGTTCAGTTCTAGGAAAAAGACGTTAAATTCATGACCGGCTTCAAAGCCAAAGTTTATCTTCAAGATAAAAGCTCAGAACACTCTAGAATTGAAGAATTCTTCCTAAAAGAATTAAGATGAACGAATTATCCTTTTTACAGAATGATACAACTTTAGAAATACCAACTTTGACGTGAGTGAAAAAGCCATTTCTCGGTCAAAATTTCTGTAGTACTCTTCTTTCCAGGTTTATGGAAAATATGGCGCGAGTTGAGAATAAATATGTAACTTTAAAAACTGTACCAAAATGAACTATTAGTAGGATGAAAGTAGAGACTTCTTGTCTCAATCAAATTAACTTTTACTACTGTCGAAGGTATCACAACTATAGGTCGACAGCAATTAGGTCGACGACAAAAGGTCGACGACAAAAGGTCGACGGCAATAGGTCGCCGTGCCAAAAGGTCGGAAGCAAATAGGTTGTCATACAAAAAGGTCGGCAGCAAATAGGTCAGTAGTACAAATTTGTTCGTCCGAGCACACTTTTGACCTTGAACTTTAAATAATAATGAATAACCTAGGAGAAAGTTAAATAATCGCATGTTGCCGGGATGACGTACATGCGCGAGGGCCGTGACGGGGTGGGGGGCCTCCCCGGGTGGATGGACTTCCTTGAAACAGCGAAATAGCGATCGAAGTAGCACGTATTTCTACTTGAGTGTTGAAAAATAATAAACAAATACGATGTTTTTGAATTCGCGCCACACCGCGCTGCCCGCTAGATGGCGTACGCTGTTACTCCCGTATCTTCCGTCCTCTTAAAGAGCGATGTTATGTTCGAATTAATCATTTAGTATTGAAATATGTCCAAGTTCATTCCATCTAGACCGTCGACCCAGTTCATTCCATCTAGACCGGGAAGAAATACAAACTCCATGGCCAAGTTAATCTCTTCGAGAGCACAACTCGGAGGAAAAACGGATGTGATTGTCCGAAAGATTAACGAGAATGTGGCTAATGTATTTGAAGTCCTCTTTCCTTCAAATCTTCTGAAGAATGATTATGAGAATGACTTTACCTTGGAATTAACCTTCGACAGGAGATACATTGTGGATGTGAAGCATAACGATCATTGTATCAGTCTCGTGGGGCAGAAGGTTATTTTTTCCGGATTCGAAAATGAAGAGGGTGAATTAATCGAGTCCTTCAACGTCTCCACACTGAAACATTTGAAACTGGAGGGGGAATTGTTGGAAAAAGCCATGACTCAAGATTCAACGATCGTGTGCGACGTCTACGAAATTGAGAAAAAAACGAAACGCAAAGTTTGCTGTGTGGTGGATGAACCAGATTGTGCAACCTCCGTCACATATACCAATGGAATGATATCAAGAGTAAAATATTATCAAACACGTGAAAAGAAGGAAAGGTTTCTTCAATCATATACCTTTATACTAAAAGTTGTACCAACAAATATTACTGTATTTTAAGAGAAAATAAATGAATTACAGAATGTTCTTTTTTTATTTATCCTTTACTTTGGGGGAAAGGTTGCTAAATAAAAACACACAGAAAAATTGGTTTTCAAAAATCATTTATTAACAAAGAAATTGTTTAAAAAATACATCCATTAACAAATATTATTTTTGATACACCAATCAGCCAGCTTTCTAGCGTTTTTTCTGGCGCATTGTAAATTACCTTTTATGTGGGCTTCCACTAAACAACCTTCCCTTGTTTCTAGTTTTTTTAACGAAGGACAACCATAAAGATCTAGATTTATCACGTTCACCCCTTTAGACAATAGTCTACTTAAAAAGGAGGATTTCTGAGCTCCTTTAGTAAATAAATTTTTAAAGTGATTCGTGTATAACCGTAGTATTTTCTTCAGTTCAGTGTATTCAATTTCGCCCAGGCCTTCTTGCAGGCCATGGTAATTCTTTTTTAACCAAGCATTATCTCTCGTTGCGATCGCGCATGGCGGTGATTTAAAAAGCCACGTATTGCAGCACTTGTTCTGCACATCGATTATTGCCAGTTCTTTAATTATATAATTTCCATCACTCCCAAGAAAACCTTGAAACTCGATTATAGCACTCATACTGATAAACTCCCAACTTACAAGGTTTTTAAGCCCAATGCCAGAGGTCGAGAGTAAATCAAAGTAGGCATTAACTTGCGGAAAAATTAATTTCGCGCCAGAGGTCTACCTACTGCACACACACACTCAGAGAATAATCGATAATTCGATCTTTAATCTCTGAAAATCGAGTTGGCTATTGCTTGGCGTGATGAAAGAGTCGGCAATAAATCCTTTCAAGTTCCTGCTTTCTTTTATTAATAAATCGAGAGATTTAGTTATTAATTCCGAAAGCTTTAGAAGGTTGTCCCACTCGGCTAAATTAATATTAATTGACCCACTCCCCGTATTTTTAAACAATAAATAACGATGTTTAAAATAAGTTGCAAAGGAAATCCCACAGAAAGGTAATGTTTTTTTAACACCAGTTGAAAAAAAGTCGTTAACCAACTGTTTTTCAGTAACAATAGTAGTCCATTCAGACTTGACAATCACAACACTTTTTTTATTTGTTTGATTAAACTGCACTACTGCTTCAAAGTCTCTGGACGGATCAAATCCTATGCAAACACTTTTCGATTTTACATCATTCAAATAATACACAGTTTGATGCAAAAGATTGATCCCACTTGTAAAGGTCCGCGGAATACGTTCAGTAGATCTTTTCCTTTTTTTAATGAGAGGAGATGACTCCATCTGCCCCTCACGCAGCATACTGTTGTTGTTACCAAGCAGGTTTTCCTTTTTAAGAAGAGGGGGGTGGTATAGATGATGGTTCACACTCGCGTGTTTGGCAAGGTTCCACGTCAGCCTTGAGTTGATGGAATCTGAGCCATTGGGCGAGGGAGTGAGCGTTTCTGAGTGCACAAATACTATTGCGTAATTTATGGCAAGGATTGAGGCAAGAGAAGGTAGGAAAAGAGCATTTCTCGGGCGGTGGGCAATTTAATTCCTTTTTTAATGAGATGAACGTGCGCCCGGTGAGATTCTTGAGGAATTCACAGACTTCCTCGTTATAGGCGTATAGAGCTGTGGCACTCTCGATGATCGCCTCCAAAGCGGGCTGCAGTTCGATGTGGGAAATGAAACCGTTATCAAACGATGCCTCGTCGCAGTTTAATGGATCTTGAAGCCGGAGCTTTCTTCCCCCAACAGTAAGCTTTCCGTGTCGTCGAAAACTTCCCCAGAAAAGTTGGTTGGAGTCCACGTCGACGGCCGCGAGTTCCGTCACGCTCTCCTTCGAAAAACAAACGTCCACCACAATTTGCATCTTCTTCTCGAATGATCATCTCCCCTCCGCGTATTCTCTATTTATTCTCGAACAGCAACTTTGCGCTCTGGGATGACACCTCCGCCCCACTCTCAGCCCCCCCATCGGGAAATTGTGATGAAATAGTTTCAAAGTTAGGCAGTCGTTGCGGTGAGGAATGGTATGGTGGAACTGGTCAAGGAATTTGTGAAGAGATTGTCCTACTGATTTACTCAGGGCATAAAGACATGAGTATTCCCCGCAAATGTCAGATCGAAAGCTTTGAATCTGAATTTTATTATGATTAATAAAAGTGAAAGGTTTCAAAAAATTCAATATGTCCGTGACAAAGGGTTGCAGACCGTAAGAGTCGAAATATTCGGCAAATCGATCATGTATAAAAATCGCTACCCAATGAGACCCAGGAAAATGGGAAGGGTCCAAATTAACTATGTATAATCCATTAACGGGCGATTTAGGCAATTTGTCAGAGGGATAAACCCCTTGAAATATTTTACTTGTTCTATGGTCTCTTCGTAACAGCAGATCGATCTGTACACTATCCATCTTAATACTAAAAATTTGTGATGATGTTTCTGTTTTTATCAATCTCCAAAGTAGCATCGTATTCTGAGTAAAGTAGACACGTTACTGTTTTTTTCAATACCTGCTTAAATCTCGCTTCTATCCTCATGACTCCTCTATCACCGAGACTGACATAATCTTCGTTTCCAGAATCGTCCGGAGTTAGATCGAATACGAGAATAAAATATCCATGACTAAACATGTCATAACCTATCTGATTTCCTCTGTTGTGATGCTTTATCCCACTGCCAGAAAATAAAGTATCGTAAGCTCGCGTCCAGTTCTTTTTGCCATGAAAACTACATTCCAAGCCCTCGGAGGGAATTTGAATACCATTTACGAAGAGTGAAAAATTTTCAAGCTCATTATGTTGAAAGGTAAATGGATTTTTCGCGATGTTACCGGCATACGAGTCGTTATCTACCATTGTGAATATTATAACGTTTGGCATTTTACCGACGATAGCATTATCGATGCTTAAAGTTCGTCCTCCGGAAGGAACCGTGAAAGTTTTCAGTTCGCTTCGCTTATAGTGATACCTGGCATTTTGTCTTTCTAGCATTTTACTGTGCGCCAACAAAATTGAAGGATTGATATCAAAATGCTGAATGTACAGTGTTGCATCTAGTATTTTCATTATTGCTTCTTCCGATTCCATAAGATAAAATGCAGGGTTAGAGAGTATCAGTCTGATACCAATATCAACGCGGTCCAACAAAAGCTGAGCCTGGTTGAATATGTCCACGTGCAATTTACCGTATAGCTCCACTTCTGCACTATTGTTGAACCATGATTTCCTCTCTTCATAACCATCATTAGATGAATCTGTCTTATTAATATCGGAACCCGTATCTAATTCCCATCCGACATTGCGTAAATGCGTTTCACTTGCGTCCCTTCCATAGTTTAGTAAATTTTCGATGTAACTCCTATAATGATAGTTATCCTCAGAGGGTGTTACCAAGTTTCCATTTAAATAAACGTTACATTGTTCAAAAAGGGAATGTAGGATATTATTTACGACACCCGGTTGTTTTTGATCGCTGTTAGTAAAATCTGACAAATCTTTCTTGCAAAGTTTCAACTTGAGTCTAAGATAAATGCTGTTTAAATCTTTGTACGCATCTCCCGAGTCTTTTATCAAAAATTCAATAACCGATCGATTATCTAGCGAAGATATAGGTTTGTAAGAAACCGTACGTTTTGCCAAAATATTACTTTGAATCGGGGGATTGGGTTGAAATAGGTCCAAAGAATTCAACATAAACTCCATGACTTACTATGTTGAAAAAATATCTCTCTGTGTGATCCTATCTCTTCCCCTCTTTCTCACCGAATGCCTTCTCATTTTCTTTGCACTAGATTTTATTTTATTCAAGCGAGGACGTTTAGTAATCCTCATACCACTCCCACTCATGGTTTTCACTTTTTCCTCAGCTTTACGCTTCAAATTCTCTCCTGCTTCGCTCAATCGGGTACGAAGTATCTCTCTAACCGGTTTTGTTCCTAAATCTGTAATGACTTTCGACGCTGAAGATGCTGCCTCTTTTCCAACGGTTTTTAAACCACTATATATGATGGGTTTGGCAAAACGCCACAAACCTGCGAGAAAACTTCCTATTCCACGACCTTTCTGCGTCCGATACGAGGCTCGGTAAATAGTTCCGAGTTCGCCACCTGCTTGCTTAGTGTAATATGACAGATATCGGTCTGCTGCAGAAGCCATCTCACCGCAAAATGAAGGATTTGCTAAAATTATTTCTTTTTATAGAAATGCAGAACCGCGATTGAAGATTGCTCTCCATCGTCGAAAGGAACCGTCTCTCCAAGTTTATTTGTTAACATGCATTCAATGACTTCAATATTCTTTTTCTCAACAGGAAAATAATAAATCGGATTGAATGTTTGATGTAATCCTAATTTTGTATTTAGTACGCGTAAACATTTAGTCAATGTATCACCTACGAATTGGGGTTTGATTATATCTGTATACACATATATATTAATTAGCATATTATCTATACTCCTCTTAAGTCTCGGTGATTCACGATACTCACGTACAAATTCCTCGCTAACTTGAATTGCGCGAGACAATGACGACTTTTCAATTGGAAGAATCTCCCTTAAAACTTTTGACAGTAATCTTATCTGCTCAACAATTCTCACCTGCTTTTCAAGCTTAAATTTACTAATAACATTATCAAACAGATCTTTAAATGAATTGTATGTTCCTAAAGGTAAAATGTAAATGACATCTTCCGTTCTGATTTGAACACTTTTTTTGTTCGATATTGAATCTAAACCCCCTGCCAGACTACTTTTTAAATTAGCTCTGTAATTTGATACGCTGCTAAGAACTTTTTGTCTCTGTTCGCTCTCCATACTAAGGAATGGGGCTATAAAAGCAATTGGTAAATTATCGTGCCGAGCCTTTGGTATTGCAAAGAAAGACCCATCATCTAATTTTACATTGACTTTGTCGGAAGGTGATGGTTTTTCCTCTTCCCCCTCATCCGGTGCATTTCGTTCCGGCTTTACACTAACTTTATCAGAAGGTGATGCTTTTTCCTCTCCCCCCTCTTCCGAAGCAATTCGTTCACGCTTTACACTAACTGTACTCGAAGGTGGAGGTTTTCTTTCCTCTAATGGCAATGCACTTTGTTCACTGACGATTGGTGGAAAAGATATTTCTGCCAACCCCACATACCACTCATCGTCATTCCCAAAATGAATACGTTGCGATAATTTTGTGCGGAAATGAGATTTTGTATTGTTGGGGAAAAAATTGCGAGAGCTGTCGCTGGGTAATGTCACGTAAAATTCATTCATATTTTACGAATAGAGGATGCCGGAATCCACGAATTAAACGAATCTGAGTAGCCAAACCACTTAACAAAATATTTTAGATTAGGACCGCGCCCCTTACGTGCTAAAATCCTCTCAATCCTATATTCCGTCTCGGGGGAAACATCCACCCTCACTAACTCCTCCGCGTAAAAGCCTCCCTTTATATTCTCGCCATTCATATCCTGCAATTTGTATGTAGGCACTTGTCTCGCGCGATCTAAACCAACCACGCTAAATATTTCGCTTGTGTAATTAGGAGTGTATCCTTTTGCAAAAGGAAGACGTTCTTTACTAATTCTCACATGATCACCAATATTGAATTTGACCTTTTTCTTTGCGCGCGTCTTCATGTGCAGTCGTTTAGCAATGAAGAATGCATTTTTTTCAGTCACTTTCGAAGGTTGAATGCTAGTTGTCGAGTGTATGCTGTTGTTGTAACCGCTTAATAATTTCGGAAGAACATCTATGTAATTGTAAGTGGAATATTTTGTAAAATATTTAAACATTTTCGTTTTAAGGGTACGATTGAAGCGTTCAACGATGCTTGCTTTAACATCTGGGTTATTGGTAGTGTAAAATTTAACTCCGTGACCTGAGAGAAATTTTATAAATTTACGGTTGACAAACTCACTACCCTTATCACTTTGAATTTTTAAGGGTTTTCTTTCGCGAAAAATCTCCTCAAAAGCTGCCACGATCTCATCAGCTTTTTTACTGCGTAAAGCCCTTGCCCATGCATACCTAGAAAATATATCTATCACTGTCAGTATATAGGCATAACCATTGTTGAATCTTTTCAAATTTTGCATGTCATTTAAATCACACTGCCAGCATTCGTCAATGTACGATACATCGTAATGATTTCTCTGAAATCTTCTTCTAACCGGTTTGTGACGGGTATAAGCATCCTGACTTTCCAACCATTTCCTAATAACGTTTTTTGGGATATTAGTTGCTCGATGCAACTTACCAACTGTGGAAAATCCGCCCCAGTGTCCCGGATCATTGTAGATTCTTTCTATTATCTTAATGGAGTCCACTGAACTTTTTCTACCCTTTTGCGTTTGCTTCGTCTCGGTATTGAGGGGGTGGTGGCGACTTCCTCGAGTTTTTTTTGCGGTGATGGCAAGAGCTTTTCCATGGGATCTAGTCTTTCGAGGATGCGCTCCCATGCTTTATCAATTTCAGCGTTTTTTTGTTTCAGTTCCTCCAGCGCTTTTTTTAGCGTATTGGTTCTTCTCCTTGATTCTAACTCGGGGGGAATGTGCCCTCGATCCAATGATCTATCAGAATTTAATATGGGAATTTGCAGCGGTGCTTTTATATTGGAAAGTGTGCCCAGGTATTTATCTAAGACACGTCTGTACATGTGCAACTTCTCGATGTCCTTCAAGTTCCGTTTACTCAAAATTGCTTTCATTTCCTCATCTAACGCTCTCAGCCTCCCTTTCATTTGTCCTTGCTCGAAATTCTCGGGGCTAACAATCAACATTTCCCGCAAACTCATTTTCCTAAAATACTACCGAGAACACCGCTCAGAATCGAACCAAGAAGCATTGGGAGGAAACCCCCCTTTTGTACGAGCAGTGTCCGTTTCTTCTTAATACTAACTCCTTGAGAGGCCAAAGCTCTCAAGCAATTACGATGTTTGGCGAGTTTACGTTTCAAACTCGGATTTATTATATGATTACCATTGAGTGCGTTCAAGCAACACTCACTGATAGCCTTAATTAACTCATCATCTGAGCACTTGATGATGGCGGATCGTAACTTAGGCTTGGCGTTTTTTAAGGCATGAAGCAAATGCTTATTACTCTTCAATCGTTTCATCATCTGTGTTCATAAATATCCTAGTGGCCCCGTCTTCGGGGAAAATGTTTGTTCGGAAACGAAATCTATCGTCCGTATCCTGTACAAGGTCTAATACCAAATAGCCATATGGCTCTTTTGTCGATTCCTTATATACTCTCCTTAACTCTCGCGGATTTTCCGGATACACTTGTCGAGCTAATTGATCAAACTGCAGTTGATCTCTAGGATTTTTAAAAAACACAATGTACTTTGCATTCAGGGATATGCTTCTTGAATGGGGGGAATGATAAAAAAAATTTTGCGTGAGCAAAAAAACAGATATATTAAAATGATGACTTCCTCTGGTAAAGAGTTTGCATACTTCTTTGCTATAACCTCCCTCGCTCATTAAATCGTCTATTATATAGATATACGATTTACCATTAGAATATTCGAACGACGGTATTTCGTGTTGAAACCGAACGCGCGTTGAATGTAGGTTAGGTTCGCTTCCCGGACTACAACACCAAATAATCTCATCTATCTCCTGATCTACCATATGATCTAGATTTTCCAAGAACCTAGTGACGAATGTGGTCTTCCCTGATGAGCTTGGTCCAGAAACTAGACAAGAAAAAGGATGATGCCAGACCAAAGTCATGGTCAACACTGAGCCTATTCAGCCTCAATAGCGATATTAATAAGGTTTAAGTTTCGTCATCTGATGGGAATGCTTCGCTATGTGTCCGTTTTCGTGGAATTTTGTAATGGCCCCAAGCGAATGTATCTACACCATTTTCACAAATATATCTCTTATCGTCGCTCGCATTTAGCGTTAATTTATTCATTTCCAACGTATACAGTTTATGCTTTTTACTACGAATTACTGTCATTTTTCGATATTCTGTAGAACTATTCCTCAAACAGCGGATGTAGTCATCGAAATGAAGTGCTTTATTAATCACAGTTTTAGTAATTCCTTTGGCCTTCTTTTTCTCTTTTTCCCCCTCCAATTTATACGAATACAATTTACTTCGCAATCCTATAAAATGCGTCATCAATTTTCCATCTAATTCATCCTTGAACTTACCAATAACTTTTTTGTTTTTAACCGAGTAGCATTTGTGTTCTTGGGGGTAATTTGAAGTGTCAAACGTGTCAAGATTTTGTAACATATCATCGTATATGTCTTCGGTTTTAATGCAATAAATAAAGCTATCTGTATCAGTATACGCCAAAGATATTTTTTCTCCATATTTTAGTAACATCGTCTTGTAATGGAAATTATACATTAAAGTCTTACTTAAATCGAGAACACAAAAACCAATGTATATCGGTTTGTTCATTTTGATGATTGATTTTCTTAGATGTACAGCTACCAAGGACTCGCTAAAAATTGTTCTATCCAAAAATGTGGACTTGCTGATTAATTTTTCTAGTCTTCTTTCTCCTGTGACTAATTCTAAATTCATTCGTTTTCTCACATTCTCCATTGTCTTGCCGAAAACCGCGTTATTCATTAATTTGTAAAAATCCTTTTCAAACTCGTTGTTAGCACATTTTCTTCGATCCGTATTTGAATCTATGTATTTTTTTAACCATGGTGATTGACTAAATTCAATTACTCTATGTATTTTTTTGAGTGTTAGACCAAGAGAAATAGCTTGCTTTAAGTTTACATAGTGAATTACGTATTTTTCTTTGTTTTCGAGAGTCGTTAACAATTTATTATGCTTACCACCAGGAGGTTTTTTGTTTTCTGGGCAAAGAGGTAAATCTGAATGCATGTCATGCAGAGATTTTGGATATTCTAAATCCACTTGAAGAATGTAACCCTTTTCACTATCATCAGCAATATTTGTAATTTCTAATTGATCAATTTCAGCGCTGTCTAGCCATCTAAAGTTAGAGTAGGGAATCGGTCTAGATAAAGCCCATCCATATAAGTTATTAGCATCATAATAAGTAATATAAGTGGGATCCATCTCAGGGTTATAGTTTTCCAAATATTTGTTATTAGCCTCAACATAACGCTTACAGCACTGGCTGATTCCACCACGAATACCATTCTCTAGCATGAGAATCATATCGTAATCTGTCAATAATTCCAGCTCGATTTCTGTGTACTTTAGCATTGCATCGAAAGTTAAACCTGGTGTAGTAAAATACCAAGCAGGATCGAGTTTGTAAGCATCGAGACAGACATCACGAAAATTCTCAAAAACATCTGCAAGAAGCGTCACATCAGTTTTTAAATACACATCGCTATAGTCCCCAAGTGTCCTACAATCAAAAGATTCCCACACATTTTTCGCGTGTTCGTAGTCTTCCTCAGACACACCCTCGTCCGTTAATCGGTTGTAAAAGTTTTTCCTCTCCGGAAGTGATGTTTCCTCTAGTTTTTCGATTGAGTTTGTATAATCATAAGGGTAGACTCCCTTGCGTGTGACTAGGTTCGTTTTCTCGCCGAATATTTCATTTGTATATTTAAATTTCTTTAAATTTGTGACCAGTGAAGCTAATGAAGCGGGCATGAAACGATATGTATCAACAAATCTAATGGTAAAATGATCGTCGATCGACTTTGCGAATGAAATATACTTTTCTTCAGTATTCGGTATGACAAATATATTTCTTTCGTCGTAGGTTAATTCGCGAACTATAAAATGACCATCATATGAGGAAAGATTATGAATAAACACGGGAAGAAAATTTGGCATTTTGTATTGTACATTGCAAAACGAGTGTGCGGGTCCTCGATATTTACCTGTCAAGTGATCGTGATCTTTAACTCGGTCCGCATTTAATTCCTTCCCGCAAATGTGGCAATTAGCAGCGTTTTTAAAATCTGTCTCTTCTTCTGAGGTTAGCGGCTTCATGGGAACAACGTTTTTGTACAATTTAAATGTCCTCTCCGCTTCATCTTTCATTCTCTGAATAAAAACACGAGCAGCATTAGGCCCCCGATACAATTGCGGTTTTTGACATCCTTCGGGCGTTAATAGAATATAACAAAAGCTGAATGGTTCATGTTTTTGTATGGCGTGCGTGTAGGATGCGTGGGACGATGGACGGCAGGTGCTAATATTTTGAAGAAGGCATTCAAAATCTGCATATATTACATAGGGGACTGGAAAAGAGCGATTAAGATTGGTAAATTTCAAAATTTTATTAGTCTCTTCTGGGAGCATGATTCTACTCGGTTCGCCAGTCCCCCTGCACAGTTTCTTGTGTTTTTCCAACCTTGTTTCATCTACGTAATGGGTAAAACATCGTTTGCAAATGTTTATTTTGTCATGATGTTTTGTTATTTGACAATGGACTAGTCTTTCGAAATTTTTAATCAAGCAATAGTGTGATGTTTTATCATTTGTTAAGTATAGCAAATCTCGGTGGTCTGGTAGCTCTTCGTTCACAATTTTTATTGGATAAACGTTGCTTTTCTCATCTAACCCAAAGACATTAATCGTAATGTTGTTTGCTCGTTCGAATATTGGTATGTCTTTTAAAGCGACGGGGTATTCTATGCAATTCCATAGATAACCGTTGTTACATGATCGTGTATAATACTTTGAAACTCTTTGTGGGTTCCTGCCAACATTTTTTGCCCATATAGAATATTTAAAACAATATTTATCGTTGTTTTTAATATTTACTACTGCCTCTCTGTTTTTAATTTTACTTGGTAGCTCAATGTATGTCGAACCTCTTAGCGGGGTATACTTGTTAATTCGTAATTCCAATCCAAAGATCTCTGACAAAGCCCAACCGGACCCTTTCGCCTGAAACTCAGATTTCTCTCTCAAAAGTTTGGAAAAAGTTTCATCAATGATTTCATTAACTTGATCGGCAAGTACTACTCGTCTGTTGCTCGTCTTAAATGAAGTCTCCAACTCTTCATCCTCACCCTTTCGGAATTTGCATATTAATACTACGTTAAATTTAATTGTATTATTAGCAATGACCTGATCCTTTACTTTATCTACCAATTGATTGCGAATATTATTTAAAAATGAAATAAAGTCTTCTTTCGTTTCATTGTCGGACGTAATCCAAAATGTTTTTAGTCTAGATTTTACTGCAGATTCTACTTCAACAAATCCTCGACCTCTTTGGGAAATAATGTGACTTCTGTGCAAATTTGTATTTTCGTGAATAATAGGATCAACTAAACTATAATAAATTTCGCAATATGAGCAGAAACGTCTTTTTTTTAATTTATCAAGTGCATCTATGATTTTTTCATAACAATTTAAATCATCTATGGTATCCTCGTTGAATACTATACGCTCATGAATATTATGTAGCGCTGTTTCTAACTCATGCTCGGAGTTATAAATCCCAGCTTTAAAATTATTCAAAATTTCCGAAACAGAAGTCATAATGAATGGGTGTAAGAATGGGATGGATAGGTACAACTAAAATTGAAAAAAATGGTTTTCTCTGCGGAAAAGAAAAGAAAAATATAATTAAATAATTACCATAGATAATTCTCTATTTTACTTACATACCACCCATTTTCCTTAGGCGGTTTCACATTTTTTCTTTTTAGCTTATACCATAAATAATTTGTTACTACAGATAGAGCTTTATAGGTTAATTCATCCTCAGTCTCTCTTAAGCACCAATTAAATACGACATAAGCATCTGAAATTGTTTCAACAATTTGATTATTTTCATCCATGAACTTTAAATAGCCTTGATGAGTGGTATGATCCAATGGGTCAAAAGTGTAAAATACATATTTGACCATTTCCATGATAACTTAAGATACTTACAAATAGTGAAGCTGCTTGAGAGTCCTGCTTTGAGTAGAGAAGCGGCTTAAAAGATCAAGTACTCACAAAGAGATGTAAACACACTCTAAAATTCAAACTAGATTTCTCAACCTTTATATAAAAATATTGCTACTAACCGGATCGAAAGAAGAATAGCGGTGGGGAGATATGCAACTCATTCGTTTTGAGTGGCTTCCGTCTCGGACATAAAATCCTATTGGAACTAATCCAGATAAAAAATCTGATAGTAACGTCATTGGAATTTTAACCTTTATTTGACTGCTTCGTATGTTGAAAGTACAGACATTTATTGCGTGAAACATTTACCAGCGGCTTCCGTCTCGGACATAAGATCCTATTGGAATTAATCCAGATAAAAAATCTGATAGTATCGTCATTGGAATTTTAACCTTCATTTGGCTGCTTCGCATGATTTACCTTGATTTTTCTAATTATTGTGCACGTGTATATTCTTCTGTTCTTTATTTTTTTACACTGAGAAGCACTATAAATACTATGTATTTTACCTATATTGGGCATCATTACGCACATAGCACCAGAAAGATTCTGCAGCTTACTCGCTTCCAGTGATGAATTCAACTATCGACGTAAGTACAATTCATTAATATCACGTAATAAATCTAAGATTTGTAACTAGAGTGTGTTAACTGTTCAAAAAACCATAGAAATTCAGATGTGTCTGATAGTAGAAATTAATAAATTAAATCCCTTATGAGGGTATTAAAATAATATTTTTAATAATGAGTGAGTGTAGTTTTTAGAAAACGAGGGAGAGATAACATTGTATCATGCTAATTCTTCATTCCACCTATTTTTAAATTTTTTGTGTTTTTAATTTTTTTCTATAGGTTTTTGTGAATGAGTTGAGGGAAGATATCCCCACAATACAGATAGGGGAATTAACGGAAGGTTGGCTCTACAAAGTGGAGGGGGTGATAAGAGACGAAAGAACAATTAAATTGATTATTTCGGACGAAGGGAGGGACTTGAGAAGAATAGAGCTCCCTCCACTGTATAAACGCCTTCAAGAAAAAGATATAATTTTTTTAAAAAAACTACATGTTACCAGAGATTCTTATGAAAGAATTGAATTCGTTCATACGAAGCTCTGGTAAATTTGTAATAAATTCCTTTTTACTTCATATGTGTTTTTATTATGTAAATAACCTTATATACCTCGGTCTACTCATCCCTCCACCTCAATGTGTGATTGTTTTTCCATTTTTCATCATTTATTCTACGTCATGCTGCGGTAAGGTGGGTATTAAGAGGCTGAGTTACCTGCGCTGCCTAGTAAGGAGTTGCCTAGCAATATAAACGAGCGATCATTCTCTGTGCACGTGTATATTCTTCTGTACTTAATTTTTTCACTGAAAAGCACTATATATACTCGGCATTTTCTAACAGAATTATAGTCATCCGTAGCCTACTGAGGGGATAGACAACGCATCTAACAAAATCGTACAGCAAAGAAAGCCTCCAGCCGCTGCTGAAAAACTTAAAAGTAAGTATATTAGCACAACTAAAACTAATTTTAGAGATAGATTTTGGCTGATTTTTTCTAATTCTTTTTTTAATTTTTGGTTGTAGAATGTACATCGCTATTAAAAAACTACACCCATTTGCAACTGTCCCCAAAGGTAGCTATGAATATCCAGCGGGTTACGATATTACTGCTATCCAGTCAGATATTATCCCCAAAAGAGGGCGTTGCCTAGTAAGAACAGGATTATCGTTAGAGATTCCTAAAGGTCTCTATGGTAGGCTCGCATCTAAATCTGGGCTTTCATTAAAGTATGGTTTAGAAGTCGGTGCCGGTGTTATTGATGCTGATTTTAGAGGTGAAATTAAAGTTCTTCTTTATAATCATAGCGATGAAGATTTTATAGTGAACAGGGGTGTACATATTTGTCAAATTATATTTGAAAAAATTGCAACAGATATTAGCTTTTTGACAACGGATGATATTAGTTCCGAAACTAACCGTAATGAAAAAGGATTTGGCAGTTCCTATCCAAACTAAAATTGGTATGTAACAAACAAAGTAGAAGTAATTTTCATAATCTATCTTTATACTTTCAAATGTAATTAACCATTTCCTTATTTGCCCCATAGAAGCTGATATGCCAGATTCTTTATGTTTTAAAAACTTTGTTATGAACAATATTGTAAGTAATCGTTTATCTCATTTTTTATAGATGGCCGACATCAAATCTGTTCTGCTAAGGAGACAGGAAGAAGCCCAGTTTTTAGAAAAAGGAAACCTAAAAGAAGGAGAAAAATACCTCATAAAAAAAATTGAAAATCAAAGGACGAGATTTGGAATGGGCACGCTAGCTGTCATCCAATATGAGGGGAAGGAGAGACGGATATTTCTACCAACTTATTTAAACATGAGTGAAGAAGAAATAAAGAAATTTAATGATGAAAAAATTCAATTGCATCTAACATTAAAAAAAAATAAATTAATGATAGAATAAAATAAAATAAACTTTTCAGACAAAGAAATGAGTTTTCTTTATTTAATAACCTTAACAATTTAAACAGGTGCTCGTTGGCATAATATCAAATAATGCTCTCATGAGGCAACGTGAACACCAGTTCTGCTTACTTTGAATCTCAGATATCATATCTTTAGGATATTTAACATTAATATGCATATTTATTTTATTCCAACCATCAGCCATTATGTTTGAATTCATTAATGCTGAAACACACGCACCACAGAAATTATATTTTCTCCATTTCAAATTATTGTATTTCACTAAATTTATGCACCAAAAATGTTGCCGCATGCATAATGGGAAAGTACACTCATTCGATGAAACCATACAAATAAGAGCACAAAAAGTCCATGAGTCGATGTTTGTAAAAGAAGTTCTGTATGCTTTTGAAATCAAGTTAGACCTCCAAAGATTTCCCCACAAATTCGCCCAATCATTCCTATGAACGTCTAACGATTTCCCCCTAGAACAATTTATCCAAAACAAAGTCTTCAAGTCTTCGAAAACAGTTTCTGGTAGATTTTCCCACAGAAAGACCCAATTGTTGCAATAAACGTCCAACGTTTTCTTCTTAGAACACTCTAACAAGGACTTTGGATTAAATACCGCCATAGCAATAGAGTACATGCACTGAATGTTTACTTCAATGTCGCGATCTTTATTACGAATCTCAGTTTGTTCGGGAGAAGCAAGAGTAACAGCGTACGCCATCTAGCGGGCAGCGCGGTGTGGCGCGAATTCAAAAACATCGTATTTGTTTATTATTTTTCAACACTCAAGTAGAAATACGTGCTACTTCGATCGCTATTTCACTGTTTCAAGGAAGTCCACCCACCCGGGGAGGCCCCCCACCCCGTCACGGCCTTCGCGCATGCACGTCATCCCGGCAACATGCGATTATTTAACTTTCTCCTAGGTTATTCATTATTATTTAAAGTTCAAGGTCAAAAGTGTGCTCGGACGAACAAATTTGTACTACTTAGGTCGCCATACAAAATGGTCGACAGCAAATAGGTCGCCATGCAAAATGGTCGACAGCAAATAGGTCGCCATACAAAATGGTCGACAGCAAATAGGTCGCCATACAAAATGGTCGACAGCAAATAGGTCGCCATACAAAATGGTCGACAGCAATTACTTCAGCCTATCTTCGTCATAATAATTGAATGAAGTGTGAATTGAATATTAGTGTATTTGTGTTCTGTTACTGCTTGTGATTATGGTGATGTTTGGAGTTTGGGACTTCTAGTGTTAAAAATTTTGGAGTGTTTGTATATATTGGGTCTTACTTGAATTAATTCCTGAAAGTAGTCAAACAGCAGAAATAATATGTATCAAAAGCAAAATCCGTCCGTCCGTCCCCTCTCTATCTTAGAAACTATTTGTCGCAGAGCTATGAGACAAACTGCATTGTATTTCTAATAAGCTGAAAGCCCCACAAAAGCTATTCTCATTTCTAAGAAGGCTCGGGTTCAAGCCTAGGACTCCATAGTACGTTTCCATAAGGTTCAGTTCGTTTTTGTACCTTGCAGGCATTGTCACTTTTACAGAATTAAATTTGAAATAATGGTACAACGAAGTCAAGAAAAGTACCAAAAGAAGGTAAATTAAATACAGAATCTTATCACTGTCGTCAAATACACTTTATGAATCGAAATTATGAAAACTATGAAAACATAAAGAAAAATTTGTTAAATTTCGACGTAGTAAACAACCAGTCCCCCTGACGACCAAGGAGGTTGTTGAATCCGATACATTAAATTTCCCACAAGAACACAGGAAGATTTTAAGAACATACCGAATTAATGGTAGGAACGTATGTCAGAATTTATGAAGAGGAGGCAATTTACGGAGATTTCAGCGAATGTAAAATATGATAATTAAATAGCAGGAACATAATTTCGGCCATTTTGGAGTTTTTCTTCATCGAACCGATTTACAAAAGAACAATTATACGTACGATTGTGGTGATCAAGATAACGAAGAAATATTACGTCGAGGAAGGAAAAGATTTTTAACGAAAACTTGATTTTATAGCATATATCTCAAAGAAGTGCGTTTGTGCAATTCTCACGAACTGCATTGGTCACGAATTGTCTCTCTAAACCACCATTCACCATTCCGACCATTCCAGACCAGACCATTCAGTTCTCAGAACTGAATGGTCAATGGAATCGAATTTGTAATTTTTCGGAATTATTTGATTATATATTACTTTATTCTAAATTTATACGGTTTGACTTTTGTGGAAAATATCTCGCTTTCAATTAAATAAGGTACGTAATTTATATATTAAATTATTATTGATTTACATTTCGAACTTTATGGTTCATAAGAAATACATGGATTCTATAATGCGTACATATTTAAGTGTTGCTTATTTATTAAAAAATACAAATTAAGACCCGTCATGCATGGCAGGGGAGTTTACTAGTTATACAATAATGATAATAATAAGTGGCGCGTGAAGAAAATACGTAACGCCATTTCTTCGTTTATTTCGGAAGCTAATGCTGGAGATATTGAGGTAAAAACCGACCTTGTCGCTTTAAAAGATATTTCGAAGAAGTAGAAGAAGGGGGCACATGAACAAAACTGAATCTTCGTGGAAACTTAATCCTCAAATTTCTTAATCGCCTCGAATTAATCGCAGTGAGTAATCGGAAGCTAATAAAACTACAACCGAAACGAAATTCGCCGGCGAAACATTCGAATCCCTTTCTTTCGATACAAAGATGAAATTTCCCGCCGAACATTGAAACAGAGAAACAAAACGCTCCTTTGACGAAAAGCGTTTCCGCCTAAACTC
Organism: Sympetrum striolatum; assembly: GCA_947579665.1. Classification (NCBI taxonomy): domain Eukaryota; kingdom Metazoa; phylum Arthropoda; class Insecta; order Odonata; family Libellulidae; genus Sympetrum; species Sympetrum striolatum. The sequence continues at coordinate 46,834,222 of OX388351.1, read as the reverse complement.
CGTAATTTCGAGTTTAACAATGGGATTTCGGGGCGCAAATCCAGCAGCGAAAACCGATCAGAGAAGAACAACTGGAGGAGAGAGAAAAAGGTCAGCGGAACAATAGGGGCCCTTTAAAATTCAGGACTGGAGGAGGAGATCGAAAAAACGGAATGGGAAAAAGAGGAAAATGAATCGCGACGAAGAAAGGATATTTTCGGAATATTGGAGAGAAAACTTGGACAAAAGAGATATCGGAAATGCACGGGGAGTTTTTTGAACGGTTACCAGAAAGGTAGCTTATTCAAAATATACATGCGATGAAAGGTTAAAACGATATTTCCATCGGAAAGGTCGGCGCGCGTTAAATTTGAGCTTAAAGGCGGAGTATTCCAATTCAGGAGTATTGTACGTTAAAAGGACAACGGTAGAGAGCTTGATGAATTTTACAGGAAGACGTAACAATTAACTGAAAAGTAATTTACACCTCGCATCATATTTCCCCAATAGCCCTCGTGGATCACATCACCGTTGAGTTTGACTGAATGATGCAAAATTTTGACATCTTTAATTTCCTCTGACTTACTTGTTTCCCACGTACATATTCTGAAAATATGTAATACAAATACTCTCTTTTTTATATCGAAATTTTCTGGGGAATTATTTTAGTTAATTGTCAATTTTATGGATGCCCGTGGTAGTTTTTGATTATTTCTTAATTTTAAATTAGCATAATAATAATAATAATAATAATAATAAATGGCCTTTATTCGGGCAAGATTGAGACTAGAAAGTCTCTTCTTACACCTAACATATCGTCATATGCGAAACAGAAAGAAAGAGATAGTTTGCAAAAGTACACGAAGAAAACTAGTATGTGGATTTTAAAGGACCTAAGCTGGGGCTCAGGAAAAAATTTCCACTGCAGGAAAATACTCACAAGAAGGGGAGTGTGAAAAACCTGCGAAACCTGCAGGTAGAAAACTATATTTTGGGAAGAAAGAGAATAAAAAGAATCATGAATGACAAGCAGAGAATAGATAAAAATTATGCAAAAGAGACAATACACATTCACTACAAGCAATCAAATCAAATCAAATATCTTCACAAATGACACTAAATCTAAATACAAGAATTGTAGCATAAAAAAAGATAAAACGCATACGAATATTTCAAGAATAACAAAACGATTAAATACATTAAGGTTGAGAATTAATAAAATAATCAAAAACATAGAGTTTATATGACATTGTACCAAGACAATAAGAAAAAAAATTTAAAAAATAAGATTTTAAAATACCCGAAACTACCTTATCGTTACTAACGTAAACTACCTTATATAACTACCGCATACAATGTAGTCAACTGTTAATAAGTTTTGTTTAATAAGTAATGTCAATAATGGACGAGATTGTTAAATACTAATTTCCTGTAGTTATATACGTATAAATTTGGAAACCTGCTTGCGTCAGTTGACAAATGTAGCGTCAGAGTACTTTGCCACCTTACCTTGTGACTAATTTCAGCGGTACAGTAAATAAATCGATACAGCAGGAAAATACATATTTAAAGAGATAAATTAACGACTGCCGCAACAAAAACCAGAAAAGGAAAGAAAATTTCAATTGTTATTTTAAATATTAACCACAACTACAGCTGCACTCGCTCTCTTAAATCTGGCTCACAGTGCATCTTTTATGTTTTCATCGTAAGCATAAAAAGAAAACGGAACTGTGAATGAAGAAGTATATTACGTTTGTTCTCTGATTGCTGTAGTGGCCTTCCACTAAGAAACGCTTAATCCAATTTATATATATATTTCATTTCTTTAGTTTTGGTATTTTCAGCGCGCCAAATAATTCCACGCAAAACACAGATTAATCACTGTAAGGATAATTACTTATTGGCTATGTAAGCAATAAAAACTGCTCGCGAATCATACCACTTATATTTGTCGATCAGTAATCTGGCATTAATTCTCTCACATATGACTATAATACAGATATGCATATAAAATATTCCCCAATGGATCCCTGCAATAGATGCATGGCAAAATTTCTAGATTGTACGTTCAGTGAAAGCACATACCAGTTGGCTAGACAAAGAAAAACTAGGAAAATCATTGAAAATTTCAGCAGCAAAACGGGGCATTTTCAGGAATTCAGGGTTACAATGTGGCTTCATGCACGTAAAGGGGGTGGGTATTAAAGAGAGGAGAGCATGCATTAACCTTAACGATGGCCGAACATAGTGGTAGAGGAAAGGAGGGAAAAACTTTGATCGGTAAATGGGCTCGAATCACTAGCGGGAACGAAAGGGCGGGCTTTAAAACGAATGGGAGAAAAGAGAGAGGTTATTGACTGCTCGAAAAGTCGGCACCCTACCGCAGAAAGTCGAGCGCTCAATTATTCGCTAACGACCGCCGATCGAAAGAGGAACGAATATGGGGAAACGGAATGCACAGCTAAGTGCGAACGAAAAGAAAGGGAATGGGAAGGATGCAGAGAATGAAGTTTAGGAATTTACTAACGTTATACGGAAAAAGTGGAAAATATGGCAATACTGGATTTGATTCTAAGATGAGTGAAAGACGGCAGGAGAAAATGAAAGGAATTACGTAAATTCAAAAGTAGAACACATTGGACTGGACCTTAAAATGGAAAGAGGCAAATGAAGTATGTTAGTCCGTACGATTATCTTGGAGTTAAATGAAGATAATAATAATAATAATATAATCAATTGAGGTAGCTGTTACTTCTTCCAATAATAATAATAATAATAATGCCGAAAAAACACAGGAATAAAATTAACTATATCTATATTCCACAACAATACACAGTATTTAATTTATTTTATTCCTGTTTTATTATGGAATTCCACGTCGTGAGGGCCGTGATTATTGGATGCATAATAATGCCATATTCATGGGCGAATAAATGCCTTTGAAGGCGATTTTTTCAATTAACCCCCTTTTAATTTTATTCGCATTTTTCTTTATTAATTAACACAATATACACAGACAACCATTCCATAACAGGGAAATTCCGATTAGCAGGGATTCGAACAATCCGCCACCACGGCTGGTAAGGGATAGGATAGGAAGGACAATAGAGACATAGTAATGAAGAAAATATAATATGGGAAAACAATTATCAGGATTGCCGTGGCCGGTGAATTGGTCAGGGGGGAATTCGTACGCGGGGAATTCGTCCACGAGGAATTGATCTCCCGACAGATTGGTATGCGGGGAATTGATCCCCCGCACTGATGTTACTTAGTCTTAGGTTAATAACTACTGTTATCTAGTCTTATGTTAATCAACGCGCCCTGGTTATTGGTTAATGTTATAACTAAATTAACCGGGGGGTTGGGTTGGTAATACAAAATCAGCATTGGGGATCAATTCCCCGCGTACCAATCTGTCGGGAGATTAATTCCCCGCGGACGAATTCCCCGCGTACGAATTCCCCGCGTACGAATTCCCCGCGTACGAATTCCCCGCGTACGAATTCCCAGCGTACGAATTCCCCGCGTACGAATTCCCCCGGATCAATTCACCGGGCGCCCAGGATTGCATCCAATGCTGTGGTCAATAAATTAACAAATAAAACTTAAACAAATTTCTTTAAAACTTTAATAGAACCTGTTATGACGTATACGTATCACAACCCGTACATATGTACACTCCTGGCCAAAATTAACGCAGCACCTCCCTAGCGATCCTTACGGCCGGTGCTGCGTTAATTTTGGCCAGGACTGTACCATATATGGTACAGATGTACGGGTTGTGAATAAAAGTATGTCTATAAGACTACTTTCAGCAGAAATGACATATTGGAGGAAACTATGTAGTCTAACCTTATTAGACCATGTTAAAAATGATTGTATTAAGGAAAAATGTCGACAGGAAAAAGTTTTATAAACAATAAATAGCAAGCAACTCAAATGGTATGGTCAGCTGAGACGTGTGAAATAAAAAGGACACCATTTAAGGTTTCTAAATGCGTTCCATTTGAAGGAGTTAAACTAGGAAGACCGAGGTGGAGGAGGATAAAATGGAGGAGGTAAAATACAGAGATGGAAATGAGAAGTAGAGATTTAGAAACAGGAGATTTGGAAGATGACGAACGATGGCGTGTTTGGGATGCGAGAAGTGGAAATAAGCTGAAAAAACTAGAAATAAAGGACAGAGCTGGGAATAAGTAGTCATAGTCATAACATAGTTAAGGCTTGAAAAATTAAAATAAAAATGTAAAAATTATTAGGAGTATTTGATTTAACAGTAAATAAGGATCCTTGAATCGAATAAATGTAAACTAATGGCAGAAGAATTTAAGGGGACAAGATTAAAAAAATCTCTCAAAAGTGGACTTAAAGGAAACACAGCATCATTGAAAGACAAATTAAAAAGCCATTTATTCATTTAACATTATGGATATTTTTGCTGAATCACCAAACTTCTGTTAAATTGAACGAACACCTTTCACATAAACTTCCATGGATTTGCCCGGAGGTACTTTCCTTAAAAAAATCAATGTAGGCGAGGCCGAACCAACATTTACGTTATTAATTCATACTCAGTATAAATAATACTTATGCATCAATAAGCTTGCTGTAACCAATTTAATACAGTTCTTCAATACAAACTTTCGAGTTGTACGATATTTCAGAGAGATTCCGATGGCTACCGAATGCATACATATCTGAATAGAAAATTTGATATGATACAATGAATGGGAGCCTTGAGCCGCCCGTATAATATTTGAATCCCTCTAGCAGAAGTTTTAACTCTTTCAGGTCAGCGGTAAGCTAGCAAATTGAATTCTAGCTAAAATAATTTCATTTCCTAGAATAATGCAATCATATGCAATTTCGGAGAGCGATTGCTGTATTTTTATTTTTTTTCAACAAACAAATATTTTTGGTTATTGATAAAAATGTACAAATTGTTAGACTAACATGCATTCATATGCATATCGGAAGTGACGCAGAATAACGATAAGAAGAAAATGTATTTATCTCTCAATTTATGGAAACATAAAAATCGTCAAAAGATAAAAACCATATCGCAGTAGGCACAACGTGTCACTTTGCGAATTTCAATCAGACGTATTGTAAATAACCGGCGGTTTAAGCGAAAGGACCAAAATTATATTTACGGAATAAAATCATGCAAATTTGACGATAAGGCTTAACATTCTGCAGCAAAAACATTTTGCCTCCGAAAGGGATCAAAGTGTGGTTTTCCATTTGATGTCAAACGGAAGGGAATGGAAATATATTCCAAAATTTTACATTCTTTGTGAAGCATACTACCGTTACTGGGTTTGAAAGGTTCTAAAGATTATTTCAACCATGCTTTGAAAAAGTTATCTGGCTACTACTTCTCATCGCAATTGTATATAACTCCTAAATTCGGGTCAATTCAAAGACAGTTGCTTTTAATAAACAGCCACATTGAAATGGCTAACCATGCTACTACCGAAAAACTTGAATAACATTACATTGAATAATATAATAACTTAAGCATAATATTTTCATTTGCTTAACAAACATTGAATTCGGCGAAAATGCTTGCAGTTCCTCATTTGGACACACGTACCCTAATCAGGGAATCCAGCCCAAAGCACATAATATTGTGATCGACTAATCTCGCCGAAACAGATAATTATATTGACGACATGTATGATATCAACTCAACAGCATCTATTTATCTATGCATGTACATACTTCGGCCTTGACTTTGCGGTAGTTCTCCATAATGATTTTTGAGTAAAAGAAGAAACACTTACACCTTTACCACAGTAATATTTATTAACTCACGACCATGGTTTCGATCTATAATACCTGAGGATGATCTTATAGATCGAAACCATGGTCGTGAGATAATAAATATTACTGTGGTAAATGTATAAGTGTTTCTAAAATATTATTTGCTCAGAAATTCACCAAATTTGGAAGAATAAATTATTTAAATAGCTCTGATAAGTTCAAACTCAACTTATAGGAAATGTTCCATAATTGGAAAAGAAAAAACTAGATAATTTACTCCGAAATTTATTTCCTATGCGACTTGTATCAGCTTACATACATCATCATAACAGACAGAACTATTCAAATAAAAAATATATTACTTTGTAAATTTCAAAGAACTTTTCTTTCCAATTACTGTGAACAGTTATTAGATAAATCATGAGATCTAGATAACAGTATTTGTAATATGATGTGATGTTAATACTAAAATATATCTTTCATCGAAGATTTTGCGAGAAATAAAGTTATTTATTTTTGCCACCTTTTCAAGTGAAGAAAACCTATTGACCCTGAAATGGGCTGCAGTGACAAAAAAAGCAGAGATCAACTACATTAGATCAAAATTTCACTTAAACTATAATTCCTTTACTTCTTTGTTCGTGATTCCTCAACTACTTTCAATACGAATTTCGGTGCATCTGATAGAGAAAGCAATAACTAGTTCCATACGCATCGACCTTTACAACGCACGGATAAGATACGACAAAAAATACACATAAAATTTGAGCGATTTGGAGAAGCGATTGATTTGAGATACACAAAAGTGAAAGGAGAGCAGAGAGAACGGATATGAGCAAAGAGCAGTGAGAATTGAAATAAAAACGAAGCGCGATAAGAATGGAGTAGAGAAAGAGAGAGATGTGGAAAAAGGAGGGAGCATAGGAATGAGGTCGAATTTTGAGGAGAGAAAGAGCAATTAGGGGAGGTCTGCAAATGTACTCGGGTGATGAGAAAATGTAGAGGGAAGGCCTGCGTTTCTCCATTACCTTGCTCGATCGAGGAGGATCATGCGAACGGGATGATGTTCCGAGCTTGTTTCAGTCTGCACTAAATGTAAATCACGAGCGAAAGGATAGGGGAGAACGCGGGTCCAATCATCCGTCAATCTCCCGCATTTCGAATTGGATGCGGAAGAGAAAACCGATGAAAATGTTGAAATGGGATCAAGAAAGGAGGATGGAAGAGGGAAAGTACACGGTGGGACATCGGAAACCGGAGGGCACGGGACAAAAATAACATGCTGAGGCAGAAGAGACAAAATGAAAAAACCCGTGTTCTTCAGATCTTTTTTGTCGTGTTAGGGAGTGTATGATGGCCCACAGACTTTTTGAGCATAACGTTTTACGCAGATGAAATCGAGTCGCTTTGTTCGAATGAGGAAAACCAAATGTGTAGGGCAATGAAGATCTCCCGAAAGCTATCTACTTTTTAGATGGCCTTTGAATCAAGTTGGGTCATCTTTCAATATTTATGGCTATTAAGATTATACGCCAGATTTGCATCAAATTCCGCAGACTGAGAGAACTTTTTATAATTATTATCCAGCTTCGTCACCAAGAATACAAAATCTCTCAATTTTCATAACAAATAATCCAACATATCGAATACTCAAATTTGCGAGAAAAAAAATATCAAAAGCATTCGAAAAAAAAACTAATAAATTTTAAAGCAAAGATTGACAGCCTGGCTATCTGCCTATTTATTTATTTAAATTTAATCCATTAACAGTCAATACGACCAATTACAATGAATCTTACAACAACATATTGAAATAAACATATTAATAAATAACAACAAAGCTGCATTGAAATGCAACCAGACATTTGTAAAAAGTGAAAAAAGATGTTAGTGGGTTAATTTAAATTGAATGAGATGAAGATAATATGATAAAGTAATAAAAAATAGTAATCATAAGTTACAAAAGGAGAAGTAAGGGGAAAAAAATAGTGTTGGGAAAAATGAATAAATAAATATGAATAAATATGATGATGAGCTAATGTAATTGATTAGGAAATGCTACTGAAATACTGAATTCTTAACAGTAGGTTTGCCTCATTGGTATAAATTCCAGCACGTTAAAAAAGAAAGGCAAAGCTAAGTTTGAATTGGAATTTTTAAAGAGGAAAAAATGGAAGGAGAAAAACTCAATCCTACGGAGAGAACGAGTAGAATAACAATGAGGAGTTAAAACTATTAAATATTAAAAATTATTTAGAAATTCAAGTTTCTAAGAATCCCCTTCATCATCTCACAAACAGGACAATGCACTGCTAAATCGTAACACTAATACCCAATTATTTGGCCGAGAGATATTATTAGTGCTGTTTCTTTGGATTTGGTTGACGCATGCGGATTCGGCATAGGATTATTTTATTTTATTATACAGCGGAGAGAAAGATTCAACGATTACTACAAAAATTGATTCTTGTCCAATCTTAATATCTACATAAAGATAACTGTAATTTTTCGACTCTGACGAGTGTATTTAAAAATTAGGAAATCAATGGAAAACTGTTGATGGCTGGCGAATATGATTAAGAAAGGAAAGCTGTTAGATGCTCTTAGCAACGAATTAAACGCTTCTAAAAGATTATTTCTCGACGAGTCATTTAGATGCTGTTTCAAGGTTTTCAAAATTCATTTTTAAATTATAGCTTATTCACGGTGATGTCTGTATATTTATGATAATTCATATGTGCATTGTTTATTTATATTTTGTACGTAATTATATTTTTATTTATGCATGATTTATGCAGTTAGACGTGTTCTATCGATGCATATAAATATTTTTTTAATTAATTGTTATATAAGTTAACGTCGCCACCTGTCCTCGCGACTAATTGAGGAGGTTTCGTACAGTAAATATATAAATCTGACTCGGATATTTAACTTCTGTTTTAGCTGATTGTAGATGAGTTAATTTGATTAGTATAACTTTTAATCGAATTCGTGAGATGTAAATTACAATGTAGAGAAAAATCACTTAAAGCGTTCCTTCACGAGTTTCGTACAGTAAAAAAAAATATGCCAATGAAGAAGAAAGTTTTTGAACCCGAAATCACCAAGTAGGATTTTTTTCCTCAAACCACGCAATTAGCTTAATCTAAATATTTCTAGCCTTCCCGCCCTCTTTTTTAGTCTGGAATGAACTTTCTTTCGCTAAATCAACGGCTGGGGTAAAACGATGGTGGGGAAAGCGTCAGTTTGATTGCTTCGGAATGAAAGAACGCCGCGATCACCGGACAAATGCAGGGGTCGTTACGACATGAAAGAGCCCGAAATGGAGGAAAGGCAGTTCATCAGACTACGAAAACATGTCGCCGACAAAACCTAAGTTCTTTTTAACCACCACAGCACTTACCCAGTCACGATATTTCCGTTCGCCGCGTCGTCAATCCCAACGATGACTGATTTTATTGCCTCACGCCTTTACGATTCATCCTTCTATGGCTAGAAAAGCGAAACCAGATAATGGCTCTTTCTTATTCTATGAATCTGCCAAAAAAATCTTAGCATACGTAAACGACTCGAGTAATCAACTGGTGATAAAATAAATGTGTTAAACGACTATATATTGATTAATAGAGAAATAATAATTAACGTATTTATGTGGGCGAGATTGAGACTAAAAATTTTTTCTTCCATCTAACCCCTCATAATTAACTATTGATTGACTAAATTATAGGTAATAGTACGAGGAAAAGCTAGAAGAATTGTGGATCCAAAAACCTAAGAGATTTTTACGAAAAATATATCCACTGCAGGAAAAAACCCGCGGTAAAGGGACGGGTGATAAACCTGCGCGAACCAGCCGATAGTAATGACTAAAATTTGAGAAAAATGAACTTGACAAAATATAAACTATTAATAAGTACATGCATGCGATATCTCAATAAGAATAGTCAGTTCATTCACATTTAAATATGTGATCAATACACATATTAAATTAAAAGAAACAAAAATAAACTGAAAAAAGGGAAAAAATTACATGTACTTGCATCCATTAGAGAGCTAACAAGATTACTTTTCGTTGAATCAAATACGAATTAGTACGATAAAAAAAAATTGAATTGATTATGATTATATTTTAGCTCAAGAGGACCTAATTGTGTAAATCTACCAAACTATAATCGTTTTATGTACGTAAACTGTGCTGTCGAATTATGCATATTATATTTAATGAATATATTTGTTTTGTCGAATGAGTTAGACAGAATTATGGAATGGTGCGATATTTAAATTAAATTAAATTTAAAATCATCTTCTTTGAAAAATAAATCTATTTCTACCGGTAACTCGTGGAACCCCAAAGGGAAAGCTTATTTTTAGAATAATTGTTTAAATGCCTTGGAAGTAACAAATAACTTGACAAGGGATAACCACGCAACTTTTCTGGACAGGAATCTTATAAACTCGGCTTAGTCAAGAGAATTGCATGTAGGAATGAAGAAATAGGACGCGAGTGATGTTACTTTGCTTAAGTCAGGCCTCTACCTACTACTAATTACGTCAGTATTCTGCATGCCGTCTTTTGAAGTGTGGAAGGGCCTCTCAAATCGATTCCCTTCGCGTGTTTTTCGCGCTAAGAATGAATTCTTTGGAAACTTCTTCTAGCTTCTATTACCCTGATTTTCCTCGTGGTATTTGAACAGCCTAAATAAAAGGGAAGACGCATAATATCGTCCGCATCCTCCATAGATCTAACATTTTATAACTATATCAAGTGAGTTACGCTTTTGTTGAATCCTTTGCTTGTTTTGGTTTGAGTTGGGCTTTAAAAGGTTGATATTTAGGCTCAAAAGAAACAAAAAGAAGAGGAGTGTAAATTATCTATGAAACATATAGAAAAGATTATAGCAAATAGATTCAAAAACACATTTAATAAAGAAAAAAGGGAATTTCGATATTAAAAGCTTAACTAAAAATAGACATTTCTTAGCTTGATATTTTCATAACACATCAACGCATTATTTGCTCGGTATTATGACTTTAAAAATTATGGAAAATAACTAGAGATGACAAAAATGTTACCAATAAGGTCCATCACTATGTATACACTACTGTTACTGTTAGAGGTTTAAAATCTCCAATAGCCATTTTTGTCGGCGTTCCTCTTCTCATCGGAACGCTATTGGAGATTTTAAACCTTTATTTCCTTAAAAGCTGTGTCCCAACTTTCCTTTCTCTACCATCACTATATTACTGTATCAGGTAATTATACCAAATTGCAGCTTGTAGATAAAAAAATAGCAATCATATATTTAAGTTGATTCATTTAGAAAGAAGCAGACAAATAAAAAGTTACAATACCTCTCCATGATAAAACATAAGTCTAGCCTAAAAAATGTTTAAATAGTCAATAATAAGCGAAAGGTGTAACCTATCGAAGTAATTTTTACTTAAATGAGGTGATACCATGATGTTATTTCGTAATTATATGTTCGTTTGTCCTTTTATTCGTATGTATTACTATCAATTGAACGGTGAATACGATGTACATGTCAAATAAATAAGTTCGGGTTGCCATTCTTTTTATAGTGGGAGAACAAAACTTTCTCTAACCTACTATCGCCTCTCTCTTGTGATACATATTAAAGGAAAAATGACTTTTTTATAAGAGGAACGAAACGTACGCGTGGAATCAACATGCAGAATTCAACGGAACGGAACCTTAAAAAAAAAGGAGTGAGTCACTTGTTCATGTGATGAATTAATTCAAACCGATGAAAAAAGAATTCGGGGAAAGCAGCGACGGGTATAAATATTCCAAAGCACTTGTAGTAATTATGCATTCAAAACTTGAAGTGTTTTCCGGTCATTTTCGACTCCAGAGTCATACTTAGCATTGCGGTGCAAAACGCTGACGAATCGGAATAAAATATTAAAGAACGTTTTTTCGCATATATTAAAAAACGACGCTGTATTCGAGCCTCTGAATGCATTCGGAACGTCAAAATGTCATAGGATTATTTCCCAAGGACAATTTCATGTTTTGCGCTATGTGGTCACTAGGCAAACCCGGTCATGAATAAAACAAGGACCGAAAAGATGTCGGTTTTATCCCGTCCGCCGCAGCATCTTTCCCGTGACGAGTGGCGGGACTGAAAGTTGATGTTTGAATGGCAGGCAGATCACGTGAAAATTAACCGTGTTTTTTTATTGCACCCTCGAGTTCTTTTTGGGAGGAAATCACCCGCGGGGAAAAATCAACGTGCAGAATCCCAGAATCACGAAAAATAAACTTGCTTTTTTCAACGGATATATTAGACATTAAGAGCTGTCATTTGCACTCATTCTGGCTAGTTTCACTGTTTAGGAAAGTATTGTTGGATTAGGGCAACAATGGATATTGCGTAAGAATGGCTTGCATCATTGATTGAATTGTAATGTATGTCCTTACACTCGTTTTAGGTTTTTTAATTGTTGAGGAATGTATCGTAATGAATGTAAGAATGTTTTAAGCTATTAGCTTATCTACTAATTATATAATTATTGGCGTTAGATTCCTTCTAGCTCGTTTCAATGTTTAGGAATGTATTGTTGGAGCAGGACAACAATTATTATTGTGTAAAACCGTCCTAAATTGATGTATGATTATTGCCCTACAATCTAATTAGCTCTTTATATTGTTGATTGACGTATTGTTGCAGAATGGCAACCATTGGTAACGTCTAAGAATGTTTTGCATAATTAACCGAATAATTAGATATATAATTAGCGCCTTTTCTTGTGTCTATTTTCTAATTATCAGTGCATTATTAAGGCGTGTAACATTTTAAAATATTTTCACAAATACACAATTATATAAAACTATAATTATTTTCACTACCACTACTAATCAAGTAGTGTTACTATTTCAGGACGCATCTCTCCAATTTCTTACGACACGCAACCTCTCCCAGATTTGCACTATGAGGTTGTTCCTTCTCTGAGGTTACAGGAAGGAAGGAAGTTTCAGGAATTAGTATTCTGAGGAAGCACAAATTACTTTTCTCTTGTTGCATCAAGTTCCTAAGCACGCTAAACATCGTTCTGTAGTATGAGCTAGGGGGGAATCTCTTACTTGAAAAATTTTGGCGTACCAAGCTGATTATATTTATAGAAGCACAACGTAATGTCCGTGCAAGGAGTATACAATCTATTAATTCTAGCCTATAAACCAAAAAACTAAATATATGCATATCTTGCAACATATCCTACGTAAACGTATGTGGAAAATTGCAGTTAATGTCGCAACCCAAGAACATGAATAGAAATACGGAATTAATGCAAACAATATCATTAAAACAATTATTTTCTGGATGGTATTTATCTAAATTTTGCTTTGCGTAATAAATTCAGGGAAACTACATATGCGGTATATAACCGGTATCATGCAACCCCACTGCTACCACGGCAGATAAAAATAAACGGATGCTAATACGAGTCGTTTTAAAAATTCAATCTTTCCGCGAACGATACGCGACAATAACAGAGTAAAGAAGTAGTTTATACCAACTGGTGTTTAAACCCCCTGCCAAACGTCTAAAAGCGGCTCCAAGGTAATTAATGTAGATGGAGATGTAAAAATCTGATAATGTAATTCAGAGCAAGTTAATTAAGGCGTGTGATGAAATTTACTAGTAAGTATCAGTCCCAACTAAAGGAATAAAGCATCGTGACGCTCCTTGCTACTAGGTAATCAGCATCAGGGTATCAAGTGAATCGAAACAGTTTTTTTTTCAAATTATATATTCAAAGATATTTGATAATGACGTCGTATAAGAGACTAGATGGTTTGGTGCGGTTTTCCTATTCACTCTTCTTACTGACAGTTTCCTCTTCGACAGCGTCTACATAGCAACGAACAATGAACAATGAGCATTGCTCCAAAATATCCGAGACTATATCCTTATATGTGAAAATTCGAAAATTTTGAAAACCTGTGTGTTTTAAACGGGTGTAAATAATGAAAATTTACGCTTTGGCACAAAATTACATAATTTTGAATAATTACGCGAAGTTTCAAATTCGGCATTAGAAAAATGAACTCTTAGCCTCGTGGTCAGTCATTTCGATTATAGCCCACTAAGCGTTTTTCTTGCGTGAATTTTTATCACCAAACTCAGTCAAAAAATAGGAATGATAATTGATATAAAAAGCGATTACTCGACAGTAGGAATAAAAAGTCAGAAAAATTCTAACTCTATAAAAATATAACATGTTTGATATTCGTGAACCACGACTGCAGCTCCTTGATTAAATAATTTACTATTTGTGTTGGGCAAATAATTCAATCATTTTCATGTCATTCCCCATCTAACCACCCAAACTCAAAGCAGCTCAGAACAAAAAAAACAAACATTTATTTTATCATAAAAAAATAGAAAATACAGTTCATCAAATTTGAAATGGGAGAATAAAAACATATTTTTATACCCACCCAGCCATACACAAAACAAAGCAAAAGTTCCTTGAATCATCTTTACAGGAAATATCTTTTGGATTTAATTTGAATTAGCTTTACATTTTAAAAAACAATTTATAACGTTTTTATTATACTGAAACGTTAAGGCTGCCATACACGCCAGGTTTTGTTGTCCGTTTTTTCTGTGCAGTTTTAAAACCGCAATTAAAACGGAGCGTGTGTGGGGTAAATCTACGGTGTCCCTGTTCCGTCTTATGCTTGGCTGGATGAAAATCTGTCGGGGGGACAATTCTCTGTGCGTGTACAGACATGACTGCAAGCAAGTCTGAACGTGTTTGGGGAGGCTTCAGTCTTTACTCCTCTCTCCAAGGGCGAGCATCATGTCTTAAGAACTGTTTCGCGTGACTCGCGAATTTATCACTATACGAGTAAATTGCTGCTTGCATACTGCAAGCAAATATAGATACACATGCGAAGTGTCAACTGTCTGTCTACACGGTAAACACTGCGAATGAATTATGAGAATTCAACCAATATTTTTTAAATGGGAGATATATTTACCGCCCGGCATAGAACCCGGGTCCTCCTGGTGATACTTACTACGCAGCATAATAGAAAATCACCATCTCTAACTATGCGAAAATTCAAGCAGAAATATTGGTTGTAACTGCCTCAAACGGAGTCCTACTTTTCACATATATTCCTTATGTGAGAAATTGTAATGTGCTCTGGCATCGAACCAAGGAATAGTATGTTCTTATCTAATGTTTTTCCTTAAACCGAGTCTTAATATACATCTTATAGCAAAGCAAGAATTTCCTATCATTTCGATAAGTGCATAAAAAAATGAAAAAATACCCCAATGTATTTTAAATGGAAAATTATTGCATCGTCCTAGCATCGAACCCTGGACTATTTTGTAAAATTCTTTACTTTTTTCGATAGAACATGTCCATATCTGTGGCTCCTTGAGTTTTAATTCTCTACCTATCCGGGAAGTATTTTTTTAGAAATGCCCCAAAAACAAAGCAATACATTTAAATGGGAAAAATCGGGATTTTGGGGCCTTCTAGTATCGAACTCATGACACTGAGGTTCAAAGTCGCTTTTTTCCTAGGGGTTTCACGTTAGGGCCTATACGCTGTAAAAATGTCAAGTCAATGACGCTTGTGGTTTAGCCTGTGAATTAGTATCCTATCCGGAAACGAAAAGTTGTAAAAAATAATTCATTAAGTGCTAGTTTTTGAAAAGAATTGAAAAAAGTGATTTATGTGCGAAATGTTATTTCGCTTCAGGAGTATATCTTCCGTCCATTTTGATCGATGTATTTTTCTTTAATTTTTTTATCTCAAAGCTAACGTTACAGCGGTGTAAATCCCAATTTCTGCGTCATCCCGGCGCTTGATTCTCGAAAAGATTCTCGCCTCTGTGGTCTTCTACGTGTTCCGTTTTTTTGCCCGTTTTAAAACTGTGCAAGCAAAACGGACAGCAAAACAGCGGCCTTCAGGGTCAGGATCGATGCATGATAGCTGCAAATATCTAGAATCTTTCACGTGTTTAGCACTGAGGTCATAGTTTTTCAATGTTAAGCCCAAATCTAACACTCATAATAGTTATGATTACATAGTCTTCAATGAGAGTGATACTGAAGTTTTTATCCCATTACTTTATCCAAGAGGATAAATGATGTATATCTACACCTTTCAATTAGACTTAATCTAAAAAAACATTAATTTTAAAGTCATTTTCTAATTTGTAACAAAATATATCGCCTTTATCTACAAGAATATCAATCCTAGAGGAGCTATGACATCTGTCTATACTATTTTATACTATTTAAGGTAAGAAACCTTTTCTGCAGAAGCGATTTTTAATTAAATCAAATTATAAATTTTTCCCCAGAAAGAATACCTATTCAGGATTATCTATTATATTTATCTACACATTTCAACTGTACTTAATCTGAGAAGACTTTTATGAACAACCATTTTTTAATTAAACCAAATTATAACACCTTTATCTAGAAGAATATTTATCTAATATGAGCTAAGAGATCTATCGACTCATATCAGCTACACTTTTCGTAAGATATATTTTATTTGAATTCCTTTATCTACTCTGTTTAACCAAATTATAGCACTCTCACCAACATGAATATATCGTATAAAAGTAGAAACCTACATCGCAGTATTTTGATCCCGGAGGCGAAGCAAGTTGGCGACATGGATCCCCGTGCTGACTCTGGGTTCGTGACCTTCCACAAGAGTCCACCGGAATTCAATGCAAGTCCTTTTAGGCGGAAAGTGAACCTCCATTGAGCGCAAGATCTAAATCCTATTCAGACTCGGGGGGTCCTTTAACTCGACCCAGGGAGTTCACCGTCATCGCCGCGGACTCACACTCGGAATCTTCCTTTGAGATTCGCATTCAGCGGAGCACACTCCCTTTGTGGTTGAAAAAGGCACTCTTAACGTTTTACCAGTGCATGTGACCTAAGGTATCTCACACCAAACTCATGCGCCTCTGCTACAATTCACGGATATTTCCATTCCATTAGCCATTCCCTTTGGCATATACACGAGTCAAATTGATTGTTGTTATAAAAAAGATATACTATCTAAAGAAAACTTTGATACATTTTCACCATTTATGAGTGATT
The DNA here is from genome assembly GCA_947579665.1 of Sympetrum striolatum. Classification (NCBI taxonomy): domain Eukaryota; kingdom Metazoa; phylum Arthropoda; class Insecta; order Odonata; family Libellulidae; genus Sympetrum; species Sympetrum striolatum. Next base: position 46,817,363 of record OX388351.1, on the reverse strand, counting down.
GATTAATAGCTTCCTACCATTTGTGAGGAGAATTTTTGGGCAATTTCTTGTGGAAACAAAGTTTAGATCAATTATTCACAATCCAATAACAACATAACAACGCGACGGCAATGAAAATTAAAGGCCATGTTATTACATACTTAGAGTTAGAAAAAATGTTTAGATCAAGGACAATTGTTGAAACAATGTTTAGGTCAATTACCCTCTATCTTATAATAGCATAACAATGTGACAATATTTAAAAAATTAAGGCCATATTATGGCTTACAGTAGAGCGTTATTGGTTTAAAAATTGTTTCAACAATAGCTCGTCCGGTAGGTTGGCTCAAAAATGTTAGAAAGCAATCGTTTTGATTGATCACTCAACAATGGTGAAACTAAATAAGAATAAAGCTAATTTTGCAATTTTCATTATGATTATTACATTTTTATGATGTGTCTAACTTTCCATAAACGTTAAATTGGATTTTAAGTATCGATTTCGGTTAGTTATCCTTTATTGCTCCTCATAAGAAGTTTTAAACATTTCCGGAAAGCTGTTAGCAAGGCAATATTTGGAATTATTAAGATTCTTACGGAAACTTAATCCTTAATATTTTAGGATGAAGCGTTGTGTTTTTAGATTTATACAATTTTATAGTGTAGAAATCTCTCTGTAACAATTACTCCGTTTCTACAACTTTCGAGAGGAAATAGGACTTTTTAGTGAAAAATGACTACCGATAAACTCAGGTTCAAATCATTAGCTAAGTATGTTGAAAAATAGCCTGAATGCAATCATCTTGAAAATCAGGGTCCCGTGATTATTTCGCTGACAAGAAGAATAAAGATCTCCATCGAGAAATTATCATATTTATATTCACAATTGATGAATGATCAATCAAAAGGATTGTTTTCTACCATTGCTGAGTTAACGTATAAGACCAGTCATTATTGAAACAATAGTCAGACCAATGCAATTCTACCCGAAGCTATAATAATACATTTATTTCTAAATTATTATCATATTCGGCAGAGGATCAATGATTCACACATTGTTTCAAGAATGAATTGTCCAAGAGTTCGCCTCAAAAATGACAGGAAGCTATTAATTTAATCGCCATGCAATGTTAGTAGCCTATCTTCTTCCTTTAGACGTTAAATCGTATTAATTCCATAACGCAGCGCACATCACCAAAAATATTTTACCTTTTAGCATAATTCATGTTAAATGCATCGAGAACTGCATTATAAAATGCACCTCCGGCGCACCGGTGACCTCCAACTCCCCCTTGGTTATCCTTGAAATTAACTTTGAATAATCATAAAACTCCGGAGGCCTTTAGTGCCCAGTTAGACCACCTCGGTGCGGGTATTAACTGAGAAAAGGCAGTCGTGACCCGTCTTAAAGTCACCAGAGAGGAGATAACGCGCTGCATGTTTCGCAGTGCGAGCCAGGGAACATTTCCATGGCCTACGACATCTCCCTAACCCCATTACATCTCCCGTATAACCCGAGGCCTACTTCTTACTCCATGAAAATTTCCATTCGGCGGAGGAAGCATGTCATAAAAGACGAACTTCTTTCCGGAGAATATGCATCCCCTGCATTTCGACCCCTAAGAATCGAGGTAACTTCTCGCAGATGTGTTCGGCAAAGCTGCGTAGGCTAGTTATGTCAATCCCGTGTTTTATCGACTATAAAATGCGCTACCGGTAACAAGGATCTGTACTCTACTCGGTGAACGTATACTGCATTCATCGGCAGGTGTACGGTGTAACAGAGCAAAAAAGAACGTAGAAAAAACCTCGGGAATTTAATTAAGTTGACCATATGATAATATTAAATTTAATACAACCGTAATAGAAATTTCTTTGAATGTTATATTTTATGTTGTTTGCGATATTTATTATATTCTCATAGCATACCATTGAAATTTTTCCTTTATTATTTTAAATTACTATCATTTTTGTAATTTCGTTATTGTACTGCTTTTGCAATTTCCATTTTATACACAGCTTCTTTTTACATCTTTCAGCTTGCACCATCAGTAGGTTAGCTCAGGTTTTACACACTCCCCTTCTTTGTGGGTGTTTTCCTGATGTGGAAATATTTTCCTAAGATATCACCTTAGGTTTTTTTAATCCACTCCTTCTAACGTTTTCCTCTCTAATTGTATTCACCTACACAAAAAGTTTTACGTATGTATAATCATTAACGAAAGGTTAGATGGAAGAAGAGACTTTTCAGTCTCAATCTCGCCTAAATAAAGACCTTATAGTAGAACTGAATATCATGCAAAAGTTCGTTTTCTCTTATGGACATAGTTTCACGAACTAAAGCATTATGAAAACACTAATCCCGTCTAAAAATAGCTACCTGCGCATAAAGACTTACAGAAAAATATATTTAATAATTATTAATATAATTATTGTCCGCATTAAAAAGATAACTGTAATCCGAGAGCTATTTAGAGTTGTATTTGTGATATGCATTTGCCGACTGGAAAATTTGCGCTTCTTAAAACTGACTTCGATATTAAAATAATAACTGAAACATAGTGTCGTCACACGAGGGTCATGATTAGCTAAATATAATGAATAAAAAACTTGAAAACTACTAACTTGGCCAACACAAAGCGAAAAATCCAGCACATGTAAATTGACGTAACAAATTCATATTGATTGCGATATTGAATTTGGAATATGAGGATGAATATTAATTCTCATCGAAACCGATTTTCAAATGAAAATATTAAGTTGCTGCATCTCTCATAGTATTCTAATTCGCAAATAGGGTGAATTATTGGTGATTAAATTTTTTAATGTAATAAAATAGCTCAAATCTTTGTTATTAAATTCTAATCATAACAAGCATAAAATTTTACATCGTCAATCATTTTTTTAATGTCTTTTCTAGTATAACAGTGTAATCTACTACTTTTATTTTAATCCTGAGGAAGCATGTTTATACCCAAAATAAATCATTTATATTCCGATGTTAACAGACAAATTCATACAACTATTTCATGTATCTGTAAAAATATGGTAATATTTTATTCTAGAATAAAAAGTAATTTTAACCACCACAAACGTTTTTTATCCGTACATGCTCGTATGCTCAGGGCCTTCGACGCTACACATTTAAAATTTGATTGGATTACTGCAGAATATTTAGTAGTTGATGGCCTAGGGAAGATCTGGGACAAAGTTGCATAGGGTGCAGAATTTACATACAGTATTCAAAATGAGGATTTTTCATGTTAGATTTATGACTCATAGGTTAACTTAGGAATTGTCCACCAAAGTTTTTACGCTACTCTTTTACTGGAAAGTACGTTGATATATTCAGGAGTTTTAGTGGTTTATGAAATTAGGGCAATATGATTCATGCATGAATTTATCCTCAAATAAGTGTGCATGAATAAAATATTCTCCATTTTTTATTGAGCCAGAGGGTACAATGCTGACCCATGCGTCTAAGTAGAGGTATATCTAGCAGGTGGACTAGAGCAGTGCTTTTTATCATTTTCATATAAATATAAAAATAGATGTTTCTACTTCAATAAAATGCATTTGGATTTTGTGTAACCCAGTTTTAACGAATTTTTAATATAATGTTTGGTCTCTTAGCAAATCTTATTTCCAGTCGTTTATGATTCATTTACATCCCTTACTAAATAAAAAAAATAAGAAATATATAAGCTATGACAAATTCATAGGAAAATAAGCTCCTGATTATCTTCAAATATCGTATAGAATTAATAGCCAAATTTATGAAAATATTTCTTAGGATGAAAGCAGAATTTTAATTTAAAATTTACCACCGTCGCGAAACGGCTTTAAAAATTAGTTATCTCTACGGATTGAGCTATTGACATTAACTCTTCTTTTAACATGATCTTTAGTAAGAATAAATAAGAACGGTACAAAATATGACGAGTTCTTATGAGAAAACATACTTCAAATTTGTTAAAGAAAAGTTTTAGAACCGGCAGTCAATATCTGAATACTGATTAACGAGCAAATCGGTATATAGTTTTTCGAATACATCATTAGATATTTCAATAGACATTTTGAATAGACGTGCCGACTTTCCTTCACACACACAATTTTTATACTACGGAAATACATATTAATTAAACATACAAAACTATAAACGAATCAGTGAAATCTTTATTTACACGAAATGAAGCCCAAGTTGGCTTCTATTCCACCCAACCTTAATTGTGAATGCACGATAATAGTAATAAATTAATAAACTAATGTGAAGTTGAAACGCTACAACAACAAAAAACTGGGTTTCCGCGGGATAATCTTCTACAACCTTCAGTTGGGAAACTTTTAATGTAGAAAATACAAAAAGATACTGAGTGTAAACCGCAAAACGAGAAAAACCGTCAAACATTAGCTTCGCACAAAAAACATCCGAAAAGCAATCTTTCTATTCTGCTTACAAGTGTAGCAACTAAAATAATAATTTTCTCCCAAGATAATGCTAACGAACCTCATTCCGCAAGATTATGAGGTTTTCTTTCTCCGGCTATTAAAGCCCCTACGATCCTCGCATCTTAAATAAAAGATAAATTCCAGGTAACCTTAAGTTTGGGCCTCATTATCTAAGCATTAATGTTAGAATGGCAAAATAAAGTTTCCGTTTGAATGATTAAACAGGCTCTAAAAGCGCGCGCTTCCGTAAAACCCGCACCAGAAAAGGAATAAATAAAAATGAAGATCTTCAGAAGGCAGAGCGATCCCATTCAGAATTCTCAACCAGTCTGGGTGCTTAAAAAAGTTCTCCATATCTAAGGTGAGCCTTTTCCAAGCGCGCGATCTTAAGCAGTGGGAAAAATAAAGAACGCCGCGGAGGATTCAAACCGGAAGTTTTGTGTAAAGAGTCCCTTAACCATCGCATGAACGCCTCCCGACATTATGGTCAAACTTGGGCGGCTCCATCTCTTTTTAATGCCAAACCTAAACCCTTTTGATTCCAAAACGCATTTACGCTCGAATACCTTCCGGTAATCCCGGAGTTACCGTAAAGTTCATTCCCGCACGTCGAAATGGAGAAAAAATCCTCGGTTGCGACTCCGGCCGCGGTGGCGCGTCGGTGCCAACAATTAAAAGAGGGCGTTGCTATCTTTTTGTTTGCTCTCCGGCGTTGGCATCTTCAAGCGGCGCTGAGTTGAATCCTTTCGGGTCGTTTCCCGTCGCTGACTTGCGAGCGGGAGCATACGAGCGCGTGCGGGACGACTCAACCGGTTCGGTGGGTGGAGTGGGAACTAAACCCGCACACCGACGACTGAAACTCATAGGAAAGGTGATCGTTTTCAAAGGTATGGAGGCAAAAAAGGCTTCAGTATTTATTTCGAATTCAACCCGTATGAGGAATAATTTTCCGTGACCCATAAGAAATGACAGAGGAAAGTAATTTTCGCGTGGAAACACAATGGCGAGGAGAGGAAAGACTGAAGTGTTGATAGATGTCAGCGAAAAAACGGAGGAAGCTCTGGAAAGACGGATAAAATCACGATTTCAAGCATACCTGGATTAACATGTCATTAAACATTTGCGTAACTATAGTAAAATACATAATAACTAGGCTAGGTTCGAAACTTCTCACTTAACAAAAGGCGGGTGATTAACAGAAATTATGAACATCACATTCTAATAGGTAAAAATGTGACTTTAAAAACACGAATACGTTTTCTGTTAGCTAACGCCTCCATCAATTCCCCAATTCATGTATAACTTCTTTGCTTACGACTGCTTAACATTCATTATACTCTAGCAGCTACAAAATGAAAATATCCAATAAGTTAGTAATGGCGACGAAATTATAACTAATTGTAAGCTAAGCTGGAGAGAGATGAGAATATGAAAACTCAGCGAACTAAGTAATTTTTGAGTAAATTTAAGAAACAGATATTGAAATTTAATTTATATAAGACCAATCTTTAATTGACTTTACATTTAGTGCTCAAAAGTAGCATCTAACCTGTCTGACAGATCTATTTTTTTTTTTAATATCTCTAATTCGAATTGACCTCAAATGCTAAGGAAATATATAGAGAATTAAACTCTACAACATACCAGCCATGCTGGCGGAGTGAATTACATTCTACTACGAAGTTCGAATTCATTCATTTACGCTATCTCTCCAAACCCCAAGGTTCCGGGTTCGAATCCCGGCTGATCGGTTTTTTTCCGATCAGGGAATGGTTGTGTGTGTTTAGTTGATGCTGTTGCCTCGATGAAGCACCTCCTGACAAGTTCATGAGAGCTTGGGGGGACTTCACAGATTAAAGGCAACAGCATGAAACAAAAAATAATAAAACCTGTGGTCCATAAACATGAGTCATTTATTTCGTGTATAAACGAAGGATTTGATAACGAAGGTTCACTCGCATTTTGTGTGCATAGCGAAATAAATATAATTACCAAAAAACATAGAAAATTGGAAGAAAACACGAACAGTTCAATTATAGAACAGCTAAAATTATAGATAGAAAAATACCACAACAATCAGACTATTAGTTCGAATGTTAATCTTAAAAAACCGCTGTAAACTTGTACGTGGGTGGTCTGAGAAGTTTCCGACCCCAGATTTTTCAGAAATCTTCAGAAAACATCTCGAGAAATGACGAAATGTCGGAAACTTTTCAGACCACCCATGTATTTCGACGGTGATACAGAAGGGTAAAACCGGGCTATCCCAAACCGCTATATAAAAGTATTATTTCTCTGATTTAATAAACAGATATATAGGCTTCGGCGTGTTTAACCATTTACCGATCGGCGGCTTGTATAAATAAATTTTTCAATCGCGGATTTAACAGTTAAATACGTACATTAACGGAGCTACTGCTTCGAAGCATTGCGTGGGAAATTCGGCATGCAAATTTGCGCGCGTGGTTTCCCTTCATATCATTATTTCAATATCATTAAATTAAAAAAGTGTTAATATTCACCGAACCTGCTTTATCGAAAGGGAGCGGATGCTGGTATTAATTCATTTACTTAATATTGCTATCCGCATATACTATCCGCAGTTTGATCACTGAGAGCGAGATGATAAAACTTTCAACGACGAAAATTTTCATGCATTTTCCATATATCGTATTCTGTGAATTTAACTGAATTCGACTGCAGTAGAATGAACAGGATTATCGTAACTAGTTGTCCCTTATTTCCCTATAAATTGATAAAAAAATAAAGTTCATTTTATTTAAGGAAATGAACGTTTGCATTTCATTATAGGAGACCACAATACGAAAGGGTCCGAATACTTATACGATACCTATTTAATTTCTACTAAAAGTAGTCAATATAGCTTTGACTATCCCATCATTCTGCTTATTTCATCCTTATTTATGGTTATTATTCATCAGATAAATTAATACGCGCCATTTTGTCAGGCGGTCAAATAGAAAAACATCAGAGGATTGCATAGACATGTATTTCTGAGGCAAACATTAATTTGGTTTCAAAGTTGAAGGAATATCACACAGAAAATAAATGAAAATTTAATTCCTTGAACGATTTACGGGCTCTCCTTTTCTGGTGGAATGAAAACTGTCAGTTTCAAAACGATTTATGCACAGCTTCGATTACAGCAATAGCCGCCATTTTATCAACCCAGCAATTACGGCATAGGCGACGCGAGCGACAAAAGCGAAACCGCGGGATAAAAACGAACTATACCGGATTAGGTTGTTTATCCTATCCTAAACAGGAATTATTTTTTATCCATCCGCAATCCCGGAGATTAATTTTAATAAGAAACGCGGCGATTGCGTACAAAACGCGTTCCGGAAGCGTTTGAATTCGTTACGAGAGAAGCATTATCATCCGTCTACGTCAAAAGTGGGAAATCTGGAGATTAAATTTTACGGACCCCCTTAATCCCATAAACGTTCGTCCGGGATTGCGAACGGGGTAATTTTAATCGGAATGTATCGAATGCGTAAAAACGTCAATGGAGAAGGAAATGGACGTCGACATCTGTTTCAATTACGAAGTTTCTTTCCAGCCCTCTTCCATCCTCACTCCATCGCTGACCAAATATTGGCTTTCTTTCTTACGCTATTCCAAGGAAGTTCCCAATCAAAAGTTGGCCAAAAGCTCATCAGCATCGGTAAATGGCCATATCGGTGCGGTTTGTAAGTTCCTCGTCGTTTAAAATTCCACAACTTTTAATGACCGGAAGAGAATCTGTATAAAACCTGATGTTTTTTTACCTCTTTCAATGCATTAATTTCAACTGTGCTGTCTTAAACATTTAGCTGCATGAAAAATGTATATCTTACATATTTCGGCTGAACTTCCAACAACCTTTGATTGCACATGAAGTCTTCCTAAGCTATGTCCCAAATAAAAATCCTGTTTTTTTGAAATAGCTTACTACATCTCCTCTTTATGTTTTAAATTTAATAAATAAAATACGTAAAGAAAAATTCATTATGTCTATTGTTATAGTAGATTTTTTTTATTACTCGTTTCGTTTTATGAATCAGACTGACAGAGACAGCAAAAAAACCTTAAACTTGAATCTACTAATACATGAACTAATAGTGAATAATTTTCCTTCGTCTAATTCATCCATTTCTTCATCTTTATTTCCTATTTTCGTACCCACATATTTTTTTTTAAAGAGAGTTTATATATATTTCATATTCATATTACCCACAATATTTTCAACTGTTTGTAACTTGTGGAATTCTGTTTTGACTACAACTTTTGATACACATGATTCCACTGAATTGAAATTTTCTTGCACATTCAATCATATGGAAATCATTATTTTTATTGGTTGTGTTTATGATTTTAATATGATTATAATTAACGATTTTCTTATTTGATCAATGTATAAACCTTATTGATTATGAAACTCAAATTAAATTAAATTTTTATACACTCTTATTCAATTTTTGAGCATGTTTGTATAAAAGTATATTTTTAGTACATTACTTGCTAATTTTTCATGACGAAATAGCAAGAATGTGAAAAAATAAAATCGTAACAATTGCAAAATGTTATACAAGTTAGTGAATTTATCGAGCAATTTGTGTCTATTCCCAAAAAGGTTCTCATTTTTTTATAATTCATCTTAGGAATCGACTGTTAGAGGCATCATATATAACATTTCAGAAAAAAAGAGAATACTCAAAGGGTCATCTTCGAGTCTTCCCGAAGTCACGTGACCTAATGAGCTTGTTTCGGATCTGGACGGACATAAAATGCGACATAAGGGGGGTGAACAACATTCCTAACTGTGTCATCGTTTATTAATAATCTTTCGTCGCACTTAGAAAAAAGAAAACATTCGAAGCAAATTAAACGCACCTATTTTCCTTTTTCATTGCGACAGCCGCAGAGAATTTTCTAAGGGATTGAAACTGGTCCATTTTACGTACATGCTTAATGAAATCTGCGCCTGATGACGTCTGAAGAGGAAAAACAGGTCAAAGCGAGTCAATGGAGCTATGTTTAGGTTTAGGAGCTGCAGGTACGGTTAATTCAGAAATAATGGAAATCGGCAGTTGAGCACACAATGCTCTACATTGAAGAATGACCGTGAGTAGGTTGGTATGAACCAATGGGCGCAATTTTAAGTATCACATGGCAATTATCAAATGCGGGAGCCCTCGTCATTCGAAATGGAGTTTCGATTTTTCATGCGTGAGCAATTATTTGGTGCTTGAAATTCAGCTGAACGTGTAGGATTCCAATTTAACTCCGTAGATATTCTACACGATTCCAATGACCTATGATCCATATTTCCACGTATGAATAGCTTAATATTCAATTTATACATCTGCGATGATATCATTAAATCATTCTTGGACCAATGCACTCAGTCCTTACGCCAATTGCTGCACATGCAATCACACACACCTGTGTTAAAACAAATTGGTGACAAATGACATACATTACAACATGGAATCGAATTTCCTATCGTGACGATTGATAATTATATGTCATTTCCAATAGATATTCATTATTAGATAACGATCATTGAATTCGCCTCAACCAAGAATTCGAATAGGAAACATAATTAAAAAGCTTAGAAGTACTCAATATTGAAATAGCGCACTTATAATGTGCATTACCATTACCTACATAATTGAATCATATATCTTTCCTTTTTTATCACTATAGAGATTAAAATTTAGTAAAAAAACTTCCAGGTTGTAAGTTGTGAAGACTTGGCAGCTATTGTCTAATGTATTATTCATCAAGATTGGGATGAAATTAATTAGGTAGATATATAATTAACGAAATGTAAAAATTCTTCGAGGTTTGTAGACGCAACAATCAAAGACAGGGATTGTTGAATAAGTGCGCAACCATACCATCTCGCTTAACACTCGAATAAGCAATGACACTGCTTTAATTTATTCTATTATGTATTTTAAAATCTTTTATATGAATGATTCAATGATTAAGTGAGAAAAGAAAAATTAACACGCGTAGACACAAAATGTCTATACGCTAATTTTATAATGTATATAATACATAAATATCCTTTGGAAACTTAATTCAAATTTAAAAAAAAATAAAATTGAGGACATTTGAATTAATCACAGCCGAATGAGAATTTTATATTTCAATAAAGACAAAAACAAATAGAAGCTTTTGGTCAATTAAAAAAATGGCGGAGTGAATTCTGGCGTTATACCTTAACGTCGGATTCATCCCAATTACGAACCAAATATCTTCAAAGAAAATTAGCTCGGAATGTGAACAAACCGTACTGAACAGCACGAATTCCTAGCAATGCACTACTTTGAAGACTAGTACTCAAAAGAAGTGCACGTGCCAAGATTAATTAAAGAGGTGAATTCAGAGAAGGCACCAGAGCGTATTTATGGATAATAATGGTTGCCTGAATTCAGGGATTACTAAGGCTTCCTTTTCTTACCATTATCGCAGTCACGGATATTTTCCAAAATAGATGCTCTCATGCGGTTCACATGAGCTTGCCTTCCGTGACTTGGCCTCTTTCGATGCACCTTCCCCTAGTTATATGCGATTCAAAACATTTTTCGGCCTAAGGGATAAGTACGTTCCTTTGCGTTTGAAATTCCACCGAAAGAAGATATCACTGGCTAACTCCATGGCAAACTTACGTGCTTTTACCCCTTATGCAGAGGATCGCTAAAATAGGTCACCCGCACCGTGATAGATATCTCATTTGCGTAAGAAAGATTTTAATTAGCATAGGATTCCCCGAATTTTGCAAGCCGACAGCGCTAGAATTCTTCCAAAGATATAAATTGTTGAGTACTTCAGAACATATTCCAAGGTTTTATCTTGCTTTGATGTAAAGAATTCCTAATTTCGTGAACATATTCAATCTATAGAAATCCGAAATATATAGAACAGAATAATTCTATCAACAAAAGCTCGAAATTTACCATTCTGTAAGAATACCAAAGCATTCATAAAACATGAAGCGTAATTAAGTAAGAACAACTGAAAAATATGAGCGTTTATTAGCATGGATACCTAACAATCAACCACTTATATTGTTGCCTAAATTGTCAATTATTGATTATTATTTGCCCTGACATAAAATTCCTCTCTATGCACTCGTTCTTACTTAGTATTACGACAAATGCCTTATCACCAACTATTGTTGTAAAGGTACGAAAACTCCTACACTGATCTAACTACCATTATAAACTTATAAATTGAATATGAATAATGAAAATATAAATGAGCATTTACTAAATAAATCTTCATTCATTCATTATTTATACAGGATTTCCGCTATCCAGCAATTAATAAATTCTATGAGGTTTCCCGGATAATATTTTCATTTTTCCAGGGTATTCCAGATTTGCATAGGAATATTATTTTATCCATACTTTAGACATGTAGTAATGTTTATATAATTACACATTCAGGGTCCAGAAATGGCGCCAAACAGTTTATAGATTCATCATGATATTTTATTGGCACCAGAGCCGACCTTAGCTACAGACAAGGCTTTAGGGGTGCGTACTCGCAATTAAAAATAAATTCGTTTAAAATAAATCGGTCGATAGTAAAAAACGTAATTTATAACCAATTAAACATCCTACATAAGGAGACCAAGTTCGCATTTTCAATCCATTTCTGAGAAAAAGTTGTTTAGCAAAATCGATAGCTGAATTACTGAAAATAATCTAGTTATTTTCAATCAAAAATGAGTATATAAATACGGCATTACAATTTGTTTTGTTTGTATTGATACTATTTGAGAAATGAAATTTCAAAATGAGCACGAAATATCGGACACTTTTATCGTTTTAACATAGGATGAAATAAAAAATATATACAAACAAAAATGCTGCATTATATGATTAATCGCAGGATGAAACATGGTAATGTGGGATGCCCAGGTCAGTTTTTGTTGAACTCCAAACTCTAGCATCAATGCGTTTTAATCTTCCAGATCGATTTTTAAAAATTTTTCGTTTACAATTAAAAACTTCCTGCTAAATTAGATAAAACTCCACATTGATTGACATTGATGTGTAACTTTTACTAATTGGTAATTCATTTTCCGCAGAATTACACTTTCAATCTTGGTTATTTTGATGGAGGGAGTTTCTCATGATTTTTTGTCACAATCACTGTTAGATTTTCATCGATTCCACCGGTAGAAACTCTTCCTTAACTACAAATGTTATTCAAAGCAATTCTCTCAATTCTAGACCGTTAGCACTTTTTATGAATATTTTTAAGATTTTTGACAAGTTTTCATTTGGCATTTTTATCATTGGTCTAAATGGAACGATACTTAAGCAGATATTTTTTAAGGGAACGGTACACGAAGAGCGGTATATAACAATTATAACTGATATAAATTACGTATATTCCCATATCAACATTCTGCATTTCCCGAACATAAACGATACTTCGATAATCCCTTCGGAGCTTTGAAATTTTTAATGAGCAAGTGAAAATGGTACAACAACTTTCTCAATGTTTCCCTGGAAAACACAAAAGGCTAAGGCGTGAATAGAGATGGCAGTCTACGTAAAGGAAAACTTTTAACCTACTTATGCAATGAGGAGCTCGACTGTGACATCCACTGACAAAGTCCAACTACAAACTGTGATGCCAACTAATGATCAAAATCACTTAAGCCGATAACAAATTCTTATAATGCTCTATTCTTTGTTTTTCACGCCCAAACAGAAATCGTATACCCCTATAAACTGTGAATTTCATTAGATGCCATGGTGTCTATTTGCAATATTGCCAAAATGTTATGGATGCATTTAGGAAGCAAGAGCATGGTTACATACTATAAGCATTAAATTGGTCAAGACTACACTGGCGTCGAAACGTTTTTTCAACTCACGGGAATTTTTACTGAACTATTAGGAAGCGAAATAACAGGAGTCATAGAAAGATCTTTTGTAAGGAGAGTGAAATATCTATTTTTCCAGGTTACCCGCCAATTTCCCTGAGTTTTCCCTGGGTATTCCAGAAGAACAAAATTCCCTGAATTTTCCAGGATTTCCAGGATGGCGGACACCCTGTTATATTAAAGCAAACCAATCCTTATTAATTATCATCTCGCTGATTACAACTAATTACATTTCATTCTGCAGCTAATAATTCGTAATGTGAAAATTACGACCGCAAACGGCGCAGAATGACGTCGTTTAGGAACCAAATCAGTTTCTACTTCCTCGTGTTTATTGCGACACATTGTGCCTTTGATGTGGTGGCCGCAATTCCGCTCGCATTTAACATCGCTCGCTGCAATTAATCTAATTAGATCCTTGATTATGAAACGGACGACACGAATCCCGTGCTTTTTCCCTTTTTCAGAAATCGATATCATGCGATAATAATTTGATTTATTCCCCTTTCATCCCATTTTAAATTGGACCATATTGGTCATACGTCGTTTTTATCACGTGTTTGAATCTCGATCGCTCATGTAACCCACTTCTAGATAAAGGAACCTGAACAGCTCCAATGAATGAGAAATGTCCTCGGATTGTGCCTATAAAGACTATGCGAAACGAGCCCTAAAGCTATTAAGTAATTGCCTTCTCATGTCTAGGCAATTAAATCGAGATATCGTTAGCGATTTCCAATCCGTCATCTTTTACGGCGTCCCGTGAATGGGAGATAGGCATCTTCGGTTCACGATTCGACTCCGTGCATTCGTAATCGATAGCCAGATCCATGAGCATCATCCAGGGCAATAGCCTGCAAATGAAATCGGCCATATGGTGGTTACGGAGGATCAATTCGAGTTCCGACGGCAATCCGATTTAGTTCGCATATCCTGTTTCTTTGCTAACGCTGTAAGGGCTCTACTACATTCGAGCAGTGGTGGATGCATTGATGGTTTCTAATCCTTTCAGATGTATTTTATCCTTGCATTCCAGTTGACGACAGATCTGTCTTCTACTGATATTCAGCTATGATAAATTAAACCTTTCCTTATAGAGTTCATTAATTTTATAATTAGAACCCAAACAAGCTTCAATTCCTAGAAAAACTCCCAAATTCTAAAAGACCACTGATTGTGATAGCATTAAATAAATTCTATGCATTTTCAATGAGTTTCCAAAAAAAATCAATTCGTAGAAAAAACAAACTTTTCATGATTACAAGGTAACTTCTCTCGATAGAATCAAATTATTTATTTTCTTAAATCAAACCGAAATACCACAATATATAAACTTCTCTTCCGTTAAAGAAAAACTTATATTACGAGGGAAGAGAGTAGTTGATAAGTGCGATAAGTGTATCGTATATGTAAACTTTTCTGTTTATTTTTGGTGATATAAACGGTTTTTTACATTTCTTTTTTAAATAGTAAATGTATACCTTAAGTGTAAAGTTGACGCTGACAGTATTATTCACTGTATTACTGTATTGCTGACACGTGTTGCAGTTAGGTTATAAATTTAATGAATCTTTATAATGCATTCAATATTTAATATGTGATGATTAGTCCAATTGTAACGTATTTTTGACAATAATAGTAAAGATATTCAGAATTTTTAAATGTGTGTATGTATACATATTTATATAAGCATGTTTCGTGTTTATAGTGTGTAAATTCAATGCGGTGATGAATAAATTCTTGCCATATTTGAATATCCATATTTAAATTATTTGCAATATTATATTGGCATGCCCTTCCATTATATCCACATCATATAGTACCTCAGGAATCCTTCAAGTCTCTAACACAGAGTAAACGAGTGACAGCATGAATTTCTAGTTAAAGAGAGATGGAAATTCCATGACAACTACTTTATATTTGTTTTTATTGTAAAGAAGGTTATGGGAGTTGTCTATGAGGTCCAAATGATAAGTGACAGCTGATATAATGCACGTTGGTATGAATTGTTAATAAATTTTAATTCCTCTCATTCTGTTAGGAAATCAACTGCACCATAAATTTTAAATGCTCAATGTAGTTGTAAATTCAAAATATGTGACAATGTTGAAGTGTTACTAGTTATTTATAGTGTTCCAGTGACAACTCTTTATGAGCATACTTTGTGGTCCGGTATACCAAAAATACGCGCTTGTTTATATCGTCTATATACATTTATATATTTATCATAGTATTCAATTACAGAATAAAAATTTAACATTTAAGGTCTTTACCATTACTCAATATAAAAACTTAATCATCTACAATATGGATATTTTTCAATTTTGCTAGGAACTACCGTTTCTTAAAATTACCATCTGTGGATATGGCACATACAAATACATCCTGTGATCGATAAGAATTAAACAAAAAAGGATAGACAGTGACAGACTTGGTCGAAAGTCTTTCTTCAAGGAATAGGAGCAAATTTTTGCTCAAAAATATACTAAAAAATAATAGAGAAGTGTATGCAGCTTCTTTATAACTTCCAAAACATAGTTTTCCTGACATAAAATGCTTTGTCAGACAAAACAAACTACGAAAAGTTTTTGGTGGAACTTCACGTCCTTTCCCATTAATCCAACAAACTAGAATTGATTGATACCGAAAAAGACTGTTTGATTCGAGATTATGAACTCGCTCAGACAATGTAGGAGAGGAACTAACGACCAAAGTTGGCTCTCGGAAAACTCACGATAATGTTAATAGACTAGTGTTTGTGAGCTTGGTACCATCATCGAGGGAATTAAAAGTTCAGCACGGGTGTCTCGTGCTGTAAGGAACAAGCCGCTTAAAGTTGACGGCAAACGGATCTTGTTTGGAATGTAGACTTTAGAAGTTTAAGTGTTTAAAGATGGAGTAGGGGAGATTAAAACTTACGTTTCAGAAGTTACGCGAGTGAGTTGTTTCGAGGTATATTTAATTACCGACATGCGAAAGAGACGCACCCAAATCCCATTCTGCAATATTTACAGACTTATACGTGCGTTTAATCCTACATAATACAAAATACCTGACTCTTAAAATCTTCCGCGAGAGTTTCAAATTTTCTGGAAGATCAGGATAGAGTGATATTCTTCGATTATCATTTAGTGATTTACTTAGCAACTCAAGAGATTTCATTTTCAACCTGTCTGTAATTTCAATAATTACATTAAGAATAGTCATAAGTCACTCTGTGAATCCAAGTTATTTTTACAATGTGAAAGCTATGAAAACATACCTAGTTTAATCGAAATCATACAAAGAGAGAAAATTACAAGTAATCTAGAGAGAGAAATGCGTAATGATGTAGAAGCAACTAGTATGGGATATCAGCATTAGGCTCGACGGAGAACGCCTACCAAAGACCAAGGAGGAAGAGATAAAACGAAAAGAAAATACAAATAGAAAACTAATAAAGGAAATATTTCACGGAGTATTTTTTTCGTTGCAGTTAATTTCTGACTTTTGACAGGGCAGTGGTTTGAGCCCAGAAGCATCTTGTTCAAACTACGAAATGAATCTTGGAAAGGAGATGAGGCTTTCACCATGTGAGATATTGAGTAGGGTAGTTTGCAGTTATTTTACCCACTGTACCAAAAGGCTATTAGTAGAATGGATGAATGAAAATGCAGAACAATGACTGTATGAATAATACTGTACGTAGAATTTAATTTCGTTAAAAAAGTGAATGCCATTGTTCCATATCTAGTAGCTTCCATTCTATCATAGACATGAAGAAGACCTAACAAGATAAATAAGCAAGCTTTGAGATTAAATAATTGGCAGTAAAAAATTACAGGAATTATTCAGTTCCCAAAAGGTTGACAAATTTGCACCTTCTTCTATATTTCCTTAAATTAAGCTTTCATAAAGGCCAGACTGACTATTATATTACCATCCTGAGTGCATGTATCAACAATATGAAGTTTCAACATCACGAATAAGAGATCAGTGATAATAATTCCAAATGAAATGAATCAATAATTTTTGCTACATGCTAAGGAATTCTCATATTTTAGACATTGGTAAAAGAGGATGCATTTTCTCTATCTTGTAGTTAAATATGAATGGCATTTTTTCACCTATGAAAGGATGATTGTATGAAAATTTGTGCAGTCTTAAAATCTGAATGTATATTTTCTATGTATCCCATCACTATTAACTTTAAAGATACCTATATAAACAGGCTTTAATTCTAGATAAGGGACCTGAAACCCTACAATATAATTGGAATAATAATAATAATAAATCGTCTTTATTTGGGCGAGATTGAGACTTAAAAGTCTCTTCTTCCATCTAACCCATCGTCATTAATTATAAAATAAGAAGTAGAAATAATTAGAAGAATTTCGGATGTAAAAAACCTACGAGATTCTTAGGAAAACAATCCACTGCCGGAAAACACCCCAAAGGAAGGGGGGTGTGAAAAACCTGCGCAAACCTACCGATGGTAATAGCTAAAAGATAAGAAAAGAGAAAAACATTCAAAAATAAAGAGTACACTACCAATAAGTATTTACATAAAATACAAAAATAAGAATCAGTTCACATTTAAAAAGAGATAGCAATATACAAAGTAACATAAAAAATAGAAAAACAAGAAAAATGTACATGGATTTTCATCCATAAAGTACATTATGAGGAAAAATAAAATAATATTACAAAAAAAGCATCAAAATAATGCATACAGTATGTACTAGTAAAATTGTATATAACATAGACATTTAGGTAACTCAAAGAAAGAAAAAGGAGAAAAAAAAGAAACATGAGAATTATTAGGTATAAAGACAAAGAATAATTACGTGTATCAATGGAATCAGATAAGAGAAAAATTACTACCGA
Source organism: Sympetrum striolatum (assembly GCA_947579665.1). NCBI lineage: Eukaryota > Metazoa > Arthropoda > Insecta > Odonata > Libellulidae > Sympetrum > Sympetrum striolatum. Next base: position 46,799,152 of record OX388351.1, on the reverse strand, counting down.
AAAAAGATGTACTAAGTCATTAAAAATTAATAACACTTTTGTACTTTCATTTGCACTACTTATTATTCTCGATATTGGAGATAAAAATATGACAAATACAGCATTTATTTTTAAAACAAACCTAGAATCGCATTTAATATATTGAAGTCAGTGATAAAACAAGAGAATCGATTTGGAAAACCACGAAGCGCGTTCAACTGATAAAAAACCGAAATACACTTCAGGGCTCGGGAAAAGTTTTGTTGCTACGGAAACGAGAATCATTGAGGAGAATGAAAAGCGGATGGCGTGAATAAAAACCGTGAAAAATAAATTCGAGCACTTTATACTTCATCGGACAAGTCGATTGCGATATCATCCACAGCTCGATATATTTGAATAGTACTCTTTAGGTTCGAGTATCTAGTAGATAAACAGTTTGATTTAATTAACTTAGCCTCCATTAAACATGCTAAGCAACGAATGCTTGCGTATTGTATACAACTGTATACATGGAATGTGCTATGTCTCTGAATGCATAAATCAAGTGGCTCTTGCAGTTTTTATAGATTATCATTAATCTTTTTATATATTCAATATTCAATACCTTTCAATTTATATTCAATAATTATTCCCGATAAATCTATAAAAGTGTCACAAGAAGTATCATTATATTACCTATTACAGACTTGTTTGATCTAATACAGAGCTGAATTACTTGAGGCCACTTCACCCTCTTGCATAAATTAGCTAGTTTATTATTCTAAAATTCTAGCTATTTAACTACTTCATCACTGTACCAATTGTAGTTAGTGTATTAAGAAATAAATTATTTTATGATTAATATTGGGGCTAATTCAAAATTTTCACGTTGTTATTTACGAACATAATAAGACTCAACTGTATTTATAAAGTTCGTCGTGATCCTAGTTTCCCCAAAACGCAAATCGAATTTCAATAAAAATAACAAAGACTAGTGTATTTCTAAACCACAGAATTCTTCCTTGATGAATTATAAATACTCTTAGTCTTCATAATGCTTATTAAAATAATTTTTAATGTATATTTTAAAGGCGAATCCCTATGCATTCTCATTAACCGGCACCCACCCCGATAACCAACCATATTTGGAGCATCCATCATGGTCCTGGCTTAAATTCTAATACTGTAATTAAATAAAATCGGAGAGCCTTGATTTTTTTCGAGAAAATAATTCCCATAAATCACATCCAAAAAATATGGTGCAAAATATATATGCATCCCCATCCAAAGTAAATACAAAGAGCTTTTATAAACCTGGAGCGAATAATTCTTAATCCCGTCGTATTCCGTACCTATACAATTAATGCGCAATGGCGTAAACACCCATTCCGCATTAATTTCTATTCTATAAAATACGTCATTCCCTTTCCTTCTCACTCCTAGGCCGACTCCTCCCTCCGATAAATACTGAAAAAAAAAACTACCAAACCAGCGGGCTTAAGTACAGGCAGACGACCTTAACTGAATTAAGAGCAGAGAATTTTTTCCTCTGGAACCCATAAAGCTATCTGCCAAGCCCCCTTCTGTTCCCTCCCACGAAAGTCGAGGAAGTAAAGGAAGGATACAATCCCTTAGGGTAATCCCTTTTGATTTTGTAAGGTATCCTGGTGCGGGATAGAGACTTCCAGAGGAATAAATAAGACAAAGTTAATTTGTGGCTGGAATAAGGACAGAGGCCATAGCGTGTGCGGAGCCACAAAAAAAGGATAACAATTGAGGGCGGAATATCGCGCGGTGAGATTAAAATAAAAGAAGATCGGCGGGCGATGTTCGCGTTAATTAAGAACGCGGCTTTTTCAGAAACTTTTAGGCCGCTTTAATTGCCGCGGCGTAATAATATTCCTGCCAAGGCTTTGATTACTCTTTCTTATACTCTAATGCCGCTCTGGGTTTTCCTAAAGTGGCTCAAAATATCTAACGCGAGCGCTCGTAGAATCACTTCGATAGAAGAAGTCATGCACCATTGCGTAATTTTTTGCTGAAATACTCCTGTGTTATTGAAAAGTTATCTACTGCCCTGAAATTAATTCTTCGTTTCCTGGAGCTTATTCTAAGCGTGCCGAATTAATCTTGCTGTCTTTTTGCTACCTATTTATCGCCAGTTCCGACTAAAAATTCCAAATTGAAAGTACGAAGAACTGAAGAAGGATTGAATAATCACAGAAATGTGAAAGGCTTCAATAGAATGCATACACCACATGCTTAGTGCATAACCATTAAGGAATATGTCCGATATTAAAGGCGAAAAATGTTACATATTTTACTGCCATGTGGAATAAATAAACTATTAAGGCATTTTTGCAATAAAACCTCTTATGGATAAAATTAAGTAGCATAGAATGAAATTAATATAAAACCTCAAGTGAAATACTTAGTTATAAAATGTATCAATATGATGGAAACCGGGATGATTACATCGGCAAGTTGTTTTTAGAAACATAGATTATACATTATAATTAATTAATATTATATTTTAAACTTAAATATAAGTATATTCTGGAATTTCATATTAATTTCAATGATAATGATAATTTTAAGCGTTTGTATCAATTTAGTCTTAATTTTCGCTTTTTAAACAATAAAAAACAATCAGATACCGCACACAACACCTTCTCTCAATTCCAATCTCGATTTTTGGGCTTGAGTTGGGATTACTAAATCCAACTTAAATCTATGTATACATATTGCACATAAATACATACATAATGTGATAGTGGTTCATCTAAATACATGCATATATATATATATATATATATATATATATATATATATATACATATTATACTTAAATTGCTATTTTTAGATTTTTCGGGGTTCATGACAGGCCTTCTCGGCTACCTTAGCGGTCCCAGGGTAAAACCCCACCGTACATCAACCTGCCAAGCAATCCCTTACTTCCTCCATAAATTCTACATTACTAAAATGCCTTTACATTCTATAATACCCTTATCTACTACAATACATTAAAACATTTCCTTTTTAATTTAGATTAAAATATTTTTTTAATTCCTTTCTTTGGTAATTCTTTCGGATAAAATAGAACTACCAATAGTAATGCCAGTAATAGTGTAATGCCATGGCGTAAATAAGACAGGAATATATGATACACGCCAATTTCACAATTAGAATATCCATTGTTAAAATCTTCAAATAAAATTCATCGTAACTTCGGTAACAATTCTTCTTAAATCTTTAATTTTCCTTTCCATACCTACTGCCACTTTTTAACTCCTTCTACATTTAACCCATAAAAGATCCTCTTCATAATATATCACTAGCAAATTAGAAAAATGAAATAATAAAAAAATTCGACTTCACTGAAATAACTGCCGAGCACTTTCATGTAGATCGAAAATCAATCCCTAGCTTTGTCGCCTTAGAGAATCAGACGCCAAACAAACCTTTACCATGGTAACAGTCGATACACCCAAATGCATTCCCATGTCATTCAACAGGGCCTTTCGGATCGCCAACGAGGTCAAACATTATCGATTCTGGACTGAAGCATGTTCCCGAAAAGGAAATTTCGCATAGAAAAGTTTCCTCGCTTTCTTTGGTTTGGGAGGAGATTCCGAGTTTTGTCGGGCTTCCATTGGCAACACAAACTGTTTCAGAAGACAAGAACCTGATCTTTTACATATTTATGCCATAGATATATCCCGAGCCTCTCGTTATGCTTGGTCTAGCCCCAAACTTTTGATACGATACTGCCGCAAGCTTTCCTATACTGCCAATGTTTTTCTCCTTTTATGAAGACTCTTTACACACGAAGCATCAGATATTATGACTAGTCTCTTCATATCCAAAAGATATACATTTACTCGTACTTTTTCCCTTTCAAACCTTTTACAAAATATTCCCAGAATAGAGATCGAACACCATCGGCTTGACTATCGTATCGTAAGCCTCTGAGCTTGGTGAAGTTACTGCAAGCCTTTTTTTATATTTCTACTCATAAAAGTAGATATTACCTCAGATTAAAGATACCTACATTCTCAAGTAAATTTTTTTGCTGGCTTACATTTAAGACTAAATTATCGGTGAAGTTAATCAGGAAAGTTTGACTTTAATGGAAGTGTAACAGAAATCGATACTTTTGAGAGTCGAGTTCTTTTTCAAATACTTATAAGTGAAAATTCAATTGCCACCAAACGGTGAGACTTAAGGCAATAGAATCCCATAATAAATTAAAAATAAATACAATCAGCGCAGCACAATTTAACACTTCCTGAATATCAGTGATATTTTTAGAATCCTCTTTGAATATCTCAGGAGATACATTTAAGCGAAGTGTTTCCTTGATTACTCAATTATTTATCGATCTAAGAAAGCTTTGTCTACGTCTTTTCTTGTGTTGCTGCCTTATTATTTTCAATACATGATTATTTTTCACTGTATTACTACCATAATTCTCTTGAACCAACTTGAAAACCAAAACTTTCCATTGTATATAAATAAATGCCAAGCCCCTTTATCCTTAAAACACTTTTACTTCCATCTTTATGTTTGACTAAATTACTAGCGTTATTCTATTTTACTAGATAGCTACAAATGTTACCATCATCTAATTCAAAGCGTATGCACACTCCCAGAGCTTAAATCTCAACGAAGTAAGTCGATACGTCTAAAGCCGTGGTGCTCATTGGCTTCCCTTCCGGAGCTGTGTTTCTCAGCTCGTGTCTCTCGAGGAGATTTGAATCGCGGGAATGGAACACTGAAGGAGCTCCGTTCAGCTTCTGATGAGCACTGACTGCTTCCTTGACGTACTATGAGCGGTTAACCGCGGGATTAGTAGCTACTTAAAGTGGAAGGTGATCGAGAGAATCGCTGCATCATTAGATCGCGTTATGGGAGTTTCTACATGCATTTCCAGCTTAGTCTACTCGAATTAACGACGTGATAGGGATATCATTCTCCCACTCTTCAATTAACCTCATCAAATCGAAATCCTCTGTGTTACTCATGTAGAAAAACGGAAATGGTCTTTGAAAATTCATATAGAACAGATCCATGCTTTTATTGTTATTACCCTTGACTACATTGTAGTTACCAAATGTATAGCCCATTACGTTTAATATTGATTACATAAAAATTAGAGAAGTTGCGGCCATTGGCTCATTGATTCACACAAACTGAGATATACCTTTTTTTCCTCAGTTTTACATTTACATAATTACCCTGCAAACCGTAGCTTCTGGCAGGGAATGGCAGACACCCTAACTCTAATTCATATTAACCTCTCTAATGCTCTGTAAAGAATGACCGGAAGGGATCAAATAGAAAAAGTAACTAACTATATGTCCTTGCAATTACTTCCAAGTTATATTTAGTAGTTTTCTTCCGAAGCTTGAGCGCATAACTACTGGAGTAATGAAATCAACAATTTCGTCGACAATATCTGTATTAATACATTTTTCGAATAGTTTCTTTCCGTAATCAAGTACTCTATTTTTAATCGAATCCCTTCCGAGGTACTCATCTCATATCATGGCATAGCTAAAACAGTGCTGTCGAACCTAAAGTCTCCTCTAGCAAACACAGCTGCTCTAACCAGAGCCATGTCTAGATAGGAACTAAATACTACTCCGGTAGAAACCTGAATCGCACATCAGTATTCTTAGAGCATGCCCAATGAAAACGAAAGGAAAAACTCTCTCGCTCAGTTCATTCGTCCGGTTAATTCTTTTTATTGCGCAAAATGCCGACTATAAAACATCGAAATGTATTCAAAGCTCAACTAGAAAACGGTCCGACAGTTTTATATGCGGATTTTCGGTGAAAGAGGTTTCCCTACCCTGCGACAGACTATATTTTTCGTTCCCCATCTCATACGTCAAAGACGAAATAGGCAATAATACATCATAGCTTTAAATCTAGGAACTTTCGAAGCTTGGAAAGGCGATTCGATTTCGAATCAGAGAAAGGGCTTCGATGCCGTTGAAATCCAAGGCAATCGATTACTCAGAGATCTATTTATAATTCTTTATCGACAGCTGAGTTGTTTGCATTCTTTACACTGGTCGATACTCGTTGATATTCACGTTTGTACTTTTATTCTCTCTAAAATTGTTGTAAGAGTGGTACAATATATTTTATGCCTGTCGTTGTTAACGAGAAATAAGTATTTTTGTTATTATATACACGATTTTGCTTAAGAAAATCTAACTCTATGAATCTCCAGTTTAATTCCACAATATGCTAGAGGTCTACTACATGAATTCATAGACGAATCGAAAAATAGACTGAGACATAGATCAACGAATGAGTTATACCTACACGAGCTTAAATGTAATTTAACTAATCAGTGCATCAAATCATCATGGAGTTGAAAATTTAGATAGATAGAGGGAGAACTTTAATAGGTGAAATTGAGACACTTAAGAACCACCTTCCATTTCATTAATTATGGAATTTGGGGATTTTATAGAATTTAGATAGATAGATAGATGAAGGACTTTATTTGGCGAAATTGAAACTTTTCAATCTCATCTTCCATTTAACCTATCCATATAAGAATTCAAGCGGGAAATGTTCGCTTAAAATTTTATAAGAAATCAGCAATTGAATTTACAATTCAATAACCTATATCATGGTTAGGAAAGTTCTTTGGATTATAGCACAGATCAAGTAGAAATTAATTATAATTTATTCCATCTAAACTAAAACTACTAGGCCATAACTCTCTTTCCTTGTAAACGAAGATTTTATGATGATATGTCACAGATGTCCCGGACTTGGCAGTACTCAATATTTTCCTCTATGCTAATTCCGCTACCCTCTTGTACACGTTAATGTCTTTGAATTTTGTTTCGTTTGTATGCCACACCAGCGATCTTTTAAAAGGGTAATTTAGTGAATGCTCTGCTATGTTTTCCTAAGGAATGACCGATAAAAACTCACTGAAAAACTTACAGTGAGCTACTCGACCAAGTCCAACTCACCCAATAAATTTTCTTAGGAAATTTATAAAGACAGATATGGAATAAAGCCAAAAGAGAACTTATGAAACAAGAAAAATATATTTTTTACGCTTGGCTGTAATCTGAGCCTTCACTGTTGTTTAATGTCTTTTATATTGCATTGCACATCGTGACCAGATTCGTGTCACTGAGCAAGTCCTGTATCTTGTTTAGCCAATAGTCTACGACTGCTGAATAATAAGCAATTAAGATGTCGATTTTAGTCGCTGTGACGTCAATAATCGGATTTTGCGGTTAAACAGCTAGAGAGTGTGGATACTGAAATGCGATGAGAGGATTTCAGAATTGCGTTGGTTCAGTAGAGAGCACACACGAACGAAGCTTGTGCACCATTGGTGTTTATATTGTAAGCCCATTCATTTTAGTTATGCTTTCACGTGTTTACTTCTGCGAATTGGTATTATCCCATTTTCCATTTACCCCAAAACATAAGTGATTGCTCATTGGTTTCGAATGGAAATCATGTTATGAGGATGCTGTGCAAACGTATGTAGTATGATTTTCGTGGTGCATACAAAGGCAGTCTGTGCAAAGTTTCCACTGTGTATTTACTTAATGAGAAACGTTCTCTATCAACAGTTGATTCTGACTTATTCACAATGATTGAATAGGAGAGGGCATGTACCAATATATTGAGAATAACAGATATTCATGTGAAATGGATTTCTCGGTGAAAGTGAATTATTCCGAAATATTTTTTACATTTTATCTTAATTATCCATCAAATAATTAATTTATTCTTTCTAAAAAAATATATATTTTGTAGCAGCTGATGAATTATATTTGAAGGTAATTTTTTGAGAATGCATATTAAATAAAGCAAAGAAATCGAGAAGAATCTCTCACCAAAATTTACGGCAAAAATCACTTAGTGAGGCAGGTAACTATTGCAAAACATGTGGAATAACAGTATTTTTATATATTAATCCACTTCTTATTTTCAGCGTTATTAACAAAAATTTCCACGAAAAAGAAATTCAGGTTAGTAACTTATTGTTTATTCAAGGAAGAAATTGTACAAAGTGATATTTCAATCCGTGACAACAAATACCATTAGCAAAGGCAAATGGAGACGTATAATATTTATAAAGGTCACCGAAGCTAAGGAATCAAATTCATATTATTAAGGTAACAAAGAGGATGAATCTCTACCGATGTTTATATGCTAACGCAAAATTCACTAAGTTATAATGTTATTAGATAAAATAATCTGCACTGGATCAAAGTTCAATAGTGAATTCTAACAGAATTAGATGGCACCCAGAGTTAATTTAAAGCAACAACGGAGGGTAACAAAAGAAGCTATTGATAGCAAACATTTCTAATACGGGTCGAAAAGGTGTGTTAAAATTAATATAAGTTGCATCAATTGATATTATGAAAGTGGGGAACTAAAATTCTCTTGCCACACGAATGCCTTTTTGTTTTAGTTAAATATTCAACTAAAAATTTATTTTGTCATTTGATTTCACTCCTCACATTCTAATATCATTAACGTGAGATTTTAACGTTAAATTTGACAATTTTTATTTGAATTGTATTTAGATTTTAATGTACATTGAATGTTTAAGAAGACAAAGTATCAATATGAGAGAAGGAAATGGATGAGTTAGAACGCATTATTATTACAATATATAAATCTGCAGATAGGTTTGCGGCAGGTGGCAGCGTTTGATTAAACAAAACTATCAAAAAATGTTGGTCATGATGTGTACAAGTAATGGGTAGACATGATAACACAAAAAGGGGCAAGTAGTAAAATAAAATACATCATCGAAAACCAAACATCATTAATAGTAAAATAAGAAAAATCATCGAAAATTGAAAAACAAATCAATACTACTGATCATTGTTTATCTTTCCATCACTTATTCAATATTCCCAAGGGAAAACGGACTTGAAAAGTCTGACCGGACATCGATTCCCGGCCACGTCGTACTTTTCTCAAATCCATTTTACCTTGAGAATTTTAATAGGTGCACGCCCTTACGTGCAGAGTCACCTCAACCCTATTACTTATTCAATACTTTCAATGTAACTCACAGTAACATTCGTGCGGTTCGTGTCATCCGTGTTTGCGTTAACCGGCCTTCACTACATATCTGCATCTTCGCGATTTTCAACCTCTAAAGCAGAGCGATTCGATAAACACATCACTGTTGTAAGCAAACGAAAGAAACGCAAACATATGGGATGAAGGTCGTATCCATCAGTTAGCCCTTATCAACCTTTGACTTCAATTTCTTCACTCCTTTATCATTCGATCGTCGCCATCGCTTGTTTACTTCCTGATTCGCACTCTCCTCCTAAGGTGAAGGCGCATTTCGCATTGACGCGCCCTTCACACTGGAGGATGGAATTAAACGGAGGTCTTCATTGTTTGACGTCAGAGCTCTCGAGCGAGGGAGAGGGACGATGAAAGTAAATAAGAGTGGAGGAATATGTGAAGCGAGGGAGGGATCCCCTAGGGTCAGTGGAAAATTTGTAACCTTCAATGTCTTTTAAAGCGGACGTGCTTAGCTGACATACCTAAAAACTTCAGGAGGGAAAAATCCCGATTCATACAGAATTAAATTCAGTCGCTTATAAAGGAGACGGGTAAAGCGGCCACTCTAAGACAAAATGTGTGTTTAGTTTACTTGTTTAGAAGGAAATACAATTTTAAAATACTAAGTATGTAGTTTCGTTAGTACATAATCAATAACTATAAATATATCAGCAATATCTTGAAAGATATTCTTGCAATTTTGTTTTTTATTTTCAACTCTTGTTAAGTGGCCACTTTGCCCCACTATGCCAGGGGTTGCCCTTTTTAATCCAAAAAGAAATCTTGAGATGTTAAACACGGTTACATACAAAATCTTAGTATATTTGTATTATTAACTATTATATATCAATATTGAAGTTACTATTAACAATAGACAATATATGAAATAATATGTTTACAAAAAGAAACTTTATTTTATTTTAGGAATTGTCTTGCAATGTTAAGAAACAAAATAATTATCATCATCTTCGCATCCAGCACACGCTTCAGGAGCACATTTGTGGCATTCAGAACATCGTATCCATCCTTTGTTTACTGATTTTGAATAACTCTCGTTACAAGTTAAAAATTCTAATTCATCATAAACAATATTATTTAAAAGGTAATTAGATAGAGTTTTCAGTTTTGTTAATTTAAAAATTGAATCATTAATTATTGACAAAATTATGAGAATATAACTAAATAATTACCTTGTATCAATCCTGGGAAAATTAGAAAATCTGTTGTAACTCAAAAAAATCGGCAAACTGATCACTAACACTTTAACACAACACTGATGGCTTTCTTACGAGTTAGTTCAAAACCTTTTTAATCAAATTGCAGTAGTTTCCAGCAAGTTCAGGCCAATGGCCACTTTACCCCAGTCTCCCCTATACCTCCTTATGATTTACTACGAAAGATAATTCATAGAGATGACAGAATTCCTGTGCTGTTTCCCTTATCAGAACTTTTGGCAGTTAATGACGGAGGAGGTGAAGGTTGCGGGTTGAGTTTCGGATCGACCACAGACTTATACAGATATGTTCACGTGTCTTAAATTCGTGACTTCATTTGAGTTTTCTTATTTATTCCCAACTATATGCAGATGATTTTATATTGTCAAATATGAGGCGCCAACAAACGGTTCTACATGGGAATAATCCTTCTGTTTTCAATAGCAATTATCATTTTCTTAGAAACATAATTAGCGTTTATTGTTAAATTGTAGGTCTTCCGGTTAAATTTTACCCCTATTCAATAATTTAACGATAGAATAATAGGCTATAATTACCAGTATTTCCAATAATTTGAGATATAATGGATAGAACTCTCAACTTTGAGATGTAAATTGTGAGTTGGGCGATTTCCGATATCTAATCCTCAATCAAACGAAACTTTCGAAAGTGCTTCCGGTAATTATCGAAAAAACTACGAAATGAAAGAGTATGTTAGATGATGATAAAGGATCAAATTCTGCTACATTCCAGAAATTCATTAGAGAACGTAGCTTCGATATCAGGAAAATACAAAATATAAACAACCTAACAGTTCCTAATATCAAGGAAGTGAATTCAAGGCACAAGGAATTCAAGGCGCAAGCCATGAAAATTAGTTTGTAAGAACTACAAAAACGTCTGCATTCTTCGCTTCGAAAAAGCCTTTCGGCGTACTGCATGGCGTGCAAGCATCGTTCCATAACTTCTGGAATACTTTCGTGCATATGTAATAAAAAACGAGCACTTGAAGCGACTAGTCTTTAAGATATATTTCATGATTTTTCTCGTAACCAATCTGATCGGCCAACTAACAAAATGGATTCATAACATGGTGTGTACAATATAACCATCATCCGAGTAAGCGACAGTCATTGTTGACGAGAGACTTTAACCTACATTTTGCAAAGAAAAGGTGATTTCGTGAACTAGAATTTTATCTACCCAGATTTCATGCATCTTTGTATTACAAATATCAATATCTCAGACAGTTTCATGATTTTCTTATAATCTCTCCCACTAAAACTGCACTTAGATCAAATATCAACAGTGTTAGATATAACAAGAAAGATAAGCGAATACAAGCTTTTTAATTCGCTGAAATAAATAACGTTGAAAACTATAAAATTTCGAACAACTCCATTTTTCTTTTCTAACACTGGTATAGATATACTTAGACAAATGATTGGAAAAGCATTAATAAAGGTTATTATAAGCAGAAAAAAGGTAGATATTAACAGAAAATTTACTTAGGGTTCGAGAAAAAATTTAAATCAGAGAATAAGAATTTTGTAGAAGACATTTGAAAAAATACCATTTAGAATAAATTGAGAGTAGAGGTTCACGTATATTTAAAATGTAAGTCGATAGAATCAATTGAGATATTGTTGTAGCTATTTTTTTGATTACATATAAGAAATGCAAATGAAGGATCAAAGTTATAAGTTTTTATTTCATGAACATTTTTCTCATTTTCAGTGTTAAAATGTTTCGTTCAATTTTTCTATTTTCCATTTCCTTCTAATAGTTTAATTCTTGGTCATATATTTTCAGAAGTTTGGATAATTTTCTCCTTCCAATAACCCATGATTATGCCGAAATACTTGAATTACATCAGACATGAAGGATAAAGATCTGTAACTTTCTAATGTCAGTTAAGTCAGTATGTACAGTTATGTATGAGCACTAGGCTGGGCCGAAAAAAAAAACGATTTTTCGAGTTGCGAATTCTAATAGCACTCAAAAGCTGTTTGCATGCTAATTAAACGAAAAATAAGGAATATATTCTTAAATTATATATTTAGTTCGCGCAGTGGCGCAGCCAGCCAGGATTTACCAATGGGGGGGGTCTGAGGAAACGAAAAATGCCTACTTCACAGGGGCTAGTATATTCATGCCCGCTACTTACTACAATATAAGTCAATTCTTTCAAAAACTAAATACCTTCAAAACTAGAGGAGTTCAACGCTTATGTGGCCAACTTATTACACTTTGCAAGATAGTAGTTTACGTAAGCGAACAATTGGAAACTTAACAAGTGTGTTCTTTGGATTTCTGGTTTGGATACGTCCAATATCTATTAAAAACTCATTTTTTCTATGCTGAAGCTTTTTAGTGATTTAGATATAAACTTTCCGAGTCTTCGAGAGTTCTTTCTTCCTAGAGGTTGCAAAGCGTGGGAAGAAAAAAAATAGCTACGGTTTTTTGGCAAGCGATATAAAACGTAACATCCACTCATTTGTTTCCCCACATTGGCACGCCCATGCTTATTTCATTATATTTCGTTATTTGACTATATCATCAGCAGATTTTGGAATTTAATTGAAATATCGCCTGTCAAGAAAAAAAATCAATGTTATTGCACGTACAAGGTTTATGTAAGAAACAAAAAATCATTTATATCAGATGAAATTTTCTGCCAGGCTTACAATTAAGCCTGATTTCGTTATTTATGTATTAGCTAAGTATTTCATTGAATGCGTCTCATACCAAAAATTAAAAATTCGGCTGCATTAAAAAATACAGTAGACTCTTGATTATAGTTGATATTATAATTGAACTTGCAGTGTTAAAGTCACATACCAAGGTGAAAAAAATGAAGACGTCAACTTACAATTATTTAGACTAAGTAATAGGTGGTTTAACCAGCAAAGAGCTGATGCAAACCCAGTCTTAAGCACTGAGTGTTCACAGAAAACAAATATATTCCACGAATTGAAATTTTGAATGGGCATTGCATGACCAAGCGGTTAACAGGATAAGTCATGCATTTCGTGGGATTCTATCACCAGAGAAAAAATTGGCTGTATTGAAAAGGAAGCTGAAGAATTAAATTCACAGTTTTAACAGTTTATCAAGTTTAATTCAAGTCATCAAGTCACAGTTCCGATAAATATGTGCGTAACTTACGCGCACAATACCTTTCAGCTGACAGATTTGCTTCGAAAATGGTATATTATTAATAATATCATCGCAGATTAATTTTTACTGAAATCTTTCATTGCTCCAATACTTTTCCAAATGTTTATGGAAATTCGGATAGCGAAATTTTTTATTAAATATACATCAAATTAACATGCAATCATAAATAAAGATCAGTATATTTTCTATCCTCCCGAGTAATGAAGAGTTAACTGTGTGCAGACTTTTAATCGTCTAGAATGCTTAATAAAGGAAAAAGTAAGTTTTCAATTGTCGCTAAACTCATCTTGAGATGTGTCTTCTGATAACAGCCCTAAAATAAGAAAATCCTAATTTATGCATCTAATAATGGTTATTTCACAAAAAAACACATAGCCATTAACTTATGTTTTTTTCCGACAGCGGCCTCGAGATGTTAGCGGACTGTGAAAGGAATTTTTGGATGTCCATCTGAATGAAATCCAAACTAAACTCTCCTTCGAACTGTTGTGAATTTTTCGAAAGCACTACTCACGAGCCTATCTTTGAATTTACACCCTTGAAACAGTCACAAGCAAAATATCAAACTGAGCGTTTTATCTATCTGTTTGTTTCTCAAACGTTCTTAGAACATTCGAGAATTACTTCTCGAATGTTCCATTGTATTTTTTCGAGGAGTAAACAAATCAGCACTTTCGAATTTTTCTCATGGGAATCTTATCTTATGGCGTGAGTTATCTAACTAAAGGATAGGCTTAAGAAGTGCACGCGTTGAACATAGTGCGCGAAACACTCGTATCATTGCGCCCCATTGATATCGATGTCTACTCTGCTACCGAAAGCATCACCTTAACTGAAATCGGAGCCATATTTACGGGTACGCGAAGCTTTCGCTGAATTTATCAAGCAAACACATGACAAGCAGTGTATCTGTGTGATTTGCGTGATAACCCCCCTCAGCGAGGGGGGGGGTTTTGTACTCTTCAGCAGAAATAAAAGTACAAATCTAGTCATGGGACTTTACTCTTGGGGGGGGGTTTGAACCCCTAAAACCCCCCCCCTCGCTGCGCCACTGAGTTCGCGCAATCGGTCTTAAGTTTAACAAGAATCACAAAAACCAACAAAATTCACCTTTAAGCTAGAATTATAAGGACTACGACTTTTAATTTCTAATCGCCTCACAGTACTTCAATAATGATGTATTTTAATAGAAAAAATCATTTTATAACCCATACTGCTCATTTTGAGTACGTAAATTATAGCTCAAATTCCCGAATTTTTGTGAAAAGTGATTTATTTGCAACTTTGTAAACGGACGAAAATTTTATCTGGACCAAGTTATAGAAAATTAAAATTAATCTACAAAAAAGCATCTTTAGCTAAAACTCATTAACAGGAAAGGTGTTGTCATTGAAGGAATGTCTCAAATATAATCTTTCTGAAATATTTAACGTTATTTCATAAGCTAAAAGATTTGCTTTAAGTTAACCGGGGAAATTCCAAAATAAGAAAGAAAGATTTCACTTTTTCGCAGGAACCTGAGTACTCCCTGCAGCTATTAAGAATCTCAGATTTATATTTTATTCTACTAATTTACTTCAATGGTGAACTTTCTCTTCAAATTTAAAATGAAAATTCACAAGACGATTTTTCTTAATTATTAGTTTAAGATAGCAATTTTTAGGCCAAATTTTTGGAATTTGATGTTCTTTGTGCCTTTCTTTTGTAGGAGATTAGAATTCTCTGATCCACTTTTTCTTTTTGTCACTCCATCGAAAGTCAAGTTTTAAGTGGTTTTTAATGACAGCAGTAGATGAAAGGATATCAAAGCAGTTTAAGATTTTAAATCGCAATCATCGGGACTAATCGAGGAAGGATCCGTGAAACATCCGAAACTTTGTAATCTCCTCCGAAAGAAGGAAATGTCTAGAGTGAAAATTTTCTTTTACTTCGTCTCCTGAAAGCTTTAAGACAACAAACTCTTCCAGAAATTTGAGATTTAATTAAGACTCTAGTGAAAAGATCACGTACAGCGATTCTTAAGGAATCGTGCACGCTTTGAAGACACTGTGGATAGTTTTTGAGATAAGAGATAAGTGACAGAATCTCCGTGAAATTTGACTACTTAGCAACTGACGATCGAATTGTATTATTCTAATAGAGGATACATGGATTTAATAATTAAAAAAGAACGATTATCTAAATAATGCGTTTCAATACACGCAGTCCAATTCCTCTAAGCAAAATGTTCACTTAGTAGTTAATTACTGTAATGATATGATTTATATATTTTGCGTTAATCTGATATAATTCTACATTAATTACAATATATTCATTTTAATAATTAAAATACTAATAAATGCTCGTTTAAACACATTCATGAATAATAATTAAACGAAGATTTATACATTTAACACATACTGGATTATGCGATATATAGTAATTATAGATTAAATATTAGAGAAATATTAACTCGTTCGTTAATTAAAATATTATTACTCATTCTTACTACACGATAAATGCCTTTATTATAGTTGTCAATAAGACTTTTAGTATTAATAGATAATTCTCAAAAGACAACAAGGTTTCGATAAATTAGTAAGAAAGCAAAGCTAATCTCTCCAATCACGACGTAAAAGTTCACATGCGCCTACCTTTAAAGAAACGTCGCTCCAAGTATCTCAAGCACGAGAACGCGAAAGCGTTACCTTAAAAGCATAACTAAATGAAGGAGAAAACATGCAAGAGTTTTCCCTCTTCGGAAAGGCCCGAAACGGCTCAAAAAATGAAAGCACTTAAACGAATTACTGCGTTACGAAAATATAGGAAGGCTTAAAAGCCCTTGAGAAAAATCCGTGAGGTCCGCTATGTGTCTGGAGCACGGAGACGACCGAAAATTCTCAAGGATGCGCAGTAAAGACACTTGAAAGAAATTCTCTCTCCCTTAACCTGATTCTCGCAGTCATGGTGCTATTAAAGCCGTGAGCTTAGCTTCCAAAGGCTGCGGAAGCGTTTCCTTAGAATGAAATTTCAAAGGGATGGAATCCTACAGGAAAGCTCTCCAAAGAGTCTCTCTGCCGCCTCTTTTTAAGCCGGAAAAAAATGTCATCCTGTCAGCGGAGCCAAATTGACGTTTACAACGAAATCATTTACAAGGATTTAAAATACTTAACAAGAAAAATTTTCCAACAGTGGTGACCACGGAACTGTAACAAAGGAGTGATAACTACAGAGGTATAACCATGGAATTTTTATCAAGGAGTGGTAACCATAGAGTAGTAACAATGGAATTGTAACCATAGATAGGTTGTGTAACATAGTTGTAACAACGGAATTGTAACCATAGATAGGTAACCATGGTTTTGTTGTTGTAATGTTGGCAATAATCTTCCAACAATCGTATATCCGTCGAAATAAAATATACCAACTAGATAAAAGAAACAAGGCACAGGAAAACTGGAAAGAATGCTCTTATTACGAGATAAAGGCATAAATAAAATGATATATTCTGTTATAACGTAGCTATTTTATCAATTTTTGCGTATATTGGAGGATTGTGATCCGTTAATTATCGCATGTGACAGGATAGCCGAATAAAGTAGATTTAGAGAAATCGGTGGAATTCCAGTGAATATTAATTGAATTATAGTGATGAGTGATGAAGAAACTAATAATGAACATCTGGTCAAATCCTGTTTCTGTAGTGACTTGTTCTAAAAAAATGAGTCAGTTCTATATTGATATTAGGTAATAATTTAAAATGAGAATGAAAGATAAAAAGTAGACGAGTTCGATGAGATAAGGAATGTGGTTTTGAAGATGGTGGAATGTAAAAAGGGTTGTAACGGAAAAAGATAAGGTTGGGTCAAACACTACTTTTAAAAATTAAATCAGGGAGATGATGCTACCAGATTTAGCATTTTGTTTCTCCGTAGGTAACATCGGGGTTTTCGAGTATACAAAAATTCAAAATTTTTCACTTACGAGGGTGTTATAAAGAAAGAAGTATAAATAAACTAGCTGAAGCGCCCGTTGATTCTCAACGGGGAATATATAAAGAAATAGATTAAATTCAAGTTGCCAGTCGTGCAATGCGTAAATTCCATTTAGAATAAGGTCTAAAATTCCAAGCTATTCTTACTGTACAGGAAAATTCATGAGCTCGGCTCAACCATCGCATTGATCGTGAGGAGGATTGGCTGTTTACAACCTCAACAATTTTGGAAAATTCACGCGTATTCTGTCTAAATTCTCGAAATTTCGATTCGGAAACAATATTCCACTGTCAAAATTAGAACATTCATTTCATTTCCGTTCTTTCACTTCTTGATTCTATTCCGCACGACTATTTTTCTGTTTTAATTCTTCAAAAGAAATATAGTATCGAATAAAATTGAGACAGTACGTCCTTCCTGGTCCCAGAAAACACGTACGCAAAGTTTGACGCGAATCTGGCAAACGGTTTGTACTAAAATCGAAGACACACAATCTCCTGACTGTAATTACGTACCTGCAATTGCTGGTAACATTCTTACAGAAAATTTCTCGTTATCCATGTAATATATCGTACTCTTCAATCATCAGCTTTATGGGCCTAAAGTCCACGAGTATTTTTACGGGATAAAACATGAGCTCGGATTCAACAATGGGATCGGTCGTCAGGGGGATGAGTTGTTTACAGCCTCGAATTTTCACAAAAGTTTTGTATATTTTACCAAAATTCTCGTAAATTCTAATCGAAAGTAAGATTTCACGACCAAAATAAGAATATTTATTCAATTTTCTTTCTTTTGGTGTTTGTCTCGACTCTGTAAGAGTATTTCTTCTAATTTAATTCTTCAAAAGAAATAAAGCCTGCAACCGATAAAAGTGAAGCTTACGTGTATTCCTTATGAAAATCTATCTGAGCGATCTTGGTTCGAACCCAGCAAAATTCTTGAATAAAAATGCGACAGTACTTCCTTCCTGATGTAAATGCACACGTATGCAAAGTTTGAGACAAATCGGGCAAACGGTGTAGACTCCAATCCAAGACAAACAAACCCACAAACACACAAACCCACAAACACACAAATCCACAGAATTTCTGCTTTATATACATATATAGATAGATAGATTAACGTCATGATACTGAAAATCACCAATAATCCTTCTGGGTATGTAAAGTCATAGGTAAAGATTCCATAGAATCGTGTTTCGAGTAGTGTACGTTAAGAAACGGGAAGATTAATTTAATTTCATAATCATGAATTTAACTTTATAATAATGACTTTAATTATAAAGTTGAATTTCGAAAGTTGTATCTGCGATCGATGTCCCCTGGAGCTCCTTTAATTTCATTGCATAATTTATTTCAATTTTTCATTGATTTACCATTTTTATGATCAAGACTTAGATAAAATAAAAGGTATAAATTCGCTTTCTGAGATTTATACTCCCAATAAGGTTGCCTAATAAAATGTTTAACAGAATGCACGCATGTTGGAGTAAGTGTCCGATGAGTTTCAAATTCCTTACGTTGAAACTTTAAAACATATATTTTTCTGTATTTTCCTAGTACCAGTTCAGTACTTCTACACAAATACTTATGTAGCTAATAACGAGAATTCTTTCTCAATCATGGAAACTTTTAATTAAATCAATGAAGCGAGAGCTCCTACATCAAAAACAGTAAACAAGAAAATCGTTCCTTATGAAAGTAAAGAAAAAGTTCTAATTAAATGCATAAATACCAAATAAAAAATATGAAGTGAGAATAATGGGTTGACTTATATCAAAATAAACATTTTGAAAAAAATAAGGGGGTAAAAACATGTTCAAGTTTATCTTCCTGATTTTTCCGAAGAAATTTCTGCACTGAAATAATTATACCCCCGAAATTTCTCTCCGGCATTCTTTCCAGCCTTTCCAGAAATAAAACAAAAGCGCAACTAAATTCGCGATTCACCGATTTTCCAAGAATCTTCAATTAGTTCCCTGCCGAGGCCATGCTCCAAATGCTTTCGAGGAAAAATATCTTACGGGATATTTCCACTTAATGAGATTTACAAACCAGAAGATACAACAAAGAAAAACAAACGTGACACTCGAAGCAAACTTCAAGTCTCTGAGAATAAACATCGTGCTAAAAATACACGCAGTGTTTCGCTTGCGGTTGAGTGCACTAGTAAAACACGTGTTCAATGATGTAAAAACATTCCATGGCAAAATTTAGACTATAATCTGACGAAATCCCCTCGAGTATTTCAACATAAGCTTCACGCAAAAAGGTCCGAACATTTTTTGGATGATACATAAATATGAACCGAACTGAAATAGGTATGTAAGAATAGTTCGACACAGTGTCAGTTCTGACCCAATTGTTCGTAATATACAGGTAATTATCAAGTGTGTGGATTAAACAGAGATAATATACATAAATATCGGCCTGAAACTAATGAAGCTATCTGGGGATAAAAAGTCACAAAAAACAATGAAAGCTTTTAGGGCATCTACCTATTTACTCTGACCTTCCCAATTGAATATAAAACAATACGGATAGGAAAAAGCTAATTCTCCCTTAACCTCAGCTACAAGCATAGCTGATCAATAGAATGAACGGTTTGATCACTTGAGGCTTTCATCCAACGCTGAAAAGCGGGGTACATTTAGAAGTAAATTGAATTTGCAACTTTCGTTCAATGGCGTTGATAGATACCAACAGAACTTTAAATATTCAATTTCTCAAAGTTGCTTACGTAATATTTAAGATAACCTAAGAGATTAACATGACAAACGAGAGTGAACATGACTGAAGATTGTCGATCCCCCAATAATAGAAGTATAGAGGAGAGAGTAAGTCAGTTCATCAACAAATAGTCCACAAATCTATCATTATTACACAATCGTAAATTTTGCATAAATCTAAAATAGACAAAGTGGAACATAAAAATTATTGTTGGCTATCACAACAATAATTACAAAAACAAAAGATTTACTTAGTAAATTAGCGAAAGATTGATCCAAAAACAACTATTATAGTTAATTACAAATAATATGCAACGCAAAAGTAAACTCATATCCTAACAATAGCGGCAAATCAATGGATAATAACAATAATTTAGTAATAGTTAAATAGCGGGATAGTAAAAATAAGATAGTTATTACAATAAGATAAAAAATATGCCTAATATGGGATTTAAAATTTACAACTTTAAACGATTCCTAAATAATGTACAACGCGGAATAAAACTCGCTCACCGACAATTTAGGTGAAAATAACTATAAAAGCAGTAAAAATAATATAACAGTCGTTATGTTAACAATCCTAAATCCTTTTAAAGCCATTAGTTACAATAATAAACTTATTAGGGAGGATGCATACCTAAATGACAAGCACTGCAGCAAGGAACTCGTGTATGGTAAGGGATTCCCCCCGCATGCCGAGCATAATACCAGAGATTGAGAATGGCTTGAGAAAGGCGTGAAGTGGTTCGAAAATCGAAAAAAATCTCCAGAAATATCTCGGTTCCCGTTCATTTCCGCTTGACATGAATCAAAGGTCTGTCGATGGGGCACCTTGTCTTAACGATCTAATGGCTGCGGTCTTGGAAACGGGACGTGCAAAAGAGCTAGGAAACGGCTTGAAGAGGCACACCTGGGGGTTATTTTCCTTTTGATGGCTCATAGCAGGAGGGAGAAACACAGAGATGGAATTACCTTTTTCCGTCAGAACTGTTTTTGGAACTTCGATTGTGTTCCAATAAAGCCAAGGGAGGAGGGAGGGGGGGATTTCAAAAAAAGTTCTGTTAGTCAACTCAGGATGAAAAGGGAAAGTTCCAATTTAATATGGCAGTTGAAGTGAAAGATCAAGGCTAATTTAATGCCTGATATATCAGCAATAACACGTCCAAAAATGCAAAGAAATGTTTTTCGTTTCGATATTAATGAAAATATGCGAATTCATGTGCTGATATAAGTACGTATATATACCACAGAAAACTATTTGCATTCAGCTATCAAGTGATCTACACTCAACATTTGTGCGGTATATAAATAGTTGGTCTTTTTTCTCTTACTTAAAGAGAACATCCATGAATTCACGGTATAAGCAGTGGATTCTAAATAAATATTTTCCCTTAATTTGTCATCAGCTAACTCCATGCTTTAATGAGCTTAGAGTTCACCTGTCTTCGGAGAATGTGCTATACATGACAAAAAGAGAGTATTATTTTGATATACATCCTCCCTATATATCAAAAACCAATTAAAGTGAAAAGTCTTAGCGAAGCAGCAATCAAAAATCCAGTTCCCTTTGCATAGTCAATTAACACCTCTCAACATTCACATTGCGTTTATATTGGCTAATCATTTAACCCATGTTTCATCTCAGATTGACGATTGAATAGGATTATCAACTATTACGTTCAATTGTGACGAAAGAGGAGATGTTAAAGTTATTGATTATTCTAATAATTCGGCTAGTGCTGATTTCTTATAGAAAAATCTCTTAGAATGAGGGAAAGGATCATGCATAATTAAAAGTTACAATATTAGTATATTAAATGGAAGTTTACTCATTTAATACGTCAAGTTACCCTTTAGTCTTGAGCTTTGAGACAATATAGTCTGACCGACCTCAATCGTGGAAGGCTACAGCTTGCAGGCAAGTAATATACGCAACTCAGGTTGCCTGCACTCGACCCTTGTAAGAACCTGGATCTACCTTCCAGAAATATATTTAAACTGTGAATATTAAATCTGGATTTATCATAAATCAAATTCAATTACTACTGAGATATTGGTATGGATCGTATATTCCAGTGGTTCACATTTATAATAGCCAACACACCCTTGACTCAAAACATACTCTCGCAACCTCTTAAAAAATGTGTCTCTATCTTTTTATCAATAGAAGAAGAAAGAAAATATATTTATTGCGAGTTAATTAATTTATTGCATAAAAAATATAATACGTTATCCATACATACATTTATTTATATTACATATAAAACGACATCTACATTTTTATTGACTACGTTGATACTGATAAGCGGTTAGGCGTTAATTTTCATTAAGAATTTAGAAACTTCTTTCGCACCCCCAGGAATGTCCGCACTCTCAGCAAAAAACCACGGGTCAATTCGAAAGTACCCAATTTTGATATGTTTTCTGGCTTCTGCACTCCACATAGTTCGTTAACACCATTAATAATGTCTCTTACTCGACCTTAAGCCGTTAATGCCTGACATTCCGCCACAAAATATCAATTAAGGTACCAAAATGAAACGTGAGGAGACGCATCTGCCTCACGCGGGAGCGCGACCTACCTTTATCATCTACTAAAAGCTACGCGGGCCTGAAGAGCTTTTTGCGACCGATAAAAACTTCCTTCGTAGCCATATTCCCACCTTCGCATCGCTCGCCTGATTTGAAAAGAGATGACGAAATTTAAATTGCTTACCCTTAGACTGGAAATTTCCGGAGATAAAACTCGGCAGCACCTGCCCAGGTCGTAAAAACCGTGAGGCGTGCAACGGGATGTTGAACCGTAATCTTACGACGTAATATTTGTACAAATTAGGTGTTAACTATATGCTAACTGTAAAAATCGCTGTTTACAAGCTTATATTTCAATATGAACCCGTTTTCAGCTGCATCAACATCTAATAACCACATTTTAAAAAAGCAATGCATGTATAAATCTTGGACAAAATTTGCCCAAAAAATCAACAAACAGGGTTTTACTCACTAGTTAATTCCTCGTTGATTATTCTTTCAAACACTGGAATGGTTAAACTGCAATATTCCTGGACACCAACTGTAAAGAAATAAATTATTCAATAAATGTTTTCGTTAAAATTCTTAAATATATTACATATAAATGTAAGAAAAATTCATCTCTCCGAGTTCATCGCCGTAGTTCTAGTTACTGCAAATCTTTCACTCTATTTCAATTTGAGTAAAACAGTAGTCATAACTAGGACGAATTGCGCATGAAAAGCATACGAACTAAAATAATCGTCACGATATGAAATTGAATAGTGGTATATTATTCACGTCTAATGTTTTTTTTATGGGTTTTCCCGTCTACAGAGCGATCGACGCTTTTATACTCGTATAAATAAAACATTAACGACCAGTATGTTCTACTATACAATAGTGTACATTATAAAAATGAATATTATACATTAAATATAATCTTTCACGTAAAAATAGCAACCCAACTCTATATATTTAATCTTTGTGTAAACTATTACGAAATATATTCTAGGGTGTATCGATTTTGAGTAATTGAAGACATCGTTTTAACCTTATCTGATTATCTGATGCAAAATTAGCTTCAGTTCAACATTTTGATAGCATTATAAGCGATTTTTCTGAGTCGGCTGGAATAACATTTATAAAATCATTTTCCTGTGATTTCTTTATCAGAAAACTTTGATTTTCAAACATATAAATTTTTACTTAAAATATTCGCAATTTAAATTTAACAATGGATAAATAATCATTATGGAATTTATAGCTCAAATAGAGAGATTAAAGATTTTAAAAGAGTTCAAGTAGGAATTAAGTCTACCACTGTATTTAAATAAGGTGTCACATTATATCGCATTGCCATAACTACATTTCAGCAACATGAAAATCGATCCAAGTCAAATCTGCATCAAATCAAAAATCACTTATTATTTAAATTACCCAGTTGGGAAACAGAAACGATAACACTGGAGACACAAGAATGAGGGTTACAAAATCAGTTCCAAGATCTCACAATGTCCTAATATTTGGCTACAGTATTTGGGTCACAATAAAAAACCACCAAAAAGATTTTAATGAAAACAGATAGGAAAGTTTCCGCTTATATTCATTCTGAACTGGCCTCTCGTATTCCTTATGCACGTTTTATTTCAGAGGAATGATTATAATCATTAGAAGGGTATCCTGCACTGAATAATAAGTAATACCCATTTCTCCCCCGGTTCTTCATGATTAACCAGGCATCAAGCTTTTCACCATGAGCATAAAAGGATACTGAACTAATGTTTACAGCTGGAATTGGGAACCCATTGATGGATACGAAGGCCGAGGTTGGAGCACCTTTCTCGGAAGCGAGCGGCACAGAATCGTATTTGCTTAAAAATAGACAAGGACTAATCGAAATGGAATAAAATTGCATATTAGAATAAAGGTTTTCTTAAGAGCTTTACGATGAGTGTATGTGGTGCTCTGTAAGTTTAAAACCCTTTGATAAACGAGCCTATTAGTGTACTTGCGGGTAACGGAATTAGCACTTTTTCGGGGACATTATCAACTCACCGTTTTGCTGCTCTTCTAATTCCGTCTAGGAATATAAACTAAGTGTAAATATAGTGAATTAAAGAACCGATAAACGGTTAAGATATTCTTTTAGAGTATTTTAGAGTACTTTTGGAGTACCTGCCTAAAAATATAGATAAAAAAATTAACGGATTAATTACTTCGTTTATTTATCGTCAATGTAAAGTTCACGAAAACTGTAGATGGAGGACAATTTTCACAAACACAGCAAAATGTAGCGCATAAAATACAGTGAGAAACAAGAAACTACGTCAATTTAACCAAAATCTTGTCGGTCTGTGCTATCGAACGAATTTCATTCACGCTTACTCACGTCCGTGTCTATTCTTCGAACTCGTTCGCGGGAAAACCAACGTCTACTCACAACTTTCACTCCATCCTCACACATCCAGCACAAGTATAAATGTCCCGTCATCGTGAATAACAGTCCTTGAACCTGCAGGAACTATCACGTGAGTTAGAACTATCGCAACTGCCTTCCATTACGGCCCGCAAGAGACTAACTAAGGTGAACAAAGGTTAATTCTGATAATCCATCATCCTCGCGTCTTTAATCCGTGTCAGTTCCCAGCCATTTGTCAACCGCCTGACCGATTTAACGTTTTCGCAGAAACACTGAAAAGTGACGGGCGCAGTACGGGCAACTGTCTCTCAAGATCAAAAGCTCAGATTATCCTTCATCTTATGCAAACCGCTCGACAAAACGCGACCGTGGCGCCTCCCGTGACAAATCGTTCGTTCTTGGAAACGTGATTCTAGCCAGTGGTCACTGCAATAACTCACTCACTGATTCTCAATAAAAGGAATTTTTATTCGCACCTATCGTGCGGTAGCATATGCATAGCTTTTAATTGACCATAGGAAATTTTTTTCGAGGACTCGAAATCCAACAACAATCTTTTCTTAAGGAAACATTAAGCACGTGTGTATACTATTAAATTTAAACTTTCTGTTTTGAAATCCCTAAACCAAATGTACAACTTTATAAGCAATTTTATTAATGTTTAGCTCCCAAGTTGTTCTCCTCACATTCAAAACATGTATCCATCCCACCCAATGAAAGAATTTTTCTTACTGAACTAAAGAATTAGCTCTTTTTCCAAAGGATATAGAATTATATATTAAGTAATTATGTATGTTGTTTTTTCTTTTCTGATTTTCTCTAGTGCTTTTTTCATTTTGTTATTTATACGTCACTATAATTTGTCTAAAATATAAACTCAAAGCGTTTTACATAAAAAATTTGTTTTTTATACATGTGTGCCTAAAAAAATGTCAATTTCTATTTAAGTGATGGAAATCCATACAAAGGAATTATCTTCTGGGATGCCTAAATTTCACTTTTTGCTTTTGTTAAATATATTTAAGAATGTATTATATAGGGAAGTGAAATAAAAATATTATTATTATTATGTATAATTCTAGTCAATCTTAATGTGCAAAAAGTAATGTATAGGTACCAGTATATCTAGAATATACAAACACTTTCAGGCAGCTCTATTACAGAAAACCTTCACTATACGACAAAAAAATCACTTTTCTTGCTATTTATTAAATTGTTTTCTCCCATAATGTTGTTTTGTCTTAATAATTACCACCAAGTTAAAAATAGTTCTGTATCGTTCTTTCAGTCAGTTTCATAGAAGCAAAGAACTGCAGGCATATGCAACTGCAATGTTTCTTGAGACAAATTTCTGCGGTAAATCATGTATTTCAGAGTTTAATAACTTCCAAGTAGAGGTAGAGTTTAATAGATTATTTATTACAGCTTTTAACTGATTTTGGAATAAATGGATGCACTGAATAATAAATGTATGTGTTTGAATGGAATCTGATAGTTGTTTCAATATATATAATAATAATCTTTATATATAATTTCCGAAGTGTCCGTCCGTCCGTCCGTCCGTCCGTCCGTCCGTCCGTCCGTCCGTCCGTCCGTCTGTCCGTCCGTCCCCCCCTTTATTTCAGAAACGGTTTGACTTAGAGATTCGAAACAAACTGCATTGTGTTTCTACGAGTTAGAAACCCCTAGGAAAACTATTCCCATTACTAAGAAAGCCCGGGTTCGAACCCAGGAGTCCATAATACGGTTCCATAAGGAATACACGTAAACTTCACTTTTATCGCTTGCAGGCTTTGTTTCTTTCGCAAAATTAAATTAGTAACACAAGTCGTACAAAGTCGAGACAAGTACCAAAAGAAAGGAAATTGAATGGAGATTCTCATTTCAGTCGTAGAATATCGTTTACGATTCGAAATTGTAAACATTTTGATAAAATGCACCAATATTTTATCAATATTTTGATGTTGTAAACAACTCATCTCCATGACGACCTAAGCAATTTTTACTTTCTCCGTATACGTAGTATAGAGAAGACCTCCAGATTTCGACGGAAATAGATGTTTTGGGGTCCATAGAGCATGTTTAGCTATTTTCCCGAACATGTCTGTCTGTGTGTCTGTCTGTCTGTGGTTAAAAAGTTTGTGGACGCTCTATCTTAAAAAGTAATTATCCGATCATTTTCACAATTCATATTTAGAATTTTCCTAACAATGTCAAAATTGATTAGTTTTTGGAGATTATCGCTAAACCGGAAGTTACGGTTTATCCGGAACAAAATTTTGTTTCTTAAATATCTCTGTAAGAATGCAATATAGGTATATACATTTACACACAAAAGTTGTATGTAATGTATTTTACTACAACTTTTGTAGAAAACATTTTTTCGTAACACTGATTGTTTAGGAGTTATTCCCAAATAATGGTTAACCGGAAGTTGTTGTTAATCCAGAAATGGAAGCTTTTCATACATATCTCTGTAAAAATGCAATGTAGGTATATACAATTGTTAACAAAACTTATTGATAATGCATTTTACTACAAATTTTGTATGAAACATTTTTTCGTAACACTGATTGTTTATGAGTTATTTTTGAATAATGGTTAACCGGAAGTTGTTGTTTACCCAGAAATTGACGTTTTTCATACTTATGTCTGTCAAAATGCAATGTAGGTATATACAATTATGTACCAAAGTTGTAGATAATGTTTTTTACTACAAAGCTTGTATGAAACATTTTCCTGTAACACTCATTGTTTTGGAGTTATTTATATATTACCGGCATAGGCTTATGTTTTCAATAAAAGTCATGAGTTGGCCACATCAGATTTTTCATTTTGAGCTCATGAGTTTATCCATAGGAAGACATATAGAATAAATGATCAGTTTAAACTAATGCTGAAAATAAGAGATACACTATATTAGATATACAATAGAAGAAATTATATTCATACATTTATATATATAATTATATTATAAACATTTGCAGATAAAAACAATATCCTCCGAAAAATCTCGCGAAAAATATACCAAAATTTTAAAAAATTCAAATTTTGCTTATTTCTCTGTAGCAACCGAGCTTTGTTTATATCAACGTAATTTTTAACAGTGTTTCCGTGAAATAAAACAGTTTTATTAGTATTGTGCTTCTTATAATTGCTTTCTCTCGATCAATTCAACTGAATACATATAAATAAACAGGTACGTTGCAGATGTTTTTGATATAATCTTCTGAATTAAGTATTAAATCTAATATATTATCAACGATGAATATTTAGAGATAGACAAAAATGTAGTCAGTGAAGATCGTAAAGATTTCTCTTGATTCGATGCTCGGGTTCTCACAGGAGTAGAACATCCAGTGATCAATATGTAGCAAATCGCTAACATCGCATACCTGTCCAAAAAGGTAAAGCAATTTTATGTTTTGTTATATGCAGAATACAAAAAGTGATTCATTTGTGGCAATTTTGATTGCTTTCACTGCATATAAATTTACTATCTTATCGTGAGCTGTTTAATTTTCGTTTCTGTTTTGGCATTGTGATTGAGTTTGTGTTATTAGATGGTTTTCCGTGTTTATGTTACACATTTTAGTATTGGGGTAAAAGTTAGCTACACAACTCACTTACATTCCGCGAAAAAAATTGTTGTTGGTTTTAGGGGCATATAGAATTTATTTCTACATAATCATCGTTTCCGTTATCTCTTTGTGCCTTTCTTAAAATGTCTTCTTATCCTAATGTGATCTTAATAGTTTCATTTCCGGAGTCTCCGGGATCGAAATCCGGAACCCATAATTCGTTTCCATTTAAATTACAAGCACAAAAAACCTACTTTAAATCGTCCTATTTTTATTCTTTTTAGTGATACATAAATTAATATCCTACTGTTATTGGTTTAAATGCCATGGTTTTTACACTAGTGTTCCTCTCCGAGACAATTACCTGCTGACGATGTCACAGCATTATTTTTTTTATTTTCAGCAACTGACCTGCTTTTAACTATTTAATTTACGAGAAACTTTTACTAGGCAGTAGTGAACCATTCAGACGTCATTTTCACAGTGATTGCGTTTCGCGAAGACGAGTGAATATTTTAAATTGGTACTTAATTGAAGTGTAACCACATGGGAAGCAATTGAATTAGGTGGCCCGATGACAATTTTCATAGATTGACTGAAAGTGATTACTTTTTGTGAAATGGAATCGGTCATCAATAATTACATTAATGTGTCTGTTTATATATTATTATTAATTAATGCATTCAGAAGAAAAGAACTAGGTATACTTTGACTGATTTAAACTAAACCCTCCTGAGGAAACGTTTTCGTCTGAAGTACCGAAAAGCTTAATAAATAATATACATTTATTTTAGTTTCCACAATTGTAAATTCAGTTTTGGAATTCTTTGCATTGTTACACCCAAAATTATTACTTTATGATTATTTTAGTAATAAGTTGATCAATGAAGTATCTTAATGTTTGTAGTAATATAAACTACTACGATAAATAACTTTTTTGTATGATAACGATCAACTATGTTACTACAAGTAAGGTATACTTACTTATTGCGAGCTAAAGGTAAAATTTTAAGTAAAAATGCAAGAAATTGATCATCATCATGGTGCATCGTCGTGCATCTCATCGATTAGAAGTAAAGAATTACTTTTAATATTTCTCCCATGTATTCCACATGGGAGAATCGGGTCCATCCTGGCATCGAACCCTGGGCATTTAAGAAATATCTCTAGATATCTAGGTCAGTACAAAATGACCATCTGTAATTATGCGTACGATTTCAAGTTGAAATCTCACCTGTAACTCCCTCAATTCACGTCCTACCTTACCTATATATTCCTTATGGAAGGAAATTTACTGTAGCATGGCTTCTTACCCCTGGAACAGTATAAATTTAAAATATTGTCAATGGACGTCTAATAAGATGTATGTTAGTTTCCGGTACCTAAAATAACACTAGTGGAAAGTTGATTAAGAACTATGTACTTTTTATGAAGTATTGTCAAATCTTTAATTTCTATGTGCGCAAATATTTGCGCGGGCCCAGCTAATTATTTGGAGAATGTAAATAATTAAAAATATATCAATGCGATAGTAATTATGACTTATTGTCACTATCAATTACATAGTGTTGATTTATATTTAAGTTAAAACTGATTTTCTAAACTTAGGTCCGGTATTATAACATATATTTAGAGTCGACCTTGACTGTAATCTTCACGTAAACTCTAAAACAAACGTATTTTTGTCGATACTTAAGCCTTAATTGGTATTTAACTCTTAAAAGTAACTTTAACCGCAATGCATCATGGATGTAAACAAACTATATGGCGAAAATTTAAAGAGCTAGCCTCTCGCCTCAGTTGGTTTATAGCTGAAAAATAAGTTTGTTAGTGGTTTTTTCGGTTGAAAATCCTCAAAGTATTTTGAATAAATTTGTCTATTTCCTTTAAACAGATATTTCTCGCGACATTGCCTTTTTCTTTATTGTAAATCATATCACAGACGTTAGGTGCTGCGAAGTATTTTTTATGATTCAGATACTTCAAAAGTGTTATAATTAGTTATACATTGGAAGTGAAATGAATGTATATAGTTTAGAACTGCCGATTAAAGTTAATAAAGATTAAATTATTGCATTTATTACTGATGAAGTATAAGCAGAACTCAGTTTTACGTCAGCATAGACGAATTGGACATAGTTAATAACATACATACGAGTATTGTCATTAACTTATTTATTAGTACAATTAATCATGAATGCATAATGTAATTTACCTATGTTTTTAATTGAAGTGTTTCACTAAGATATAACCGTGATTTTGAAAACTGGCCATCAAAATTTCAATATTTTAGTATGTTAGACTTTCTACCAGTACGTTCGTTAGGTTACGTACCTTAGTTAGTATTATTTGCAACCTTTTATGACGATAGTGTGTGTGTGCTTTACGCACATATAAGCGTTGGAGATTTTCCAAAATGACACTAAGTACGCGTACAGAAGATTTTAACTTTAGTGAATTTAAATATTGTCTCATAAGTAATGTACGGTATCTGTAGAATGGGAGAAATGAGAGGCATGTAGTGTTGGAATCTATCATTAAAGGTCTATAAAACTTCTTGGCTTTCTACAATCGTATAAGAGCCATTGTAACTGTATACTCATTTATATTGAATGCATACAAATGAAATACCTACAAGTATATGTATACTTATATACTATCCAAACATCATAAATTTCATTCTCAATCCATTTTTCTAGATAAAATCTTTAATGCGAACCAATATACAAACCATAAAGTCATCCACCTAAAGGCTGAGAGGGTCTTCTACCGGTCAACCATTAGCTGCTAAAATCGTGAGAGAGTATAACTTCATATATGTTTACTTATTATCCCCGTTGAATTTCAACGGGCACTTCCGCTAGTATTATTTAATTTTATTAAATCAATTGATTATTTTAATTTCTTAGCTTATTGCCTAATTTTTATACGTTATTTCGTCGTAGTAGTTTAAGGCTACATAAATTATTTCATTTAAACTCAATAGTTTTAGGCTTGACTGAGTGGAAGTCCATTTCCATGATCATATAAATTTATTTTTTCAAGAAAAAAATCAACTTGTGGATATGTATTAGTTTCCATATTTTACTTTTACTTGTAAAAATAAATTAATTTTATCGTTTAAGATTTCACTTTCATAAACATAACAAACCATAGTTTTATGCAAATATCCACAACAACTGGTCAAAGTTCGGTCAGTTATCTCAGTATATGCATATTAATTAAAATTTTAAACATGCGTTCAACATTTAGCTGAATTAGTAGTGTGATTAATTGGCTTTTCGACATAAAGCAGGCTAAATAAAACAAAGGCCTTTCCAGTTCGAAAAAGAGGTGGATTCCAGATTAAAAAAAAGTGCAAATAAGAATCCATTACTTGCGGATTTCTTATGCATTTGATCTTCATCGTTTACATTCATTAAGACTAGTAAAGTTCATATTCACTGCTCAGAGCTATATAAAATAATAACTCAAGTCAATCAAAGGCAAACGAAGCGAGTATAATTGAAATCCTGACAAACGGAGTTAATTAAATACACAGGTTATGCAGGCTATTATGTACAGTCCTGGCCAAAATTAACGCAGCACCGGCCGTAAGGATCGCTAGGGAGGTGCTGCGTTAATTTTGGCCAGGAGTGTACAATTAATGCGTATTGGAATGAATTTTTAAATTCAATTTATATGCTTCATAATGGAGGGAAAATTAATAGCCTTTACCAAATTTCCAAGCGATGTGATCAAATTTGAATATTTTCGTTCAAATTTGAATTTTCTATTACGTTGAAGTAATTTCTAAGAGTAAACTGCATTTAAAAGTGTTTAATAGCTAATTTTGTAATTCGAAAGCGTGTAAAAACAAGAATTGATCTAAAATTCAATTCCTTAGATATAGGTTTCCTCTATCACGTACGCTAATGTAAAAATAAAAAGAATATCTCTCCTCTCTATCCCCCTAGCTTCGTATAAAAATACTCCCTCTATTGGTTTCTTCACCTAATGATGGAGATTATTCGTTGAAACCGGTTTTCTGTAAAGTAAACCTGCGGAAAAATACACTCTTGAATTCCTTTCACTTTATTGTGATGGAGCTCCACAAAACTACGCCTTCCTACGTAAAATTTAACTAAATTGTTAGATTGTTCAAAGAGAGAGAAGTGAATTAAAGACACATTTATCACCGCCCTTACCGAAAGAAAAATGGAAAATATTCCATCCGTCGAGATGCAGTAGCAGAAAGGGTACCGTGCATGTAGCGCAGAAAATAAATATCCTAATCACCCAAATTGCTGGAAACATTTGTCAACACCTCAGAGAGAGAGAGGAATCAAATTATGGCGACATTTCACGCAAGCAACCACGGTTGAGATTTCCCCTCCAGGAAAGCTATTTACGACCTGCAATTAGGAGAGAGCTATTTTTACTAGGAAGCGGGCTTCTGCTAAACGGAACTTTAATCCCAATTAAGATCTAGCCAACGGGTCGCTTTGCGTTGGTGACTTTGAGCAAGTAAAAGAGTTGGTTTTAATAGCAACACATATAATAAACTCTGTGGACAGAAAACGGTAAGAGGAATGAAAACGGTAAGAGCTCCTTGAGGCGCCTTAATTGCATTACTTCAGCAGTGAAAACATAGTCCATTTAAATTGCTAATTCCTAAACGGCCATGACCGTGATTAGAAGTAATTCAATATTTCGTGACTCGTGTTATTACACAGAATCAGATAATTCCTTAATTCATATCAAAATCTCAATCCTACGAGGAATAGTGCTAGATACCTCGAAAATAATTTCCAAAGATAAAATTCAATACAAAAATTTCTATTCTCTCGTCTGGAAATGTAAAATAAGTACCGAAAAATAACGACTCCATTTCCTTGAATTTCCATTAGCTCATTCAGCTGTTTCTATTAGTGTTTGATAGAATTCTTTTTTTTTCAAATCTATGTGAATAGATCTTCTTCACAGATATTTTGATATGAAAAGGCAGGTATTCACTCCATTGTGCCATGATTTATGTCGTCTTTTATTTGGCTACTTTATTTTTCGAAAATTTTAAAAGCGATTAAATGGAAATAAAATGTGCTGAAAAAACTTAGATATGTTCAATACTTCCATTTCGCGCTATTTATCTATAAATCATTTTCTCTAATCCTGACTCTATTTTCTTCCGATGCAGATTTCATAACGATAGAATTACGCACATTATTACTTATCCAATAGCAATGCACACTAATAACAATTTGGGCGCTACAAAGATGAATGAGAGCAACAACATACTAGCTTCTAAATGTAATAATGCAGAATATTCCCAAGGTGTTTCCTTTTTCCCATTAAAATGAGGTTATCTCTAACCTATAATTAATTCACATTTATAGGCGTTTCTCTTATTCATATGCCAATTGATTTACAAATTGAACAAAGATTTTGAAAAGAAGGAAGAAAAAAATGTTTAAATTTAAGCAAATTTGGCACATCAATTCAACTTCATTCATAAAAATAAACAAATATCCTAATAAAATACTCAATAAAATCATAATACAATTTAATCACTATTGGTAAATATCTTACAGTTCAAATCGAATTTAAAAAGAATAGAGTGATCAAATTGGCTTCATATATTTTATGTGAATTAGATTGTTGGATTTAAAGCAGATAAAATTAGTTGAAAGAACCTTTCCACAAAAAAGAGTTACCTAAGTTTAGGTTTCGATTAACAAAATTATGGAACGAGTAAGTAATAATAACCTATGATTCTTTAATTAATTACATTGGAATTACATTCAGTAATTATTTGATTACATCTTACGCCATTTCAAATTTAGGTTAATGGTAGATATCTGGGAGTTTCAAGAATACTTTTTTCAGGCAGAAATTTGGAGGGTCTCCGTCCTAATCTGGACCCTTAGCTCGCCTTCGCAGGTACTGAGCGCCCGACTTTCCCATCAGGGGGGACCATAAAAAACTTACCACGTGGAATACGATTTTAAAAGTTATAAACAATTCAAATGAGCCGCAATTTATTATCTTTGTCGCCTCACTAGTCCAAAGAGATATACAAGCGTCTTTTGATCGACGTTCTACGATAAAAATTAAGATTTTTCGTGATTTTGCTAGAAATGACCCGTTGACACACGGCAACGTTGTTTAGTCAGATAGGCGGATGTTTTAAATAGCTCACTGGCCCACTTGGTTTGGTTTGCTGTCTTATTATCAACTAGCTGAGGTACCTGTTGAATCTCAAAGGGGGTTGGGTTGGGTTTGGGGGAGGATTTCTAGATTTTTGCTAGAAACCCTCCCCCCCAACCCAACCCAACGGCAACGTTGCTGTGTGTCAACGG
Organism: Sympetrum striolatum; assembly: GCA_947579665.1. Classification (NCBI taxonomy): domain Eukaryota; kingdom Metazoa; phylum Arthropoda; class Insecta; order Odonata; family Libellulidae; genus Sympetrum; species Sympetrum striolatum. Next base: position 46,764,153 of record OX388351.1, on the reverse strand, counting down.
GTCATTTCTAGCAAAATCGCGAAATATTTTAATTTTTATCGTAGAACGTCGATCAAAAGACGCTTGTGTATCTCTTTGGACTAGTGAGGCGACGAAGATAATAAATTGCGGCTCATTTGAATTGTTTATAACTTTTTAAATAGTATTCCAAGCGGTCAGTTTTTTTATGGTCCCCGCTGATGGGAATGTCGAGCGCTCCTGAGCTGCGAAGGCGAGCTAAGGGTTCGGATTAGGATGGAGACCCTCCAAATTTCTACCTGAAAAAAGTAATGGTGAATCCCCAAATATCTACTATTAATCCAAATTTATATGTCAATTAAATATTTAGGACCACCAACCTAATATAAATATAATCAAATTATTAAAAAATACATATTTATGCGCTACTGCTGTGGTCTGGTTTATAAGAGCATGAAATCATTGTCATCATTATAGACAGTATCGAATATGATAAAAATACAAAGGATCTATTTCCACGAAAAGCAACAACAGCAAAAAAACAACAATTAAAAGTGATAAAAGTAAAGTGAAGATGTTTCTTTTTTCAGAATTCAAATCCAAAGGAGTAATTTTCAGGAATCGTCATCTCCATGGACACTAAAAATAATTCAAGCCTGTCATTTCACAAACGAAATATACACCATCACATTCGGAAAAGTAGAATTGTTAAGTGTGATTGGGATAGGTACAATCGCCTCAGGACGTGGATTACACATCTTCTCGCAACGGGAATATCCCACTCAATTTCAGAAAAAGCGTCAGCTCGTATCGGACAAGCATCCCACTCGTTCATAACCAAAGAAACAAGTTCCCAATCCCTTAGCAAGGACTAACTCCTTCCATCACGTAAGACCGCTTGACCCGCTATCTTCGCGAACGAAGAGTCAACTCTATACGTCTCTCCTTAAGTGAGTCCATTGTGTTTCCACGGAGATGCATTTCCTAGGGGACGGGGTTAGTCTATTATGTCCCTCGCGATACATTTATCCCCCGGGGTTGCCATGGAAGCGCCAATGGGGGCGTGGGGAGTTTAAGGAAGGAAAAAATCGAACTTGCGCGAGATATTACCGGAAGCTGGGACAAATTCTTCTTTGTCCCGCTGTTCGTCGCATTGCTGGAGGATGCAGGTCGTTCTTCGCGCTGCATTGCCCCCCGGCGGGGTGGGATTTTACTTATGGATGGGGCGGAATTGAGGTGTCCGCTAATACATGTTGTTTTGTGCGTGGAAGTGTTTATGTCGTCAGAATGGCGTGAATTCCGCTGCGGTGGAGATAGCGGTTGCATGGTGAAGTTGTTTACGAATTTACCGCCGGCAGAGGGAGTGGATTTTCGGTCCGGCTGCTGCGTTACACTATTAGGGATCGCGCGAAACTTCTTCACGCTTCTGGATGCGTTGGCAGAACGTAGTGCGATGAGGACACGGTTATGGATGGATCTCAAAATGAACGAAATTCGAGAAATATCTTCTACTTCAATAATATCGAGCAGTGTTATTAGAACACGTTTAATTAATAAATACAATACCACAATACAACAAATATCACGACCCAGGTTTCATCATCATCACTTGAGGCTACCTGATGATGATGCTAGTCATCGCAACTCGTGTCGTGACATTTGTTGTATTGTGGTATTGTAATTATTAATTAAACATGTGCTGGTTACGCTGTCCGTTTATACAGAGATGGTATACCACCTGGTGAAGGCCTACAATATTGATTTTATCTTCTGCTTTGCCTTAACAGATTTAGAGCTAATCTATCAATCAACGTGAATTTTTCTAAAATTTATCTTTAAACGATCATAAATTTTTACCCTTGGATCATGATTATTTGAATTTTATTTTACACAATTATACGCAATCCTAGGATATTAAGTTATTTAAAATAATCTGTTTAACTTAATGGACATCAAGGTATGGTATCATAATACATACTGAAAGTGGATTTTAACTGTAGTCTTCACTTAATTGAACCGTATTATAATACAGTCAAATCGTCAACAGCAATTAAAATGAGGATTAATGTAAATATGTCGAAGTGTAGTACTCTATTTTCTAGTCAAATCGGCTTATCAACAGGTCTGAACACTGAGCATAACTAGAATTTGGCGGCATTGAATGTATTTAAAGATCACTTAAACTGGTGCTTATGACAAGTTTTATTTGAAAAACAAGTGAATGTTCGCTTAAACAACATTTTTAACTATATATCATGTGGGAAAAATATTGTGACTATTTCTGCACTACACGATATTAAAAGTAAAATAATGAATACAATTTCAACTATTAAGTGCAAAAATATTAAGAAAGAATCTTTACCAAAACACATTATTTCTGTAAATAAAAATGATCCGGAGGTAGTTTATTTCAGGTCTTCTTTTTTAATTTATTTTGTAAATCCATTTTTATCTTGAATATTAACAACTGTAAAAACATAATATCATCACAGCATCAGAGTGAAACCTTAGAACAACAACGATCTACGCAGTGACGAACCTATCATTTACATCATCCCGAATCAAAGCAACAGCTGTATATTATCGACAACACCATTAAATAAATTAGCCTTTTATAATTAACAAAACGAAATTTAAAAATGAATTATTTAAGTTTCGTAAAGAAAAAACTATATCAGACCGTATTTAATGAACTCAATACGTTAACTAGGTAAGAGAGATCGTAAGAGTGATAAAGAATGGCACATTTTCAGATATTCGATAGAAAGCTATAGCATTTTTAATACATAAAATTGATATGTTTCTGTAATAAAAAGAAGACCATTCATTTTCGGCTTTTACAACTCTCAATTAATTTTTATTCAAGTTCTAACGATAGCTGGCATGAGTACAGGGTACCTTGGTAAGAGTACCTTGTACATTCCATGTAATTCCTGTAATAATGAACTCTAGTCGTACCGTATAACTGCAAAAACTTCAAGATAGTGTATAGGTACTCAAAATATACATGCATGATCCATTTCGGTTAGTCCTTCTCAAATGTACGTGAAACTTACTGAATGTGTTCATACTCTATGGTCAAGGAGATCTAAAAAGTAAACCCAGAAATACTCGACGAGAAATTTTCCGTCTTCGAGTACGAAATTCTTTCTAGTTTCAGTTACTCGTACACATATTTCAAGCAGGAACCTCGTTAAGGGTCTCCCTTTCCCAGAACTACTTGTTAGCCTCAAGGCGTAAACTTTTGGTGTTCCAGTACACTCCCGGGCTCTCGTTAAAATATCCTTCCAGCAACAAGTTCCTTTGCATTTAAGTTATAAACAGAGCAAAATAATTTCCGAAGGGAGCTAAGAAAACATAAACCAAACACTGTATCAAATTTACCATCCAAATACACGCGAAAATTTTTGAGATTAAGTTCACGCAAACAGGGATTGGAACAACGCCGTGAACGTGGGGTCATGAAATTCTGTGCCCCGAGAAAATATTTGTCTGAAAATTGCTGCTTTCTCGGCTGTCAGCGACATTAGGGCAAATATTAATATTAAATATGAAATTGCAGAAAATAACTTCTGAGCATTTCCACAGAACTTAAGAGCGCATAAAATCGTAAACTAACCTCAAAGGATTTCAGCAGTCGCCAAGGCTTGTGAGAGCTGTAACTTTTGCCAGCGGTGACTAAAGTATTATTTCCGCTATAAATTCCTACAGTTTAGAGCCGCCAAAAATGAAATTAACTCCAAATTAAACCTTAATGTTTAAAACTGCATTCATTTAAAGTATATTCACAAATAAGAACTCTAAATTTTGAATGATATCAAGAAGGGAACAATTTCAAGTGTTGCTTTAAGGAAATTTCTTAAAAACTTCAACGAGCAAGAAATTCATTATATTTTGAATTATACGGACTTTGGTTTGGTTTATGAGCTACATAATGGTCGGTAATTGCAAAAAATTCAGTTTCTTATCAAAAAAATTAATTTTATTGTTTAAGGCTCATTTTTAGTAATGCTATATACATTGCTCTTATCCCACGTTAATCTTTTAAAGACTTTTTATGCACTTAAATAACCAAATTTTGTAATACAATAGTATATAAATCATGGTATTTAATGAAATGAAAGCTTCACTTAACGAGGTTTGCAATTTGATTTGTAGTTAAATTAGCATTAATAAACTAATAATATTAATAATGTAATAAGATTGAGCGTCTCTCTATTTAGTATACTTAGCTTCGACAAGATCTTTCCACCTAACCTGTTCATTTCAATACTTAACCAAATCAATGGAAAAAAGAAAACTATTTTGTGGGAAAAATACCTTCGCAAATCCAAGCTGAGGGAAAAAAAATCCAAGTTTAAGGAAAACTCCCAAAGACAGATAAAATAATAAATATTCAAGAGCAAATACAAATAAACAATTAAAAATGTCAGAACATAAATACATTTGTTTCAAAGGCCTTATAAGCGTTAATTGGAACAAGGAGAGATCGTGTAAAAAATACAATAATGTATTCTTACTAATTTCATGGAAACAATTAAACAATGGAATTAAAGACTACATTTTTTAATTCATTTTATCTCGAAAAAGAATGTCTAGCCTTGAAGAGATGTCTAGAGTGGGAATCACTCCCATTCTTTCCCTCTGAAAGCAAAATAAAGCGCATAACCGTTGGCTGGTGGAAATAGTAACCGAGCAGCCGTCGAGATCTCGAGAACCGCTTCAAATACTAATCACCGGAAGCTAATATCGCAATTCGGAGCGAATAAAGAAAGCACCATAAGCGACGCGGGAGGTTTATTGTTTTTCCCATAGCTTCGGGTGGCGCAGGTGCCGTTGCCATGGAGAGAAACGAAAGAAGGTTTTAGCGGGCGATGAAGCGATTGCCGGGCAAAGATGAGAAACGCTCCACACGGTGATATATATCGAAAGGTGTCCAACGAGAAAGATATCAACGCCGCCACCCGACGAAAGGAGCTGCTGAGAAAAAAGGAAGCAATCTCTGTAAATGCGTCGGAATGAACGAGCGGCATGAATGATAAGCCTTGAATATTCAATGTAAAATTTACTACTGCCTTATGATAGACGCTTCATGGATTGGCGAACAAATAAACGGTCTATGAAATACGCATCACACAAGAGTAGGTAACCAAAATGAATAAGCCATAAAGCTTTTAGAGAATAATCTAAATTAAGATAACTTTAAAAATATGTAGTTTATGAATAGTAGGTACAACAATCATTTCCAGTCAATTTCTACTGCTATAACAGTGTTTCAAATGCTGAATTTTCTATGAATAAAATTACCCTGAAAAAGGTTATGAATAAGCCGGTATAATATCCACCGATATTCTGGTGCCAATAAAGCTACTGATGGATAAAAATTATAGGTGCAAAGATCTCGAATATCAACATTTCTCCCAGAACTCAATTTCCAAATTTCTCATTATTTTCAAACATAAAAATCATAAGCATGCGCATGCTTTAAAACTACGTGGAGTGGAATCTGGAACTATGAGAATAAAAAGTAACTCGATGAAAAATAACAATTTGTACTTTTTCCACAGTACAAATTGTTATTTTTCATCATGAAGTATTTCCACTACACATCGACAGAGACTGTAAAGTTTAAAAAGTAACTCATTTTTTCTGTAACGTAACATATATGAAATAATTTCTAAGTTTTAATACTGCATCAATGGTGAACCTTATATATTGCTATTAACGAGAATTGAAAATTTTGTGAATTACATACTTCCACACACATTAAATTAAACTCTAAATTCTTGAATCGGACCTCCTTTCATATCATATACATCCAGAAAATAATACGCAGACTTTGTTAGTGGTTTCCCTTTTATTTTTTTCTACCTATTTATAGTTATATTTATAACGATTGCATCAAAATCAGGTACTTTGGACTATTAAATCACACGTTTCTCAAATTGAATATCTGATTATTACGAGTAAAGGAAGGAGGTTAAATTAATGTAATACAATGACCCAATTGACCTTGATTTCTCGAGCCGGAAATTAAGCTTCGTGATAACCCCTTCTTAAAAGCATTGAAAGACAGATCCTACTAAATACATACATGGTTAATTGCTTTGATAGGAAAACTTAGAAACGTATTTCACAAAATCTGATTATTACCAAAGAATCAGAAGCCAATAGGCTAAAATAGTCAACACTTTGGATAATCTCAATTTAAAAAATATGCTTAGAATATCTTTCCGGTGAGATCTTTGAAAGTTTTATACAAAAAAGTGTAGTGTCAATTAAAGCGTAAATTGATAGCATTCATTACCAAGTAAATCTTTAAAAATAAATATGGAATTGATGTCTTTAATATTTCTATGTATATTCTAGTACAAAGGTGCTTCACGTACATAATAATTCTCCTTGTTTATTTTCAATTAAGTGGACAGTCATGCAAACGTGATGCGTTGATTATACATATTTTTATCGAGCAAAAAACCCGTACACCAGTAATTAATTAACGGAAGACCTCGCTTGATTAGTTACTTTGTAAATGCAATCAAACCATACAATTATTTATGTCAATCCAGTTAATGAGACAAAACGTTATCATTGGAAGATATAGAAAGGGGATATCAATTTTCCGAGGATGAGAAATTCAAACTATAAACTAATATTTACTATCTATATGGTTCAATTCAAGCATCTTTTATTCAGAAACGATATTTAGACAGATTAAAAAATTAAGATATTGCTTGCTTTGGATAGGTTGAAACTCTTGGAAAACTGACTTAATTTTCCCCTGGAAATTGTTAGATCCACCTTTAAACGTTGTAGATGGACAATTTTGGTGAATACGCAGTTTAAAACATCTTTATTACCTATATATATATATATATATATATAGAGAGAGAGAGAGAGATAGCTTTTATTTATCAGATATTCCTGTCGCAACCAATATTGTATTGATAATAAGGTTAACATTAGTAAATCTCTTCTCTTTACAAATAAATCTATAAAATTTACAGAGTTTTTGTAATTTTATAAATAAAAGAATATTTAAAGATGAAAAATAATATAGTTTATTTTCAAGATAGTTCTCTCTCGTTTATCTTTATTTCTTTGCTCCTAATTCAACTCCATCGAAGAAATAAAATATGCAACGAAACGTAAAATCAAATTTACATGTACTTTTAATGAAAGTTAATATAGTTTTATGTATGGATAGAGGGATGATTTAATTATAATAGATTAAGTGTAACATGGGGTTACAACCTGACCAGGCGAATTTCTGGGAAGAGATCGTAAATATTGAATAATGAATCTATGCATTAATTCTTTCATTATATGAGGGTATGGCAAAGAAAATAATATGGCAAAGGAAGCCTTCTATAAGAAGAGAAATGTGCTGTGCAGTAGTATTAATCTAGAACTGAGGAAGAGATTAGTGAAATGTTATGTATGGAGCGTTATGTTATATGGATGTGAAACATGGACCTTTGGAAGGAAAGAGAAAGATATGATTGATGCTTTTTAAATATGGGTATGGATAAAGATGGAGAGAATAAAATGGGTGGATAGAATAAGGAATGATGAAGTGCTAAGAAGAGTTAGGGAGGAAAAAAAATTATTCTCCGTACAATACAAAAGAGGAAAGGAAGCTGGATCGGACATAGTGTAAGAGGGAAGGGGATTTTAAATACTGTAATTGAAGGAACGGTGGAAGGAGAAAAGAGAAAATTAATAGACGACGTGAAGAGAGGAGAATACGTGGAGACCAAACAAGAGGCCCTAGATAGGATAAAGTGGTAGCAGTTGTGGTGTATGGGACCTGCCAACAGGCAGAATAGCAGATGATGATGGTATTAACACCTTGAATAAGCGAAATACTCTGCCAACGCATCACTGAAGCCGATATTGCAGGCTGGGGATGAAGGTATCCCAAATAGAGTACCTAATTTCCTAAATCTTCGTGATATATTCACTTTTTTCGAAATTGCGGAAGCCGAGGGTCCGTTCCTTTTATTCGAGGCGGGCCGCAGTCTGGGATCCATTCTATTTACGCCCCGTGCGATTTTTCACCGTAAATTTACAAGAAAATGGCGACTGGAGCACATGGCTAAATCCTCTCAAGCGATGTGCCTCTCCAATATTCTGAGTTAGGCCTTCCGACACCACTCCCCTCCCTTGCAGCGCTGCAGTTTGCCCTGCGGAGATATTGCAGGGCGCATTATTGCTCCAACACTGGGCCAAAGGTCTACAACCTTCACATGAAAGTGCTATCCGAATTTTATGAAGGAAGTCTTGTCTGAGATTAAACATTGCTCCGTCTCCAGTATCGATATCTCGTAAAAGATTTTCGAAATTGAGATAATGCTACATATGTACACCCTTTGGGGAAATATTTCTATTTCACATTTCTATCAGTTTTTTATGTTTTAATTTTGTAGGAGATTCTCACATTAATCTTCACGTGCTCAACATATTCATTTTACGGTTACTGATGAGTTCTGCTTTCAGCTCTAGGAAATGAGGTTGTGGGAAAAGGGTAATCTCGATCGATTTACTCAAAAAACTTCATGATTCAATTATACCTATTTAAAACCTGAGAAAACACATTCAACGATTTAACACACAAATAATGATTTCTCTTCTAGAGTAGTTCATCATTTCTAAGGTACATTTAATTTTATATATTAAACTATCATGGGACTGCAATGGTTTTCTTTCTAACATCAACTGATATTTCTCTCTTAGTACGTTTGTAATCTACATAAATAGTAAGCATACGACTTTTTTAATGAATAGGAAGTAGTAAAATTTGTGTGGTGTTTTTATATTTCCGATATTATGTATATATCAAAACAGAATCACATTTATTTCAGGCGAGTTGAATGGCTCTGATATACCAAAATATAGTGGTATAAGTGGAGTTTTTTTTAAATATGATTTTTAACCATTATTTTGGTTTAACCTGACATCCTAAAACCGCTAAAATGCGATCACCAACTTTAGATTCTTTTTATTTCGTCAGTGTTATTTTTAATCTATTAAAAGTACCAATTAAAAAAAATGCAAATATTTTTCGTCCATTTTACCTAGATTACCCAAAAGAAAAGTGGCAAATTGTTATTTGCCCTAGGATTAAGGGTTGGAATTCAAAATTTCCAACCCTCAAGAATATCACGAGTTATCGGTGATTTTGAGCTATTTATTCTATAGAAATCGTGATTGTAGATGGAATAATACAGCTGTGGTAAGCAATAACAATTTGTAATCAAATTTGGGGAACCTTTATCCTGGGGAAAGAATGCAATAAGTTTCAGCATCCTATCCAGCCATCTTCAGGATTATTTAATAAGTGAATAATGAGAAAACATTCCGTAGCCACAGACTCGGAGAGACATTGCGCATGTTTTCACAATCATAAAATCTCACAAATACTCCGATATGTCTGACTTATATGAGAGACTTCTATTGTCGACTTTACGTTCCATCCCTTGTCACGAAGGTACACCCTCAAGAACCAGATTATGGAATATGCATTTTTGGAAAAGATATGCGAGAATATGACAGCAATCTTCTGACAGCCATTTCCATAGATCCAATCTTGGGTCTTGGGAATAGAGCTGTACCGAAACACTACCTTCCCATCAAATGTTGGCGATATTTCTTAACTTTGTCGAATCTGTGGAAGACCTCGTGTTCGAATTGTTCCCAATAGGCTTGCACGTGCCACATGTAGAAAGGATAAGATTTACGCATATTGAAATATTTATGCTCTGATCGAAATTTTAGACTCCGAGGAGGTGAGTAACAGCACTGACCTAGTTTAACCGGGAATATAGTGTTCACAAGCAGAAGTTGAGCCATTCCTCGATATATCAGCCATGTCTGCGACACGATCCGGAGGATGATGCGAAATTTTTCCGTAAATGTGTTATTTTATCTCCGAGTCTTACCAGGGGCTCCACGAAATCTTGAAGGACGGTATTTGACAAAGAAAGAACATATCCACTTTGGGTCGGAATGTATACTTCAATTTCTGAGTCAAGTTTGAGATATATCGCGAAGGAATTTGAGAGGGGGTATAAAGTTGACGGAATAAGAAAGACAGTTCAGATTTAGGATGGTTCCAAGACACAATAGTTATCCAAAATGTTTTCGATTTGACGACTTAATGCACATATAAATTGAGTGATTACTGCATTAGAGAGATTACGCTGGAATCATGCTGGAATGCACGGATTAAATTTTCATCTTGAACTGTGGCAATAAAATTTCAGGTAACCTGGTCATTCGTTACGAAATTAAATAAACTCGGATCGCTATACGTCACGTAAAAGAGTATAAATGACTGGATGATATCATTTCATAATTTCTGTATCTCGTTATTCAAATTTAGTTTAATACCAATTTTGAAAATGAAGCTTATGTGATATGTGGGATTATTGATGTTCGAGAGTTTAACATAAAATGTGAAATCATCCCATCCTGTGATAAATGCGTAATTAAAGCTTAATAATTAATAAGCTTATGTGATATGTGGCATTATTGATGTTCGAGAGTTTAACATAAAATGTGAAATCATCCCATCCTGTGATAAATTACGCAATTATCACATACGTATGAAGCATGAAGAATTTCAACAGTAGAGAATGATTTTTTCTCGATATGGATAAGTTTCAGTATATGAGTATGGGAGTAATTTCTATATCAACTCATATTTCATTTAGATGCTTAGCTTAACTTATAAAATAAAAATAATCAAAGTTTATTAAGTTGAACGATTACTCAAATCCTAATATTAAATTACAGACATATATCATTTTCATGCGATATTTTTACGTATAAATCATTTGATACTGTAAGAGAGCAGTGCTTAGATTATTGAAATCATAAAATTTCCAATGTTTCTAGCAGATATTTGTACATAAGATGATTTTTTTCGAAAATCAAACGATTTGCAGATCCTAGATTTTATATCTAAAGCGACTATATTTCAGCAGTGTTTCAATAAAATTGATCAATTAAGTAAGAACGTTAGGATCTTTAACTTCGTATTCTACTAATTCAGTAATTTATCCAATAATTTTTTTAAAGTAATATCTATCATATCATTTGAAATTTTATTTGAAGTTTCTAATTTTAACCGATATTTAAACATTATGGAAGATCTTTCCAGAGGCAATAAACTCCTATAAATATAATGTGCCGCTAATCTTTTCGAACTTACTTACAGAGCAAAATAAATTAGAAAACAGATAATATATAGAAACGACGAAACCATTTCAGGGTTAACATTATGGTACTTCTTAACTTGTAAAAAATTCATGGTAAACAAACTTTTACTAGACCACTAATTTAATATCCGAAAAACACGACTTAGGTCTTTTTTACAATATAGAAACGATTTTGTCACCATAACAACAAAACTCTGAAAACCCAGGTTGATAAGAATGGGATGGGCAAAACTTAGTTATAGCGTTGAGATAATGAACGAATGCTCAAAATGAATGAAAAGGAAGGAGATATGTCGACCAGAGTTGATGGTAAGAGAAGGAAAATACCAGTATGCCTAGAATAGTTAGAGGCATAGAGTCCTTCAAATATGAGGTGAGCTGCATTAGGCGTAAAAGTAGGTGAAAAAAAACAGAGTGGAAAATGCTACGCGTGGAATGTATCACAGAATAGTTTTGATGAATGTTGAGTCCAGCAGTGACATCCATGGTTTACATTTGGAGAGGGTATTTAAAAAGGAAGGGCAATGCAGAGCAGAAAGATGATGCCCTGGCAATTACTAAAAACATGAGAATATCATAGCTTTCTCCGGGGAACGTAATATGACATCATCTAATTAAAAAACCTATGGACATAGGTATGAAAACATAATTTCTCCAAGCTACGGCATTCAAAATACCATTACCAACCTAAGGGAGCAAAGATAATTATTTTAAAACGCTTTAAGTCAAATTTATTTACAAATGATGATCATATCTGTTCTAAAGGTTTTGTTGACCATAATCTTTTACAATTTTACTGTTAGTACATATTTCCAATCAACTTTGAGGGTCGCTCTGTTCAGAAGTATGGAGAAAAAATCATGAACTGTTACACAATTAAGGAATTTCAACATAACAAAAGGTTTTGAGCTAAATTTCACGTTCAAACAAAATACAAAACTATAATATAAAACTAAAAATAAAATATAAAACTGTACAACTGGTCACCTCGGTAAAATGTCTTGCATTACAATAAAATGTGGAAATTATACAAATTAAAAGTTCCATTTTCAATTGAAAACCACAAACCGAAAAAATAATTTGTTCCTCTCCAGTGAAGTATTTGAATTGGCTAAATTAGGTTGACTTTCAATGACGGAAAATCTCATATCATTTTGACTTCCTATTTTTATTATTATTCCGCAAACAACACTAAATTCGTTTGGTGATCCAATTCAAGGAATCCAATTTTTGTCGGTGTCACAATCACTCGCACTAAGTTTAAAATGGTGCAAAATTCATCTAGCTAATAAGTTTCAATGTTGGATGTCAAATCAAGGGAGTGCCGTGATGATTATATACGGTTTGACAAAGAGCAATGTCGCCCCACATTTGCATTAAAGGTGAAATATGACGAGCGTACTTTTTTAGGATCATCGCGTAAAGAATTTAAGAGCGGACGAAAAATTCCTCTCTGGCGTGAGAGGTTTCTATGATTTTTGTTTTTCGAAAAACACGGCTCTCTTGGGTTGGGAGCGCTTTTACTAAGTAAAATGGGGCTCTCCGTTGTACTCGCAACAGAATCCGGGTCAAATGCACACGCACGTGGTGCCAGATACCCGGGCCCATATAGAGGCTGCCTGGTTCTGTATGGTCTACTCCCGCATCAAGGCTTTTCGGCGCTACTTTTTATATTTAAGATACGGCGTCGCTCCATATTTTGAAATTCCTGTTCCTTACCTGCGTCTACACCTGTAGATCTTGGGTCTTGCGAATGCAGCGTAAATGAAAAATGTATTTTTGAGACGTGGGAATCTTGGAAATTCTATTCTTTACTGGTTACAATACTCTCATACTTTAATAATTAAAAATAGAGAACTTCAATACATTTATATAAAAGGAAATGACCACCAAAATTTTAAGAATTCAATTCTGTTGCTGCGGTTCGTTTTCTCGAAAGTAGCACCACTAAATTCCTGGAAATTTCAAGGAAAACCTAACCAACACTTTGGTGAGAAGTCAAACAAATTTCTAAAAATCAATAAACTCACACAGTGCGCACGTTTCTTTAGAGAACGACACACAATTGCCCAGCTAGTTCAAGAATCACAGCCTATTTCAAAGCAAAGTTCCACTGTCGTTCCCAGACTACGTGATAGCATAATTCCAATGAATCATTGTCACCGCATGAGCTGTTTCTCTAATCTCGGGATTAAAGCCTAGAGGGAGCTTGTGCGACCCTGTAAATCAGAAAGCTATGTGTTGAATGTTAGAACTCGTAGCACCTTGGGGAATGACCCACTACTACTCCACCTTTACGCTAAGGTCAAAATCCTGGTCAAGCTTACATCTAAGTCCCCCTAGGAAGGGATTGACCCTCATATCCTCTACAGTTAGGATTGAATGGAATAATTGACTCGGTAGCTTTCGTTACGAAATATTTCGTCGATTTAATTCATAATTAAATTTTGCTTTATTCCCACAGCCATAAGCCAAATAAGAATACGAGCTACATGAGCAATTTTTAGGAAGATAACGTAACTTTGGGTGAAACTAATTTGAAATTGCATTTAGGTTGAGAACTCATTGCTACGTCTTTATGGATTCAAAAAATATTTGATATTTTTGCATTTGCTTTGCATTCTATATAACAAATTTCTTTTAAAAGAAATAGCCATATACTTTGACTGTTGAGACAATGTGAACAACTAAGACACCATTTTATGAAGTGCACTAATTTTTCCATGTATATTCTTGAGGTACAGTAACGAAGAACAATTCTAACTGTCAATATTGGCAGCCCAATCTCTTGGAAATGCATTATAGACTTCAGTTTTACCGTCACTTGCTTGTTTTTATCTAATATATTTTACTACCCCGTGCACTTATGGTCTACTAGAAAATTTCCTATCAGTTCTGCTTCACATCCTTCACAATGCCAACCGATTAAACTTCTACTTCATTCAACCAATCGATAACTCAACCTTTCATGCTATATTTAATGCCTACTACACCCATTCCTTTCAAGAACAGGGTCTTTACCTTAATCTTACTAATAAGTTTACCATGGAACTTTCCATTAACACCCTTCGTCTATTAAAATCCTCTTTTCCTTATCATTCATTATTCTGGGATATTAAGTTCCTTCGAGAGTAAAAACGGAACTTAATAACAAAGATACTCCACGTGGCTGCACCAAATTACTGATTTTTCCACCTCTCAATATCTTAGATGCGAAATGCGTAGGAGGGGCTCACAAATCCTTATTTATATACCAATTCACCTGCCGAGTCCTTGATTTATCAACTGTAACTCTCCATCTATTTCACTCTTTCACTTTATTATTAGCTGAAATCTTCCACTGGTTTCAATGCCATCACTCTAAAAAAAACGAATAACATATACTTTACAATCGTGATTGTATTTGTTATATTTATATTTTTCGCCCAACATTGCTTGCGAAATTTGGGCGTGTTAGATTCAATTGTAAACCGTATCAATATTTATGTTTGATTGTGCCCGGAGAAGCATATTATTCTGTTTGAATGTATGGTTTTAGTGTAACGTCATGTCTCTTCACTTATAATATGCGCATGATCAAATTGGTTAGGTGAAAATGCGAAAAACTTTGGATAAAGTAGTTCTATAATTAAAATACATTAATTAATATGCAATGGCAAATCTTTGAAAAATGTCGCAACAAAGATGGTTAAGAAATAAAACTTTGCGAGTTCAATTGAGGATCAATGAGGCGAGGATCAATTGATAAAACACAACAAAGTGCTAAAACCTGTACAATTCCACAGAGACAAGATAGAAACACGACAGGTTTCGGCGAGTTTACGCCATCATCAGGTTCATTTTTCTTTCTTGTCTCTATGGAATAGTTTTATCATTTTACAATGTTTTATAAATAAATCTCCGTATATAATGGGATTTTACCAGATATCATTTTCCCAGTTTGATATATACGAGAGGGAAGGGAAGAGATCTCTTCCGGAAGTTAAGAAAACTTAACGATGTATGTTCAACATTAAGATAATCCGCTGACTTGTTAGTTGGTGATATTTTTAAAGTTATTCTCTATCAATAAAATTTAAACATCAATCATCAAATTAAAAATTAGGTTATTTTGAGTTTTCCAGAAATGGCCCATAACATCGGCAAATATAACATCCAAGAGAGGATTATCCAGGAGGACAGCAACTGTTATGAATTAACTTCATTCGAATTCTATATTATATATATATATATATATATATATATATATATATATATATATATATATATATATACATACATATTTTAGTTCTCTACTTTTGTAATACTTAATCTACATTGCGCGTACATTCTTGCCTTATATTTATAATTAGCTATTACCAAAACTTCCCAGAAGGGAACATTTTTAAAAGGATTCAAATACACCACTCTAATGGGACGTATAATTTTAGAAGGTATTTTTTATTAAAAACTCTATTCAGGCTCAATTTACTACAGTTGAACTTTGAATGGATGAATGAATTCAGTTGTGCAATCAGATGTAAAGGGAAATCTTAATGAGCTCTATTTTCAGAATACATTCATTTAAAAGTCAAATAGCCTTTATTGCTTTTTGATGATCAAGGAAAAATACGGCACCCGTGATCGGTGTCACTTCTTCCTCATCTAAATACAATGCGATGAGCTTCTTCAAAAATGTGTTCAAAACAATCCTAATAAGGAAAAGATGCAACATTTCCTTCAGAAATTCGAGGAAGAATCATTCTACGACCTGATTTCAGAATCGTCAACTTTTCTTCCACTCGGACACTTACGCTCGTTATAGTTAAACTTATATACGCATGCGCAGTTTTCCTTTCTTCTTCAAGTCTTTGTTCTTATGGCTCCATACACATCTTTCCCTCTAACGACCTCTTTCCGCTTGTAAAATACTCCCTCCGTCTTCTCCTCTTCCTTTCTCTCGTCCTTCCTTTATCTCTATTTTCCTCTCTCTCTCTTCATAATCTCCCTCATTTCCTGCCCTTCCTCATTGTTCCAGCATAATATGATACTTACAAGATCTCACTTTTGTCCAGAACATGGCCTGTGGGTGTTCTGATATCTCAGCTCTAATTTTCTACAGCCTCTTTCTATCTACTCCTACTCATTTCTGCTTGTAAGGTTTTGAACGCCTTTCAATTTTATTTGCGAAGGATATAGCTTGATGATTGGTGCACAGCAGTCAGCGAAAATACATCTCGTGAAGATCAAATAGGCGATATAGTAAAAAGATGTATTTATTTATTTATTTAAATTACGCTGCGATTAGGCCATCAGGCCTGGTGGCAGCGGTGTAGGGGGAAATACAAAACTACAAACGATTGCCTGGCATTCGCCCAAAGACGGGAGGGAAACCCCTCCAAATACCTCCCGCAGGCAATGAATTACTTTCATATATATAATAATAATAATAATAATAATGAATTTATTCCATCTTCAGATAATACAAACAAAATAAAATAAAATTATACTACATTGCGATGGAATTAGGTACCCCATAGGTAAAACCTGTTTTGGGGTTACCATCAAACTAAAGTAAACGGATTGCTGGTGCTAATACATACAAAAAACATAAAAAAGTAAGTGGTTTAACAAAAAAGAAAGAATAAATTTGTGTGTTCTTTACACTTGTTCTTAAAGAAAAAAAAAGTAATACCTGTAAATTATACAAAAAAGGGAGAAAAAAACCAGATACATGTATATAACAATAACAAGAATAATAATACTATTACTATCAGAATAATAAAATTATAATAACCAAAAAATCAATTTTAAAAAATCTATCAACATTTTCATTTGATAATAACCATGACTTGACTAACTGAAGAAACTTATGACAACATTTCTCATTTTTTATTTCCTTAGGCAAAAAATTAAAAATTTTTGGTCCCATATAAACAAAAGACCTTTTAAAAATAGTCAAGTTCGGTTTAATTAAATGTACATTACCTTTCCTTAAATTATAATGAATTGAACTATCAGAGATTCAATATGGCAATCCCATTTTAAAAATTTATCTAAAATTACTCCCAAATATTTTAAATTACATACTCTTCCAATTTCCAAACAATTACATGAAATTTTTGGACAATACATGGACATTACATTTGGACATACAATATACATGCACAATAGATAATATAACATTAATATTGCAGTAAATACCCAATAGATGATAATACAACATTAATACTACAACTATATACAGAATAGATAATTTAACATTAATATTACAATTATTAACATTACAAAAATTGAAAAAGTACAAACAGATTTAAGCTTATTTTTAAAAGTTTTAACATTTTTTCGCATTGGAAAGAGGACTTCTCCAGGGAAAGGAAACATAAAGAGAGAGTAAGCGAAATAAATTTGTACATATTGTAAATAACGCACCCTACATTGGATGGTTGGTTGGGTAGGGTGTGGGTGGAACACGAAGTGCAGCCACCTCCCCGTGGTGAGTTCTGGGTCGTTTTGTAAACAAAATGAGCGAAGATCTGCACCAACAATTGAATATTGAAACAAAAATTTACCAAATATTTACCATTAGAAAATCTCTAAATTATCTGAAAGGAAACCGCCCCGCCTCTCTGTCCAGGTAGGCTACTCTGCTGTATTTGACGAAGCTGCGCGACCGAATTCCACTTGAATATCAAAGTTCATCTTATATGCTTGGATTTTAAATATATTATTGTGATAGAATTAAACTATAGCATCTCTAAAAGTCGTATGATTAAAATGTACTAAACAGTCAAACTTTGAAATTTTGCAAAAACTACTAATTTTACTGATTTTGTACTATGTTGCGCGACCGGAAGATATGAAACAAATGTATAATAAGTGCATATATATTTATTTCACATACTTTTAGTTGTTAATTCATGGTATAGGATCGCAATTAAAACCATCTGGTGTGTTTAAAAAAATTATGAAAAATTAAGGTTTTTCACAATTTTTTGCTAACTTTGACGGCATTGCGCGACCGGAAGACAAATTTATAAAAAAATAATAATTTGTGCTTTTTTTACGTCTATACCAATCGCAACGTTTCCGCACTATAGCGATCTGAAATTTAAAAAAAAATCGAACCACCCTAGTAGATTAGCTCCTTTCATGTGTAAATATACTAAGAAAGATTTTGTTTATCTCCTTATCCTTTATCACTTATCTATTCGACTTCTTCAGTTTAGATAGGACATTTTAGTCCGCCCCGCCTACACGCCTACGTCTATAAAACCGCCTACATCTGTTCATTCATCTTTCTCTCTATCTCACTCCTCTACATTCCTTGGCTTTTTCCTTCCCTAATGCTCCTCCTACAAACGCGGAAAACGTTGGCCTTTCCCCGTAAAGTGTTGCAGCTCCTTAGGACCACCTGGGAGCACATGCTCCGACTCCTGGATTTATTTATTCAAGTCTTATCTCTCTCTCTGCCCTCACTCCTCTTCAATCTCCCCCACACTCAAACGAGAGTGGAGGAAATATGAGGAAGAGGGATGAGAAAAGAATTGCATGGAAATGGAAGACGAGATTCTGTCAAAGACTGTCCACGCTCACTAAACAAGAAGACAAAGGAGATACAGAATTACGGAGGACGCTTCTAAGCGTGGGACAGATGGAGGAAATAAACATTTATCCAACGAAAAGGCTATACTGAGCATATAACCGAGAAAATTGGAAACTTTCATGCAATGCAGAGCCTCAAACATTCCATTATTGTTAATTTTACGATTTTATCAAATTAAATTAAACTAATGTCCATATTTATACATCTTAAATTAATATTAGAAGGCTGAAATCGGTGAAAAGCCATGCTAGCTAGATAAAGAAACTAGACTTAGAATGTTCGTTCAAGAAGAAATTTCTATTTCGACCGGTTTCGACCAACGTCGTTGGTAATTTATACATTTCCTTTTCACAAAATATATTTTTGATGGCAACTTATTTTGTGATTCGAATGTAAAGCTTTCTTATTTATTATCAATGTAATGCATTTTTTTTTATTTATAAAAATTCCTGTAATGATGCACCGTTTTACTTAACGAAGAACCATTTTTTTTATCCCTGTTTCAATGTTAAGCGTAAGTCACAGACACTGTTAAGCTTACGGGGTGTTATCTTGGAAAAATATACTTTATTTAAATCATCATGCAACAGGCACCAGCGGCATGTTATCGGGGTTATAAAAGCCACCATAATACCTAACTCTAATTGTCATTTACTTCTCTAATAATTAGCAGAGCAACAGGAAATTTTAGTATTTACTATAAAATCGACTAAGGAACAACCATCTCTTTTCGACTTCTTTCGCAAATACATATTATTATTGAGTATATTTAATTAACTTCTTTGTACGAAATATTTCACATTTCTAACCAGGAATTATACCTCTAAGAGTAAAATAATATTTGCTTACAATATCATACATTATATATTAAATCAAATATTATTCTGTACTTCATATGCAGTTTTATTCAACGAAGATGTTTTCGTACACTTTTAGGATACGTCAATATATTCATATCTTAAGTTTTTATGCAGATCCAGGAAAGAAGAATACAATAGGGAAGTTTAATATTGTACAGCGCAAACAATATGCATGATTCCATCCACACGAAGCACCTATAGCAGCTTATCTAATTTAAGATTAGAGAGACACTAATTCCAAGATTTCGTCTTCCTACGAGGATATATTTAAGGAGCAACGCATCAGTCAGAATGGCTGAAATTCGAGAGTTTATAGTTCCAATAATAATCGAAAAATACCTAGTAGATGTGAGAAAACAAACAAAGTAACGTTCTATATATCGATGGAAACAGGAAGGAATATTTCAGGCAGCAATTTTCCTAATTCATCTGGAATGGATGACTTTAGCAGCATCAATATTTCAAGGTAAGCGATGCATTATATTAAAAACAATTTGAAATAAAATGTAATGTAAGACTTCGAAGGAGAATCTCTGCCTCGAGATATTCAAGGAGTCCAAGACCGGGCAGAAATTAAACATATATGAACGAAAACTCGAGAAGGTACTAAACATTTCCTAATACTACTCGTTAACAAATACTTAGGCTACTGAGATAGTACTTCATTAGTTCACAAGTAATTTACAAATTAAAGTGAGAGAACGTTTGTTATTTCTGTTGTAGTCAATACTCTTTCTGCTATAGTCTAATAATCTATTACACTGACGATGGTAGTCGAGAGGGGTAAGGTACTCAGAAAATGAGTATATTAAAGATTTCATCTTTACGAATATTTTAAAATGAATGTGAGTAAACTGGACTTCGTGGCACGCCATTAAAGCGATGGTTGAAAGAAAACTTTGTTCGCCTCATTTTTTTTTATTTCGACTGGTTTCGACGATGATCAGTTGATGGACCAGACATAATGATAACCATCAATGGCCAAAATAGGACGAAATAAAAAAATCGAGGAGCGTATAGAAATCTGCTTTAACTGTCTCTACGTAGGACTATATTTACAGTTTTGAAAGGCTACTTCAATCATTATATAAATATTTTCACGAAATTTAATCACGAAAAAAAATTTATTTATGTCGATATAAAACTGTGATTGTTCCTTTAATGACCACATAAAACTCGCGGCTAAAAACGACGAAGGAATTCCATTGATATATACTAATTACTGCAATAAATAAGTCGATGATGTATGAACGAGTTCTTTAGCATTTCTCAGAAGCGCTCGATTTAAAAAAACTCAACCTTCCTTTACGTTGTACACGCAATACGTTAGATATTAAAATTTCATGGTCTGTACCCGTGCTCTGAATATCACATGCAATAAAAGAACTCACCAAATAGTTTAAACAGAAAAGGATTGGTGACTGTGAGTCGCGTGAAATTTCCATTAATTCCCTGAATTGCTAAATACCTTATTACTTAAGCCAAATTAATTATTCAGAACAAGAATCTAAAATCAATCGAAACTAGCTGAACGTAGAGATGCAGCATGAGAGTCTCCATAAGAAGCTAACTGTTAATTTAAATTATGCAAAACGACCTCGCACGGCCATTTCGGCCAGTTCACCAAACGAAGCAATGTCGCAGAGAGTTTACTCCATTCATGAGTTTCACAAGTTAATTCAGAGTTTTATCAGGAGCTTGACTGCCGAATCGCTCTTCTGTTTACATTTATTCTACGACATCAAAATATCTATCACTCTTTTACTCTTGTAACATAACACACTGGGTTTACTTTGTATCCTCATAAAGGCCAAACTCGGGCATCCAAATTTAATTTAAAAAGGTATGCAATTCGTTCACGGTACACTGGTTGTCTACGGTGCACGATTGAATTGAATATAATGTTGAGAGAATAACAACATCTTAACTGAATTAATGGCTGATTAACTAGGTATAAATGGTATGCGAAACGAAAATTGTATTAGGTTTACTAAACCAAACCTTAATATTTATAATAATCTTTTTTGCATTTATTTGACCAAAACTGTACTGCGGGTTGCCAAATGAAATGAAAAGCGTATCTAACTGTAAATTATTTCTAAAAAAGACTAAAAATTCACTCAAGATAAATTAGATAATGAAGAAATTTATACGTTTCTTCCTTAAAATTTTTGAAAGATTCTTTGTTCATTAACGTGCTTTTTAAATTTTCTTTCCCTTCTCTTTATTTTTTTCTCAATTTTTGTCGTATAGTCTTTCCTTTGTATTAATATGTCACTTGATTTTTCTATATCTGTGTAATGTTACCGTAATTACGCACGTCAGTATTCTAATTTAAATTAGTGCTAACTCATTCTTCAATTAGGTGATAAGTATCACTGTTACCAGAATCTATCATCGTTTAAAGATTGTCAATAGTCAGAGCAATAAGTTCTAAACGTAGAAAATATGGCATATTCGCAAGAAATACACCATTGGAAAAAACAGCATTAATTTCGTCAAACAATTGCAATACGAATTGTATTTCAGTTTGCAACATATGTCATAGCTACTATACCTACATGTACCTACTTTCGAAACAATTAACTTTCATTTAAAATGAATCCCTACAACTCTTCCTCAGCTTTAATTTTCCTAAAGCAGGATGGGACGACAATTTACTTTGTTACTGATTTATACGGCTGGTTGAAATTAATGCCGACAAGGCTTATCGGGAAAATTGGTCTTCCACTAGGATCGAACCCAGACTGTTTCCTTCAAAAGCGAATGCACTGCAAATAGTAAGCGCAAAAATGTCTACCGAACTCTAACTCAATTTACTGTATGCACAAAAACGAAGCAATACCGTTTTCTTACAAAAAGCAGCGCTAAATAAAGATTAAACTCCGTTTCAGGACAATCGCCTGCGGTAGCTACGGGAAACAACAGAATTATTCAACAATCCAAGGATTTGCGAGTGCAAGCCTACTCCCCACCCCTTCATCTCCATACACTTTCGCTTCAAAATCCATTCTGAAACCTACAATGAACTCCGCCTGCCCGAGTGTAGGCGTGGATTTTGGCAAAGTGGCTTTAGCGAATTCTTCTGTATGTGCAGAGAAAGGCGACGTGGAGTAGGCGTTAATATTTATGGGGACATACTCTCGCTAAGAGTGGTATAAATCCGAATCTGAAATGGGTAGGAAAATCATCTGAGACGCCGCTCCCGTGACGTATTTTCGATTTTAGGGATAAAGATCAAAGTGTAGCGATAAGAAAAGCCAAGGAAATGTATATATCCTGCAAAGGAGCGATAGCTTTTCTCCGAAGCATACCATCAACCTGCGATCCACATTAACATTTCATGGGTTCAAGAAATGCATTGAGATGCTACAAGAGTATGATGTGATGGATTGAGTGCTCGATATCAGCACACTGGCTATATTTCGGATAATATCTCCTAGTTAGAGAAATAAAAGCACAACCTTTATCCGTTACCACATATTTTAATACTGAGCGCTTACCTATGCGTCATGATCAAGCGCACAATAATGAAAAACATGTATATAGCGATAGGAATTGGAAAGAATGAGAAGAATAACAGGAAAGAGGTAATGATTTAACAGATTGAATGAAATGATGTAGAGTTTCTGCTACGGAATAAAGTATTAATGTTGATGACACTAAGATTTGAAACATAGGTCGTTTATGATTACAAATGTGCTACTTTAGAAAGGCACGACCAAGTCAAATACTATATAAAGGATTTTTCATATTTCTTAACTTTAATGTATTTCATATTCTACTGTTGATATTATTAATGTCTGCTCCAAGATTTATTTCAGAATCAAAGAAATATAACTAGATGTAAAAATAATAGCCTAAAAAGTTAATTTGTAGTCATTTTCATTCCAGCGATTCCTCAGTCTAGTTAAGGAGTGTTTAAAAATACAACTGATTCCAACGTCAATGTTATTGATTCAGGTTTCCTCATACAAAAGCATTGAGTTACAATCTACGTAAATATTAGTACAATTAAGCCCGATTCTGGTGTTTACATACACTCAAAGCAAATTTGCATTTATCCCACAGAAAGTGAAAGTCTTAGACCAAGGTTTCGCCGTGTCAATTCAATATTCTTAAATCATTCTCCCAAGAAGTACTTTAATAAAATGGTTTCAAAATTCCATATTCCTTACTCTAAAAAGTTCACTTAGCACTATGGTAGTTCTCAAAAATGTAGAGAAAAGAAATACTTAAATACTGAGAGGTTTAAAGATCTTGAGTTTAGACGAGTCATTCGACTGTTTGGTATCTATATTGCAATGACGTTTTAATTAGGGAGAAAAAGGAAAATTACGACGACTGATAAATTTTTATCTCTAAATTAATACATAATTTGGTCAATGTCCCCAAATACCCAACCAGGCTAAACAGAAGTGCATGGAATTTTACTTTAATTAATCAAGGTAGTCCAGCATCAGATATTATACATAAAACTGAGAAAAAACTTCACGCAATTTTTAAATTAATCCTAAATAAAAAATGTATGCTTTGCTATAACATCTAGCATACTTCTCGTGCTTAAATTAGCTGAAATGATTAAGGTGGCTTCAAGTTCCATTCCAGAAAAAATGTATATTTCCGTTACTCTTGTTGTAAAATCTTTAATGAGATACAATAAAGCCGACTGGTTATTGGAAGAAACGGATTCGAGTACTATACAGACTTCTTTCATGTCCGTTTTACCATGGTATTTCCTAAGTCTTAAAGATCAAAATAATTCTATCCCTTTCCTTATATCGGAAATATTGGAAAAGGATTCTTTGGATTAACTAAAAGATGGGCCAAAGTTCCTTATTCCTCATCCTGCCTGTTAAGTCTCATCTTCCCAACTACCTCTTGGCCGCTAACGTAAAAGGCGGTGAGGTACCAACCAGCCTCCGGGTGGAATACTTCAATTATAATAACCATAATATAATAATAGTGGACTTTATTGAGGACGAGATTGAGACTTTAGTCTTTTCTTAATCCTAACCATTCGTCATATACATTTAAAAAAGACATAGCTTGTAACAGGTACACATAAGTGGTACATGGTGGATTTAAGAAACCTAATCTAAGAGCTTAGGAAAGAATTTCCACTACAGGAAAACACCCTCAAGAAGGGTTGTTTGAAAGACCTGCAAAATCTATAGATAGTAAAACTAAATTTGGCGATGAAATGAGATTAAATTAGATTTTAAATACAAGGCAAACTAATAATAACATACAAGAACAAAAAATAACAAACAGTTGCACATGTATTTATTTATTAGTATAGTTTAGGTTTAGTATTTATACGTAAGTAGGTATAATATAGGCTCATAAATACACTAGTAATTAAACAATAAAAAACGGTCCAATCAATTCAAATTACAAAAGGAAGAAAAAAATAATAAATGATTAAAGGTAAAATCAAATTTAAAATGAATTAATTAAGACAGCGGATGAACTTTAAAGGCTAAACTCTCCTTTGGGCGATATATCACTAGGGTTGAGAATCTTCTGCAAATCAAAACATCAGAGATAAACCACCCCTTCGGTGCAACGCCTCTTCAAAACCGTCCGGACAGGTATGTGAAAAGGAAAAAGTACAGATGAGAGCAATTAAAAATGGGGGAAAGTGGAATGAAGCGGTGAGGAAGAGGTTTAGGGAGGACATCTGCTGGAGTGTCGAGTGAACTGTGAAGAGCGGGGAGAATGATAAGTGAAGGAGAATTTCAAGAGGGAAATCTGAGTGATGCATGTTCGGGAATGTTGAACATCGAACGGCTTCAAAAGGAAGAGTTATTAATGAGAGTGAATTCTGGGAAGGAAGAAGACAAGGGGACGATGGAAAGCGGTTGGATTCCCCTGGGATTTTTGCGAGGATGGACGGTGTTCTAAGAAAGATACTTTGTAGAAACATACCAATGAGAACGAAATCACATTACTATGAGGAAGCTGGCTTAACTTAGGGAGAATGTTCCGAACGAAAGCAAGATTCAGAGGTGTTTCATAAATTGACTGAGATAACTTTTCGTAATTGATGATATCTGGAATTGCCTAAATTAAATTTAAAGCTAGGTTAACTCCTTAACTTTCGAATGAATGAATCACTGAAACACCCGAGAAATATGTTAGAAATCTCCTTTAGGAAATTTCTTCAATCCATAAGAATGCTTGACTAACGTTTACACACAGGCTTTTATTTGCGTTTAAAGATTTTTATTAGTTTGTGTAATGCAATGGGGATTTTTAAAAATTCCTTATGCATCTACAGTAGGGTGGATCGAAAAAACTTTGTTTTTTCAAAATCCGTCAACGGCTAGTGCTTGAATTCTGTGGTTGGTGGTCCTTACAGCATATAAAAAATTCTGATGTGGCCAGCACATGACTTTCTCCATATATATAAGATGTAAATATTTATCTACGACAGTATTTTCGAACTCTATATTCAATCTAAACTTGGAAGATAAGTGATTAATTTCTTTCAAATTATCTTTGACGTCACAAACATTATAAATAATGTTTTTGGGACATTTTCGATGAAAGACGATGAAATTGGCCTTTCGCCCCAGCGCCCAGAGCGCCCACAACGTACATAATCAGCAACTTCCGGTTTATCAGTATTTCACAAATAACTCCTACACAATCAGTGATACAGAAATATGTTTTGCACAAAAGTTATAGTAAAATACATTTCCTAAAACTTTTATAAGAAATAGTATATACCTAAATATGATATTTATGGAGATATTTTGAATACCGGAAATGAGCATTGATGACTGAAGCTCGACTTCCGGTTAACCGATTTACTCCAAAAACTAATCAACTCTAACGACATCAACCACAATACTATATATGAAATTTGGTGTTGATCCGACAAATAGTTTTTATGATAGAGCGCCCACAAATTACATAATCAGCTACTTCCGGTTTATCAGTATTTCACGGTATATAGGTATATAGGTATACAATATACCTATATATCATATTTATGGAGATATATTGAAAACCGGAAATGAGCTTTGATGAATAAAGCTTGACTTCCGGTTAACCAATTTACTCCAAAAACTAATCAACTCTGACAGCACACACCACAGTACTATATATGAATTTTGGTATTGATACGACTAATAGTTTTTACGTTAGAGCGCCCACTATCACACACACACATACACACACACACACACAGACATCATTCCGAAAATGGTCAAAACGTGTTCTAGAGACCCTAAAACATGTATTTCCGTTGAAATCTCGAAGTCGATTTTTTTCATGAAAACAATACTTTCTCTATACTTCGTATATGAAGAAAGTAAAAATTTCAACTCGATTGGATTATGTCCTGAGGCTGCGAATTTTAGTTAAAATTTTAAATTTTTGTGGAAAATGTCAAATTTTTGCATATTTTCCTGATGGTTTCTCATGTTTCCGAAGTGATTTAATGGTAAAGAAGCACACATATTGCTTGCTTGTTGCTCAATATTAAAGATTTAGTACGTTTGAATCAAGGAAAATGGATTCTCATTTCGCCAAAATTCGTCAAAATACGCAAAATATACAGAAATCTTACGGATGTTGCTTAGACAGTAGCGTGGGTGGTTTTGCATTTTCTTTTGATAGAAATGTAACACCCGGTAATAGTGGAACACCCTCATGACATATATAGTTTTCTTTCCTAATCAAATACTATCTTTTATGAGAATTTTTACTTCGAAGTTTCGAAATTTCGGCAAGAAACGTTAAAATTGAAAAAAAAAGATTGGAACGAATATTTTTGGATAAATATATGTCATTTAAAATTAAAACTGTCACTCTAACCTCAATATGCCACTTATATGCCTCTGTATGGGACAGAGACGACTCATATGGGAGACGAATTCATTTAAAATGAAACTTTTTTGTAACTCCTTCCATCCTCATCTATTTCTTCGCCTCTTGGCACCAATTTATTACATTTAATATTTTATATGTTTTATAAGTACTATTATTATATTTTCGAGTACCACATGACCCAACTTAAAGATGATGAGATTGTTGTTCTTGATAGTGAAGGAAAGAACACCGATACTTGTTGTAAAGATTAATTTCTTCGAATTTTCGAGGAATTGTATAAAAAACCAATAGAATGGAATAGAAGTTCATTGTTATGTAAAAAACGAATATACGATTCAATTAGTTTCTTGTTAATTCTTCGAATATTCAAAGATAATCACCCTTCCAACCAGTATTGGTGTTCCTTCATTTACTCCCAAGAACATCTATCTCATCAACTTTAAGGTGGGCAAGGATTTACTTCAAAATATAAAAATACAATTCATACTACAAATAAAATATTGAATGGAATACATAGGTGCATGACATCATGACCCTTTGCTACCGCTACGAGCCACCATGTAAAGGAAGAGACGAGAACAGAAAGAGGTACAAAAAAACTTCTGTTTAATCAATTCTAAATTAATTTGCCTCCTATTCTGGCGAGGCATCTCTGTCCCATACAGAAGCATATAAGTGGCATATTGAGGCCTGAGTGACAGTTTTCGTCGCAAATGACATATCTTTATCCAAAGATATATTCGTTTGAATCTAACTAGATTTTTTTTTTTCAATTTTAATTCGTTCCAATCTTTTTTTTTTTCAATTTTAACGTTTCTTGCCGAGATTTCGAAACTTCGAGGTAAAACATTCTCACAAAAGATAGTATTTGATTTGGAAAGAAAACTATATATGTCAATGAGAGTGTTCCACTATTACCGGATGTTACATTTCTATCAGAAAAAGGGGAAAACGACCCACCCTACTGTCTAACTAACATCCGTAAGATTTCTGTATATTTTGCGTATTTTGACGACTTTTGGCGAAATGAGAATCCATTTTCCTTGATTCAAACGAACTAAATCTTTAATATTAAGCAACAACCAAGCAATATATGTATTTCTTTGCCATTTAATCACTTCAGGAACATTTAGAAACCATCAGGAAAATTTACAAAAAAAAATTGTCATTTTTCACAAACATTTAAAATGTTGACTAAAATTCGCAACCTCAGGACATAATCCGATTGAGTTGAAATTTTCTATATGTTATAAGGACCACGAACCATAAAATTTAAGCACTAGCAGTTGACGGATTTCGAAAAAAAAATTTTTTGATCCACCCTAACACTGTCTCCCAAAACTGACAGGTGCATTTAAAAATTAAATGAAAAAAAAAAACAATGATATACCGATTCTGTTTGCTTCATTATACTTGGGAAACCATTGAGTTTTAGATGGTAAATAATTTCCAATTTACGGTGAAATAAAATCTTCTCCATTTTTCTTAAACATTAAATAATATACTCCCGGTTATATATAAAAATTTTTTCGGCTTGATTCTTGATGGATGATTCAACCTCTATATTGAGCTATATCTATATATCTTAAAACTCAAATAATTAAGGTCTTCGACCTTAATTATTTGAGTTCTACCCGTCCTGACCGTAGTGAAATTCTGATGCTAAATGCAGTAATAACCCAGCGACATCAGACAACGCAAAGGAGCTTGGAGCGCTGCGTTCTGGGAATCACAAGTTACAGGAAACGATACACCTGGGTGGGGACGATGACCGGAGTGACAGACATCATAGACAAAGTAAGATCACTAAAATGGAGGTAGGCCGGCCGGTATTTATCTTTAAAACTACAATAACATTAGCAATGTTGACATTGGTGGTAAGACTCTTGATGGATGATTCAACCATTATATTGCAAAAGTACTCAGGTATCACAAATAGGCTCTTATAAAAATTAAACAGTTACGGATAATGTACAATACTAAACCTACCAAGCAACATAACTAATCCTTTGTGTAAGTAATTCTTAATTATCAATAGCTAAGTAAGAAAAATAACAAAAAAAACAAATAAAAATCAGAAATGAATAAAAATTGAGGCTTTCCAATTGTTGTTTTTATTGTAATTATGATCTTTTTGTGTTTTTATTATTAATTTTCCAATCGTGTAAATATGCTTGGTTAGCTACCTAGCCTATTTGAAAATCTATATAGATAGATATAAATGTGAGGGTTTATCTAGTGAAGGTGAAAGTAGTAAGTTGTGAATTGTATCAATCCGTCGGTATTAAAAAGTCAGCGATTGGGTACCAGGACACCTATCATCGCCCCTTACGAGACACAATTAACTGCCAATACTCTGAATACAGCTTCTATTTGCTCTCGGATCCAATTAAAGTCTCCCAAACTTCCGCCTATGATCCGAATTGATAACGGCGACCTCGCAGTTTGGCGGGGAACGCAGCAAACTCCAGCGCGAAAAATTATCTTCTCCCTTTTATGGAACGAATAAGTGGGCAACGAAGCTAAACGCATTTTAATTCGAAGGAATGCGTTTTGGTACGCTAAGCGCGTTACCCGCGAAGTTCCCATTCGCCGATTGAATTGTAATAAATGATTGACTTTCTGCGTTTTAACCGAAGTGGTGATAAAATCACGCTCGTTTCAGGCCTGAAACAAACGAACGACTAACGACGCACTTAAAACGAGCTTGTTTGAAATGGGCGTGCGAAACTCTCGAAAACCGATTCCCATGGTAACAATCGTAAATAGCCGGCCGCTGAAAATTCTATTCGCACAGTTACCTCATTTTAATGACTCATGCCGACCATTAATGATCACAAGAGTTCCAATGACCACAGTTCAACGCTGGAAATCCAATAGCAGTAACGTTCCTGGAAATATGAGAGCTAACGTAAATGCAAATCAATTGAAAACGCATTTCTGAAACTTAGAGTTCCATATAAAACTGTCTACTCTTGCTACG
Organism: Sympetrum striolatum; assembly: GCA_947579665.1. NCBI lineage: Eukaryota > Metazoa > Arthropoda > Insecta > Odonata > Libellulidae > Sympetrum > Sympetrum striolatum. The sequence goes on along the minus strand of OX388351.1, from coordinate 46,733,703 downwards.
AATTGAGAATGGATATAAAATTGTATGAATCTCGAAAAATCCCATTTGAAAACGATAAACTTTTTATTGAGTTTCACTATGCATCCCGTTTTTATCGGAACAGCCCTGTATCCGACCAATCCGTCCCGTCCACATCGTCAAAAAATACAAACTTGCTTTGTTAAAACCTTCGCGAAATTAAGTGATAGTAGTACCATTCATGAGAGTCAGTAACAAAATATAGAAATTAAAATATCGACTACAGATAACTAAATCGCGTTCAGCAATAATTTAAAATTTAAATTAACTAATAATTATAATATTATTAATACAATTGAAAAGGAATGGAAAAATATCATTTGATTGTAATCAAAAATTTCCTTTTTCAAAATTCTATTTTCCTTAGAGTCTTTTACTAAAAGCTAAAAAGATTTTATATTGAGGTCGTAGTGAACAAAACCTCAGATTCTAGTAAATCTGCGTTATAATTTACCACTAATTAGTTAAATTTTTTTTGTATGTTATGTAGTGCTTAAACTCTAAATTAATTACTATTTTTTGTTAAATACAAGCTCATGATACTTGCATCGCAAATTTCTTGGGTTTAAATTTGTAATGTTTTTCACGGAAATTTAAGGTTAATTTTCTACTTATTTCACTATTTTAATGAAATTGTTTTATTTTTCTTGCATTGCATTTGTATCGGTCGATTCCGGTAACGGAAGAAGGGACATCCCAGACTCAATTTCGCGGCATTAAGTCCTCCGTCTGTATGTGTGCTTTTCTCAAGATAGGGAAAGAAAAAATGGAGTTTATATTGCAATTCGTAAATGTGGTTTATAATCACAGTATTCCGAGGCCCGAGTTCCTGTAAGAGAGAGGGCGATGTGAATAAATAATACAAGATAAACTGGAGCCGGAACCTTTCAACCATTACGCTCTTAAGGAATGCACGCAGATACATCATCATCTCGGAAGCGGAAGTGAGAAGCAAAGGGGTATTAAGAGGGGGAGCGGTTAGGACGGTGCGAGAAGCAAAGATGGCAGAGGATCAGAAGTGCTACGCAAACGAGGATTTCCCAAAATCGCGGCCACTTCCGAATCTCATCTCTCCACTTCCTTGCACCTTTATCGCGAAGGAAAATTTCGTTGGCTCAATACGGCAGTAAATTCATCATTACCAGTCCTAGTTACGCTAAATCTGTTTCTTAGCAACTGGGCGAAGAATTTGAACATAAAAAGGAAAATAAGTGATTATCAGGCATGACTTCATCTTAGATTTTTCCAGTTTCCTTACGGGTAGATTCGACTATTTTTTTTCCCAGTTGACTTACGGGCTATTACTTAACTGGTAATTCTGTACACCAGTGTTGGCGAACCTTTTGCCGCAAGAGTGCCATATTGTATGAAGTAAAGAAAGAAATTTTGGAACAAGGCTCTTAATGAATAAGAGGTTTTAAAGTCTCCAAAAGCCGTCTTTGTCGGCGCTCCTGGACTTAGAGCGTCGACAAAGAAGGCTTTTGGAGATTTAATACCTCTATTATTGAATGGATGTAAAGGAATTGCGTGCAGATGTGGCGCGAAACCATACAGAGAGATAAAGTTATCCATTCTATAATGTCAGCAATTTTGCGATTGGCTTTAAAATGGCTAATTATCATTACTAATGAACACAGTCCATTTTTATTTATTATTTATTAACTGTGGAGCTTTATATTTTAAGTGTAGTATACGTAGAAAAGAAAGTGTTCTGAGAATTTGTGACAAAAAAATTCTCTCGCATGCCACAAGTGACACGCGTGCCATAGGCTCGCCACCACTGACGCAGGCAATCACAATTTTGTTCCATCTCAATAAAAGTGATACTCCTTTGTAACTTTTCAATTTAAAATTTTAATTTCCACTCCCTTATTTCACTGTAATCGATGATCAAGTCACCGAGCTGTCTTTAGCCGAGCAAACTTTCGGTGATGTAATGCAGAATTGTAGTTGGAAAAAGAAAGGTATCTAACACATAAAAACGGCCATAAATGAAAGAATGCTGTTTGTTATTTCAGTAGGTAAAATACAGATTGACTCATTGCTCGCGGAATTTGCAACAATAACTTTACATTCGAGAGAACTGAAAAAATTCTTAGCTCAAGTTTCTCTCCAATAAATCTCTCTGCGAAATAAATAGGTTCACCAAGGGGAAAGGAACTCGTATGTCCAGGACAATTCCGCGGGTGCTCATATGCAAGAGAGTAACTAAAACATTTCATGTTAAAGACGAAAACATTTAAGTAATTATTAATTTCATAGCCACATTTGCACTTCTATTTATAATATCTAAAAATGATCAATAAAATCTTCAGGAACTGGGCTCATAAAGTAGTATTTGTAGTATGTTTTTGATGGTCAAGCCCATAAACCATTCCGTGGATGCGCACATGTTTAGAGCAGATGGATTTTTCTGAAATTATCACGTATTGGAACAATACTTTTTCCATTTTAAACGGCAACTTAGTAAAAATCATTTCCAAATTCACATTCTATTGTTTCCTTCGACCACATTGTAAATATGTTTTTTTAATTTGAATCATTTGCTCTAGGTCAGTGATCGGCAAACTCATTAATCAACAGAGCCAAATATCGACAGTACAACGATAAAAATTTCTTTTCAGAGCCAAATTTTTAAAACTTAAACTATATAGGTACAGTCCTGGCCAAAATGAACGCAGCACCGGCCGTAAGGATCGCTAGGGAGGTGCTGCGTTAATTTTGGCCAGGAGTGTACATACATTATTATTATTATTATGTAGAAACTATCTATTATGTACTAACTATTATTATATTATAAAAACAAAAAAGATTCATCACGAAGAGCCACATGTGGCTCGCGAGCCGCAGTTTGCCTACCACTGCTCTAGGTCAAAAATAATCTCAAAGAAGTTGCTCTTTACGTAATTGCTATTTTTACATTTCTCAGTATCAGGTATTTTCTTGCTTTAAGTTTTTCATTAACCCTTAGCGGCCACTCCTCAGCCCGGCCACATCGCGGCCGCAAGGGGTAACTCGTTACCCCACGCCGAAAAAACCTAGTAGTACAAAACGAATCCAGGTAAAAATGTCACAGGTAAAAATACCACGGTAAAAATGCCACGGTAATAATGCCACGGGAAAAATGCCACCCAACTCAAACCATCGGCTTTTAGCCAAAGTTATCTTTAAGTGCAGAGACTGTGACTACAATTATATACGATTTAATTAAAGGAACCCCGCCCACCCCACTCAACCCATCCTCTTTCAGCCAAAGTTATCTTTAGGTGCCAAATGGAAAACAATGCCGTTGTGCGATCTAATAATTATGGCATGTTCCGTAGTCAATATGGCCTCAAACGTTGTCAAATGGTGTAATGTAGCGTAAAGATGATTGACATTTAACAAAGTATTGCATTCTATATAGGAGTGACTACAACAATATGAGCCATTGTCAAAATGGTTGTTCCCCAGTGAAAATTCTGCTGTGACATTTTTACCGCGCACCGTACAAAACATACGGCTATTTTAGGACTTCTAACCGGGTGCTTCATGTTTGTTGAACGGTTCTTCAACAATCCAAATGATTTACATCGGTCAATATATAGATGGCGCTCTAGGAACTGGTCATATATGTGAAAACTACAAAAAAAAAAAAAAACGTTTTTTTTCATAAAAAAATCGTTACTCCGCTATTTTTCATTATTAAGGGCTAATAGTTTATGGTTGTACGCACAAGATATACCAATGCTCTAAAAAATAACAGTATCCGCCGATCTTGAAAAAAGTATATTTATTTTGCAAAATTACTGCCGGGAAGAGTGGAAAAAATCACACATCATAAAATTTGTTTTTTGTTGGGCTTTTACTGGCTTTTAAATACATATTTACTTATAGAAAAGTAAAAAATATTATCTACATGATATTTGAACAAAAAAAATTTATTGACCAGCACGCATTATGCACAGTGGCAACCGATGTTCCTCGCAAGCCGGCCTTCCACAGGACAAACATCAAGCCCGCGTTTTTCTATCCTTCTTTCGTTCGTACAGTAAGCAAAATATTTTTTTCACTACAATATTAAAAACTCGACTTTATTTTGTCGAATACACCACGAACAAGTTGTTTCGAAAGAAAAATATCGGACTCGAGCAACGGTTGCGGCCACACTGGGGTAACTAGTTACCCCACGCCGATAAATGGAACGCTCGAAGTGCCCCCACGCGTTTTTTCGGGTTCCTATGTAATGGGATCACAAGTCACACTTGTCTACTACCGACACATATAGTTACTTGTAACAATTTCAAAAGTTTAAGACCTCTAATTTCACACTTTCTGAACCTGGGGTAACAAGCTACTACTACCCAAGTGGCCACTAGGGGTTAACTTTGGGACACAATATAATCAACCCGTATAACACGACTAATTAATTATATTGGGACGAATTGAGAGCTTTTTCTACTTTTTATTATCACTAAGGATTTCTATTATGTCATGTTTCAGAAGTAGTTTAGGTTTTAGTGTATTGAAAGAATAGCCTGTTGACTAAACACATATTTCCAAGCGCAAATATTAGAAATCACAGACATTTTTATGTTTGTCAATATTTTTTTCTTCGTATGCCATCTGTGAAATCTCTAACAAAGAGAGGTGTTCCCGGATGGCCACGTGGAGAGTGCGCTTGCCTTTAATGAAAGCGGTTCCGGGTTCGATTCCCGGAGGGAGCCAATGTGCGAAATTATCTAAGCTGTCGAAGCACTTTTAACAATACTACTACTCTAACAAAGAGCTTAGGAAGAATAACTTCCATAGATAATGAATAGAAACAGTGTAATTTTCCACACTTTTATTTAGAGGATGACCGGTTTTGCTACCGAAGTAGCATCATCTGGTGATGCTACTTCGGTAGCGAAACCGGTCGTCCTCTAAATAAAAGTGTGGAAAATTACACTGTTTTTACTCATTATCTAAAATGGCTTCCCACAAAGTAACGCCTGACCATCTAGATTTCATCAATAACTACCATATTTGGTACCTATGAATAATCGCTTTATCATTGTGAGAGCGATATCTCCCCATGTACTCCTATTCAGTGTTTAATCAATTGAAGGCTCAAAAGATTCAGCAAGATACCAAAATACCCACGTCACAATATGCTTCGGATTTTGAGAGCATGCATTCTTCTGGATATCCTCTAACGGGATTAGTGGAAGTTCCCCGCGCGTCAACTGTTTCGAAAACGGAGGCGATAAGCGGCGTGCGAAAAAAAAGTTGCCGTCACAGTTTGTCAGTTTAATTTTCACCCTCTTCCTTTTCCTTCGACGGATTGACGCACCAAATTCTTCGAAAATCTTTTCATATTTCAACGGCAGATCTCGATTCCCCGGCACGAAACTTCTGCAGCTAATTAGAGTTTTAGAGAAAACGTCCTTCCCTCTTAACTCGCTTGTCACCGGTGGAAGAGATCTCGGCTTTTATTTTTTTAATGGCTATCTCACCGGAGAAAGTTGGAATTTCTAATTTTAGTCCCAGAGCCAGCCCAAGGCGCAAATGCGACGCTGGAAACAGGAAACTGATTCGGAGCCTTATATCATTTGATATGATTTTATGCTGATTTTCATGCTGGGTTGTTTCTCTGATTCTCGAATTTCATTTCCTCTCTATAAGGAGATGATTCGTTGAGTGAGTCAGCAACACGCGAAATGCGAATTGATATTTCCTCTTCGAATTTAAAGAATTTCCTTAGAGGAAGCAATTAGGTGCCCTCGACATTTCATTATCTTTGAATGCGATTTCTCTGAGTCAACTCTGCTTAATTTTTGAAAATGTTTGGCGGTATACCTATATATACTAATGATTTGTTTTAAGGAGAAATTTAATTTTCCTTCACGCCCAAAATATTTCAACGATACACATCAGTTTTCTTGTCTTCATACTCTCATGAGATGAAATAAATAACACTGGGGATCTCAACACGGCAAGGGTTTAAAATCAGAAACACAGTGATAAATGATACATCCTCAGGCGTTACTATATGGAAATATTTCAGGATGAAGCATACATCACAAATAAGCAAACACATTTCTTTAATTATGCTATGACCCTGATTTCGTTTCTGATAAAAAATGAATTGTGAACGAATGAATGATGAAAAACCGTTTCACAAAAGAGACTAAAATTAAAAATCATCTTATGTTAATTTTTTCTAGATTTCTCTATAATAACATTACTTGAGATATAATTAAATATTAACTTGGAAGCACACATATTAACCTTAAACAATTTTCGAGGAATCACAGTCTAAAATAAGCAAGGTGTCAATCCTGTAGAAAAATTATGACCTTTTTTTTCTACAGCATTTCACGTTTGGATTTCAATTTCCTTTTAGGTTTTCAATGGAGCTTCTAAAGTTTTCAAAATTAGAACTTATTCAAGAAGATAGGTTTAATATATCCATTTTAGCAGAAATATTCATAGACGTTTGCCGCATTATTTTGATCTAAAAATTTGCATTTCTAAATGTTCAGTCTTTTGAAAAGTTTTCAAGATATAACACTATTCATGGTTACTAAGGGGAACACAAGATTATTTTTCCTCTAACCGAGTCTCATTGAACATTGGTACGCTACATCGTTACTGTTTGAAGAGGAACTTTTACTTCAGTAGGTCTATTCTCAAAGAAAGCTCTACGCAACAAAACCCTTGATATTGCCTCAAATTGGTTCTTACTTACAAACACGGGCTGGAAAGGAACCCCTTTTAAAAGGTATAAAAAGTAATGAGGACTCACGAAATGAATTTATATTTCAGTTCGATTTTCACCGCTAAGTATGATTTCCCTCTCTTTTGAATAGGGTATTTTTTAAGAAAGAAAGAATTCAACGTACTATCCATAATAATTTCCGAATATCAAAGGTATAAATCGACAATTTCTTCAATCGGAGTTATTACATCTACATTGAATAAATTTAATAAGTAAATGTGAAAATTAAATTTTGTTAAATAAATATATATACATATATATATAGGAAAATATATGTAATTTTCAAGGTTAACGTATAAGGTACAACTACATATGAATTCTGCAATGAATATGTCGGCGTGTAATAGGAAATAAGGATCTATTCCACGCAATCATATTCACCGAGGTTATGTCTGTATATTTTCTGAGTAGATTAAAAGCAATGGATATTTATGATACCTAAAAATGGAAACTTTAAAGTCGTCATAAACTCTTGCCAATAAGTATACTTTAAACGTATTATAAAGGTTGCTGAAGGTAGACCAGAAATCGTAAATTACAAATGATTAATGTACTGAGTGTATTTAGACGAGTTAAAAAATCGAAGAAGTAACATTCTGATAGTTTTTGGAGGGTTAATATAAGATCTTTGATGAATTATTGATGACACTGATTTATCAAAACCTTAAAAATGGATTTCTTGCATGCCAAATCAATTGTTTTAGTAATTTTACATTTACTTTACTCAGACGAATTTAAACGAAGACAATTACAAGTTTATATAATTTTGAGGTATTAGAAAATAGAATCGGATTAGTATTCGACATGAAAAATGATTCCTATATCCGAGATGCACTGATAGAATTGAAGAGATAAAATCAGAGTTTACATTGAGATCGGATTTGCGAGAGAGGATCCTAAAAGATGGAGCAAGTCAAATGTTCATGAATACGTGAATGTTTGAGGTGTGACCGTTGCAGATCCCATGAGCACTGCCGTGAAACATCTAGTCGGTCACTGTGATTGCCCCGACCCAAACATGGATCTAGTTTATTCATGGGCACCTTGCTATTCTCCGCAATCAGTAACCATTACGCTTTCGCTCAAGTGCATGTACACCGCTGACGGAAATTGCGGAACTAAAATATCTTCGCAAGAAGGTTTTTCGGTTCTTTTCTGAGTGGACTGCGTTCTACGTGAAACGAGCAAATCAGCTTAACAGTAAACATTTTATCATTTCTGCATTGTAGTCTTGGTCTTTTTGTATTTGAATAATCTCAAACATCAGTTTTTCGAAGCTATTTTTAGTCTGAATTCAAAATATCGTGCATTAAAAACAAGCTCTCACTCACTAAGGCACTACATGGAAGAATACATGCATTTTAGAAAATCATGCTTTGCACATAGAATATATTCAAAGCAAATAAGTTGGTAAGAGACTTACATGAAGCTTATTACTTCCAAATACTTGAACCTCAAATACGTATGCCTTCGCTCCAAGCAAATGGTGGAAATTCTTTCTTGTATTCAATTATATGTAAAATTTTGCATTTATACTTTTAAAATATTTCGTAGCGTAAGCTTTAATAGCCTAAAGGCGACGAGATATTTGAACTCAGAATCGAATAACTGACGTAAAAATTTCGTTTGAAAATCCAAAACCTGACAAAATCTAAGACATTTTACATCCTTACGTAATTATTTGATTTTTTTTCAAGTGAATCATAGAAAAACAATCAAAAAATGGAATAACAAAATTGGAACGGAGTCGAAATAAGACTTAAAAAAAGAAAACGAAGATTTTGAAGGTGAAATAGTAGGTTATATTTCAATTTGCTAAAGAGATAGATGAAGATAAAAACTATTATTAACTATGAAATCTCAAATACTTATTGGAAAAGAAGATAAAATATTATATTAAAATTACTACATGATGAACATCAATTGGCATAAAGGTAAGCTTTTAACTTATGAATTCCTTGTTTTTGTAAAACGTTATTTCCTGCCATACGATTGGTAGCGACTTGCAGGTCATCTATGTACACTCCTGGCCAAAATTAACGCAGCACCTCCCTAGCGATCCTTACGGCCGGTGTTGCGTTAATTTTGGCCAAGAGTGTACATTGTACATTATTAAAAAGAGAGTCAATGAAATATATATATAAGGCTAAAATTCTGAGTGTTGATGAGTTTGCGTTAGATTCGAGTCCACACCGTCTACCCGATTTGCTTCAAAATTTCCATACATTTTCTTTGAGATCAAGAAGGAGTTTCCTTCACATATTTATTCAATAATTATCCTGAATTCGAGCCAAGATCGCTCGGATACATTTCGATAAGAAATACGCGTAAACTCCACTTTTGTCGGTAAAATTCTACGTAAAGTAGTAGAGCACAAAAGGATACCAATTTCTGCTTAGTGATAAACAAATTACACGATCAAGGTTTGGCAACCGGTAACAAACATATATATTCGCGAGAACGTCGATCGATACTTTAACTTTATCGTGCGTCCACCAAAACGCCGAAAGCACATCGGAATCTCTGGGAAATCCCGCGTTATAGGAGAATCCAACCCGGGAAACGGGGCTGCGTCACTTTTACCCGCTCGTTTCAATTTCGGCCGAAAGGCGGCGCGAAAGTCGTATCGACCACGGCAACGCGAGCGGGCAAGCGACACGTATTAAAAAAGGCACGGCCGAAAAAAAACCCTCCCACGCGCACGCCAGAGCTGCTTTTTCCTCTCTCACACGTGTCCTGAAATATTCAGAGGAAGAGGACGTCCTTTTTTACGCTGCCAGAAATTCGAGAACGGATGCAGGGAACGTCTTTTCGCTTTCGGTGGGAAAAAATGGATGGCCTTTCTTAACGAATCACTGGAAAAGTGCACCGACGACGCGGAAAGAAATCTGATGAATGGTTCTCGCTGGACGTACTCACTCAAGGGCGCCTTCACACCCACAGTACTTTATATGTTTGAAAGGAATATGACGTAAGAGTGACATATGTGGGATAAAGTAAACGTTACTCAGCGATATTAAGTGTAATTTTAAGTTGAATTATTTATTTCAATCAAAATAAAAATAAATATACAATTCCACAGAAACCATCATCATTACTTACATAGATAACCAGTATCAGTGAGTTACGTCTTCATAAGAATATTGCTTATTCTTGCTAAGATTTGCAAGGATTTTATATTTTTTATTTAATTAGATCAATATATCGCCAGGAATATTTCATGTTAATATAAAACACCAGTAAAATTGCATTCTAAATAAAACCAAGTAGATAAAATACCACAAAAAATTCAATTTTTTTATCAAATGAATTAAATATTTGAAATGGGTACTATCATAACCTTGAATTGATTCACAGAGTCTCTACGAAAAGAAGCGAAGTCGTTCTGAGAGAGAATAAAAATATCTTCACATTATGTACGTCCCAGATTTCAATACTTCCTAGCAATAGCGTTGTGGTTGTCTATATTATAAAAATAATTCGATAAATCTGACATTTTGCAACAGAATCTAATAATTCAGCCTCGACCTTGTGATAGCACTAAGAGAATTAAAAAAATCCTTTTGCCACAAAACAAAAGTGTAGGTAGATTTGAAATTAACACAACAAAAAACAAGGTATAATATACAGCTTAAAATTAAATTTAGGCAAATAAAATTAATCGTAAAACGATATTTGATAGAAATAAATTGAGAAGTTAGACTGAATAGCCAAAGACGTAACCCTTGCCACTCACAGAAGGGCCCCTTACAGTATATTATGTTATGTTATGTTATATTATATTATATCACATCACATCATATTGCATTGCATTACATTACATTATATTGTAGACCTAAAAGAATTACTAAAAGAATACAGCTTAAAGCAGAAGCTCGCTAGCTAATTGTTCCAGTAGGTCACATTGGTAATTGGAAATGATTAGGGGGACGCTCAAATCTATCTCAATCTCTATATAATTAACTTAAATTTCATAATGAATTGCTGCTGATTTATCTTATATTACATAATTCATTCATAATATTTATCCTTATCCTTTTTTCTAACTACAACGAAGATGCGCTTTATGCGACTTGACAATAAATAAAAAATCTGATGTGGCCAGCACATGACTTTCTCCATATATAAGATGTAAATATTTATTTACGACAGTATTTTCGAACTCTATATTCAATCTAAACTTGGAAGATAAGTGATTAATTTACGTAATATTATCTTTTACGTCACAAACATTATAAATAATGTTTTTCGGGACATGTCTGATGAAAAACGATGAAATTATCCTTTTGCCCACATCGCCCAGAGCGTCCGCAATTAACATTATCAGCAACTTCCGGTTTATCAGTATTTCATGAATAACTCCTAAACAATCAGTGATACAAAAATATGTTTCAAAAAAAGTTATATTAATTATATTTTCTAAAAGTTTTATAAATTATAGTATATACCTAAATATCAGATTAATGGAGATATTTTGCAAAAACGGAAACGAGCTTCGAAAAGTAAAGCTCAATTTTCGGTTAAATGATTTACTCCAAAAACTAATGAACTCTAACGACACCATTCGAAGTACTATATATGAAATTTGGTGTTAATACAACAAATCGTTTTCATGTTAGAGCGCCCACAATGTATATAATCAGCTACTTCCGGTTTATCAGTATTTCACGAATAATTCCTAAACAATCAGGGATACAGAAATATGATTAATACAAAAGCTATAGTAAATTAAATTTTCTAAAAATTTTATAAATGATAGTATATACCTAAAAATCATTTTATGAAGATATTTTGCAAAAACTGAAATTTGCTTCGAAGAATAAAGCTCAACCTTCGGTTGACCGATTTACTCCAAATATTAATCAACTCTGACAGCACCCACCACAGTTATATATGTAAAGTTTGGTATTGATACCACTAATAGTTTCCACGTTAGAGCGCCCACAATCACACACACACTTACACACAGACATCATTCCGAAAATGGTCAAAACGTGTTTTAGGGACCCCAAAACATGTATTTCCGTTGAAATCTCGAAGTCGATTTTTTTCATGAAAACAATTGGTACTTTCTCTATACTAGGTATACGGAGAAAGTAAAAAAGAAAAGCTTGGACCTATAGTTGATGGATGATATGGTTTCTCGTAAGCTAGGCACGCACATGGCTCGATAGTTACCGGTTGGGTCCGCGTGGTTTACGGTGAAAATTTTGGAAAACATTCGGAGAAGAATGTATGACACCCGCCACCTACCCCTGTAGGTACGCTCCTGTTTCAAGTTTTAAAGATAATATTTCAGCATTATGTCGTTGGAAATGAGATACATCAATGATTCATGCTAAAAGCTCTCTCTAAATCCTGAAAACTAATCCCGCATTCAGGAAAGGTTACTTGATTTTAGAATTCCAATTTCGGTGAAATTTTTCTTTCATTTTTATTTTCATTTGTGACAGTACAGTACAAACACCTTTCAAAACATTAGAGAGAGAGAGGTGTTTTACGAAGTTTCCAATATTTATTATTCACCTTGGAGCTTCGCGGTGGAGTTAAACCGATCGCTGAACTTCGCCTACTGCACGGGGAAATGAAAACCAGATTCACTCTAGACCGCACGCTCCGTGGGTTCTCCAGCAAGCGATAAATACCCAAACGGTAGATGGCCATCCAAACTCAATACGGGCCGTTGTAGCATCGAGGTAGACCGCAAACTACAAACTAAATACCCAATGAAACCTAAAGGCATCTATGTTCATTTCAAACCGAAATTGCTGATTAACTGAGCATTATATTAACCGGGATATCTCTTTAATATTCGAAAACGATTTTCTTTATTTATATCTGACTCTTTAATGCTAATAATTACTTTAAAATATCTATATTTGTTAACGCTAATACTTTCATGTAATACGTCAGAACGCACGTGTGGATGAATGCATGCTAGCCTAAAACTTATGATTTAGATAGCATGCAAGCCTAAAACTAGATGATTTAGATTTAGATAACTTAGAAAACTAAAGATTATGATTACACAGCGGTAAAAATGTTACTTTATTATCAACACACCTCAATTTTGTAGATATAGAAAACTATTTATCTACCTAACTGTCCCAGAATCGGCACTAGATCATTCAAGAAGACTTAAGTTAGATGTAAGTGACTTGAACTATATTTGTATTCTTTTGATGATTCTTTATGACACCGAAACGCAGATTTGCATGATTTGTTTCAAGTCATACTGCGCCACAAATTATAGAAAGACAATGTTGATCTACGGGACTGGTTAATTAAAATTATGACCATATTTTGAAATTCATTAAGATATAATTATCAACAACTGGCATACGGACCTTGGGGAGCATACTTCCTTAGTAAACGTTATATTAAACAACGGCTCTATGATACGTTTTAAAAGGAAGATAATTTTTGAATTTATCTTGTACTTTCGAACAGCTTTGCAGCTTGAAAGAGGCATGATATGATAATATATTCAAAATATTCAAGGTATGTCTTAAAAGAAGTCGAAACCTATTTTTAGATCGACTTTGCTTTCTTGCTTTTTTCATAAGATTACATGCGAAATAAGATTTTTAAAGTAAACGGTGAATAGTGATAGTTAGTGGTTGGTTTAGAATATCAAAAGTTTATATTTTATACTTTCCTATCACAAAACCAGAGAAAGAGATCTGCATATTGTCGTCATTATCCAATGCAGTATCTCTATAATAGGTTAACATATTAAGTAATTATTCATGTTAATCTTTGTTCAACTACTATAATGTCACCAAGGATATCATGACAATATATATTTCAGCCTCTAATAAATTCAATGAACTATTATTTTCAAATTTTAAATAGTTATTTCTATATACATTATAGTGATATAATATATCACTATAATGATTTATTTTGATATCTTATTATTTATAAAAGAAATAAATTTCATTGTCAGTTAAACAAATATTATTTTCATCAGAATTAAAACCGGTTAATTTAGCTATTTATACTATTATAATAACAATTAGTATAATTATGCATTAAACATAATTTGAAAAGACAACAACAGCTAAGGCAGAATGGTGACTCTCAGTTCTAACATATTTGCAAAGATTAAGCATAATTCGCCCGAGCGTCGAGAGAGTAAATCCTTACGCTCGAATCCCTTTTAACCAACGGCGGGAAGTAAATCGCTAGAAAATCCGTTTTAAGTGCAGGTCCTTAAGAGTGACTGGGGATAAAGTATTCGCTTTAAAAGCTATGTCGTTATTGAAGCAGGATGGAGCTTAAAACCCGTTCGGTTTAACTTGGGTGAGAAAAAGTCACGGAGGATGCCGGGAAGGGAATTAGATAGATGTAAGGTCTACTAGCATCACTTCGTTAAGTCTTTAAATTGCAAAAAAGTGATTATTTAGATAGTTACACTCGTTACTTCGGCGTCAAATTAAAACTGCTCCCTTTTTTCGGTTGGTAGAGTTTAAAGCCTACGACTTCTGGCACTTCACCTTTGACTCAAAGTTGTTATTTATTCTCCTTAGTTACCAATGCCGAGCGCGATCATCTCAAAAGAAAATAAATGGCTATTTATTCAGGAATTACAGGAAGGTATGGAATTTCGTTCAATTTTTTTCTCTCTCAGAAATTAGTATTCATTTTTAAAATATATAGAATTGAAATTGAATAGCTTTACGAAGTAGAAAACACTAGAAGTTGTGAATTTTGCTTTCTATAAATAAAAAAATTGCGGAGTTGAAGAGTTATGCAGTAAATAATTTATGTGATGAATAATTTTGAAATGTTCTTTCTGTGAACAAAAATAATAAAAATATATAAAATCGTTGTTTTAAATTTGCTGCCAAAATATAAAATATAACAATTTTTCTCGTATAAATATACTTCATTCCCATGGTAAACATACTTATGAGTTAGAAAAAAAATACATGGAACCCTCCAAAAAACATGTTATGTTAGGTACTTCACAAACATAATTTCGTGAAGTACAAGTATTTTTCATACAGAGTATATTCACTTCCTAGCAGCAACATTGGGTATACATTTTTTACAAATATTAAATAATATTTACCTAATTTGAGAGATATTTAACCAGTGGCCTAGGATAATGCATTATTAAACAGTCCCATGAATTGTGTTGGTTAACTCTAGAATTAAATTATATTCATACATAATACGTCAGCGTTTTCAAAGGATCCAGCTCGAATGTTGGATTAAACCACTACTCTACCACGAACAGTTACCAATAACCGTGGATATAGAATAATGCTTATTGGGCAATATGAGAGAAAATGATGGGGAGATATCGCAGTTACGGTGATTATGATCCGAGTTTGATTTCCTAATATATTTTTACCTTCACTTTCTTAATTTAACTATAACGTATATGAAATAGGAAAAAATAAATGTCACTAATTAATGTCACGCAATATTAAAACAAGAATGGGAAATAAAATATGAGAAAAAATATGGTAAGGGATAAGTTACCGGTAGGGTGAGAGAACCAGCAAGAAGAGAGCAACTTGAAGTGAATAGAGGATACCACTGGAGGAATCAAATGCATACCTGGAAAGAGGGAAAGAGAAAATAATAAGTTTATAAGCAAACGAATTGCAAGCAAGTATTTATATAGAATAAAAAGACAGGTATATTCTGTGTTTAGTGGGAATAATTGCACAATTGCTACCGGAAAATACATGCAAAAGCATCTTTCAATATACTAACTTATATATAACTCTAAATATTCGATCGTTCCTCACAGCTTTAAAGAGGAAATTAGGCTCACTAATGAATATTTTACGAAACGAATGCCCAAAAACACTAGAATTATAACTTTTTATTTATTCACTGTCTGTCTCTAAGTTATTTATCAATATTGTGTTTCTGAAATGAAGTTCCACAAAGTCAAGGTCGATGAGACTAAAAATTAACACAATTATAACCACTCATACCTCAGTGGCTACCGTATTGGCATTACTACAAAGAAGATTTACACTAAAGAGAATGAAGGATACATATTTATATATCTTGTAACAAAATTCGAATGAAAAACGACGTTGTAGTAAGTAAGACAGGAAAGTAATTGGGGTTTATTAGAAAAGGTGAGGTAAATTTGGGAGCGTTACTCAGCGAGCTAGATTGACAACCACGGATGTTCATCATGACTAATAATTCATCTTGACTACAGCCATAATCGAGGCTAATAATAACCAACTCGGGAGCATAATTAACCCCTTTAAAAAGAAGTTTCGTCGCCTAGCAACCCGCAGATTCCTCAACCGCGATGCACTCTCTGCTTCGTTGCGCACATTTTTGCGTGCCCTTGTCGCCTCATTAGCGGCCCGTCTCTCGTCGACGCCCACGCACCCTCAGAATATCTAAGAAGATGCGTTCGTTATGGTTTTAATGAGCAGCCGCTGCAGCGATACGCTGAAGGATTGCCCGTAATCCTTCAGCGCTAAGTATAACTGTATTGTGGGTGAAGGAGAGACTCCGTAGTTGTTTTGGCAGTTTCGAGTGGTTCGTTATGTGGAAATGTTTCACTGTTAATTTGCGGGTACCAACCACTTTTGCGGTCATACGCTTCCTCAAGGGGTGCAGTATTAGTTTAATTAGTAAGAGCTCAATTTAAGCCCATCGCGAATTGTTAGATGGTAATATATTTATGCTTCTGCCATGTATGTTAAATCGAACTTAAGTAAGTTTGAACTTGGCAGAATCGAACATCCCCATGACACTAGAGGAAGGTTGTCTTTGAGAACTTCTTCTCACAGGCTTAGCCTATATGCAAGGAGCTTCCAGGTAATGGCTCTTAGAATATATAATGCTTTACCAAGTGCAATAAAGGAGAGTAATATCAATGCTTTTTCAAACTAAATTAAAATTTTCTTAACAGATAAAGTTTACTATTGCGTAGAAGAATTTATGATTGAAAAAAAAAGTGTGATTAAACTCTATATTGCTACTAGATATCATGTATTTTGAGTGCGTTGTGTTAATGTAATTCATTATGTATTGACTTTTTATTATTCATTATGCCTAAATTATTATGTACATTATGTATTCTATTATTTTATTATTTATTATGTATTGACTGTCTGCGAATATTTCGTTTGACTTTTCCTATACATGTCTATGTATGTCTCTGGATTAATAAATATTATTTTTATTATTAATTCTACCACAAAGAGGTAGAGATAGAGGTGTTTTTCTAAATATCGTTGAAATATAAAATATTGCCCGTAGATTATTATATAATTTTATATTTAGCATCCCAAAATGTTTTTCTAAAATAGAATATTCTAAACGAAAAGAGGTACTAGATCTCCAATGCGGCTTTCATAAATTTTAAAACAAATTCATATATTTATATTTATAATAATTCCGTTTTCCATTCCCGTTTATTTCAAGTACTACAAATCGAGATAAATATCACGAGTTTCTCTACCTGATTTAATTCGTTTCTCTTTGAAGAAATTTGAAGTTATTTTTTTTATTTTCACAATACTTTGCTCTAGTGAAATTGATAATTGCGTTATAAGTCTTCAGTAATTTCTTCAGGCCTATCAAATACTTTTCCAAAATTTTAGTTAGTTAGTTGTTCTATTCGTTATCCAGACAGACATTTCAATACATGCCTTTTGAGAGACTTCGAGACTAGTTAATCACCTTCGTCCCCTTTCTTGAGAATATTAAGAAAATGGAATTAAAAGAAGTGACTTGTTACAACGAAACACTTGCTTTCATAAAATGGCGTCTCTTTGAGAAGCTCGCGTATTATTAAGAAAATATGTCTTGAAGAGATTGGGTACTATTCGTGATCGTGAGCATCAAAATTAAAAAAGTAATTAATTCCTTCAAAAACATTATTAGTAATCACAGTTTTTACCTTTTACGAAAGTATATGCAATTTAAGATTGAGGCTGAATCTAACTACAAAGGAAAAGTAATTTTGTTACGACGAGAATTTTTATGTTAAATTATTTTTAATATTGACAGCACTCCGCTCACCATAGGTAGTCTAATTGATACGGCTGAAGAGTACTGCACGCGACCTTCCGATGAAAAAGATACCCTACCCCAGAGATAAAGAGCCTTTGGCCTTCAGGCCAAATGCAGCCTTTTAGGGATTTAATCCTGGATTTGACTTTCTTTCTAAAACAAAGACCTGTACTCAAATATATTTCCAACATTGTTTATCACGCCAAGTGAAAAACTAAGAGGAAAACGTTCGTATATAGTTTACAGAATACTCGATACGACGAGTCACGTTGACGGAGACTAATACAAGATACAAGTCACGGAGACGTATACAAAGACTCGCACATCAGTTTGCACCAGTAAAGGTATGAAGTTCTCCAAGAGTAAATCAACGCGAAACGCATTGTGCTTCATGTAAGAAACCACCCCCATACCCTTCCTTTAAACGCAGGGAAACCATTTTTTGTTGAAAACAGCTCCATTTACACCTCGGGCTGAAAAAACACGCTCCCCGGCCTCTTTGGTATGCGCAAACAGCGTCCCGCCCCCCGCAAGCAACAGGGGGAGGCCCTCAGGTGGCCCCTCATTTGCATATAACTGCAACGGACTACGCGTCGTTAAGAAGAATAAATAGCTCACTTCCCGAACAAGTCGCAAGTTAACCTCTACGAGCTTCCAAACTCAAACCGCGACCCTTTTAAAGTCTATGAGCCCCCTTGCGCGCCAACCCCTTCAAGTCACTTAATCCGCACCCTCTTCCCAGTCTGTCTGCGCATTTTCTCACGTGTTCAAACCCCTTTAAAACAACCCCGCGAATCCCAGGCAACCTCTCTCCGCTATCGGCTCGTAATTAAGAGCAGCGACGAACTGCGCTTTCCCCCTCTTCATGCAATAGCTTCACTGGCTAATTTTGTAGCGTGTAAGACTCGGTGCCCTATTAGCTCACGTTGAGGTAGAAAGTTGTCTATCTTTGGGAAAATGCTGCTTTGATCCTCCTTCGTATCTAAAATGAAGGTGAAAGAAGCTCTTGAAGTGAATTAGAGAGCGCCGCTTTCATCTAATAGTCTTTCTCGTTGCTTTGGAGTTCACAGCTGCGTTAATTGTTTATGTACTAGGTTTTCTGATAAAGGTTCTTCAAACGAATGGTGTCCTCGAATTATAAAAGTACATTTAACGACACGATAAACTTCAGGTTTTTAGGAAGTGCTTCCTTCACCACATTGTTCCATTCAGGATTAAATTTACCTGCACTATATATTTATATATATATCAAAGTTCACCCGATTGTTAATAATTAATAATTGAATTAAAAAAGGACTCACAAAATGATACTATACCTAGAAATGGGTTTAGAAGGGTACTCTCACATTTTGTATTTATTTAATTCGTTATTGAATCACGCAAACTTCATGAAGACATTTTAAGTTAAAATTTTAATTGTGATACCGTTACATTTTCCGCATTAATTAAACTTAATTATGGCTTCCTTTATTAATAATTCCGCATTAAAGGCTAGAATTTATGCCCCATCTATAATAGTATCAATTTCTAAAATAAAGTTCATGAATCGCAAATTCCAATTACTCTAGAATTCTTGATGGTTTTCCTTTGAAGAATATTTTTAGCTCCGTGACCTATAAATTAAGCGATATTTCTTATTAGACGCGTAGGATTAAATTTAAAGATTCACAATTCGAAAGTTTACGCTAAATTTATCGGGACGTAAAAATTGTGCTAATTGAAAACGTTTACACTCTCTACCATGTTGGTTTGAATTTGCAACGGGCCGATAATAATGATAACAATAAATTTATTGGATCGCCGGATCTCCAGAGCAAATTTGCGTGAAAAAGTGTTTTATTCGTTTCTTTCTAATAGCGGATAGCTGTCAAAAATTGCTGGCCAAAAAACGGATTCAGTTAGGTTTGGATAATTAACGAAATTGTTCGAATTGAGAATTCCTTGATGACTTTAGCCCCGTTTTATTTAGGTACATCTCTTTGGCGGCATTTTACTACTATCGAGCGGCGCCTCTCCCTTCCGCAGCTAATGAATGCAGGGCTGCGCAAGGAATTAAACGCGGTCGATTTATCGAAGGGAAGGCCCCCGTCTCTCTAAGGCCGAGTGATTACTTCCCAAGTAAAGCGAGAAACCTCTCTCCAATAGCAAGGACGATTTAGTTTCCAAAAAGGAAAATTTCGATGCAAAGTCTTTCGAAAAGGACTAAAGGAACTGGATGGGACTAATTAAGCGACGCTTTTTTGCAGCGGCAATAAAAATAATAAACAACGACTTTATTTAAGGATAAGACTGAGACTTACGAGTCTCTTCAAACATCTAGCCCTATGCCACGAAACTTTACAAGAAAGAGCTACTAGGAATAGGACAAATGAGAAGTCAAATTGATAAGGTTCGCAATGAAGTTCGATGATGAAAATTCGGTGTCTAATTTTGATGGCTCCAGATATCGATAGTGAAAATTTTTATACAAATTTTTCGACAGCAATCCCGAAAAACATTTCCAACGTATGATTAAAGGGCGTAACAATGGACGAATATCTACGTGTATATCTTTGTCACGAAAAAGAAAGGTGACCGGGACTCGAACCCGGGAGCTTAGCATTATAGGGCTAGTACGTTGTTCTTTTCGTCACTGGTTTTGTTATTCACGAAGTCGAGGATGACATATTGAAAACACCAGAGGGACCACGAAAGTCACCAGTGGTTTTTACAAATAGAGGTACTAAAGTAAGTTTACCGTAATGGCTTTTTTTTCAAATTATAACTTGATCACATGAATATTTCATTTTTAAATCTTAGATAATTCTTGATTAGTACACGTTCTAATATGTTAAAAAATGATCAAATATGTTCAGAGCGAACCTATCTGGTAAAATTGCAACATAGTAATACTCAATGATCATTGGTAGATTATCATTCGCTGTACATGAGCCTACCCATTCATTTAATGTTATCCAATGCAATTAGGAAATAGAACCGTTAATTTTATTCTATGCAAGCAGAAAATTCAATCGGTTTTATATTAGAAACGTGATCTTCGTTAAAGTCAACACTGACCTTAAATTGACCCATTAGAGTTGAATATCAAATTTTATCAAATCCGTCCAAATCAAATTTTATCAAAACGTCTCCATAACACACAAATACATATTCTGGTACAAATACACTCCCTTGAATATTTTTTTCATCAAAAGGAATAAAAAAAAATTAACAGAATAATTCCGAATGTGATGGCTCCCAGAGCTAAAAAGAACATAAAATTCACGTGTGATAGCTTTAACAAAAAGTAGCCCATAAATGGCATTCTCGTATTTCGCAGACAAAAAAGTATAAACAGATTGGAGGGAAATGACGGATTCGACATAACGTCGTTATGAAATAAAAAGGGCAACCGAAAAAAAATGAAAGTACAAAAGCGTAAAAAAACCTGCGGTTGAAGCGATTACGCAGCAAAAAACGATACATTTTTGTACCACTTTTAAAAATTCAAGAGCGCAATTCGCTCTCCTTTTGTTTCTTTCGCCGTGAATAAGTGGAGGTTTGAACCTGTTCGCAGCGGAGGAAAAATGATTTGCAAAAATCATCACTTTGTATAAACCCTGGAGTTGTTAAAAAAATTCGACCTTTTTTAAAAAAAAAACCTGCAATGCGTCACACCGGCGCCCTCCTTCCAAAGCGGCGATTGCTGCAACTTCGGGTCTTTCCACATTCACCAGTTAACTCGTGAATATTTCAAAGATTGCGAGTGAGGGAACAGAAGAATCAAAACCAGTCCGCTGCCGTTTTGTAATGTGGACGTGAAGTTTTCCAACTTTCAACGACAGCGGCTTTCGTTTTAAGCTCGATTCACGGTTAATACGATTTTCCATTTGTCATTCCAAAGGGATATTTTTTTTTACTTTCAAAATGGCCGCACTGTTCACATGTCGGTCTGGAAAAACAACATGGCTCCATTATTTTTACCTTAATTCCACCCGATGAGTGACCTCGTTGGCAGTCGTAACTAAAGAGAGCTCGGATGATATATAATGGGCGGACATTTGATGCCAAGCCATCAGATTATGAGGACTGTAATCCTAGTTTTTGTGGGCTAATTTTATCGAAAAAAAATACATTTGGCTTTGATGGTAACAACTGTGGGAGTTTATCATGAGAAAATAACTGAGCGAAATTTGATTCTCACCACTGCCATTATCTATATGTGATTAATTTTTAATAAACAAATTATATGGTTTTTGCTGTGAGCCCCATTATATATGTATTATTAACAAGAGTTTCTACCGCATATTACTAATAAATAAGTCCCACAAGTTTGAACACAGCTATATCGGTGTTAATATTTAACATAAAATTCGATACAGTCGTATAGAAGGTAGGACTACCTCGCAAGGCATCAAGTTAAAACCAATTTTTCCTATTGAATACACTGAGGTATTCTTTGATAATAAATTTTGCTCTTTTCTAGACAAAATAAGCTGGGGAATTGAGAAAGAAATGCTGGAATCCTCAAAGGAATGATAAAAGTTGATATTAATTCTTCATTAGTATGCTTTTTTCGTATTCAAATAGCCGAATAAATATTCGTAAACAGACAAATAAATTATATTTTCATCGTTAACCTGTCTTTGGTGAAATCTTAATAGAAGAAACTGCCATACGATCTGAAGGTAAGTAACATAAAATAGGGAACTTAGTAAAGATACTCATCTTCCCACCTTCTAATATCGTTAAGGATCCTGAATCAAAATACTAGCCAAACTTAAAAGATTTATTAACAGCATCCATGACAACTTGTATGGTTGCTGGGAACTCTTCCCACTGAGTTAATGTTATACGGATCATGACGAGTTAAAATTTCCATAATTCTTATCCAATATTTAATAATGAATAAATTAAAAATGTTTAATATCACAATCACGAAGCATATAATGTCAATGCCACTAAACATTGAGGTTCCCCTATGAAAGATGCTTGTAGATTACCCAGAAGATACAAATTTAAATACATTATATCGCCTCCATAAATATGTCAGACAGTCACATCATAGAATAACCTAATTTTGCCCAATCCATTGAAGTGCTTAATTCCATTATAAATCAATTTTAGAGCATACCTATAATCAACTGAGATAAGTATATTCCAATCAACATAAATACAAGAGTAAATATTTGTAGGCATACGCGGAATTAATAATATTCTCTTGAAAAATAATTTTCTGTGGGTTCATGAACTCTTTACGCTTCGAGTACAGTTACCCTCACTTCTATCTTTCAGTCAGCCACTGCTGTTAAATTTTTATACGTCTATTTAGGTATATATTGATATCAATTGATTGATTATCAATATATATTTAAGTAGAAGTTCTTAAATAATACACTTTAACAATAATGAAACTTATATCTAATTTTAAGCATCACTACCGTACTAAAAAGCAGCAGAAGCAATAATCTCATGTAGGATGTTTAAAATCTCCAATGGCCGTCTTTGTCGGCGTTCCTCTTCCCATTCACGGGTATGTCGAGAAAACAAGACATTGCACCGCAACTTATGAGAGCACTCAATATGTATTTCGAATGTTATGCATTCCTGGTTAGGTGTGAATAGATACATCGCATTCGAAATACGTATTGAGTGCTCTCAAAAAGTGCGGTGTCCCGTCTTTTTTTCCCGGAATACCGGGTAGTGGGAAGAGGAACGCCGACAAAGACGGCCATTGGAGATTTTAAACCTCTAATACCTAAACAGACCTGTCCCAACTTTCCTTTCTTTTCAATAATCTCATGAATAAGTATAAATCCTTAATAAACATCCTTGAGCAATTATAAATTTTAATCTCCTTTAATTTCAGACCACCACTTCCGTATCTTAGCGACCCTTTAAAAGATCAGTTTAGCTATCGATCCCTCTGACGACGTACACTTGACGCAAGGAAGCAATAATCTCATTCTAACATTCCCAGGCACACATTACTGAACTAAGCCCTCGCTAAAGGCGGAGCCGCGCACGAAGTTACCTCGAGGACGAGGTTATGTCGAGAGAGAGTCTACCAGAAATTAATCTGAGGGATTCGATGCTTTGCTGGAGCATAATCCGCGGAGAGGCTTTCCGATCCGCGATCTGAAGGAAAATTCCGCTCCCAGTCAAGGACTCGTCTTAATCTTCAGGGTTCCTGTATTCGAAGGCTCAGAATATGCGTATCATGACAGCATCTATTAATTGCTCGTGAAGAAAGCTACACAAAATAGCCAAAGTTGAGTGAAATTATATCTTCATACTTACACATTATCGCTATTCTAATTCTTACTACGCAAAGTAATTAAATTTTCGGATTTGAAGGTAACAATACCTACTTTAAATAACTAACAGTCATTAAATTCAGAAATTCGACAAAAAAACAGATTTTTGGATCTGAAATACTTCAACTAATCAACAGTGATTGAGTTCAACAATTACAAAAATATATTATTGAGTACTAAAAATAATAATGATGATAACAATGTCGAATTTATAAATTGGATCATATTCTGAAAAGACTCCTCTCACAATTAACTATTAAAGTAAAGTCCGCAAACAACGATACCTCTTAATCAGAATTCGAACCTGTGAACCCTTTATTTTGCTAAATAGCTCTCTAACCCTCACATTACCAAAGCAAGCTATGAGATCGGAACAGCTATTATAGCAACCAAAACTTTAAAATTCACAGTCTCTGGCGATGTCTTGTGGAAATACGTCATGATGAAGAAGATCAGTTTGTACTTTTTCCACAGTATTTCTTTTAAACAATAAAAGGAAACAAAACACGACTGGTTTCAGAGATTGATTTCCATCATCAAGTTTTTAATAAAATACTGTGGAAAAAGTACAAATTGTTCTTATTCAACCAAAACTTTATTGATGGGAACGTGATCATCTACGAGATTATCCAATTTCATAAATCGATGTATTTCTTTAATCTTTTCATTATTTCGAAAACAATATTTCATGAGCAAAATTTAGAATCTATATTGAATTATTTTGTTATTGGTGCTCCTCCCAAATTTATTGCTCAGGACTATTATTAAGGATTAATGTTTTTGATATTCGCAAAAAAAAAAGAAATAAGAATCTTAGGTGTATTTCTTTCGGTAGTTACAGGCATGAAAATATTTAAGGAAAGGGTTAAGGTGACTTTGCACATACGCACTTTGCACTTTTGCACTTTGCGTTTTTCCTTGGGAATGAAAATATTTATTTATTTATTCAAAGATTCATATAAAGTTCTGCAACCATTTTACAGTGAATGCACTTAACCTAGCAAATTTAAAATAAATATACTATGTATATAAATATAAATATGTATGAATGCATAGATGGCAGCTATTGTATTTGGTAGAAAGTTTGTCAGATGTTAAAGCAGCAACCGTTGCCGTGGATACGTAGCTTAAACCATCAATAAACAACGTCAGAACTGAACTGTTATTACGGACAAATTTCAGAAAAGGCAATTTCTTTGGTTACGTATCAAGACGAATGAGCTGTCTGAATTTCCGCTTCGTAAACTCATCTGTTTACGAGATTTTATTTAGAGCAATAGATGAAGAAGTGGAAAATGTGTGATATCCGCTCCAGATGCGCAAGTATGTCTCTCGTTGGATGGATCAAAAGGATGCTTTACTCTTTTACGTTTATCTTCAAAACCGCACGTCTCTCGAGCGCCCTCAAAAATCCGGGACTGAAATAGAATAACGATAAACACGCGCGAAAGACGAGTCTCGCGAACAACGAGACATCAATCAACATCAGCGGCCCCTTGCCAACGATCTTGGCGACGCCCATAGTGAAAACGAAAAAAGAATGAAACTATACCATAACAAAACGCGTGACGACAGAGCGGGAGTTGAGAAGCAACCCAAAAGAATCGCTAAAATTCTTCGTCATGTCCTCAGGATGAAATTCCGCGTTAAAATTGTTTCACACAAAAATTGCCTAAGTAATTTCTCTTTTGCTATTTTATTATGGTATAGGACATGCAATAAGAAGGAACTAATTTTTAAGGTTATGCTAGAAGGCACAGTGGAAGGAAAAATGAAGAGAGGAAGGAGAAGAGTGAAATTCATAGATTGCTTAAAGGATGAAGAACGGTACTGTGGAATGAAGAGGAGAGCGGAGGATAGGGAAAATAGGAGAAATAACACCTAGGATCTGCGCGAGCAGACTACCAATGATGATGATATTTTATTCTATAACTGAATTAGAATGTGCCATCGGCTATAACAAGAGAATTGAGATATAGTGACGCCTTCAAAATTTACGCAATATACAATATCCACGTCCAGCAGATAGAAGGCAAAAATTAAATCACCCGAGGGTGTAATTCTTGATCAAATTCATACATACTTTAAAAAAAAATCTGATGTGGCCAGCACATGACTTTCTCCATATATATAAGATGTAAATATTAATCTACCGCAATAATTTCGAACTCTATATTCCATCTAAACTTGGAATTTGAGTTATTAATATTATATATTATCTTTGATGCCAAAAACATGATAAATAATTTTTACGGGACATGATCGATGAAAATCGATGAAATTGGCCTTTCGCCCATTGAGCCCAGAGTGCCCACAAAGTACATAATCAGCAACTTCCGGTTTATCAGTATTTCATGAATAACTCCTACACAATCAGTGATACAAAAATATGTTTCAACCAAAAGTTATAGTACATTACATTTTCTAAAACTTTTACAAATAATAGTATATACCTAAATACCATATTTATGGAGATTTTTTGAAAACCGGAAATGAGCTTTGAAGAATTAAGCTCAACTTCCGGTAAACCGATTCACTCCAACAACTAATCAACTCTAACGACACAAACCAAAATACTATATATGAAATTTGGTGTTGATCCGACAAATAGTTCTCATGTTAGAGCGCCCACAAAGTACATAATCATCTTCTTCCGGTTTATCAGTATTTCACGAATTACTCCTTATCAACCGGTTATACAAAAATATGTTAATAACAAAAGTTATAGTAAATTATATTATCTAAAACTTTTATAAGGAATACAATATACCAATATATCATATTTATGGATATATTTTGAAAACCAGAAATGAGCTTTACACAACGTACATAATCAGCAACTTCCGGTTTATCAGTATTTCATGGATAACTCCTAAACAATCAGTGATGCAAATATATGTTTCATACAAACGTTATAGTAAAATAAATTTTCTACAACATTTATAGATAATAGTATATACCTAAATATCATATTAATGGAGATATTTTGAAAACCGGAAATGAGCTTTGAAGAATGAAGCTCGACTTCCGGTCAGCCGATTAACTCCAAAAACTAATCAACTCTAACGACTGTAATAAAAGTACTATGTATGAAATTTGGTGTTGATCCGACAAATAGTTTTCATGTTAGAGCGCCCACAAAGTACATAATCATCTTCTTCCGATTTATCAGTATTTCACGAATAACTCCTAATGAACCGGTGATACAAGAATATGTTAAATACAAAAGTTATAGTAAATTATACTATCTAAAACTTTTATAAAAATACAATAGACGTATATATCATATTTATGGAGATATGTTGAAAACCGGAAATGAGCTTTAATGAATAAAGCTCGACTTCCGGTTAACGGATTTACTCCAAAAACTAATCAACTCTGACAGCACACACAACAGTACTATATATGAAGTTTGGTATTGATACGACTTTTAGTTTTCGAGTTAGAACGCCCATTATCACACACACACATACACATACACACACTCACACACACACACAGACATCATTCAGAAAATGGTCAAAACGTGTTTCGCCCAGCGCGCTGGGGCGAAAGGCCACTTCATCGTTTTTCATCGAAAAGGTCCCGAAAAGCATTATTTATAATGATTGGGACGTAAAAGATAATAATATATAAATTAATCACTCATCTTCAAAGTTTAGATGGAATAAGGAGTTCAAAATTACTGTCGTAGATAAATATTTACATCTTATATATGGAGAAAGTCATGTGCTGGCCACATCAGATTTTTTTTATATAATTCCGCTGAATCTGTCTTAATCGTTGTTTTATTGAAAAAATTGTATTACCAACACAACACAATTACTTAATTAACTCTGGAACAAAAGTGAAACCAACTTTTACAATACCACAGAATATTTTATGAAAATACGACCATGGTTTCGACTCAGAGTCATCCTCGGGTAAATGCAGACAAATCAGTAAGCAATATATATTAGTAGGAAGGAATGGGATAGGATGGGGGTTGTTGAGCTATGAAGGGAAGCGGTGTTGATCACTGTGGGAAGGATAAGTGAGGGGAAAGGGGACAGGTATTCATTAATAACTTACATATTTGGTTTTGACACGTTTATCAGAATTTCTAATAGTTCAAGGGAAATGCCTTTCTCCGCGAAATGTAGGTACTTCGTGTTGAAAGACTTGCAGTCGTTCTCGATCAGGTGATGTGCCCAGATGTGCCATTTGCGACGCTGCGGGGTTGTTTCTACGTAAGGCCGCTAAGTTCCTTCAAACATCAAACGATCTTCCTGTTTTACCACAGTAAGCGCAGTCCGTGCAGGTTAGCCGGTAAATTCCGCCCTTTGCTGTGGGATCTACCTGGTCCTTCCTATTGTGTAGCAGGTCTCGGAGTTTGGGGGCGGGCCTAAAGGCTGCTCGCAGGTGGTCTTTTGGGATGTGGCTCGCGGAAAAATGTACAAGACCCGAATCAGTGACGATCACCCGAGGTGGTCTTCCCAAGTTTCCTGGGCAAGGTCGGTACCCTAGCGGCGAGTCAAAAGTTGGTTTCACTTATGTTCCTGATGGATCCATACCACGAAGTCACGGCCCAGGAAGTTGATTCTATTAACAAACTGTTTCGGAAAGATCTGGTAATTTTCACAATTTTGAAACCAAGAAACAACTTGATTCCCGTCCATATTTATCCTATTGTAAATTCTCGAAAAAAAATTAAACAATTGTGTATCCATAGTAACCAATTCTAGACATCTTGAAGAGAGAAGAACGGTAAGCTGCATTTAAAATTTTGAAAGTCTCCTTAAAAGCTCTAGAAGATAAGTTCCAAATCTTAGTGATTCCCCCAACCCTTTGGAATTATCAGTGAAAAAGTTGTTGCCAAACATTTCCTCGCGTCCATATTAAATGTTGTGCTTTTTTACCGAGCAAAATCTAAGTCACTATGATCACTATTGTATTTACATCTATTAATGATGTAAAATATACCTTGAATCTTGAGTTTGAAGGCATTGTTTTCTTATCACCTTTTATATAATATATGCGGTTTATTGGAGTCATTTTCTTACTGCGGGTAGGTATAGCGAAAAATTATTTTTAATTTCTTTAAAAAATAAGTCTTTGTCTATAATATTCTTTCCTTACTAAGTTATTCCCAAACAAATCTTATTTTAACGGCGATAAAGTAAAATGAAAACTCGGCTACAACAATGAAATTTCGTCCAGGCGACGAACTTAGAAAGTGAATAATTACGACGAAATTTCAGTAATTATCAAAACAATAGTTCAAGAATTGTATTTGAATACCGTCTTTAATGAAAAAAATGATTTCTTAAAGAATTTCGCTTCTTTTGGTTCACATCTTGAATCAATCAAAACCGGTACCTCATTCTGAAAATTTGGTAGTTAAAAATGCACATTCTAACTTCATACTAAATTTCAGTTCGCTATTATAACTTAAACGTTGTTTAAAACTTTCCGCGGATCCAAATGTACATTTTATTCCTTGTAAAAAGCTATGAACATTAAAGTAATCACTGGGACAACATGGAATTGCTTGGTAACCATTCCTACTTCTAAAAAACTTTAATTGTATAATATGTTAATTCCAGGATAGGAAATTATCATAGGACGGGATATGATTCATATGATAAGATAACTCTAGAGGCTTGGAGTCCCTGTACCTAGAGATGGGAACCTCTAAAAAAATGAAACGTTTTAAACGTTTAAAACGTTTGAAAAAACGTTTTTTTCATTCGTCTTGAAAGAAACGTGAAAAAAACGTTTTTTTCGTCAATTTTGAGATGGCGTTCTTCGTGGTTTATCCGATAAATTTAATATCCTGATTAGTAAATTTTGCAGTAGACCTGATCTCATAGCTTGTAAGGAATGTATTTCTCTAGTTTTTAAAACGATTTTATAACAAACGCAAGTGTTTATATGTTTGCAAGACTGATACATTGTATAAAATCAACATTTTCAGGCGTAACTTTGTGGAAGTTTGTCTTAATGATAAAATTAAAACGAGTTAATAGCTTTGTAAAAGCAATCTATGATAAAGTGTACCAAATTTCGAAAATTGGCCCCACGTGGTTCACTAATGACCGATAAGTTGCATGTTGCTGAACAGAAAATAGTGTGCATAGTTGTTTTTTGACACCACATATTCACGTGTTGGAATTCATCAAATTCAGTGTTCCGTTTCAAGCTCTGATTGGAAGACGAATCTTTGCATGGATTATTTGGGCGTGTGAATCATCGTTCGAGCTTAGTTTTCAGATGTTCAGAAGAGCAAAAATTATCACTTTAAAAAACCGTGCAGTAACTCGATTCTGATCCACAGCTCTCTGGAATCATTAATTACTAACAAAAGTATGCTGCAACAGATAGCGATTGATGCGAATCCTAAGAATCCATACCTGAGGTTTCGTCACGACACAAAAAAACGTGTACTGTCCGAAACTTAACTTTTGGATTTTTTAAAAATAATCTGCAAGACGTTCTGAAACCATTAAAAGCTTACATAATCGACATGGCAAATGATGAGCCACAGCTTAGCAAAGTCTGCTGCATTTTCCTAGAATACCCCTTAAAAAGAGTAAAACATTTTTGTATGATCACAACTGAAATTACTGATGGTCGCAGTAGTAAAATAATAAATTTAATTAAAAAGATAGGAGATATGGCCGCGACGAAGGCCCATTTGCCAGCTAATTTTTTTGATCCTTCAAGAAAAGGTTCGAGCTTGGAACCATCAAAAATTTCTGATGTTTTCAAATTTGTTGATACTATCGCCAAATCAGATCCCACCTTCAGTGAAGAGAATATAGTTGAAATTCATTCCGAGATGGCAAACAACATGGCTGACGATGGTAAGTGGAAGACACCATACGTCATTTCATTATCTAAAAAGCTTTCGCCTCTAATTTTTTGGAAGGGAATATGCTCCAAAACAAAAGTCTAACGAGTTGCCATAAATATTTTTTCACTTCCACCTATATCCTCGGCAATGGAAAGAAGTTTTAGCAAGCACGGAAATATTCACAACCTAAGAAGAAACCGCAGGACTAATGAAAGAGCTTTGAGAATCAAGCACAACTTGAAATTACTGGAAACCGAAAGAAGTAAAATTTCAAGCGATAATCTCTCGAAAACTGGAGGATTCCTCAGCATTTATATCCAATTGAATATTTTCCTTTAAAATTCAGAACCAGTTAAAGGTGGCTGAAATAATTTCATATCTAATACTAATTATTATACTTATCATAACTATTACATGCTTAATCCATTTGGTTCCTTTATTGGCTCTTTAATATGAAAAGTAAGCAAGATTTACGTGTTTGAGATCACCGAGTATTCAAATGTGATTTTCAGAGCATCATTGTGCATAATTTTGTAAAAAACTTACGTCATAAATTTCAATTTTTTGTTGAATAACTACTACTTGCAACAGATAATGAATCAGTTTATGTTGTCAATGAGTGATAAAGACATAAATGTCTAATTTACAGTTCTAATATGGGAATAAAATGTAAAAAACGTTTTTTTAAGAAATAAAAACGTTTTTTATGAAAAAAACGTTTTATATTCAACGTTTTAAAACGTTCGCATGAAAAAAACGTTTTTTTCTCATCACTACCTGTACCATAGTGAAAAATCTTTTCCAAAATGTTATTTTGCATCGCAATTGAAACTTAAATTAAACAAAGTAAACGAGTGACTTAATTGAGGAAGAGAAGTTTGTCTAGTTATCCTTCTTAATTTTTTAATTTAAGCCCCAACCATTGAGTTTCTTCAACCTGGTGCAAAAGTCTTGCAAGCGTTTAAACTCTACAGTCGGCCACTAGAATTATCTGATACGCAACTTTTGCCAAGTGAGACGTTCAAGCTAAAATTGAGCCAACCGCATGAAATTTTCAAATATCCAGATATCCTGGTTCTTCAAACTTGAGCCAATCTCTGCTCCGATATCCCCCCTCTCACCGAAGCTCCCTCTGAGATAAGTCCCCTGATCGTCGCGTGGGATACACGAGAAGCACGCATTTTCCCAAAAGGGAAATTTCATGACTCATAAGAATCTTTAAATAATTTGACAATTCCAGTCAATTTTAAAAGGTGAATGGGGCCTCATGTGTTTTCATAGATATAATTACTTTGTAATTTGTGTTCAGTTGATTTTCGCTAAAAATATGTATGCTAAAAGTTAATTTTCACTGCGATTCGGTCGTAAATATGACAATCATATAAATAAAAAAAAATTTCTAAGCTTTGATGAAAATATAGATCAATCAAACAATATGCTCGTATAAAAATCCCTATAAGAATCAGAAAATCAATCCTGAAGTGAGCAAAATGGAAATTATTAATGGAGTTGTAGAAGCAGGAATATTAGTAGAAGAGATTTCTTTCGTATTCACTATCAATATAGCATATCTCATAAAAAAAATTAAGGTTCCAAGTTTATTAACCTAATTCCTGATAGCGGCGAAATAACTGTTTCAGCAATACTTAACGGGATAAATAAAAAACTAATGAGCCAGAAAATCATAGAAAATATGGCTTCTGTGGTCCTGTATCCAGATATGGAAAGGCTCAACGGCGCAGAAATTAAATAGCGACATGGTAATATATGTAAAAGGGTAATGGTAGATATAAAAACTGTTTAAATAGCGATTTTAGAATGTCATGGTTGCCATAATAACAATTTAATTGAATTTACATTGAAACCCTGCAATCCGCCAGTGGCGCGTGGCAGGGGGTATATTCGTGTGCCCAAAGCAATAATACTCCCTTTTAATTCCGTTACGGCAGCCGTAGGATAAATCGAGAATACAATGCATATAACGATTCCTACTGTCCCATTCTTGGTGAATAATTCAATCCTGATATATTTCAATTGTAATATATTTCGTTAACCATGCTAACAATGTGGCCTCAAAATAATTAAAGAAACCCATTCTATAAAAAGACAAACCTCATTCTATTTCGAGTATTTTTTCGAACCCATACCCATCTCTGAGGTCTTCGCCAAGCCTTTTCCCTTAGTCCCAACATCCTCCATTCCCTTCTAAAACGCTGCCATGGCGACGAGGTGTAATTAAAAATGGCGGAACGGCCTCCCAAGGACGAGGATGAGCTGGAGGAAGAAGGAGAATGATTGCCAGAATGAATGGAGAGAAAATGCGACTCATTTTTATTTCCCATAGTACATCGCGCGAAGAAAGTTTGAAAAGGCGCTTAATTCGCTTGTCTCGTGGACCGATCAAACTTGTATTAGAAAGGAAGGTCCGAGACACATTTCGTCTGGATCGACTTCAACTTCAACGCCTTTTGTCGGGAAATTGCCCTAAGTTATTAATGACGGGCATGGAAATTCCGTCCAAAGAATTCCGGCGATGGCGAGAATACGAAATTATTTGAAGAAGAATTTCCCAAAGAAAGAATGGATCCATTAAAGAACTCTTTAGCCAGAAAACCGAGGGTCTATAGCTCAACGCCCCTTTATTCCCTGCTCTTAAAAACTTCGGTGCGTAAGAATGGTACGAAACGTTCGCGTGAAGCCAATAATGCGTTTCATTATTAATTGATCGTATCACTTTCAATTGTTTCTGATTTCCATTGTTGGGAATTTTAATTGTTCCCATGGATCATTAAATAAGAACACCGCCTTGTTTCCCTTAATGTGTTTTATAATTAATCAATTTTTATTTTGATTGTTGTTGGAATTTTCTATCGCTGTCGTTGATTATTCAATAAGAATGCCATCTATTCTTCCTTGATGTATTTTAGAATTCATCAATGCTTAATATTTCCATAGTTTTTAATTCATATAATAGTTAGTATTTTCTATAGATTCTATATTCTCTATTTAAGAAAGAAACCGTCTAAAATTCCTTAATGTGTTTAATTTTTAGTCGATTATTTAGATTTTCATTGTTTAGAATCCGCATTGTTTGGAATACCGAACGTCTTCATTGACTGTTAAGTAAGAATACAACCTCAAATTTCTTTTTTTTTCATTTAAAAATGTGGGATTATGATAGACCTGATATAGTGATGCTATACTTCTAATAAAACGAGTCAACAGTAATGGAGTTTCAATCGCAATCGAAGCGATAGTAGAAAAAGTGAAAATCAGTTTTCCACATCTTGCAAAACATTATGAACATGAAAAAGGCCGCCGTTCGCTAGGTTCCGCAAATTCTCACACCCATTCAACGCCGCAGCTCATTCTGCACAGGACGCAATGGCACACGCTGCTTCTTTGGGCTATCAAATTTTGCCTCAACTCCCGTATTCTCCTGACATAGCACCCAGTCTTCTTCCTGTTTCCCCAGATCAAGAAACCACTTCGTAGAAGGCTTATTCAGAATGACGAAGAGGTGATTTTTGAGGTGAAATTTCCTGAACACCCAAAATGGAGACTTCTACAAACAAGGTCTCCGTCAGGTTGGG
Source organism: Sympetrum striolatum (assembly GCA_947579665.1). Lineage (NCBI taxonomy): Eukaryota > Metazoa > Arthropoda > Insecta > Odonata > Libellulidae > Sympetrum > Sympetrum striolatum. Next base: position 46,699,212 of record OX388351.1, on the reverse strand, counting down.
AAAAAAGTAATTGGGAAAAAATCCATTGCTGAGAAAAATGTGTCTCATAGAAAAGACCTCTTTCGCTCTTTAGATAAAGAACCACCACCAAGTTTCGCAGCTTGATTTTTTTGAGCTGATAATTTAAACTTTTTGACTGCCCCTCGTATTAATAAATAAGCTATGAAAGTTTACTTATTAGTCGATTACTTATTGTTTTAATATTTACCGCATTGGTTTTTATCCAAACACAAGCCTCTATGTTGGCTATTCCATTAAATTTTCAAGATATATCACAAACAACAGATTTAAAATTTCAATTTCCTAAATGGCGTATGAATTTTTATCTAGTTGACTAATGTTCTTGTTACTGATATAATTTTTACTTCCTGTGATGTCGCATTAATTCGTTGCCATATTGTCCTCGATTTTCAAACCTGTTAAAGCGCTTTAATACACACATAACGAAACCATGAAAATTAATTTAGTCAGATAACCGTTGTGGAAGAGTCAATTATTTGCTTCGCATCAAAAGAGTTAAGTTGAAAAGATATGAACTGCAATCTGACTTTTAATTGGAAAATTTAAGATTAAATACAACCTACATTCCGTTTAGGTATGTTTCAATCACAAATAGCATCAACTAACTAGCATAATCCAAAAATATCAATTTGTGCTTTCCAAAATATTTTTAAATAGTCTTTTATATATAATCATAAACGGTAAACGATCCCTGATATCCTTGGTTACGGGATGTTTTGTTTGCATGAACAGAAAATAGCTGATGTAAAGGAAAATTAACGATGCAATTCGCGCTCTGGTGTTACATCCCTCATCCAACGCCTTCTCATCACTAATGAAGAACAAGGAGATTTTTGACGAAGTATGCCAGAGCGTCATTCTCCTCTCTTTCGTGGGTGAGCTGTGAGAAATGTTTACGAAACATGTCAAACCAGACTGAAATCTAGGCCAGCAAGTTTGCAGAAAAGAACATTTTTTTTGGTAAACATGCTTGCTCTATGTACTGACGTCACGCAGTTCATGAAGCTCGATTACCGATAACATTTCCTAATACTCCTGCCGGTACATCAGTTAACGAGAAGATCTAACCTAGTTCTGTAAACAACGTTGAAAGGATGTGCTACTTTAGGGTAGGCCAGTGATGAGTGATGTTAGTAAGCTATGGGTTTGAGAGGTTTGGTAATTGTCGACTAGAAGATTGACGGTTGAAATCATTACAGGAAATCTGTGAGAGGAAATTCCGCGAATTTCTGATCCGAACTTTGAAGAGTTTGGAAATAAGTATAATTAAACTATGGAGCCAAATAGCTTTGGAAAATGTGCAATATAAGAATTGTACTGCCTAAATTTACAACTATAAATATGTACTGAATTTAATTTTTCACGTAGAGAAATTTCAGTATCCTATTATTTACTTTTATTCAATCTTCTTTCTTGTACAAAATTTTTATTTAATTTACTAGCCCTTTGGTAGCTGCAACGGAAGAGTTTTGATTTTTATAAAAGGTAAAGAAAAAATAAAAGTATAATTTACTCAAACAAAATAGTTAATTTACTTTGAATCGGCCCAATCTATGGCAAAAACGTAGTGTGGAATTCAGCAATTCGTTCAAAACTAACTACTAATATTTCTAAATATATTTCTTTTTTACACAAATGGAAAATATAATAAAATAACTAAATCAAATTACTTAAATAAATTTAATAAAAAGCGAATCCTGGTTAAGTAAATGAAAGAAGAAAATCTCCCCTTTCAACTTGTGGAAATACCTGCATTGATTCATGGCGAAGTATATTCTTCTTATTGGAGATCAACCCAAACTGAGAATAGTTGTAAGGTATTGTATAAACGTAACCAAATCTCAAAATTATTTTTTCTGGAAAACAGAGGCAGCATCGTATAGTTTTGATAGCAATATAAAAGGATAGATCCGGTTTAAATTATTTACATTATTAATTAATTCAAATTAATTCAAAATTAAGATGTAACAATAAGTAGTGTCAATTTGTTCCATATGAAAGTTTTTGCTCTTGATTTTGCCGGAGAAAATATGGTATATTTGCTACCCTTGAATCAAAAGAAAAATATCTGGTTCAATATTTGTTTTCCCTAAGGATTTACGCACATTTTTAACGGAATCATTCTCGCAGACGGTCTTTTAATATTAAATCCCAAAAGAATCCCAATAAATAACGAAAGTGACAATCAATCCAGAAAGTACAAAATAAACAACTTCATCACCGAAAAGATTGACGGAGAATCCATTCATTGTGTATATTCTTCCGTCGTTAATGACAGCCGTTCAAAGTTTTTCTCTCATATTCATTCTAAGCATTCTTCGATCTTTTCCCAGCAATACGTCCGGATCACTAACGCAGCGGAATGAACCTTTTATTAAAGAATAACTCATGAAATTGACAAGGGTTTCTTGCGCTTGACATGAAATTAAGAATAAGATTAAGTTTTTCTACTTCAAACAGCACGGTGATAAGGACAGCGTTCGAAAAGAGATTGTGTCAAAAGAGTTCCACGCAGGGGGTAAAATAATATCGAGTTAAATCTTCATTTAAAGGACGTATAAAGTAAACAGAAAATCTTGAGAACTAGGAAAAATTTACTGAAAACTGACGAGAACATCTCTTAAGGGGTGAATGAAAACAAGAGGAAAATACAAAGTTGGCATAGGAAGGACTATAATTAATTTCTCGGATTTTTTTTAGAGAAAGTTTCCAGAGAAAATGTTGAGGGGTTTTGAAAAAAAGGTGCTTCTTTATCCAACGCCTGAATATTTTTTTCAGATGACGGGAACCAGAGATTTTAAAACTAATATTATTTTAGTGGGAGAGAAATGGTAGGGATATGAATGGTAGGATTCTCTTGTGTCGTAGCTCGAAGAACTTTTTTGTTTTTTTTATTACCGATAAAAATTGGAATAAATGACAAAATAGATACAAAGATAATAATTGTTTGAATTGAATAAATATCCCGAATACAGGGTAATTCAGAACAAGAGACATAATACAGAATAACAGAAGATGCCATAAAGATATTTGTAAAGAAACGGATAATGATGAAGGTAATAAAACAGAGAGAGTATTAATATTACTTTCAAAGTCTTCCTACACTAGTAAGCTATTAGTCCCAAAGTTATTTCTTTGTTGTGGAAACGGAATGTTGTAGCAACGGATAAACATCTATTGTTGTGGACTTCCATCGGTCGCCATTTTTGGATTCAAGTCCTGTGAGTTTTCTACAACATATTTATTAATATAAACCATAGAATTTCGATTCGTCTTTCAAGAAAGTTGCAAAAATGGATACATATTGTGTCGTGCGTTGATAGATGCTACCATACTACCAGCTGCACTACCCGCTACTTCAGTAACGGCCTGTGCTTAAAAACTCATATACGCGAGCAATCAAGATAGTATTATCAGATATCTGTAATACAAAGTTGTATTTAACATAGTTGTTACATGTAATAAATGTGTTCTGTATGGCTCCAATCATTGATATACATAATATCGCAATAAATTTGGCGATTTTTATCCCAGGAAACTATTTTTAGATTAACAAACATTTCAAGGCTTCGTCATATATCACGGTGCGATAAATATTATAAAAATGTTTCACCATAAGCAGATAAATTAATAAACGATTTTTCTCATTACAACTATCATAAGTAATTAGGACATAACTTTATAATCTAAGCTATATCGGCAATAATAGGGGATGGTGTTATCTAAGAAAGCATTTCTCTAGGGGTCAATTTAGGTGGTTTTTTCCGGTTCATTATCTACTAATCCACGTATATTTTTTCCTTTATTCATGGAATTAGAAAACAAATATCTTAATGATAAAAACCTGATAAAGCAATATCCTCCCAATCAACCATAACTTAAAAGTTCTACAGTTTCTTTCTTACATATGCCTATAGAGGGACTGTACTTGAACTATAGAACCACACGAAAGAAAGAGGAAATGTGTCCAATTCGAGCTGATGCTTTAATTGTGAAGCACAAAAAATGAGTAAGACAAGGTCGCTGATGACATAATGGACCTACACGTGGTCTTGGGAATTTAAAAGAAGAACAGGAAGTGCCGTTGACACTTAACGCCACAGTTCTTTCACCCCTAAAGAGGTAATTCCCCTAAACAACCGTTTTTTTTGATAAGCATCTTCCAGATCTCACACTTGAGCCATACTCCTTTAGGCAGCATGAAATATGATTGGCTAACAATAAGTCTTAGTTGATGAAAGATTTATGCCCCAGTTTTTCAGGAGCTTTTCGCCGAGGACTGGGATGGTGTCAGCGCCAGCGGCAGGAGTTTTAAGAGGATTGCTTAAGAAATACAAAATGAATTATATTTTGTTTGACAATTATGTTTTGCTTCCACTAAACTCTGGATGGGTTTCGAAACACCCCTACGTCATCTCTTTTTCTATGCCTCTCGTGTTTGTTCTCTTTCTAAATATAAGGCCATTGTTCCCAAGATATTAGTCTTAAGGACTCTTATCGCGAAGAAGAAGATACTCAAAAGAGGAAAGATAAAACGCATGATCTGAGAAAGAGTTTTATAACAGGGATAGCAGGAAACGTGGCTAACCATTTGAAAATTCAATTCCTTATGGGAAACTACGCTTATAATAATCAAACTAAGTCAGATTTAATATTAATATACTTATATATAATACGGGGTGCGGCAACATAACTTCCTTTTTTAGTATTAAAAAGCATTAAAAAAAGGAAGTTATGTTGCTCACCCTGTATTTGCAACAGAATATTTACGAACCTTGATTATTTTCTTAAAAGAACCCAAAATGATGTTAAGGAAGATTTCATATATTCTTTTATAACTAATAATCAATACTTACATTAATCTGTAACTAGTACTCAAAAACAATGTACGTGTAATTAAGTACAAAGGTACATCAAGGAAGACTTCCTAACTACTTTGTCTACGTCAACGTAAGAACCCTGCAATCCGCAATTAGGTATTTGGCAGGGAGTGCAAGCCCCATGACTCTATTTCTATAATCGATTGCTTTCGCGTCTCGATCGCGGAAAAATTAATTCTACATTAACAGTTGTAATTATCTTTCGCCACATTTTTAGATGCGTCTTACGTGATAAAAATCTCTGCCAAATCATGGGTTGATGAAAGGAACATATCTATCCATCTATATGCCGCTCAACAGAGTTGTAGTTCAAGTGGGAGTCGGTCAAGTGGGAGTCGGTCAAGTGGGAGTCGGTCAAGTGGGAGTCGATCAAGTGGGCGTTTGTCAAACGATGTGAACCTAATCATTTAATTCATTAAGTACATATCTCTGAAAAGTTTAAGAAATTAGATTTTCTTCTAAGCAGGTTTAACGTGGATCCCATCAAACTTACTGCATTACGGGAAACTTGAAAAGCTAACTGAAAAGTCGAAGTTTTGCTCGTCGCATTGAATATAAATCAGACATATCCGTTCCGGAATCACTTATTTGCAATTTGAACTCTTAATGTATTCCGACCCATTAAAGGCAACGATCCTGGAACCTCTTGTTTCAAATCAATCGCTTTGCTTTTGTTTCTGAGGCAAGGGCTTAACTGCTAACTTGCACAAATCGCATGTTCTGCAGAGATGGGAATTCACACCCGTCCAAAGCTGTGTGAAATACGATCCCAACTCCTCCTTCTGGGAAGCAATCTAAAGTTTATAAGTATTAGTCCTTGTTTTCTTCGGTTGTCTGGTAAGTTCAGAGACCTCTGCTGTCGAGACAAACGCTAATTTCGAATACGTTGCCTTGGTCGGATTTTTTTTTTATTTTCCCGTCCGCAGCGTGTTCTTTTCGAGGAGACCAACATTTGGACGAATAAAACCAAATTAAGTGTAGAAATACTCTCTTCTTCACTTATTTCAATCTCTCATAGCTTATATTATACTTCCTAAATATTAGTCATTTTATTCTATACTTTGGTATAATGTTATTATGCTCCCTTTTCCGGGTCATTTCTATGATTATTAGTCATTACTGAAATTCTCCAGTATCTACGTAAATATATGATTTGCCATGTATTCTAGTTCGAACTAAAGTAAAATAAATAAGCTTGACCGCTCCATTTAGCATAGATGGAAAATGTTTCATTTTCCAACCAAATAAATAGTCGCAAACACTTAAGTAGTAAATATTTGACAGATCAGCGATTAATTATAACTAAATCAATACAGCCACATTATTATGTAAAACAAGGCCTCCATAATTTGGGATCTACATTATAAATCGAGTACTAATAATAAACTATCTTTATATATAATTTCCGAAGTGTCCGTCCGTCCGTCCGTCCGTCCGTCCGTCCGTCCGTCCGTCCGTCCGTCCGTCTGTCCGTCCGTCCCCCCCTTTATTTCAGAAACGGTTTGACTTAGAGATTCGAAACAAACTGCATTGTGTTTCTACGAGTTAGAAACCCCTAGGAAAACTATTCCCATTACTAAGAAAGCCCGGGTTCGAACCCAGGAGTCCATAATACGGTTCCATATGGAATACACGTAAACTTCACTTTTATCGCTTGCAGGCTTTGTTTCTTTCGCAAAATTAAATTAGTAACACAAGTCGTACAAAGTCGAGACAAGTACCAAAAGAAAGGAAATTGAATGGAAATTCTTATTTCAGTCGTAGAATATCGTTTACGATTCGAAATTGTAAACATTTTGATAAAATGCACCAATATTGTATCAATATTTTGATGTTGTAAACAACTCATCTCCATGACGACCTAAGCAATTTTTACTTTCTCCCTATACGTAGTATAGAGAAGACCTCCAGATTTCGACGGAAATAGATGTTTTGGGGCCCATAGAGCATGTTTAGCTATTTTCCCGAACATGTCTGTCTGTGTGTCTGTCTGTCTGTCTGTGGTTAAAAAGTTTGTGGGCGCTCTATCTTAAAAAGCAATTATCCGATCATTTTCAAAATTCATATTTAGAATTTTCCTAACAATTCCAAGAGTTGATTAGTTTTTGGAGATTATCGCTAAACCGGAAGTTACGGTTTATCCGGAACAAAATTTTGTTTCTTAAATATCTCTGTAAGAATGCAATGTAGGTATATTTATTTACACACAAAAGTTGTAGATAATATACTTTACTGCAACTTTTGTAGCAAACATATTTACGTAACACTAATTGTTTAGGAGTTATTCCCAAATAATGGTTAACCGGAAGTTGTTGTTTACCCAGAAATTGAAGTTTTTCATACTTATGTCTGTCAAAATGCAATGTAGGTTATACAATTATGTACCAAAGTTGTAGATAATGTTTTTTACTACAAAGCTTGTATGAAACATTTTCCTGTAACACTCATTGTTTTGGAGTTATTTATATATTACCGGCATAGGCTTATGTTTTCAATAAATACAGAGAAAGTCATGAGTTGGCCACATCAGATTTTTCATTTTGAGCTCATGAGTTTATCCATAGGAAGACATATAGAATAAATGATCAGTTAAAACTAATGCTGAAAATAAGAGATACACTATATTAGATATACAATAGAAGAAATTATATTTATACATTTATATATATAATTATATTAAAAACATTTGCAGATAAAAACAATATCCTCCCAAAAATCTCGCGAAAAATATACCAAAATTTTAAAAAATTCAAATTTTGTTTATTTCTCTGTAGCAACCGAACTTTGTTTATATCAACGTAATTTTTAACAGTGTTTCCGTGAAATAAAACAGTTTTATTAGTATTGTGCTTCTTATAATTGCTTTCTCTCGATCAATTCAACTGAATACATATAAATAAACAGGTACGTTGCGGATGTTTTTGATATAATCTTCTGAATTAAGTATTAAATCTAATATATTATCAACGATGAATATTTAAAGATAGACAAAAATGTAGTCAGTGAAGATCGTAAAGATTTCTCTTGATTCGATGCTCGGGTTCTCACAGGAGTAGAACATCCAGTGATCAATATGTAGCAAATCGCTAACATCGCATACCTGTCCAAAAAGGTAAAGCAATTTTATGTTTTGTTATATGCAGAATACAAAAAGTTATTCATTTGTGGCAATTTTGATTTCTTTCACTCCATATAAATTTACTATCTTATCGTGTGCTGTTTAATTTTCGTTTCTGTTTTGGCATTGTGATTGAGTTTGTGTTATTAGATGGTTTTCCGTGTTTATGTTACACATTTTAGTATTGGGGTAAAAGTTAGCTACACAACTCACTTACTTTCCGCAAAAAAAAATTGTTGCTGGTTTTTAGGGGCATATAGAATTTATTTCTATATAATAATCGTTTCCGTTATCTCTTTGTGCCTTTCTTAAAATGTCTTCTTATCCTAATGTGATATTAATAGTTTCATTTCCGGAGTCTCCGGGATCGAAATCCGGAACCCATAATTCGTTTCCATTTAAATTACAAGCACAAAAAACCTACTTTAAATCGTCCTATTTTTATTCTTTTTAGTGATGCATAAATTAATTCCTACTGTTATTGGTTTAAATGCCATGGTTTTTACACTAGTGTTCCTCTCCGAGACAATTACCTGCTGACGATGTCACAGCATTATTTTTTTATTTTCAGCAACTGACCTGCTTTTAACTATTTAATTTACGAGAAACTTTTACTAGGCAGTAGTGAACCATTCAGACGTCATTTTCACAGTGATTGCGTTTCGCGAAGACGAGTGAATATTTTAAATTGGTACTTAATTGAAGTGTAACCACATGGGAAGCAATTGAATTAGGTGGCCCGATGACAATTTTCATAGATTGATTGAAAGTGATTACTTTTTGTGAAATGGAATCGGTCATCAATAATTACATTAATGTGTCTGTTTATATATTATTTTTAATTAATGCATTCAGAAGAAAAGAACTAGGTATACTTTGACTGATTTAAACTAAACCCTCCTGAGGAAACGTTTTCGTCTGAAGTACCGAAAAGCTTAATAAATAATATACATTTATTTTAGTTTCCACAATTGTAAATTCAGTTTTGGAATTCTTTGCATTGTTACACCCAAAATTATTACTTTATGATTATTTTAGTAATAAATTGATCAATGAAGTATCTTAATGTTTGTAGTAATATAAACTACTACGAAAAATAACTTTTTGTTTCGACTTGACTTTATGTTACTACAAGTAAGGTATACTTACTTATTGCGAGCTAAAGATAAAATTTTAAGTAAAAATGCAAGAAATTGATCATCATCATGGTGCATAGTCGTGCATCTCATCGATTAGAAGTAAAGAATTACTTTTAATATTTCTCCCATGTATTCCACATGGGAGAATCGGGTCCATCCTGGCATCGAACCCTGGGCATTTAAGAAATATCTCTAGATATCTAGGTCAGTACAAAATGACCATCTGTAATTATGCGTACGATTTCAAGCTGAAATCTCACCTGTAACTCCCTCAATTCACGTCCTACCTTACCTATATATTCCTTATGGAAGGAAATTTACTGTAGCATGGCTTCTTACCCCTGGAACAGTATAAATTTAAAATATTGTCAATGGACGTCTAATAAGATGTATCTTAGTTTCCGGTACCTAAAATAACACTAGTGGAAAGTTGATTAAGAACTATGTACTTTTTATGAAGTATTGTCAAATCTTTAATTTCTATGTGCGCAAATATTTGCGCGGGCCCAGCTAATTATTTGGAGAATGTAAATAATTAAAAATATATCAATGCGATAGTAATTATGACTTATTGTCACTATCAATTACATAGTATTGATTTATATTTAAGTTAAAACTGATTTTCTAAACTTAGGTCCGGTATTATAACATATATTTAGAGTCGACCTTGACTGTAATCTTCACGTAAACTCTAAAAAAACGTATTTTTGTCGATACTTAAGCCTTAATTGGTATTTAACTCTTAAAAGTAACTTTAACCACAATGCATCATGGATGTAAACAAACTACATGGCGGAAATTTAGAGAGCTAGCCTCTCGCCTCAGTTGGTTTATCGCTGAAAAATAAGTTTGTTAGTGGTTTTTTCGGTTGAAAATCCTCAAAATATTTTGAATAAATTTGTCTATTTCCTTTAAACAGATATTTCTCGCGACATTGCCTTTTTCTTTATTGTAAATCATATCACAGACGTTAGGTGCTGCGAAGTATTTTTTATGATTCAGATACTTCAAAAGTGTTATAATTAGTTATACATTGGAAGTGAAATGAATTTATATAGTTTAGAACTGCCGATTAAAGTTAATAAAGATTAAATTATTGCATTTATTACTGATGAAGTATAAGCAGAACTCAGTTTTACGTCAACATAGACGAATTGGACATAGTTAATAACATACATACGAGTATTGTCATTAACTTATTTATTAGTACAATTAATCATGAATGCATAATGTAATTTACCTATGTTTTTAATTGAAGTGTTTCACTAAGATATAACCGTGATTTTGAAAACTGGCCATCAAAATTTCAATATTTTAGTATGTTAGACTTTCTACCAGTACGTTCGTTAGGTTACGTACCTTAGTTAGTTAGTATTATTGCAACCTTTTATGACGATAGTGTGTGTGTGCTTTACGCACATATAAGCGTTGGAGATTTTCCAAAATGACACTAAGTACGCGTACAGAAGATTTAAACTTAAGTGAATTTAAATATTGTCTCATAAGTAATGTACGGTATCTGTAGAATGGGAGAAATGAGAGGCATGTAGTGTTGGAATCTATCATTAAAGGTCTATAAAACTTCTTGGCTTTCTACAATCGTATAAGAGCCATTGTAACTGTATACTCATTTATATTGAATGCATAAAAATGAAATACCTACAAGTATATGTATACTTATATACTATCCAAACATCATAAATTTCATTCTCAATCCATTTTCCTAGATAAAATCTTTAATGCGGACCAATATACAAATCATAAAGTCATCCACCTAAAGGCTGAGAGGGTCTTCTACCGGTCAACCATTAGCTGCTAAAATCGTGAGAGAGTATAACTTCATATATGTTTACTTATTATCCCCGTTGAATTTCAACGGGCACTTCCGCTAGTATATAATAATTATAACAAACAATAAATAGACGTAGCCAATAAAATAGGGGAAGGAAAACGGGTGATCCGCCTTTTAAATCCAACCCTGTGGAGGGAAAAAATCTCAACGAAAACAAAAACAACTATTTACAAAACTATTTTCGAAAGCATTAGTACATATGGAGCAGAGGTGTGGGAAATGAATAAGAGGGATAAAGGAAATCTTATGTCATTGGAGATGGACTATTGGTGAAGAAGTTGCCGTATCTCTAGGTTAGACCGTGTGAGAAATGAGCGAATTAAAGAAATTATGCAGGAAGAAGGAATATTATCAAAGCAAAGAGGCCGACGTGGTATTGGCACTTCCAACAGATGGATGATAACGGATGGCCGAAAAAGATATAGAAAATATAGAAGATATAGAATATTTTAGCACTTTCATAGTATACTAAAACTAGATCAGATATCAGGTTTTCTCGGTTGATAGAATAGCAGCTGTTATTTATTAAGAATACTTTGATGTGTGTTCGAAATAACAAGTACGTAAAGCTCGGAGATTTCTATCACTTTCATAGAGCGAAAGCCAGGTATTACGGATAGCAGTATTTATCATTTTCATTTTCAATACGATGGCACAATTTCAATACGATTTATCAGTAATTGTCTGAGTTGAATAATAGGAAAAATTCTTAAAAGCTACTCAAAGCCAAACTTGGCACTAGCAAAGATAGAGAAGCTGAAAATGCAACATTAAACTGGTGTAGTAATTTACTTTAAGTTTCAGGAAGCCATTATTTATTTATAAGAAGTAGTATTTATAAATAAATTTAACTACTTGATTTTCTTTATTTTCAAGTGAAAAGAATTGCCGAAACGCCAAACATTATGAGAGTGGTATAGTGACTAATAGGAACAAATATGAATTCTAAATCTATAAAGGTTACCTAAAATCTCGTCAACTTCTCTCAAATTAGCAGCAACCCAAAAGTACGTAGCCCGAACAAAAAACCAGCACACGTGCCCGGTACCACGGCAACCCTCTTATGAAAGTCCGTCAACGCTTTATCAGACCAGATCCGCAGCGAAATACTCCCTCTGTTCCCTGTTTTTGCACCCCAAAAACTTTTGCAGCAAAGCTCTCTTTTTGCAGGGTTCACAGCTCAGGTCATTGTCCCACATCATCTCTCCAGTGACGCAAAAGACTTAATCGCAAACCCCTCCCTCTCTTTTCGGACGTAATTTTTCACATGGGAGAGAGAGAAAGGGGTAGGGGTGGAGAAGGTAGGGGTGGACTTCCTTTTTTATATACGTTTACAGCGCCCTCTCTCCACGAAGCGCCTACGCGGATAAATAACACAGCGACACATCGACTCTGTCTGGAATTAATTTTTTTCCACGCACGAGCGGAATAAGAGTCGTTGCTATGGAGACAAAGCGCGCCATCGAGGAGTATGGGAAAAAATGAAAGTCGCGCTCGCGGAGTAGCGAGTTGTTTTTTTAATATGGGGAAGCGACAATCGCTGGAGGATCAACCAGTTTCGCCGTCCTCCGAGAGCGCAACACGCTAGCTTTAGGAAGTTGACGCAATGCCTTAAGCCGCTCCGGTGATAACACGGGGCCTTTTTATCAATCCTCCATAAAGTTCCGAAGGAAGGCTCTGATGCGGAATTAGTTTCCGAAAATGTCCGCCCCGAAAATTCATAATCGTCCGAAAGGGCGAAAAGTTCAACAAGCTCTGAGGGGGAAGGTCACCTATACTAAATTCCGAAAGTTGCTTCTGGAACAAGGGAGGATGCGAAAAGTTCCTCTACTTTGATATAAAACTGATTAACAGCCGAAAAAATGGCTGTAAGTGTAACATTAACTTTATCTTAGAGAGATAAATGTCTCTTTAATAATGTAAAATGTGATGTAATTATGTACTTCGGTGGGATGAAACGGAATTAAAGAGCGTTTGGGATGTTATTTATTTTCGTCGCTAAGCGCGGGTTGCTACATCAGTCTTCTATAGCAGCATGAGTAATAAAATAAATCTTTATAAATTCGGGTAAAGGTATTGAAGACTTAAAATTAACAGTTATTTGAGATGAAGAAGGTAACACTGAATTAAATTATCCTAAAAATGCTTTTAAAAGTGAAGGACACGTTTTCTTTATTTTACACAGATACAAAAGATAATGAAAGTAAAAGTAAATTTCCATATTTTATATCCATCATAGCACTGTTATAGTTATTGACACCTCAGTAAACTAAAATGTTCCACAATTTGGCAGTAAATTTTTAAGTATTCATCTCGCATTTTTGTTAAACAAAAAAACCATTAGATGTATACTTAACAAAAGATTTCCAACAATGCATTCGCCATAATTTCATCATATCTTTAATCATATACGTCACCAGAAAATCATCTAAATTACTGCAAAGCTTAGACATAATATTAATGAAGATGGAAAATTGTAGAATATGATTTTGCAGCTAATTCCATACACCAGTAAAGCGTGCCCTAATCTTGTTTTTTAATATAGTGATGATTTTTAGGAATTTAAATGTTTTAAATAAATTTAAATAATGTAAATGTAATGGAATACTATTTCTATTATAGAAATATAATGTAAAAATTAATTTAAATGTGTGAGAGTAAATTAACAACTTTTAGGGCTGTCGCCTGACTTTGTCTAACTATAGCAAATAAATAATAATAATAATAATAATATATCTCTCGTAAAAAAATCTCACGAACTCTGAGAGAGAGGGCAAAAACATTTCAAGGATATAGTCGTCGTGAAGAATATTAAAATAAATTCGTTTTCTCCTAGGAATATTACGGAAGCTAACCTCTGGACGCAGCATGGATACTCTTGATAATTCATCACCTGCCACAAGCCACTAGCGAATTGCAGCGTTAATATGCAAATGCAGAATGCAAATCACTGCGGATGTTGAGGTGCGGTGAATTTAGAAGATGAAAGATCTAGGAGGTAACTGAAGGGAGATAGGAATCTTTTGAAAAGGCAATGAAGGGTTCATGAAATACTAAGACGATACCGAGGTTGAATAAAGCTTGATAGCAAGGAAAGATGAATCTTAGATCAAAATTAAAGTCAACACAAAAATTATTCATTCCGCGAATTTAAAATTAAAGCGGAATTCTTACATCCGACGTAAATCTTTTTTCGGGGCTATACAAACTGCTGAATGCAGCGTAAATTTCTTTCCCGAGGAAAAGATTCATGCCTTGCAAAGTTTTAATGACGAGCCCTCCACGGAAAGTGTCAGCGCTTCTCTAAATATGAGAAGCACTCAAGAGTTGTGCTGAAGACTGGAATTTTGTTTTGGAAGAGAGTTTTCGGTCCTTGCGTTTACGAAGGCGCTTATCTACATGTCATGAAGATTAACGGAAGCATTCCAGAAAGTGAAAGTAATCTTAGTAAGTTACTTTCACCTCCTAATTAAAGAGAATTCTACATGATAGCAATCGCAGTAAAGTGAAATTAGCAAACTGAAATCAACAATGGATCTAACCGAAGGCACTGAGCTATCGTAACGTTGAGAAACTGAAATCAACAACGAAATCTAAAAGATGGTAATGATCAATGAAGTTTACGGCTTCATTCTCTTGTGGTAAATAGTCTAAGAACCGGTATTGTAATGCATAGATAAGAATACAGTGCAACAGTAATAATCACTGCAACATTCCTAATTGTAATCGATTTTAAAAACTCCACCGGAATTCAAAGGGATGATCAACGTAAGTATCAGTAAGTACTAGATTGAGGCTCGGTTGTGTAATGTGTGGTCCAATAAGTATACCAAGTAATATGAAGATTAAGCATGAATTGCCATTGGAATTTTATATGATGGTTAACGTTAGTATTGTTAAGAGCTAGATTGAGACGCGGCATAGCATTGCTAAGTAAAATCTTCTTATCAACTAACCAGAAGATTAAGCGTAACCCCAATTTTATCGGATTGAAGTGTATAATATTTTAACAGAATCTTAAGAGTTGAAAATCACTAAACCATACAAGTATCAAAGAAGTTCTAAGCTCCTATCAATTACTTTTTTGAGTTTTTAGAGTTCAAGTGAAGACCATACCTAAATTCGATTTTAACTATACATTATAATAACGGACCAATAGGTGAAAACTGGTATATCAAGAAATTAAGAAAACTTTAGGCCAGCCAGCTTCAAGAGTATTATATTAGGATTAAATTAGTACAAAATTATCAAAATCATGCATTAAGAAGAGCACCCGTTGCGCTTGAAAAACTCAAAGAATTAAATTCCGTTCTCTATAATGTAAATACAAATTGAGTAACTTCCAAGGGAAAGAAAAGCAGATAAGTTTCTCAGTTCTTAACTTCGGAGATGCTATTTCACTTTAATTAAAGGGAAGCATCTGGTGTTAGTTCTCCGGCTCTTTCTTTATGCTCTTAATTCTTCCAGAGAGAAAATTTTTCAGGAAATACCGTATATTAACCAAAATTCTCAAAGAGCGACCAGCGGTGCGGCCGGATTCCAACTCAACGAAAAATTATTTTTGTAATCTCGAGATCATACTGAGTGCGTTTCTTTGCAATCAGCTTATTAGAAAATACGTGAAGAACGGAGTAACATAACCTAATTTTGATGTATTTTACGATATTAATTTTCAAAGCTACCATATTTACCCATACATTAACGATAATTAATCCCTCATGTGAATAGTACAACTTAAATTTTGAACCCAACATTTCTAAAAGATTAATTTTTTGCATAATTTACGTTTAACACCATGTTTTACATAATTTTAGTAGACTTTTTCACTTGGAACTTGAATTCAGCTCTGTGCTAATATCTTTCCTTGTCCACATACGAGCAAAATGCAACGAAACAAAAACGATAAATCTAGATAAATTCTATTAACATTAAATAAAATGCGTCTTGTTTGGGCCCAAAGGTTTCCTAAATAAACATGGCATTATACATTAATAAAGACGTACATTAATAGCCTAACTAATTGCATTATGTCTTAACGTGCGTTACGATAACTATTGGCATACTAAATGACTCTATTATAACAATTACTACTTTAAATATGAAATCATCGTTGCACCTATCTACCATTAATGTCACTGTAGTACAGTGTATATCCAATTCAAAATCCTAAGATGCATATTTACAAAAACAGAAATAAGGTCTAAAGATAAACAAAAATACATGTCGAGTTCGTATTTTATTTTTTCCGTCTATTCCACTCGGGTAAATTTTAGTTGAAATAAATGAAAAGTTTAAACTGTTTTATTATTGAGCTATAATATTTTTCTCCATTTATTATGAGGTAAACTGTTTACATTTCTGTTTTTGGAGATAATTTGCGACCCTTATTTATGTCTTACAAGAATATAACTCTCATTGGAAGGAATTCCAAGAATATATATCAGAAAAGCGAAATACAAACAGGGGAGACAGGGGTCAAGTGGCCACTAGGGGTAAACTGGCCATTGGCCTTTACTTGCTGGAAACTACTGAAATTAGGTGGGAAAGGTTTTGAACTAAATTGTAGGAAGGCTAAACTGTGTTTAAGTATTAGAGTACAGTTTGCCGAATTGTTTGAGTTACAACAGATTTTCTAATTTTTCCATCATTGATCTAAGGTAACCGTAATTATCATCTAAAGATTTCTTTTTTGGGGTAAAATGTCTACCCCTGACTACTTTACAGAAGTTGAAAAAAAAAATTGCTAAAATAAATTTCCAGATATTATTGATATATTGATGGTTATTGATTCTGAACTAACGAAACTATATGCTTAGTATTTTAAAATTGTATTTCCTTCTAAGCAAGTAAACTAAAAACGCATTTTGTCTTAGGGTGGCCACTTTACCCCTGCCTCTCCTATATATAGATATTGGCTTCAGTAACGGGATGGCGTCTTTTTATCACAAAAGATTTGGCTCTCTCTTTCTTTAGTAATAAGAATCTCATGGAGCATCTAGTTCCACTCAACTTTCAACGATAGTAAGAACCGTGCTGAGTTCAATAGCGAACCCGTTCTTATAGCCATAAAAACACGTATCGCAGTAAGAAGATATAGAAGTTAGCCTCTCCGTTCGAGTACGCATCCACCGTGGACAGCGAAGTTCTCTCTCTTCGTGAGGCAAATCTCATTTCATGCATTTCTGGAGGAAATGACCGCAGCAGCTCCAAGGGAATCTAAAAAGGCCAATGTCTGTCATCTGCGAGCGGCGGCGCCTTGTCCATCCGCAGAGCGGTTAACGTTGATTGGCGTCACTCACCCCCAACGCATCCAAAGGATACCAGAAGACTTGGAATCTTGCCCTACATTTCCACAAAACCATATTCTAGGAGGAGGTGTCACCATCCGACGCATTTAAAGGGAATATCTAGTCTGACCGCTAGATGTTGACGGATGGATATCGGAAGAGAATTTCAAAAGGAGATCAAAGGAATACTATAATGGAAATAGAGCACACTCGTTCAAGTATTCTTAATAAGTATGGCTTTTCTAACGCCGCGGATTTAACTAATCTTGACTTGCTATAACTGTTTCCTGTACTTTTTAATCCTTTAAGGACCAAGGGCCCCATGAATTTTACAAATTCTGGTTGGTACCTATATCTCTCTTTTTATCTTAGTAATATTTTTCGGAATAATCCAATATATTTTAACTGTATTTTGAAACTGGAATCTATTAATGCTTATGACACTTACATGGCATAAAATAAAAATTTAGCCAATTTATGATGCCCTCAAATGTCAACACTTGGGGAGATTTTCCACGAAAAGTTAATAGTTTCACATTTACTGTATTTTTCTTTATATTTTGAAAACTATGTGGAAATTTTGATGATTGAGTGCGTAATTTTTGATTTTCCTGATCGAAGTCTTATTAAATATTTAAACTTTTGGGACAAATATGTCTCTGTGGGCAAGAAGCCGAACAACGCAACATAATCGATTTTTAACGCTATTTTCCCTCGCATAAAAACACATCTACCGAAACTCTGAACTCAAGATCTATATCGATACTTTAAGATGTCTATTAACCCAATACATGCGTTAGTTTCCAAAGAATTAAGTATAATCCCACTTTTGAGGTCTCTTCATAAGTAAGAACTTGATTGACCCAACCTACGCTAATGACGATGCGTACATTAATGTTCCAGCATTGTGTACGTTTATAAGACTTAGCATTTCCTATTCAATACTACTTATTTAATTTCTTCATAACTTATTCTTACAATTACGTCATGTAACAGTTTTGCCATCATTTCTCCTCCGTCGTTCTCCTTACATTCCAACCATCGTTTTATACGCAAGTGAGTATAAGCTATTCTATACAGCTATTCCCTACTTTATTTTTAATATTTTTTCATTTAAAAATTTTACCCAATTTAATTTAAAAGGCAAGTTGGGTTGATAGGAAAACATAAACCAAAAAAGGGCGAGCTGAAAGAGAAAGGGTTCTGATTGAAGTAATGAAGCGGACGAAATGAGTGAGTGAAATATTGAGAGGAGAGAATTCTTTAAAGAAAGTAATTTACGGGTGGAGATGAAAGCGAAAAAACACAGAGAGGAAGTCAAGGCAAAAGACGTCAGATGATTTAATGGCGGTTTTAGGTTGTCAAGATACATAAAAGGAAGTGAAATAATGTTATACGAACTAAATAAAACGAAAACAAAAATTGTTATCAAAATCCAACATATCAATAATAACCTATCAATGTTGGAACACTTCGGTGATAATATTATGCTCAATTATATTCGTTGATGATTTTATTTCCTTCATTTCATTGATCTCTCATATACTTATTTTATAATAATTAAATGATTATGGTGATCAAAATTTCGCTTTGAATGTGAAATAAGTGTTTGACGATAATTTGCACAAGGAAAAGACAAGGATTTAAAATGAAATATAATTCGATCTCGGTACACTTGAATTTAATTCAGACCTTTGATTTTTTAAATTGTTATTTTTGCCGTTGAATTATTAAATAAATACATAAAAGATATAAAATTCCAGAATTATATTATCTTATAACCAACGATCACATAGTAATGACAGTTTCAGAAAAAATACGGAATTAGAGTAGGAATTGCATCTATGTTTTGACCTTTCTGAAATAATTATTTTGAATTTATACGTCTTCTAAATCTCTTTGTGATTTAATGGACTTGTATTGCAATTATATCAGTGTAATTTTCCAATTTTTCTAAATGGCATTCATTTATGTTGGAGTAAACATTTAGTCCTCAGTCCATGTGGGAAAGCAGTAGGGGATTCTAGCAAACTAGTTTTTTAATGCCATGAGAGATGCCCCTCAAGACGAATTCAGAAGAAACGCATTGAGTTTTTGGAGCGTATAAATAATTAAATCAACACATAATGATGACCAAAGAGCAAAAAAGTTGAGGGATATAAAACCGCTCTAAGTTTCAATTTGAAATATTCCGTTACTCTTCACGGCAAAACGAATATCCTCATACTGCAGATGTTAACTTGAGAGATCTTCAACGTGGAATAACGAGGTGCTTATATTTCTGAGCTAGAGAAAATTCACTTGGAAATAACTACCGTTTCAGCAATTTGCAGGGAAAACCTCAGTCACTGTCGCATCACCTTTCTACATTTGCGATTCAAATTTCAGATTCTACGTAAATCACGATCTCGAGTGGCCATGAAAAACGAATACGGTAGTAGAGTAGAGCCATTGGAGGAAGTGTATGAGGTCATGATTACAGATTAAAGCTACTATAAGACCTTGCATTAAATAAAAAATTCGATGCATACACATTTATTAAAATTTATAAAAAACTTAATTTTTGTTGCAGTTTTCGATGTCTTATTCTTTACATTATCACTGTAAATTGGTGACTTTTTGCTGCATGTGATAAATTATAAATCATCAATCTAGCATATTTTGAATTCCAATGCGATGCTAATTCAATATTTCAAGGGTATTCTCATTTAGATACGAAGTAATTCTTTTTTAATGAAGGCCCTTAATAAAGTACGCATTCTTGAGTTGTGCGGTCACACAAACCATTTTATTTTTTCACCAAAATGTTAATGTAAAATGAACTAATCCGTATTTTTTCTGTATATTAAATGAAAAGTAACATCGGTGGTTAAAACATTAAGACAAATCAAAAGATATGAAATCATATGAAAAATGCCTCATCGTCATATTTCTAACAGCTATCCTTGGCAGCCTATATATAGAATTTATTTCCTAGAAATATTGGATATCATCTTTTGCGGTAAAAATGGCGATTTTTGACATCTGAAACCTTTATGACGTGTTAATAAATCGATAAATAACACCCAGGAACATATTAACATTTATTTTGTATCTTCTGAATTATTCAGGCCGAAAGCATACAAATAATAACAATTTCTAGCCTTCAGGGTATGTTTCTCGAATATAGCCCACTGTGTAAGGTGAAAAGTGTTCTTCTAGAACATTATTAATCTGAAATATTTCTTTATAAAAGGCCAAAAGGTCAACAAAGGCAAACGGAAAGGATATCAAAAATGCCCAATAAACAAAACTCATGAATTATTTATATTACCGTGTACACCTTCATATTCACCAACATAAAAACATGAGCGTTTCACCTTTCGGTAGGTTCGTATGTCTTAAAATTCTATATTCCATATAATATCCTAAGCTGCTTGGGAATTTATCCAACCCTTTATTTTATTCTAATATAAAGTCTAACACTCACGCCAGATATTTTTCTTTTTCTCATAGTACTGTTCAATTTCTATCCTATTTTGTTGTTATATTTGTTAAATTATCACTGTAAATTGGAATTTTTCTGTCCAATAAATAAATCTCACATTTCATCAATTCCAAAGTGACGGGAATCAATTTTTTTAGGATATTCTGATTTTGATGCAAAATAAGTGTTTTTGTTTGAGATCCTTCGTGAAATTATAATACGAGATTAGAAATCTTTCTTTTTAGCAGTCAAATCCCAAGACATAACGGGATTTACTGTGCGTTATTTGAATAAAATATATAGAAAATAACAAGCTTAATACAAAGAATAAATCCGCCCACTTCAACTAGTCTAGTGGGAGATGAAATCTGAATTTAATGAAGGAACCCCATAGGCAAGCACAGAGCAGAAGGTTAAGTATAGATTACGGTAAAATCCCCTGCGGTGGTATTACCAATTTCTTACCGCATGCGCAAAGGTTTAGGGTAAAGTTTCTCATTAAGGAAAGCTTCTTAGATGAAATAGAAGTAAGTGCTTTGGGTTTTTGCAGAAGATACTAAAAATGGCTTAATTAGACCAAAAGTACGGATCAAATAAAAATCTCCTAAGCTCACTAGGAAATTGTAAGATGGGCTTAAACCGCTTCTGACGTAAGCACCTTTATTGAGTAAGTACAATAAGAATGGAATAAGTACTACAGTAGGATTGATACCTTGTTGTAACGGCAGTAAGATAAAATAAGAACAAGAATAAAAGTTATCACTTTTACGGTTACGTAGGATGAAGAATTTATTGTTAGACGAATAAAAGGAAGAAATAGTTGGATAAGTATTATCATTAGATTACGTAAAATAAATAAAAGGGTTAACGCAAATGATTAAAATTAAGAGTAAGATTTAACGATCAAAGCGAAATATTCAATAATTATTACAATCAAGAATTAATACCACAAGAACAATTATTCCTGTAAGCTTCAGTAATTACCACATAGCCTCCGATGAAACTTATTTTATTGAATCAAAACTAACAAGCTCTTTTGATAAGCTCTGTTGGCGCTATTCTGATTGCTATAGCTATAACTATAATGATTAACTTACTTATTATGGAAAAGCGGACTTGAAAAAAGTCTGACAGGGCCGGGAATCGAACCCGGGATCTTCCTCTAACCGTTCCGTTCCTCCCGTTCGTTTTTCCTTGGGAATTTTCCTGGGTGCACGCCCTTATGTGCAAAGTCACCTTAACCCTTTCCTTATTTACTTATTGTCTTATATCATAAAATAATATTCTTGCACTTTTGGAGAACATAAATAAAAATCTTTAGTGGTCATTTTTGTGACTGAATTTATCTGGATGTTGCACAGTTTAGAACTCTGTATGTTATCAATCACAATAAACTCTAAAGGAGATGAACTCGTATTCAATAATATATTTTAAAATTTCAGTCACTTTCATCGGCTATTCGAGCTTTTCCCAAACTGAATAGCCTTATTCCAATATCACGATCATTTTTTTACGATCAGAATAAATATTCTCGAGCTAAATTAATCGTTCTTTTATAAGGTGTCTAAAAAAACACTACAACACTACATTTCAGCTAAGTTTGTTCACCAAATATATTTCACCGCGCAACATATTCTAAAGGAGATAAAACTGATTAATTTTTTATCTCATCTGCAATTTAAAATTATTTTTTATAACTTAAGAGGGTTAATGGGAGATTTTATATCTTTTCCTGAAATCAATTGCACGCAAGAACCATCCATTGCAACCCAAATGAAACGTATTTTGTCATACCACTTTGGAATATGTTCATTGGGTGAAACATCTTGGATATATCTCAGCTGAGTAATCTCTCAAGGCCAAGACTCTAATATTCCATTTCAAAATAAAAATTCATTTAGCACAAAAAGATTATTTCAAATTTGATAAAAATGATTATGAAGCTGCATTTATTATTCCATATGAAAATCGTTGAAATCGTAAAACAACATCTGCATAAAGCTCATAAGTTTTGCAGCTTCCAAAGAAGCATCTGCGGGGATTGTATGAAATGACCTAAGACAGGATCCCGCAGAAAGTTACGCGGAGAGATTTCTCAAGTTTGTGTATCAAAGAGACTGCATTGTGTGGTCACTATTTTCCTAGACGAGGCATCCATCCAAGAACTCGGGTTGAATGTGAGGGAATACACTGCACTAAAGGAGACAAGTAGCTTGTTAAGATTTAGTAGCTCATGCCACGCTTACTTATTCGAGAGAATCTATTCTAATAGACGTGAATCAGAAAGTGCATTCAACATGACTCTACGAGGAGGTATTTATTTTGACCTATATTTCAGTTCAGATGTTCGCCTAAGGATCTCAATCCAGTGTGAGTGAAGTGAGTTGTGCCAATGAATGGAGTCCTGGATTGGCATCACAGTGCATGGGTGACGGCTCGTAAAGGCTTAAACTTAGGCCAAATTCCCACTTCAAAATGGACGAAAAATTTTAAGTATAGATATTATAAATATTTATTATTGAAAACTCATAAAAATAATTAAAATAATAGTGAGCAGTAGATGCTGTAACTATCAAAATTTTCGAATAACAATGCAACGAATATTTAAGGTTTATTTTTTTATTTCTATGATATTAAAAGAGCATGTAGTTGCAATTGCAATTGCAATTAAAATTGTGTACGCTAACCAAAATTTTCTGTTTTTCATTTCATTGGTAAAGCTTTAAAGTAGAACGCTTGAACATTTTCTAGAATTAAATTCTTAGTTACTTCACAGTTTATAAATGATTTTCTAATTTATCGCGAAAGAACACCAGTTTTCTTTTAATTCATTCTTTTTCAGTTCACCATTTCCCAACCATTCTTGCACCTTTATTCCCTAAATTGCTAAATTTCCAAACTAAGTATGTAAATTTAAAATAGAGATTAAATCCACTCGGACAATCGGAATTGTTACGGCTATTTCGCTTCAGGAAATCTCAAGACTTTTAACTTCACCATAGATAGCAAGCACATCATTCATATTCATCCTGCCTTGGTAAATACTCCCTCCATCAATGAAATGGTTCATTCACAGCTTCCTACTTTCATGACCTATACTTTTGTTTTCCAAAACTGTATTTCCCTTCTCACAAATTATTGCACGGACTTATTTCGGCAATGCCCTTGACTCACATTATATAACTCATAACAACACAGTAATAATTGCTTCTATTTCCATAACATTGTACTAATTCGTCATCTCCTCTTGATTTCTATTAAGTGTAATTATAATCAAAATTCATTTTAATTACACATAATTGTCTCCTTCTTCCAGACCTCCTCTTCCCCTCCTCCCTTTCCATTGTTTCCTATACGTCAGAGTATTTCAAGATTAACGAGATACAAACGTCTCTAAAAGCATGATAAAAGTAATAAAGCTTTCATAAATCAAAGAATGAATAGATTGCATTTAAATGACATTACCACATAAAAATGGGAATTAATATATTCGATAAGTACGCACTGAAATTATGGAAAAATCTAGGTATAGTTTTGATTAAACTGAAAGACATATTCATTAAAAAACCACAAAATTTAAAGCATTTCTAGATTATCCCTTTTTTTCTGATAAATGTATCTTTAAAGTTTATGGAAGATTATGCGTAAATGATTATAATATAACGATGTGATGTATTTTATTCAGAAAAAGTCAATTATGCTCTCAAATATATATAATAGCGTATTTTAGCGTGGTATTAAGTAACTAATAACGTTATAAGGCCAAAAATTTCCTTGCTGTATACATTTCTGAACAAATTAATCAATAAGTAACTATTAATCCACACGTCGAACATTCAAATTTTTTTTTTGGCTTATAAACGGGGAATAACTACATAGAACAAGTCATTTTTAAATCGATGTTATTGGACGATGCGAGATGAATTCTAGTTAATTTTTTTATTAATCCAAATTCTAAACTTAACGCCGGTAAATGGTTGAAGAGCCGCAGTCTTTGGAATCCCTCCACTTCGAAACAACCGGGAATGACCGCCAATATTTATATTTCTTCCTCATTTTCGATCAATACCTCCCTACCCCACACACACCGTTTAAAAATTCATCAAAAACCCCTCTTAATAATGAAATAAACGCCTCGCGAGGCGGGTATCCCGCGTGAAAAAGAAGCATTTAAAAGTGATTTGGAGCAGTAGATGGAATCCAAAGATCTCATTTCTCCGTATAAAACGACGAATGGACCAAAATAGCCCATCCTCCCCATTACAGGCGGTTGGAAGGCATCCTTGGAATGAGGTCTGGAAGCGATCCGGTGCGGAGGTAAACAGGAAAAACCAAGGCAACCGGAGGTTTCAAAGGGACAAGAAGGTACACAGGAGCCGCCTTGGGCAGCGATACCCCTAAGAGGGAAAAGAAATCCACGAAAGGCCGAATTTAAAGAAATGAAGTAGGCGGAGTTATTGCATGAGACGGCGATTTCCGAAAGGAAAAACAAGTTCTGTTAGCCGAGGAGGATTGCTACCTTCCGAGTTTAATTGTTTGCTCAAGGGTTAGTAGGCCCACTCTCTCGCAGACCTTTGCGCCTTAAAGATAAACCAAGTAGATAGTTCGGCCTCTGTTGCCTTGGAAACCAAATCAATGAGTAAGTGTCACCGTGTATTCCTAATTCAAAATCTCTCAGTATTGGTTTTAAAGGAGCCAGGAGACCCACATTTCGAGGTATAAAACCTTATTTAATTCATTAACTTTATGAAAGACCTCTATAGCAAATTCTAGAAAAGGATATGAATAAGACCCCATTTCTGTGTTTTGAATACTATTTCCTTTTTTAATTTTCTCTACTGTTTTCACGAAGAATAAATATAAAATTTCAAACAAATAACAACGGATGAAAAAAAATCAAGATCCGAATATAAAAAGCGCTACTATAAGACTACTATATCATGCACAGGTGATTTAAAAATATAAAATTCGGTCTCAGGAGTTTTCTTTTAAAATCATTCTTACAGAAACAAAACATACATTGTACTCAACATCATGGAAAAGTAAAGCGATTATTCCCACGGCTGATAATGAATACTTTCAATATTTAAAATGTACTCACGAAACTATTATATTTTAAAAAGTACAAAAATCAAATTTTTAGAAGGGTTACTCTTAAAATTTTACAGGGGAAAATCTCTTTAGTATTGGAAATGTAAAAAAAATCATATTGATCATTAGATGTGCCTGAATCCCTTAAAAAATATTATTCCAGGGCCTAACAACCTTCTATATCTCCTAGAGCTTGTAGAAAGTTAACAAAATGAGCCGTATAATAATAATAATGTTTATTACGGGTTTTGACCCATTTACAGTTTAAAAATCATAAATGTATAATTATATATCATATTCATTGAAAATATGCGCATACATTGAGAGAGAGACTTGAGAATTTCGGAGAATGACATAAACTAGGTATCAACTGCAGATATAGGTTTCAGGAATTTCCCCGGAATCCTTCATAACCCTCTTTTATAGACGTATATTTGAGGGAACTTATTTATCCTCACAAATATCACTTCCCGCGCATTCCAGAAAAGATGCTAGACCGAATCTCCAGGAATTTTCAAATGCATGGATCGAAGTTACCTCCAAGAATGTCACATTTTGTGCGGGAATTGGATTTCTCGGCGCCAAACCACGACACTCTTCCGCAGCCGCTATTCACACTGTTTTCGGAGCCTTGATCTCTGCAATGTGTTCCCTACTTATTTTCAATCGCAGTCTCCACAGACTCAACGCCCTATAAAAGTTCCGTTTCATGAGGGTGCTTGCCTATAAGACCTTTCTTAGGCTCTTTGACGTTTTTAACCTTGTTTCTTTCTTTTTACTCTCTAGTGCCAAAACTTAATCTTTTTGCCTAGATATTTTGCAAATAAACTATAATCAATTCTTACCTTATTGAGTAAAACAAATATTACAAGCCAATGGCGATCATTCCCAAGCACATAACAAGGTCTGTTGGTACTTTTGTAAATGATAAATATACAAGAAATTATTTATGTATCACACCTATTACCAGAATGCAACAAATAAGCAATGACTTCCTTAGTGCTCTATGTATAGATATGTGTAATACAAATACTAAGCAAATAAAATCAGCCTTCAAAAATTTGCAATGACACACTTGCACTCAATTCCTTGATTTGTTTGTGCTGGACTTATAGCTCATTTTCAATCTTGTATTTAGAGTTTTATTTTATAAAATTTGTTTTGTATTAAAATATATTTATAATGTTGGTATATTGCAAAATTCTTATAGAATATTCTCTCGCGTATACAATATATGTATTTTTATGTATTCTATGTATTTCTCTATGTAATGATATATAGTTGTGTTGTGATGTATTTTATATTTTATCAATTTTGCTATATTCTATACTTCTATTTTATTTATTATATGGCACATAGTATGTATTCTGATGCATGCAACAGAAAGAGGGCACCTTTATGCCCGTTTAATAAATCAAATCAAATAATTTATCGGGTGTGGAAAAATAGAACAGTAAACTTCCACACTGTTGAAGTTATTTTTAACCTTAATATCCTTCCGCGAAGTACGGCCTGACATGATAGAATTTTATAATTTATCGATACATTCTTGAGCTTTCGTAAATTTATATTCCTAATTTTTATGTTAGATCATGAATGGAATGATATCCACATTCGTTAAACGATATGACATTGAACGAACTTTACGAAATACTATGATTTAAATTTTTTATCCCATAATACTTTTAAATGGCAGGGTTTCTTAGGTTTAACATTAACTTTTTAAACCAAAACATATTTCTTGAATAATATTTATTTCGTGAAACAACCTTTATAAAAAATTTTGAATATTTAACTGACATGACTTATCGCTGACGTCACGATCTAGCAGTGGAGACGCCATCACGCTATAAAGTTTCAGGAACAAAGAGATAAAGTATAGTGTGATTTTATACGGTAATAAATAATAGTAAATACTTTTATACTTATAAACGTATTAGTATATTGTTAAATGTATTTTAGTATAAAATAATGCAAGCTTTAATATATACGTAAATTTAAATTTAAGGAGAATAAGCTAAATCTATATCAGGTCATCGATAAAACGTTAACAGTACAAAGGGAAACGACCAAAGAAATATTACAATTAACTAAGATATATTAAAATATTACATATATTGAGTGGAGAGTTTAAAAATCTATCCATAAAACTCAAGAAAATTATTTTTGGCGTATGTGATGATAACAGAAAAATTACCAGATGTTGGAGAAATGGATGAAGTAGGTCAGCGCCAGGGATCCGAAGTTTTGCAAAAGACATGGTGCTTTTGTTTATAGTCTCATCTTGGATTCTTACCTAAAAGAATAAATATAATAAAACATTACATTTTACATGAATATAAATTATCTTGAATTATAATATACTAAAAATAATACATTACTATAACATATATTAATTTTATATGTATTCTTGTTTATAAATTTTAAACATTTTCATACATTGCGTTTTTTTAATAAAATATCTCAGAAAAGAACGATTTAAGGTGTTTTCCCACATTTTAACAATTTTCAAGTAACTTATTCATTTTCAGTCACCCAGGAGAATCTCCTGATGGTCTAACGTAGTCGTTAAACGGATTAAATACAATTTCACAAAATTTTTAAATAAACTTTTTTTAATTTTGACCGACTATTCAAGGATACGTGAACAAATTGTTTCGTATAGCATCTGACGTTCGCCGAATAATTTTCTCTGCAATAGAGACTATTGACTACACTGAAACTCTGAATGAATAATTATAATCCATCACAAATACACCACTGCTTTCACAGCTCTTACAAATAATTCATCCTTACATTATGAAACTGGAGAAAGATCCGCTAACCAAGAAAGAAAAAGCCATCCTGTTTCGGCTAATCTAAACATAAATCTCTCGGGTGCATGGAAAGGAATTCTAATCGCGGATGATTCTCGCACAAATTTGAAAATATTCTCCTTTTACGCACGCCAAAAAGACGCATTCTTCATTCTCAGCAGAAGACGCTTTTAGGCCATACTCTCTTCACTTGAAAGGACGAGCCCCATTCGAACAACAATTAATTTCCAAAATAAAAAAATTAAAATTTTTTCCCTCACCAAAGCACAAAACAGTGTCTTCTCCCGATGCAACAATTCCGGGAAATGGAAGAAAAAATTCGAAAACGAAAAAATCCCGGACAAAAAATCTCTCAAGAATGCGGTCCATTTGATTTATGCCGAGAATAAATTAACTTCTCCTGTCTCTTCCACTCTTTCCCTCTTTCTTTCCTTTATTCGTGCTTTATATTCCTTCCCCATTGTTTCTCTCCCCTTTCCCTCAACCCAGAAAAATCTGAATTTTCACTCCCTTCTCTCTTTTCCGAGATAGAAAATTTCGTGTTTTCGTCAAGAGGCAAAGATGTTCGGAGATGTAAGAATAACGCACGCGGGTCACCTTTATCGAAACATTTTGTCTCTCGGGATATAAACAGTGTTGCCTCAGGAGCTTTAGCGTTAAAGCTATTATATCAATAGATATATTTGGCATATAATTACTAGAGAAGATTTATCAAAACACGAAGATTTATAGTACAGTCAAAAAAAGTTCTAGGATTTAAGGATGTGAAAATAATGACCTTCATAGTACCCAAGATCTGTATAAGAAAAGATTTTGTATAATATTGAAATATTAATGATTTTATATAGGTTTAGAATTACAATTACATTTTTTTAATTT
Organism: Sympetrum striolatum; assembly: GCA_947579665.1. Taxonomy (NCBI): domain Eukaryota; kingdom Metazoa; phylum Arthropoda; class Insecta; order Odonata; family Libellulidae; genus Sympetrum; species Sympetrum striolatum. The sequence goes on along the minus strand of OX388351.1, from coordinate 46,669,663 downwards.
GAAATATCTTTCTGCAGTGTTGACTAGAATTAATTATTTCTCTACTTCTTTTAATGCATTGAAAGAGAAATCTATGTCCTAATTTTAATTCGAATACTCCTGTAAAGAAGAAAAAACTTATTTACAGCTTTACTTTATGGAGAGCCTTGAAGTAATGATGAATAAAAATGGTAAATTTTCCATAAAAATTTTTTATTGTACGACCAGTTTCGCTACACCAAAAGATGCTACTCCTGTAGCGAAACTGGTCATGAAATAAAAAATTGCGTGGAAAATTTAGCAAGTTTTTTCTTCATTTCTTCAATGGCTTTCCACAAAGTAACGCCTTACCATCTAGATTCCACAAATATTTCGTCTAGAGCCGTTTTGTTAATTTCCTTTGCTACTAGGAGAGTATAAGTAAATGAAAACCTGTTAAGCCGTTTCAACATTCTCTGCAAAGATTTAAATAGGTAAAAATTTTGAAATAATAAAAAATGCTTCTAATATTATACTAAAATTCAAGGCCCAATGAAAGTTGCAAACCTTACATTTTTTATAAGTTCCGGTTTTTTATAAACATTCACCTTGGTCACCGAAGTTCTTAGAGACCTGTAGTACACAAACTACTGCCTATGAGCCAAATACGACACGCCACATGGTTGCATTCCATCCTTCCATAAATTCAGCTGCGCATTCGTAATAAATCATAAAAAAATATTAATAATTCTGTTGCTCATAATCTCCCATTAACCTTCCTTAACTTCAAAGTAGTGCTTTAAATAAAAAGTAGGTATGATGAAGTGAAAATAAGTATCGAAAAGTATACTATGCCCTTGAATAACACTTAGTTTAACTGTGATCCTAAGGCAAATTCTTTTCTGGCTAACTATATAAAACTGTAGGTTTTCACTGACGCGGAATACAGAATAAAATATTTTTAAGCTGACTGTGACCTAAAAAGCTGAGAGGCACTAGAAATGTATTTTATACTGTAACTTCAATGATATTTTCTCTTGTGCTCTTCGTTGAAAAATTTACCCTCAGTTTATTTTTCCACCTGATAAGCAATTAAGACACTCCGGCTGATAGGTTTGAGTGCAATCAGATTACGGCAACAGTGCAATTCGAAAAGACTCTTTTCCTTCCTCGAAAAAACACTTGAGCGGACGAGGGTCGATGGTGATTTTCTAATTTTCTCCTCTCCTGGCGAACCACTGCCCTCTCCATTGACCACTTGAGTCTCGTACGCAGAAGAGTTCTCGCGGAGGTAACAGGTAAGGAGACCGTTCTTTATTTCGGAAGGAAAAGAGTTGTCCAGAGGGCAAAAGGGGGAAGTAAAGCAAGGGATGGGAACACAAGGAATGAAGATGGAAATCGGAAGAAGGGATTCATGAAGATTAGCTGCATGAACTGATAATTTTCTTATCCTAATCCTCTGTTAAAAATACATGTACATGCATACATACATATAAAACAATATACTTTTCCAAATTAGCATATTTTAAAACATCGGTCGTTTGAAATACTTTACGATGAAATTTATTTGGGATCGATTTCATCAAGAATAATACTGCTCTTTTCTATTCAGTAACCTTAAATATTTGTTTACGTGCAACTATATAATATACGTACTGATATCCTCACGTATGTGTGTATATGAGCCCGGATATAAATTAATTAAAAGACCTCGTCTATTTGTAAGTAAGCAAATATCTATTTCATTTTGTTAAATTATTTTCAATTATCTTACAAACACATGATTTAGAGTACAACACCATGAGATACTTTTTAGATAACCTTCTAATATTTTTTTAAGCTACTGTTGCCCTTCACCGGTAAAGTCCTCCTAAGCTCAGATGAGCTTGTCAGGAGGTGTTTTACCGAGGCAACAGTAACTTACGAACGCCACCGTTCCCTGATCGGAAAAGTCCGACTTAATTACCACCGGAATTCGAACCCAGGTTCTTGGGGGAGGAGTGATAGCTTAGATGGCATACTATCCACTCGGCCACCAAGGACGGTGGCCGAGTAATAGTTCAATATTCTTTGCATATACGAATATTGCAGTAATAACTCATCATGAATCTAATTGGGTCAAATATTGAGAGAAGAAGGGATGATAACGAAAATAATTAAGGGAATAATAGAATAAAAAACAAAGGAGAAGACAAAGACTATAAATAAAGAAGAATTAAGAACTTCGCGTTAAAAATATTTTACCGCAGAAAATGTGTGGTTAGGAGGTCCGAACTTTTACTAACAAATTTCTACGACTTCAATTAATTCATTATAATACTGAATATACTTTTGAAATTATTTTTGGAAGTATTGTACATCGTGATGTTAGACGTCGCATGAATGATGACCTTCCACTGCGCTGATTGAGTGTAACTGAGGCGATCGGAGATGCAAACATTCATTTGTTGTGAATAATTCATTCGTAACTTCGATTGAACTACAGTTTTCGAAGATGCTAGACACAAAAGGCGGGGTGAGCTACCAAGAAGTGAAGGAAATGGCGTTGAATAGGAATTTTGGTTAATGGTACGGTTCCGGGGGTTTTACAGTTGACCCCCTGAACCTTACCATTAACCGGAATTTCCAATGCACATGAACCTACTGAAAAGTCGATCACCTAAGAATTAAACTAACACTGTATTTTACAGTACTAATACCGTAATACGTGCCGTTAGTACCTAAATGTGCGAAGGCCTTGATTTCCACTTTCTCCAAACACGATAAGTCAAATTGAATGAGTCAAACACGCGGAACGAAACCAAAAGCGAGAGAGAGAGAGATACGGTGGGAAATGGCGAGGAAAAGGCAGGTATGAGGCAAAGGTTTAACAACGGATAAAGGTAGAAGTTAGTTAAGGGCCAGAGGAATAAAACGGAAGGCGGGAATATGAAGAGGGGATTTACTCAAGCGGATTCCTTTGTCTCAGACGACGACCGCCCCCAGGCAACCCCTTTATGCTGCCAACCCCTTCAGAATCCCCTTTACTCTCATTCATTGTTCCAAACGGTCTTTTTTCTCCTTTCGCCTTGTCCCGACAATTTCCGCCCGCGCAAGAATGTGTTCCAAATGGAGAGGTCCGAAAGGTTAACACTTTTGTTATTACCCTCGTATCCTAGGAGGCAGAAAGGGTACAGCGGTTTGCATTAATGTTCCGGGAAGGAAATTGGCCGAGGGATGACAATGCAGGCTAATTTTGGAACGGGAATCCCTCCGGCACAAATAAATAAGTGTGCATAATCTTTCGAGTCTCGATTCGGCGAAAGATGGTAGTATTTTAATAGCTGCGAAAATCTGGAAAATAGGTAGCCAATTAATTGGGAATATTTGGAGCAAATGTTAACGATGGAAGCAGCATTCTAAACTGCTTCAAATCTGATTTTTGATCGATATTGCACTGATTTCAGTCTTACTTATTTTCTTATAATATATGACAGTTTTACTACGATTACGATAGTTCTTCAGTGATAAATGTCTAACTCTAACATAGTATATTGGTTCTTTGCGCCAATAGCCTTTTTAATCTGAAAAATGGGAGCTAATAATAAACCAAAAATTCAAAATAATGTAAATAAGATGGCATCAATCTAAAATGCTCTGAATATAAAATTTTTGATTGATATTATTTTAATCTAATTCGTACTTATTCCCTTTCATTTTTAACAGCGTGACGCGACTAATAATAAAATATTTCATTCGTAAACTTCTCGCTCTACCTACATACGTCAATATTTTTAACAAATGATGCTTCAACACCAAACATATATGCATGAAATAAAATTGATGTTTTAGCATTTTAGATTCATATCTAGGCTTAATAACATATTTCTAACACAATCAATTTGAAATAATCATTATTAACTGTGTCGATTGCAGAATCTGACAGCAAGGAGAGAGCAAACAAAAGACAAAATCAAAAATGAAACATATGATAAATATATAAAAAAAGTCCGTAATGTATTCCGTAACTGAGTTAATAATTTACGTTATCAGGAAAACTAAGACATTTCATACTTTTATAAATCAATAAAGCGAGGAGATAATTCCACGATAGAATAATATATTTGCAAAAAAATAATAATTTTTATATTGAATAACAATTTTTAACAGGATTCGATAAGGATACATTTTCTTCTATCCTGAGCCGAAAAAAAATAAAAAATATCGATATTAAGAGATTGATACTACATACATACCAGAATACCTTGCTAATATGTGTAAGCAACGAATGAGACTGGAGCATATCCTGACACACGGCAGCCAGCAATACACTTGTGTTTGCCTAACTGCCAGGGGAAATACATTATTTTTTTAACCTGCCGTAAGTTATCCAGCAGCAATAAACAACTTTTTCAGCAGCGTTAATACTCTGCGTCACACGATCAGATAATGAAACTGATGCTAAAGAATGACTTTTGAAACGCTGAAACAATATTTATGAAAATACTTGAATATTTCCATAATATTGAACGTGGTGATAGTAGCCGCATCTGTAATTTAATTCCCAATTTTCGTACAATATTATAGCTCTTTGGGTCATGCGTAATTGGGAAGAGCAGGGAAATAAACCAGCAGAAGCAAACCATTTACTTAATTAAATGAATCCATGTGGGGTGAAATATAAGAAGCATTCACTCTGTTTCACGAGTTTCTATCTACTCCAAATAGAGCTGTCAAATGAAGTTTCATTGCGCATAACGTGAAAACGTCCCACTGCAAGTTCCATGAAGCCACAAACTGTGGTGTTACTGTAAACAATTTACTCTCGATGATCATTCCAGCGAGTGTCCGTTTCAAACAACACCCAAGTGCTGTTGAGGTAATTGAGCATTACAAATTTCGTAGAAATGTTCCGAAATGGAATCGTGCATTACGGCCACTTTCTATGAGCTCGTTACGGTAAACAATTCTGTACTAAAGGACTCCTGAGCCCAATTTGACTATTGTTTGCAACCCGTGTGTCGCACTGTAGCGATATACACAACTAGGCATGAATATACTCAGGATTAAACCATGTTTCCTAGATTCCTTGTTCTCAAATGGTCCCCATAACAAAATCCATGTATGCGATGACGCAAAATTTACATTGACGAATCCAACCGGAAATGACTCAAATGGAAGAACCCGTTGTTATTTCTTTAGTAAAAACGTAGCCCGAATACACTAAAATCATAATTTAGGTTTGACATTACGAAAGGTTATACTGTCACCAAAGTAACTGAGAGTAATACATAACAAAGCATACATACATTGTAGTGAACATAACTAAGGAAAAGTCTCAAAAAATATTTTTTCAATGCGATTGGACAAGAATCAACTATTGATAGTTAGCTTTAGGCCACGACTTAGTTGGAACCGGTCCAGTCGCATTAAACAAAATATTCTGTAAGACTTTTGTTTAGTTATTTCCACTATAAAGCAGTAACAGCTTCTAAAATTAATTTTATCATACATACATACATTCGTAATATTAAAGATTTTTTCCTTTATTCTATATTTTCAAATAGTCTCTCAAATAAAACTATGTGTACGGTGGCTCTAAATGGATACAAACCGCATTCAAACGGTAAAATGACAAAGAGTAATTTTATTCTATTAATGCAGTTAGATTGAGTTTACAGGTATTGTATTAATGTTGGAAATCATACACCGTACATGAACATTAAAAAATTTAAATTGCGCTGTGTAATGAGCAATCAAAAAATATACTCTAGAAATATTTCCCAAAAATTAACTTCGACTGTCAGTCTCCAAACTTAAAAATTATTTTTCATAGAGTAAGAAAATTACGTTAAAGTTTAACCTGAATCTCAAACACTGAACAGCTAATATGAACTTGTTTAAGGCAAATTTTCCAACTTTTATAAGGTAGGTATGAATTTTATTTGGCAACTGAGTCAAAGACAAAGAGAATTGTTCAGATCTCCATTATTAATTCATTATCACCAAGTCCTTTGACGCTCTGAATGTACGCCAGCGCCTCTTGCGGACAAAACACGCAGGCAGTTTTATTCGGGCGGCATCGCAACAAATAACTTGGCCGCGACATGAAAAATCTGTGTACACAAAGGCGAAAAGGCATTTTATGATCCTCGGATACCCTTGTTAAGGACAAGCGCGTGATATAAATTAATTATCCTTTTCAAGCGACAGATTTATGACAAGGGTTCGGGATATAGGCTGTCGGGCTTTTTTGAGTAAGTGAGAGGATTTTGAAACAGGCTTCCACTTTAACGTTAGCTATGAGAGGGAACATGGGTAATGTCCAACCACTGTATCGCACGATGTGTGAATCGGTGTCATCAAGCGCTTTTAATGCGAGCTATTAATGCTGAAGGTTACATGGAAAAGAGAGGATTGACACCTTTATTTCATAATTATATGCAAATTTCGGGAAGGAGTTGTGTTGTGTTTAAAGAAATTTTAAAGAAGTAAAATAAAGATGGCGTGTTGCATTTCTCCGAATTTAATACGATAACGGCGAAATTACCATGATTATGTAGTAAGCCAATTAATAAACAATACATACGCATAAATTATAGCAACCAACAATGGAATGGGGATAAATAGTAATGAATCCACATAAACTGCAACAATCACCTGATAGCTGATGCAATAATACTACTATGACATGGCTTCTGGCATTGTTGATTTCTAATTTCTCTTATGTTCGTTATTATTGCAACCCATATTTTTTGTTACCGCAACTGTTACTGACGTAATAATTGATAGGATAGGAATTGATTATGAATACTTCATTGCGTAATAATTATAAATAAAATTTTAATTTATTTTTATTTTTGTTACCTTATAGTAAATGATAAGAAAAAACAGTTGGAAGAATTGGTAAAGGAAACGTCAAAGAAAGTTCCTTGAAAATAAACCTTCTGACTCATTGGCCTATTAATATGTGTAAATAATAGAACAAATGAATTGCTCGCAAAATATTACATTCCAACTGGCAAAAATGTAGCACATAAATAACTATTGGTTTAAAGAACGAGTCTAACGGTTTGACATACACTGTTTATCCTCTCTCTTTGGAATTCCGTCGTTCCAGCGAGATAAATATTTCAAGAAACTCTTGCAATAATACAATTCGTTCAACATGAACAAATATAATCAACCATTTTGTTTTAACTAACAACCTTTCCGATCTTAATACCGCAAAAACTTTTTATAGGCTAGAAAAACAAAGAAGTTTTTAAATGAACAGAATTTTGTATGCATTAAGAGTACACCATGTAACCTAATATCATTATGTTATCCCTCAAAACTCCGCAAAATTAGTTTCATGGAAACAGGAAAAAAATAAAACAAAACGAAACCTCCTTACAGTTGCGGGAATCAAACCAAGGTCTCTCGCACGCTCCACCAACTCGTCTTTGTCTGAGAAGTCTACCAAGCAGCTGGATGGTCTAGCCTAGTCTATATAAGAAATCCGGGCCCTAATCTCCATCCTGTAGGATTTGTTTCGATTCAGTTTATCTTTGGGATTGTTCTTACAAGCCTTTGCTCTGTATCAATCTATATATTTAAATAACACTCCAATTTTTCACATGCAATTTTTGTATGTTTCATTTTCAAAAACATTTTTTTTGTCTGTTTTGTATTTTTTTTGTGGAATTTATTATTTCCTCATAGTATATTTTAGTATTTTCCATTTCTATTTTATTTTATTATATTTTTTAATCTCGTTTGAATGCATCATTTGATGATTTTATGGTATTTATTTTTTACTCAATTTGCAATTATTCCTGTTTTCGATTTTATTTAATTATTCTATTTGTAATTTCGTTACAGTACTGCTTTTGTGATTGCCATGTAATACACAGCTTTCTTTTACATCTTTTAGCTTGTACTATCAGTAGATTTCCGCAGGTTTTCACATCCTCCTTCTTAGTGGGTGTTTTCCTGCAGTGGATCTTTTTTCCTTAAGATATCACCTTATGTATTTTTTACATCCACTCCTTAATCTTTTCTCTCTATTTCTATTCACCTGTACAAAAATTTTTGTTTATAATATCATTGAAGAAATGATAGATGGAAGAAGAAAATGTTCAGTCGCAATCTCAATAAAGACTTTATAGACCTTATCTCGAACTGGCTTCATTTACGCAAAAAATGTTAGATTTAAACCATTTTAGAACGGGAAAAATCGATCTTCAATCACAACAGTCTGGATGCGAAAAGAAATACAAAAGAAATCATTGATTCTTAGAAACAAGTAAAAATCAAACAGCAAAAACAGGAGTTGAAGAAAGACCAAAACTTTCGGAATAGCTTGTTTGCTTTCCCTTCAGCACCGTCTTGCATCCCGGAGCGGGTATTCCAATCAGAGCAAGTAGCGAAACGAAAAAAAACACGAGGTAAGGAGAAAGAGCAGACAAAGCGAAAATTAGGGAGGTAAAGGGAAGTAATTCTCAATGATTCGCTAACAATGAAGGGGTATCCAGGGTAATTAGCCGAGAAAGAAAGAAAACCGCTCGCGGCGCCGCCGCACGCGTGATTGTTGAATTAACACTCGGCCGAGATTCTTTCGCGAGTCGCATTTGATGTCGATTCGGAGTTTAATAAATTATTCAGCTTAATTCCGAAAATCTGCGCTCCCTTGGGGCATTAATCTGGGTCGAATCCGCGACACAATTCTCTTTCACGGCCCTCTACGCCAATGCGAATCAGAATAGTGCAGATTTTGTAATTAAATGCCGTTCATTGAAATTACATCAATTAAGGTTTAATGTCACTCTGTAAAGTATTCAGAGATTGTATCCTCACTGTCATTAGAAATAGTGACTTGAATTAGCTAGTATGGGGAATGAGGTTTAATAGGCAGGATGAGGAGTGAGGTAGTTTTCCCTTTCTTTCCTCACTGAACCACGATCCTACAAGGGTTACAAAACCCACGCAAATTAAGCAAAATGACTCTACAAATAACACTGCTCTTGGCATTCCATAAAGAGCCGCTACTCAGCATCGCATATACCTCTGCAGCTTGGATATTATCATAACCACGATCAAGACTACAACAAAAGTGAATAAAGGACACCTTTCTCTAACCTACGAGTATACTAAAAGATAAATGAAATGTAATCTATTTATCACAATATGCCTGTAGAGACATGTTTAGTGTAACTAGGTTAAGATGGTTAAAATATGCCGTAGCAACATTATCAGAGGTCCACAAGTTATATTTGAAGAGTCATTAGGGATATGAATAGTCTACAATAAATGGATCACCGACCGTGTAGAAAATAGTTCGCCATGCTTTGTGCATAGAATTTATGATTCACTCTGATCTAACTTCCTATATATTTACTCCTGTCTTCGTTGGTGTATTCTATTATGGCAACGGCTTGCATTTATTCACCAAAGTTTTGTGCATTACATGATAATCCAATAAACTAATTGGCACATAATATCAACTACATTTATCAAAAACTTATTACCTCAAATTCTATAGTTAATAGTAACAAACGTCTAATATTACTCGTACGCATACACATAATAAAGGTGTATCAAATACATATGCAATAATATTCAATTCCATATCTTCCTTATTCTTGGTAAACCTTCAAAGTCAAGGTTTTGATTCAACAACACAACCAAATTTATCGGTGATCCACTTCGATCATAAACACTCAAAATCCACTCATACGTCACTCAGTTTCAAAATACGTATTTAATTAACTAAAAAGCAAAATTAATTTATGCAACCAATTACCAAATTTCTAGGTTTTGAGGTCGAGTTGATTATAATGACGATAATATAAATTGAGCGTAAAGTGTCAAAGGGAATTCTACACCTTCAACTTATCTTATGTTTTCTCCTAAAAACTTTTACTTCAATCCCTCTAAAGACGAGGCACGAAAAATGCAAACGTTGCACACATACCGTGTACAAGTGCAATATAAGATGTGGAAAATTCTGCAATGCATATACATCTACATCTACATTAATACCCTACCCAAGCCGCTTTTCGGCAAGTGACAGGGGGTGTAAACACCAGTGGAATCTAAACTACTTCCTTATTCGGTTATTGTAGCGTATCGGTGCGTATAGGTGCTATAAACATCATGGAATCGAATACACGGTTCCATCGATATTCTTCTGTGTAATAATATAACGAAAATTGCGAAAGCTAACGCAAATTAATCAATGTGTGTGATAGTTATCTATTAAGCTATCACCTAAACATAACACCACGAATACCACTGGATATCCTACAACAGTTTTAATGTAATTAATGTAATTCGGAATATTAGTTCATCACTTTCATTATCAAGCGCACAAAAAACTATGAATTCCAATTTTGACATTTCAGTGTTCCATATCACAAATATGATCTTCCCATTCATTAATACGAATTCATCATTCACAAATACAATTCATCTCCATTTATAATTACAAGGGAATGTAATACCATCTCCCAAATGTAGGGGAATCACGGATGATGAATTAATTGAAATTATATTAATTCTCTCAACAATTCGTAAACATGATAAATTGAGCATTGAAGCCTAGACCTAAAATTATTTTAGCTATACATGAAAATCCCTATCTAAGGCATGAATGCAAACATGAATTTCAAATAACGATGTGAAGTAACACCACGTCTTACTGGACTAATTTGAATAAATTCTCCATGGATACTGAAAATTTCTCGGAAGTAATTACGTCACATTATGCCATTTAATTTTCCGGCGAAAAATCAAAGAAAATACAAATATTGAATATTGGACTAATATAAACGTTATAGAGAAAAGAAAACACTTCCCAGAATTTTGATTACCCTCCTACTCATTTTAAATCTATCTAATCACCAAAGCACAGAGAATCTTACCATTAGAGTATGAGCATTATTTATACATTGTGTATCGGTGGACTAGATGGAAGAAAATACCTTTTAGTCTCAATCTCGCCCGAATAAAGACGTTTTATTATCAATATTAATTTTTCCAATCTTGAGATACTATAAAAAATAATTCACCAAGTTATTTCTCATAGAGCTGAAAACATTCAAGGGAATCCTATTTTCGCCTTTCACCTTTTATAAACAAATAAACTAATTACGACAGAATGTTTAAAATATAATACGCGGCCTAATGAATTTCAGTGGGAATTGTTTTGGAAAACAAAACCTAACTGTGCTTTAATCTTTAAAAAGGAAGGAAAGAAAAACAAGGGAAAGGAAAATGACGAAACACCTGGGGGATAAGAACAGTTTGTTTTTTCGGGAGATGAAAGGCAATTAAGAATTCAGGGAGGACACAACGGAGAGTGACAATGAAAAATCGGATGATATTTGGTCACCGGAAGTAACAGCACTCATTAAGTTAGAGCCGTAATCAAATGACCTGGGTTATGAAATGGCTTTAACTGCTCCGGGTAGGAAAACACCAGATGAAATATATTTCCCTCAAGGCTAATAGTTTTTTTTTTCTTTTATTTCCCCATTAACGGGTGTTCTTGTTTCCTCCAAATTTAAACTGCTTTCTTTTGTCCCGCAATTCTCTTGACGACAGAGTTATTATCTCAGCGTAATCCAATGAAAACACTAAGGGTTAAAGAAACAAATTCAAGGTATTTTGGAAGAGAAAAAGTACGTGCAACACAAACTAATTGATGTTAAGCGTGCATGTATAAACATATAAGACTTCAAAATACTACATTAATGAACTTTGGATGGTATGTTATTAACAAATGGTTTTAATAGTAGCCCACAATAGATATACTGAGGAGATGGGATTTTGAGGAAATCATGGAACTAATGCGTTTAAGCACTAACAGAAGAAAATTAATTTCTTTTCCTGCTTATTTCCTTCTGTTTTAGGTCCATTTCTATTTCTAATTTAATACCTTACGAGCCACCTACCGTGTGCTTATGGTAAGGAGTGTAAATACCAGCCGTTTAAACCACTTTTTTAGTCTGTTATTATGTCGCATAGTTAGAGGAAATAATTACATTTTTAAATGACTTATACTACTAAATCACTAAAACAATTCATTCCTAAAACGACTAGCCTAAGCATCTATTTATTTTAATTTACGCTCATTATAGAATCACTCGAAGTAGCAGGGATGTCACATGATACCGGTTATGATTTCCATGAATTCATTTTTACGAGGGTATCGTAAATTTTCTCCATATTGCGTTTGAAACAATTTTTAATGAAAATATCTTGTGATATACCATCTCCTTTATTTTTTTAAAACTATCATAAAATAACTGCTGATTCTTTATAGAAATTTATCATATCACATTCATCTAGGTGAATGAAGGTAGAGGAATACGATTTAGAGAAATTGAATTCTAACGATATATAATACATTTATGAATTTTTCAATTCATACGAGTACTCGAGAAAATAGTGAAAATTACATTATCTCTTATTTCATAAATTTAAGATTTTTGTTGCAGTTCGAATATTACCCACTCACCAACCACTAGCACACAACATTTTTTACTTATGAATAAAATATCAAAGTTAAATAAAAAACATTTTTTCCAAAATCTCATACTTCCTCATTGCGTGACTATAGGTATCGATTTTTGCAGATTTTTTTTTCTCCATTTTCTTCACGAAAACAGGAAAATGTAGCAAGCCTTTCCTTTCATGAAACGCAGTTTCCGTTGGAAGAATTTGGAATCGGCCCATTTCGTGGGCGAACTGTTTGGTCATAAGACCTAAGAGACATCAATCTTCACGTTATTTACAGCCGTGGTATTTTGCAACATTCTCGTCAAGTTTCCTTATTCCAAGGCCAGAATTCAAAGGTCAGGGGATTGAATGAGCCAGAAAATTATATTTATAACTAAATCTTTCTACTGGGCGGCAATGTATGTTTTCTTTCGGTGGAAAGTAAACCTTAGGAGTACTTTTTGGTGCGATGTCGATGACGCAGCGTCTAATTCAGAATTTTCTCCTTGGGAAAAAGTTTCACGACATCAAAATGAAGGAATTTCCGGCAGAAAGTCCTTTAATTGTTTGAGTATGCCATTCTCTCTCTTTTTTTTCTTCCTTAGAGTTACCTAAATATCTATGTTATATAAAATGTTGACTAGTACATACATACTGTGTGCATTATTTTGATACTGTTTTTTAATAATAATATTCTTTTATTTTATTTTTTTCTCTGATAATGTACGTTTTTTTCTATTTTGTTTGTTTTTATGTTACTTTGTATATTGCTATCTCTTTTTAAATGTGAACTGATATATGTATCGCATATAAGTACTTATTGGTAGTGTATTTATTTATTTTTGAATGTTTTTCTCTTTTCTTATCTTTCTGCTATTACTATCGGTAAGTTTCCACAATTCTTCTAATTTTTTCTACTTCTTATTTTATACTTAATGACGATGGGTTAGATGGAATAAGAGACTTTTAAGTCTCAATCTCGCCCAAATAAAGACGATTTATTATTATTATTATTACAAACTAAGTTTCTCTTCTAAATCTATTAGTTTTCGATACCAAAAAATAATTTATCCAGGAAAAAATATTTCGGAGAGTTTGTCTGTTATCCAAAGGAATTTTCCATAATACTTGTCGATATTTCACAAATTTGCCTTTTATATTCTAAAAATATCTGAAATGGATGTGGACACCCTAAAATAAAGGGTGAACGTGAGATACATAGGTTTTTTATACCCCTATTATGTATAAACTTTATTTTCGAAAACGCATGAAATCTAATGAACGTCATCAATACATTACAACCAATAAAATACATGTTAAAATTAGAAAAGCTTTCCATCACGATAAGAATAAAAATTTTCTATGGAACAATTATTTTATTTTAAGGTAAAAATGAATATAGTTTTACAATTTTTACAAATTCCATAGTAAAAACGAAGTACTTGAAAAGATTTAAACTATATTTTATTTTACATCAAAATGAAATAATTGCTCATGGATTTCCATCTAGTTTAGCCTTTTCATTTAATTTCAATTTATTTCGTACACCATGCATAAATACAATATACCAAACTAAATACAAATTTAAAATTTAAAATTTAAAAATAAAATTATTAAATACAAAAAATAAATATGCAATACGTATATTAATTACAAAAAACATCACTGTGAATCAGCTGAGTCAGTATGAATTTTAAAAAACCTTAAACAGTATATACATTACTTGTCTTGTACTTATCATGCAAGATTATTCAGGGTTCCTGATAGACCTTCACGGCTACCGTAGTGGTAGCTATCTCATTTTAATCATAAAAATTTCCCACGTAGTATAAATGCCGTTAATTCTACTAGGTAACGAAAGCTAACTGGTCCATAATATGCTTTTAGAATCCACAGAAATGGCACAGAAAATTATGGAAATATAATTTAAACATGAAGAAACGAAAGATATACTTTTTCACGATTTTTCATTAACTCTATCGCAATCAGCAAGTTGATGTCAATAACATTATCAGCAATTCAATTCACCGTAAATAATTTACTGTTTGTTGATGTCTTTAGAACTTATGATGGTATATAAGAAGCGTATATACATAAAAGATATATTTCCTCACTTCAGAATATTTTTCTAGACTTCTATTGCAGCTGGAGACTGTGCCACTGAGTTTTGTTTGGAAGCCGAGCGCCTCAACTGCTAATTCGCCGATGCCCGCTCAGAGAGAATGGTTCCAGATTTAACAGATTTTACATACGGAAGAGAAAGAGGTCCATACAAAAAGCGCTCGTAAAAAATGTGTTCGAGTGAATCGAATTTATATTATCCTTGGAATAACGATGTTATTTTAATTCAACCATTGAGTTTTTGATGCGATGAATTCAATAAGAAATGCTGAGCTAAACTCGAATACCACGAGGCTTGATTAGTACATTTATCTTGAATAATCTTCGGCTATTAAATAAATTAAACCAGCGGCCTTGTTAAGTCCGCAGCTTGCTTTTTAAAAAAATAAGTCATTCAAAATAATTTTCCTACAATTTGAGACCTCTGTGTCGACGCTTTTGGCGTAGGAGTACGAAAAAATAGCCAACGAAAGTATGGGGTTTTGGAATTTAACGAAAACATAATTCCTTTCATTATCCAAAAACACAAACGAGGAAAAATGTAAACAGAGTCTGATGGAAGGGAGCAGCGAAAGCGATGCAAAACAAACCATCGACGACATCTTGGGAGGGTTTTCTGGCCCACTTTGGCCTTCAACATCGCCCCTACCCCTACTCAAAACCTCGAAAGATATGTGTCACTAGAAAACACGAATGCGAAAACAGAGAGGAAATTGAAGAAACTAATCTTTTCCATCCACAAATAAATACAAAACCTTCCACACACTCTGAACATCAAAACTTTAAAAAAGTCCGGATCGTGACATACTTTCACATCCAAGCCCTGGGTGTCACTTTATAGAGCATCGTTATTTTCCTTTTATCGCGAAAGCCATTTCGCAGAATAAAAGAAAGTGCTTTCAATCCTGCCAAAAACACACGGACGAGAAAACTGCGAGAAAATGTAGGTGGCGTATGCGATTCATAGAAAAACAAACGACAATCGGAAACGGAGCGTGTCTCCAGCCACGGGCTATTTAAGGGCCGACATAACTTTGAGTTCGACGTTGCGATCCGCTCGTCTAAAATTGGACATTTTTGCTCACAGCTGTGCGAATCCTTAATTATAGCTCTTCTGCTGGCGGAGGGGAAGGGGGAGGTTGGGGGAAGGGGGAGGAGGGGGGGAAGGGGGAGGAGGGGGGAAGGGGGAGGATAGGGGAAGGGGGAGGATGGGGGAAGGGGGAGGAGGGGGGGAAGGGGGAGGATGGGGGAAGGGGTAAAGGTTGGTAGCGTAAGACCGAACGAGTTAACCCAGATATCGAAACGGGTAAAATACCGCGAATAGAACCACCCCTTTTGGCTGAAATTAAATGAGCGACGATAAAATAGCTCGAGCTACTATGGTGCGCATAACCGATAAATAAACTTTGAAATGTCTTTTTGAATGAGGCTGATTTCGAGAACTAAGTCGGAACTTGTCGCTGAACAAACTCCTAGAAGAACGGAGACATATATATTTTTCCCATACCTCTTGAATAATAAAATTGCCAGTAAGCCGATGAAAAGGTAAGAGAGCGTTATAATTTCTCTTTGAAAAAAAAATAAGTCGATGATATTGACAGTAAAAGATAATTAAGTAATGCGCTGAACATATGAAAGGAGATAACCCGCATTTCTTCACCCATGATAGTTGTTGTAAATTTTAACGGTAACGTGACCGCTGACGTGGTCATTAGAAGTACTTTATCGTTAACGGTGACGATATATTGAAGGAATCAAAAGATTATGGTAAATTTCATAGACCTTCATTCATTCGTAGACACAATGCAGTAAATACGCTAAACCTGCATGCATAGAGAGAGTGAAGAATATATTATATTTAATAATTTATAAATAAATGTATTAACTGATTAGTAAAATGTAATATACATACAATAAATTAAATACAAACAATATTATATTTAATAATAATTTAATATATTTTTCTTTAACGACGTAATTTCAAAAGAAACCGGCGGATCGCCCACCATGTAACACACACAAGGTGTCCCAAAAAGTAGTGATAATCAAAATAGTGTGTTGAAAAGTTCTCTATTGACGTAAACGCTGACGTTAAAGCTAAGTCAACGCTACTTTTCAACCCTGTAATGACGTGAATAAATTTATATCAAAAAGTCAAACATTGATATATAAATAGCTAAATGTAAGTGAATACTACATTGTTAAAATTCGGAAATGATACAACGACGTATCATATGGTACTCATGAAGGTGTGAACGAAATCCTTCAAGAAGGATAACAAACACTATTCCAAATGGTGTAGTCGTTGAAACGGCTTTATACTTAAATGTTAGCCCAGGCGTAACCCCTGGAGAGCATTAGTTGATTGAGTATCGAAGGAGCAGCAAATGGCATAACATGACAGCCATTACCATGCGATTATCGGAATAGCTCCTCAATCAAGAGCATCAGTGTGAATCACGCTGTAAACAAGCACGATATCAACTGTTAACTCCACAGCTGACACATGAGTGACCCATTAAAAGAGTGCTTTGTTTAGCATTTCATTTTCTAAGCGGTTTGCAAGAAAAATTCATGTCGTAAATAGCCTACAGGATCACCTCTCAAACAGAATTCTGAAGAGTATTTTCTTCATCATTTTAGTCATTTCTTTTCCGGTGAAAGATCGAAGAAAATGTATAATTTTTTTCGATATTTCCCTGTAATTTTAATCGCTGTTATCATAAGAGCTCTATCAAGGAATGAGTGATGCCAATTAATGACCGTATTCTTAATTACTCCCGATTTAATGAAATAAAATTAATTCCCTGAGTAAACTGTGTAAAGGCAAAAACTCCCTGAGTAAAACAACAACACCGTAGATATTAAGGTGCGGTAGAATATTGGAAAACAGAAGAAGTAAATTAATAACGAAGACGGGAAGGGAAACGTTTTTACTAGGGAAATAAAAGAGATGTTGAGGAATATCTTGAGTGAAATGCTGAAAGGGATGAGGATTGCTAAAGAAAGCAAATGAAGGTAATAGCCCTGAAAATGTCCTAAAGAAGGACACAAAGTAATTGGATGATATACAAGGAAGACTGGCTATTAAGAAAATGTGTCACTAGGGCCTAACATAAGTCCAGTAAATAAATTTTTCGAATTTGAGTAAATTGAACTTATAACCTAAGCTACCTTCTAAAGGTAAAACAAATTCGTAACTACTTAGAGCAGAATTCAGACTATTTTCTTGGAATTAAAAACGGAAAACGTATGTTTAAGAGAATTCTAATTTTCTCCTCAGACGTCTTTGAAGTTCTACGAAGTTACCAATTTTCAATCTAAGGAATCTGAAATACATTTCCTACTTGAAGAGCAGGATACATTAAACAGATTTTGCATTCCGAGTCTTTAATTTATTAATAAACAGATGAAATGTTTGAAAGCATCATTATATACGCCAGGGTTAATAACAAAATACTAATGCCTCTTACAATGTAATATTAAACTATACTAATTACATTCATGGAAATTTAAACTAATCTTTAGTCTGCCTGTAAAGCATTTTGCTCTATAGTCGGTTTACTCCTATTATTTCTATCCCCTCAATCCTGAAGCACCAACATTGTTGTAGGGTGGCAATTATCCGATTACGTTACTAATGAAATATTTTTTAAAGGATAAACGTTCGTAACAGATTATAAGAAAAAATATAAACGCTACATGGATGGACGACCATCTAAAATGTTGTTTTTTTGAATCCCTATAAGGGCGGTATATGTATAGTTGTGGTATAAATATTTATAGATTCTACTGAAATACGATAAATATTCAGTGTAGTACCTGAAGGGGCCAAATTTAAAAAGAATAACAAAGGAATGTAAAATAAAACCGTGTTGTAAAATATCGTATCAAATAAAATGCCTGTAACAGACTTCAAGCGAATTTCATATTCAACACGCTAGGGGACAATTTGATAGCTATTGATATATTGCGAATTTGAAAACATTTTTATCGCATAAATTGATGTGTATATTATATTTATAGATATATTTCATATTATCCCTAGTTAATATTCCATATTTATTCATTCAGAGAGCTCTCCAGGGTCCTATAATTTCTCCGAATATTACGCATTGAGCAACAAAATAATTGAGATGCATAACCATACGAATCATATGAAAAATCAACACAAATTTATAAATTGGCTAATAACTTCCAATTGTCTATCATTTACACTGTCAAGAGTGTAGTAAAAATTGCCATCATTAATCTAGGATGAGCTACTGAGACAAATTCTATTCGTCTCTTATTAAATTCCTATTCGGCGATCTTTCTTTTATATACTAACAGAATTTTTAAACATCTTCTGCTATTAAAACTACTTATAAATCTTGAAATAAAATTCATGCAGAATAAAATTAAATGTATGAAAATTTTAACGAATGCATCATAAATTTTAAACTTTCTGAGGAAAAAAACGTGATGAATCTTGTAAATTACCTTAATTTTCAATGGTTCCTTTTCTCATAAAGATACCTTGATAAAATCAATAATTAATCGTTCTACGTCTTAAGTAAAGAAGAGATTATTTTCGTTCCGATGAATAAACTTGTTTCCAGCAACAATAAAACCATTAGGTACCTACTTAGTTACGACTGAATGAACTTGCTCATTGTTGAATTATAACAGTTATTACGGCAGGAAATGTTATTGACATTGTTAACCCCTTCAGCATAGGATGTTCTCAATAATCAAGTCATTACCATTTGTCATCTTATTTTTACTAATTCATTACATTTTCTGACGAACTTTGATTCCCATGATTTGATTTCCTCTGATGGCTAATTCTACATTGATGGAGTAGGTTTCAGGAAGTTCGAGGCGGTCTAGTAGCTTCTTCTTTCTAAATTACATATATAGACTAAAGCATTTACGAAGATTATCCTTAAATCTGCGCTGTCGTTTGAGTATAAATAAAATGTCAGACAGTATATTTCGTTATCTTAATAATTCACGCATCTTTCTACAATTGAGAATAGAATAGCAACAATGTAGCTAATACAAAAGTTCAACTAATTCAATCATGCAATTGAATGAACAAGGTGATTAATACAACAATGAATAGCCCCAGAAAGTTATTTTTGTCCAAAAGAATAGTAGGTAATTTATTATGAATAAAAATCAGCATTTGAACAATGTATTGTAACTATTAAATCTCCATCCTTTCCAATACTTATCGTTCATTTCATTTTCCATGCGATTGATCGAACCAACAATGCAATTAAATCAACACTGTAAGTAGAGCAACAATTAAAAGTTTCGTAAATCTGTTGTAGTCGACAAGAAAACCAGGCAGCTCATAGATAATAATGCAGAATACAATCAGAGAACAATGTGTCCTAACAATTGAATCTCAATTCTTTCCTTTGAATAATAATTTATTGGATTTCCGTTGCTACTTTATTGAATCCGTCTACATCACGCAACCCTTTCGGTTGGGACAAGAAACGGCATGCAGGATTCAGACGTAAAGGGATAGAAATGCTTCGACCTCCCTTTTTTACAGCTCATCTCCGCCGAGAAGGCGATGACGAGGACAACGCAGAAATAAAGACGGTCGTGTAACCAGGAGACGGTCGCATGGGGAGTTAAAAAAAAGGGCAGAGGAGAAAAAGAGGGGCCAAGAAGAGAGGGATTTCGATTCTTTACGTTGCGTTAGATTTTCTGTTTTCCTTCCCATAAGTGGAAGCCTAGTGGGAGGCCCTTTCTGAGGGGGACGAGAGAGTTTCGGAGAGAGAGTGGAATTGTTCTCATATCAGAAAAGAGAGATGTGGCATTAAAGGCAGGGGAAATTCGAGTCGGTGCCCTTTGTGTCAAAGATGAGGGAGAAGTTATGTCAGGATGGGGCGTACTACGAATTGAGATTGTTTCAAGGATTTGCACACGAGTTTCATAGAATGTTTGACTTGTAAATATTTCAATAACACGCAACGATTTTTATTGGTCCTTTTTATTAAATTTATCTAAAGTGTATTCTTCTACGTGGTCCTTTGGTGAATTGCTTTGGACACAAGAGTCAAATAACACAGTTGACCCCTCCTTTTATAGCATAATATAAAATTTCCCAAGCAAATACCCAAACATCGTGAATGTAATATTTTCCTTTCGGAACAGGATAGAGAAAAATATTCCAATTACATTTGTCACAGCCTTGATCATAACGATATGAATGTTGCTAAGGAATGGATGATTCAGAACAATGGCACTGATGTCTATGTCTATGTCTATGTAGGAACCCTGCAAGCCGCCTTTCGGCGTGTGGCAGGGGGTGCAATCACCTTGACTCTATTTTCCTAAACGGTTGCTTTCGCGTATACTTCGCGGAAAAATGAATTTTTGAAGCGATTTGTTCTAGCATCTATTGCCCTAATCTTTCTGGCAGTATCCGAACGGCCCATATAACAGGGGGGTCGCATTATATCGGTTACATCATCTGAAAACGTAATTTCTCTGAACTTATTTAATAAATTTATCCTTTGAATTTTTCTTCTATCTTCTAATGATTCCCATCCCACTTCCTGCAACATCTGAGTGACACTCGCTGTTTTATCGTAGCAATTCTTTACAAATCGTATCGCCTTTCGTTGTACTTTTTCTAAATCCCGATTATGACATTTCTCGGCAGGGTCCCATACACTGCATGCATACTCAAGGTGAGGCCTAACTAACGCTAAGTAACATCGCTCGCGAACTTTTTCTTCGCTCCTACCGACTATTCTCTTGACGAAGCCGAGTTTCTTAAGTGCTCTTCCACATATATTTCGGAGGTTGGTTACTGATTATGTATGGCACTGATTAAAGCCTCTCCATAAGGAATGCTAAGAAAAGTTTTAAACATAGAGTCATTGTGTTCATTTATGTTGACATGCTCCGGTTGCTCAGCCATAGCATGATAGGGAAAGCAAGCGCAAACTACCTCACTCCACATCTTGCCTAGTAAGCCTCATCCCTCTTTCTAAGCTTATTAAACTTCGGATAAATATATTTAAGCCGTACTCATATGGGTAAAAGGCATAATAATTCATTCAACACCGATATGAAAGCATAGACGTATGCGTAGAGTTCGGTAGTACAAAACTGGGACATTTACTGTAATAAAGAATAAAAATCCTATAGGATCCGGACACAACCAGGAATTTACCGGGACGAACCCGGGCCAATTATCTAATTCAATTATTATCGCAGTTAGGAGTTCTGGAATACTTCTAATTAGCTGGTTGCTTCTTTTTTCTATTACCTTTTCGTTATTCTATTTTTATAACAAATTGGGGTTTTAATGTACTGAAGGTCATAAATTTTTATTATATTCAATGAAAAACAATAAAATGCATATTTTATATTTATACACGTAAAGAAGTTGTAATATATAAAAGTAGTGATTTAGAGGAAACACTCTTACGTAAAAAATTATATTTTAAGATTTATTCTCAGTTCAACGCGTAAAAATCGTTATTCAAATACTTAACCTAATAAAAATCGAATTTATTATCACATTATATTTTTTTTAAATTTGGTCACCAACTCTCTGGTGATGCTGCCTAGATACAGTACTAACTGGAAGAATTATCAATGTTTCGCAAAGTATACCGTCAAATAATTACAAACTCAGATGATAAACAGTAAATAAGAGTTGAGAATAAAATTTTTTTAATATTATTTCATACCTCACTATAAAAAATGTATGACATAAAAAATAAATATCCGGATGAAAATCTCCGAGAGAAATCCCGATACGAAAACCTTTTCGCACTCGGTCGAAAATTAGCAAACTCCTTTTGGCGCAAAAGTGAATTAATGGACCCGAATCTAAAATTCCGATATCTTAATTAACAGGGAAAGTTCCCCCTTCCGACGTTCATGAGGGCAATAGCATCCACTTCCGATGAATTCCGAGCTTTTGAGGAATCGGTTGGGTTCCTCGCAATGAATCGCTAAATAAATTATTGGGTCAAAAACTTCCGCCTCAAAACAGAAACAAATAAATCCTTTCTGCGGCATTAATTATTCATGCCGCATTTACTGGGCCTTTCTGATTTTGACAGGAATGCTACGTGATTAACATGCACAAAGGGACATTTTTTTATTGGGTCAATGCAGAAATTAAGTCCTTCATTCTATTTTCTCTATGATACCCGTCTGATGTCGATCGGTCGGATGATGATTATCAAAAGGTAAAATTGGAATATAAAATTTAAATGACAAATAAAAAATAATACCCTTTCCCAAAGTGATGAGTAATTAGTAATTAAAATAATCCATATCTTTTCCTACTATTTACAAACTTAATTTGATGATGAATTAGTATAAATGCTTGAAAAGGCTAGAAAATATTGAGGTAAAAATTCGAATGAAAAGAAAGGAAAGTTGGAACACGGCTGTTAAGGAATTAGAGGTTTGAAATCTCCAATGGCCGTTTTAGTCGGCGTTCCTCTTTTCATTCCCCGGTATTCCGAGAAAACAAGACAGGACACCGCACTTTTTGAGAGCACTCACAACGTATATCGAATAATGAGGAATTCATAGCATTCAAAATACGTATTGCCATTCGAAAGACTAAATATTGCTCTAATTAAGCTATTCCAGGAATTCTGCTACTTTCCACATGATGCAGCTGAAATTTTGAAATAGATGCTGATAAATTACCATATCGTGCTACAGAGAAGTTCCAACCGCTCTAGAGTAAAAGTCGGTTATATTTTAAAGCGAAAAATTACATTTTTAGTTCTAACTTTTGTCACAAATAAAATAGAGGAAATTGTTTACATTATAGAGTACGAGAATGGTGAACTCAGGAAGTTATCTCGTCTAGACTAAGAAATATTATATTAAGGAGTATATATATATATATATACTCCTTATATATATAAGAAGCATCTATATATAATAGATATATATATATATATATATATATATATATATATATATATATATAAACCTCATCTACCACTCAAATTTAAATATTATAACGCCTTTGTGGCACGAAAAAGACATATTTCATTTAATGGTTCCAAAGAAAGTTTTGAATGCTGATTTATCACAATATCTAAAATGTGCTGTCTAAATCCGTATTTTGAAGACGACTTCTTTAAACCCACCAATTTTACCTGGAGTTTAAACAATTTGATGAATCTATTCCACAATTCTTAAAATATGGCGTTACGCATACTGTATAGTTAAATCTTAACAAATTCTATATATTTAAAATAAATACAAAGCACACTTTCTTGGGTAACCTGCAACAATTAAAGAGGAACATTGGCCAGTTTTTGTTTATATTCTGGGGTGGCTGCAAGTGAAGGCCATTGAAATCTTTCAAACAAAATTTTTTATGGTTTCAAATACTATCTACTTATATGATCATAGATATGAAACTATCAGATAAGTAAAACGTTAGTTACCCTTCCGTCGTGCGTCAGTATCAACGTGAGAAAATAAGCCTTTTGTAAAAAAGTTGACTAAAAAACAAGGGAAAAAAGAGGAGAAAGGAAAATAATGGACTTTGAAGAGCCGCTATGATTGGTGACTCATAAAAGAGTACAAAGCGAAAGGAGGGACACAGAAAGTGAAAGTGGACGAAGTGAAAGGAGGAAAATGGACGAATATAACAAAGGCCAAATCAAACCAGTTTAAAGAGATGAACAGCAGTGGAATCGATAAAGCAAACGGGGAAAAGCGAACACAAAAAACCAGGACGAGAATAAATAATGCTAGAAAAATAGAGATGGTATTCAGTTCAGTAGGTAAAAGGAAATAACTATTCATAAATTCAAGCATCACTTAAAGCAAAACATGCATGCAGAGAATTGCAATCGATAAAATAAACAATAAGGTTGAGAAAACGGATGAAACCGAATAAGGAAAATAAATTATAGCTAAAAACAACAAAGGAAAGTGAATAAATTAGGATATGCATAACAATCACTTGAACCAAACGAAATGAAGAGCAGCAAAATGTCGGCTGTGGAAACAAAAATCAAGAGAAGGAGAAAACAAACGGCAATGGAACATTATAACAATGAGGGATGATAATAAATACTATCAATTATCAAGCGCTTCTTACATTGCCCTAAAGCGCACAACTAACATTGGGGCAAACAATGACAACGATTTCATTAACAATATTTCTTAGAATATAACCAAGGATACAGACACATTGTTGAAATAAAGTTGTGAAATCGAGGAAATTAACTGAAGCAGTAACTGAATACGCAACTAGATACTTAAAAATTACCAAAGATATTTCAAAGAATAGTTTAATAATGTAGTTTAACAAAAATTGCTAAATAAAATATGGGAAAGTATTTAGATGTGAGTAATAATCACTAGATCAAAAGAATGAGGATCAACAGATTGCAGGATGTGGAATCAATGGGTAAACCTTATCTAACCTTACATAAAAAAGAGAAAATCAAATGAAAAGTAACTATATTACAATGGATAATGATAATATATACTAACAACAATATATTCTGCGCTTCTAACAATACTGTAAACAATCCTGGCTACAAAATCGCTAACAATTCTACTGATAAATTGGAAATAAATAATGTCTGCGTCCACAATTTTATTTAAAAAAAAAAACGACCGGTTTCAGGTCGACTGAGGATGACCTGAGGATGAGTTAAACTCAAAACCGGTCGTGTTCTTGAAATAAAATTGTGTCCGCAGACAGATTATTTATTTCCAATTTAGTATGGAGAAGTTCCACCAGAGATCGCCAGAAAATATCAACTATAATTCTACTGATTACACATCTTTCGAAACTTCTAAGAATTTAAGCTAATCTAATAATTCTGAAGCCGTTGTTGAAACAAAGTTGTGAACGCAGGAAAATTAACTGAAAACGCATACGTGACAATCAATCAATGCAATTTGATTAGCAGGAAAATCAACAAAGGGGAAATCAATGAGATGGAATGAGCAATTTAAAATGAAGCTCTATTGGAAGAACAGAATTTTATAAAGAGCGAATGCAAGGAATGGGTGATACAACGCTTAGGCATTGACTTAATAAGGGCAGATATATCTACGGACTGAATAGGAGAGCATGAAAGATGAGACACAAACATTTCATACAGCAGTGGAATGGGGTCGTGCAGGAATAAAGGTCGGATAGGAGACAAAAAGACCTTACGTAAGTGGCACTGCGATTCCCTTTCCTTCCCCGTGACTGTTTACCGGTCTCCACGCGGAAATATATCCTCCCTTCATTTGTTTCGATCCTTTTTGCTTTCGAGGCTTTCAAAAACTGCGACTGATTTACCCCCTGGTCCTCTTCTATGCCGTCACAGCCGATTCTACGACTTCTATCCACCCCATAATCCCCCCCACTCCGCCTTACTACAGCTGGCAAAACTCCCATTTTGCCTCCCTTCCCTTCTATCTCCCCATACCCTCCGATTCCCTTGTTCCTCCTCTTCCAGGCTCTTCCCTTCAGCTTTCTGGAGTAAAAAGAGTCCCTTGGCAGAAAACTTTCGCCTCTTTCTGCAGGGGGAGAGCCTAACTCCAAAGGGGCAGAGTGACCATGTCGATGTATTTGGGAGGATCGATAGGCATAAACAGGAACTTTTTGGAGGGAAAAAATCCCTCAAGAGGAGAAGCAGAGGCTGTGTGTGTATTGGGTGCTTGCGTGTTCAAACTTCGACAACGGACGAGCAGAAAATGAAAATGTATTCCCTCTCTAATACATACATGCAGCAAGTTTTCACGCAGGGAAACCTAAATGCTCTTGTGTATCTAGAAATATGACCTTCCCGAGCTGAGAGGATATCTAACAGAAGCTATAACAAAGCATAAAAAGTAATAAGTTAATTGTTTAGATTCATTCAATCCAATAATATTAATACCGAGATAGTGTCAAACTTAATAAATAATAACCTTATTGTCGATCGGTATTGTTGCAATTGTCTTTTGAAGAATATTTTCAATAATCTCGTGAATGCAACAATGACACTAAAAATTAGTTTTTCCTTGATTAACAATGGCTTTTTACTTTCTCCCTATACGTAGTATAGAGAAAGTATTGTATTCGCAAAAAAATTCGACCTCCAGATTTTAACGGAAATAGATGTTTTGAGGCCCATAGAGTTCGTTAACGCCATTTTCCATAACATGTCTGTCTGTGTGTGTGTGTATGTCTGTGGTAGAAACGTTTGTGGGCGTTCTATCTTAACACTAGGAGGACGGGAGTTTCGGCCTACCTAGAAGGACGGGAGGTGGTCATTTGACCGCCTACTTTTAAAATTCGTAATTAAATACTTTCATGCTTCTCAAAGACCTGAATTTTGCGTATCTTCTACATTTGACCATTACACAAGTTCTAATAACATTTTTTTCCCCGTTATTTGTTTAAATTTTAATTAATTAAACAAAATGTTGACCTATGTCCTAAATCTGCAGAATTTCATATTCTAGAATATTTAATCTATTTATACTGAACCAATGAAACTCATATTTTCGGAATAAGTGGAAGAAGGTCCGAATTGTTGATAAAAGTCAGTCACGTTACCCCAAGATTGTTATGCTATCTGACGGAAACCATATAAAACCACTCGTTCGTGCCTCGGAAAAAACCTCAATCAAATACGATGGCGGAACAATTTTTCAAATTTCGTCCTGAAAATTTCCTTATGGTGTTTTTATCAATGCCAAATCAGTGTATAATATTTAAAAATTCTTAAAACAATTTTTAGCAGGGTTGCCAACATATTGGTTTTATCATTATATAATGTTCTTCCAATTTTTTTCTCTGGTAAATTTCAAACTGATATCTCAAGTTTATATTCAATCACCTTTTATGAACAATTTGAATTAATTTTAAGGGTATTAACCTTATAAAACAGGGCTACCAATCGTTAGAACAGATCTCTAAACAGAGACTTTTGCGTTCGCAGTATAAATAGCTACAGATATATTTTGAGCACAGATTTGTTTCATGTAATTTGTCTAAACTCTTTGGGATCCCGAATTAGTTTATAAACTATAAAGAAGCAGTGTGACCAACATCTTCGGCTGTAAAGTGAAGGCAGCGATCAGACATTCATGGAAAACCTAGTAATTAATCATGCATTTATCGAGAATGGCCCTTTCTTACTCATATATTATTCGGTGCTTATCCTCTCTGGTGCTCGTTTTATTATTACATATTATTATTCCTTATTAGGTAATGGCGTAACATTTTTAAAATAAATGATAAGAGAGAATATCACTCTATGCTTCTAAGAGTACATCATTTTTCACCGCAGATTCTGCACATTGCCACTTTTGCAGAACATATTCCACAGTATATTTTTTTACATTTTAGGCACAAATTATTGGATTTGTTATAACAACCAGGTGAGATCTGACACTTTCTTCTTTTCTGCGGTCTTATTGGTGCACTTGCTTCCCCTAAAGAAATTCCCGACATTGCAAAGGAACATGAGGGTGATGGCTCTATCTCTAATGAGGTTCCAATCATATTAGAAGGAGTATATTCAAAGACTTATATTAGAAATGATTGGAACCTCATTAGAGATAGAGCCATCACCCTCATGTTCCTTTGCAATGTCGGGAATTTCTTTAGGGGAAGCAAGTGCACCAATAAGACCGCAGAAAAGAAGAAAGTGTCAGATCTCACCTGGTTGTTATAACAAATCCAATAATTTGTGCCTAAAATGTAAAAAAATATACTGTGGAATATGTTCTGCAAAAGTGGCAATGTGCAGAATCTGCGGTGAAAAATGATGTACTCTTAGAAGCATAGAGTGATATTCTCTCTTATCATTTATTTTAAAAATGTTACGCCATTCCCTTATAAGGAATAAATATTACTTTGTAAAAACAATAGCGAAGCTTTATTATGATTTCAAACCTTACATTGTGAAGATGATCAAGTGTTTCTATAATGACTTGGATGTATTGTAAAATACCGAATGATGGAAGGAAATAACATTTAAAGAATGATTTAAGTATTAAGGTAAGTCTAAAATAAATATCAACTTAATATGTAATAATAAAACGAGCACCAGAGAGGATAAGCACCGAATAATATATGAGTAAGAAAGGGCCATTCTCGATAAATGCATGATTAATTACTAGGTTTTCCATGAATGTCTGATCGCTGCCTTCACTTTACAGCCGAAGATGTTGGTCACACTGCTTCTTTATAGTTTATAAACTAATTCGGGATCCCAAAGAGTTTAGACAAATTACATGAAACAAATCTGTGCTCAAAATATATCTGTAGCTATTTATACTGCGAACGCAAAAGTCTCTGTTTAGAGATCTGTTCTAACGATTGGTAGCCCTGTTTTATAAGGTTAATACCCTTAAAATTAATTCAAATTGTTCATAAAAGGTGATTGAATATAAACTTGAGATATCAGTTTGAAATTTACCAGAGAAAAAAATTGGAAGAACATTATATAATGATAAAACCAATATGTTGGCAACCCTGCTAAAAATTGTTTTAAGAATTTTTAAATATTATACATTGATTTGGCATTGATAAAAACACCATAAGGAAATTTTCAGGACGAAATTTGAAAAATTGTTCCGCCATCGTATTTGATTGAGGTTTTTTCCGAGGCACGAACGAGTGGTTTTATATGGTTTCCGTCAGATAGCATAACAATCTTGGGGTAACGTGACTGACTTTTATCAACAATTCGGACCTTCTTCCACTTATTCCGAAAATATGAGTTTCATTGGTTCAGTATAAATAGATTAAATATTCTAGAATATGAAATTCTGCAGATTTAGGACATAGGTCAACATTTTGTTTAATTAATTAAAATTTAAACAAATAACGGGGAAAAAAATGTTATTAGAACTTGTGTAATGGTCAAATGTAGAAGATACGCAAAATTCAGGTCTTTGAGAAGCATGAAAGTATTTAATTACGAATTTTAAAAGTAGGTGGTCAAATGACCACCTCCCGTCCTTCTAGGTATATTTTGATATAAAATTTAACCTAAAAGTGAAAAAAAATATTTTAATACTTAACACAAATTTTGGGATAGTAATAAACAAAGTCAAATAGTTTCAAAAAAATCGGAGGTATTTTACTAAAGAAATTTTGATGTCAAACTCTGAAAAGTGGTCAAATGACCACCTCCGTCCTTCTAGTGTTAAAAAGTAATTATCCGATCATTTCCAAAATTCATATCTTGTATTTTCCTAACAATGCCAAGAGTTGATTAGTTTTTTTTAATACCGCTTAACCGGAAGTTGTGGTTTATCCGGAATAAATTTTTTTTTCTTAAATATATGTCAGAATGAAATGTAAGTATATACAATAATGTACAAAAGTTATAGATAATGTACTTTACTACAACTTTTGTATGAAACATTTTTTCGTAACACTGATTATTTTGGAGTTATTCTTGAATAATGGTTAACCCGAAGTTGTTGATTCTCCAGAAATGGAAGTTTTTCATACATATCTCGGTCAGAATGTATTGTAGGTATATACAATTACATACAAAAGTTATAGATAATGTACATTACTACAACTTTTCTTTGAAAAATTTTTCTGTAACACTTATTGTTTTGGAGTTATTAATATATTACCGGCATAGGCTTCTGTTTTCAATAAATTTGGAGAAAGTCATGTGTTGGCCACATCAGATTTTTTTAAACAAGCGTTTCGAACGACCAGAACACATGGCGGGCTCTCAGATAGTTTAGATTTTAACTGAATAGAAAATACTTGGATAGAAGAGGCAAATACCTCATTGGAATAAACTACTTAAGGAATTAATAATTATAAATTTTACAGACAGTCATAAAGATACACAGACATCGATTACATAACATAGAAAGGAAATACCATGACGTAAGGAGTTTTAAACCTTATGATACAAACGAGAAATTTTAGCCAATATTATCTGAGTAAATTGCGTTTTGAAGTTCTAAAATCTGAGGCAATACATAAAGCGAAGTATTTTCAATTGGTTGAACCTATAACGCATGCTGCTGAAAACTACCGAAGTTATTAGTATGGGTATAAGCTGAGATAGGCGAGATATGACGTGTGAAGTGATTCCATCGATAAATTGGCTGAATATGAAGATAGTGAGTTTTGAATTTTTCTTGAGCCTATATTCCTATCAATATAAAACACGTAATATTGATTTATCCGAGCATTTAATGTCCTTCACAAAAATGCACTTAGAATCAATAAACAAAGAGTTACTAACCACTCATTTCACAAAGAAAATTCTCAAAACTGTTCAAGGCAATTTCTGAAAAGGGATTGAGGCTTGGACTAAATATTAAATCCACATCGAACATCGACAAAAGATCCCAAATTCCACTTTTGGCACTATTAAAGTTGAATGCTCCCTTAAATTAATTACTTTTAAGCATGAGATCACTCAGATCGTGAATAATCAATATACTTGGTATTTTCATCGAATTCCATTATTGATGTACGGTTTCTATGGAAAGAAATGTCAAACATCAGTTATGATTCCGAAATTTCAGATGTTAAAAAAACATGCCCGATCTCGTTCGAAGGCATAGCAAATGCCTCTCTAAGAGTAATTACCAGTTTCAAAGTAGCGATAGATGTTATAATCGGCGAAATTGGACCCATCAAGAATTTATAGTTAAATACGGGTAATGCGCGAGACGCCATGCTTCTGATCGCCGAGCCAATTTTCAAAATAATTGGTTTCCATGACTACTGATACGCGGCGGGTAATAATTTAATCCGTTAATAAGGGTTGGAGCTGATGACTTACGGAATTATCTTGATGAATTAATGATTGATCACCGAGATGGCGTGCTCGGGGAATGTACATCTAATAATTCAGTCACGGTGATGTGCCATAAATATCTCGTATGAAGTAGGCTTGCATGAAATTGCAATAAGGGTTAAAAGCAAGAATCAAAGGAGAAAGGCAGAAAATTGAAACAAAACTGATTTTTTCAAGATGGCTTGAAAACTAATCCTGAGTGCGTTGATAATGTTTAAATCCTGATAATTAAATATTGTAGTGCCTTTGATTTCGTGAAAATGTGATAAAAATCTCGATATGAAAGATATGAAGGCCTGGATCATTGACGAAGAAAAGGCATACCAATACATTTCAGATATAATTAGATGAGCTAACAATGATTTCTACTTGAAATAGAAATTGCTAAATTTTACAAAACCCATGATGTTAATTAAGTTTCCTATTCAATCTTTACAAAACGCTGACGAATTAATTTGAATATTTCATACCCTTCATCTTTGTGTGAGAGAGAGAAGGAATCTCACATGAACTGAAATAATGATCCTGAAAATCCACACTATATTTTTTTAATTGCTAAAGTATACTATATATATAGAAGCAAAGTGAACCTAAAATTTGAAATAAAACTTGAATGATATCAAGTTATTCAAGAGCTAAAATATTAACTAAAATGAAAAGCAACAACGATAAATTTTCTCCAATAATTGATACTAAATTCATTTTATATCCCATGGTCAAAATTAATTTCATAAAGCAACACAGAAAATTTCGGAAGCATACATTCTTAAGTTTTTACAAGTTACATAAAGTAATGCTCCTAAGTTAAACACAGTTGACTTAAATGATTATTGACAATGTCCATGTGGGATTGTTGTCTCTACTTGAGACTTATCAAAGGAAACTATAACAAAATTAAAAATATTCTGAATTTTAGAATAAAAATTGTACGAGTTGCCATTAATCGATTCAATTTATCAATTACTCGATGCGTACCTTTGTATGAATACATACTTCAATTAGATTCAAGAAAATTTTAAAAGAAATAAAACCAGTAATGGAACATTGATTATTCTATTGGTATTAAATAAATAAGTAAATGTATATGAAAACAATCTTAAGAAGTGGTAATTCATACTTAAAGAAAATTTTAAAATGATGACACTTCAAAATTTATTAATTTAACTAGACGTTAAATTGCAGCTCGTAAAGTGGACGTATAAGGTAATTTGATTATGAGATGCCAATTGAGTTGTGTATTGTAATGTAGTTTCTCAACAATGCCAAGGCTTGAAAAGCCTACAATTGGCCTAAGGTCAATTGTTGATTTAATCCTATTGTACTGCTATAATAGGGCACCCAACTTTGTAAAATATAGCCTATTTTCCAATTACGACCGTAATTCTACTACACGTACTCCATTCATTACAAAACAGCATGTAATCCGTACTTTATTACAGCATTTCGTTTCTTCTTTGTACTTCGTAATACTCGGATTCACCAAAGCGACTCTGAGCTCCATTAAATGCAACTCGTAAAAAGTGTAATGAATAAAACTTCACAATCCTAATTCGTAAAACTCGAAAAGGGCAATAAAACTGCGAACTGCGAAAGATTGCCAGAAAGCGCTCCCAGTAATAAATGACTTTTGAAAAGATTCTCAATACGCAGTCGCTTAATTCATTACGAGAAGTTTGAGGGTATCTATTTCGCATGAAAATACTCCTCTTCATAGACTAGGCTTTACATTCTGTGGAAGAACAAAACCATCCCGCCTTCATCAAAAGAAGTGCACTTCTCAGAAAGGGTGTAATTCGTCAATAACCAGCCTTGCATTCGCGTTTTGACTTTTGAGTTTCCTTTTACTAAAACAGTATGAATATTGAAGCCTCATGGATGGAAAATTTTCTGATCAAAAGACTCACAAATAGCACAATGCCGTCCTTGATTAATTGTCGAAATCAAATTCCCAGGTTTGGGACGGTGACGTCATGCATATTTTCCCTATTTGAGGAATTTGCATGCGGAGCCTAGCGAATTCCGCTATTTCGCTATGCAAATTCCGTAAGTTCCTCCGAATATTATTTTTCAAAAATAGATCATTAATATGAGCCATAACTATCAGAGAAGCAAAAATCTGAAGAGTTGAAGTATTTGAGATCGGAAGCATTAATGTTAGGAGCTCATTTAAAAGAGTATAGATTATTTTTTTAATATCCGATAAAGAATCGTATAGTAATCACTTTCAGACTTTTCACATTAATTAAAGTCGGAAAGCAATATTCCAAAAACTATCAAAGCAAGGCATGAGTGAACACGATAACGAGAAAAATTTTAAATTCACTGCATGTGTATTCCGATAACAATATCTAATATCTCAGTAAATTTAGGAGATAATTCACCACGAAAATAATTGGAGTTAGGCAGAAAGGGGTATATAAAAAAATGATTCATCCAATAGTACTAGAAGTACATTTAAGGGATGCGAGTTTTTAAGCCTTAAACGTATACTAAAAATTAGGAAAATCCCTGGGCTAGTAAATTGCTTTGTTAGAGAACAAAAATGAAAATCCTATGAATTGCTATGCAAAGGCAAGCAATCCATCCGATATTCAGTTTTTCGTAGTAGAAATCGATTTCAAAGAATACGGTAATAAGAAGCGGAAAAATATGCTAACATCGCAAGACATAAAGCTCGAAACATCACAAAATGAGCTGACGTAACAGTTAGGAAGGGATTCAGAAACTGTACAGGGCACATCCCTGAAAAAAAGGAAATAAAAAACAAAAAAGGTATCCTTTTGAGAGAAAAAAAATTTACTTTCGGTTCCAATTTAACATGGAAATCTTTTGTGACGGGTCCTTCGCTAACAAAGACGTCATCTACTAGACCATGCACGAGTCTTTTGTTTACTAAATATCACGCTCGCTGCCATGGAAATTTTTCTTATCGGTTACGAAAGATAGGATATCAGTTCCAGGAAAATTTCCGTTACGCTTTTAGATATACAGTATATTTGCAAGACATCATTTGTGCATGACAGGGGTTACCATGGCAGCTTCTTTCTTAATTAGCTCAACCTACAAGCAATATTACGTAAATTGGGAAAATAGGACAAGAGATAATTAACAAATATAGCAATCGTTGCTTCATAAACTTCTCTTGAGTAATCCCAGAAAGAATCACTTACGTAATTCAGACGTACAATCAATAAAATATAGTTTATTTATGATTCATATTCACAATTCACTTTACGACCGTCGTCAATTTCATCTTCAAGAATAACTATCCGAGGTTTTAGACAATTCATTTCAATTTTTACTATTGTTGAATCAAAATATACGTTCAATTATATTTTTAAATAATTAAAAATGGATGGCATTAAAGTTATGAGATAGCCAAACTCCTGCACATTGAAAGATATACAAATATAATATAATGATATAAAATGTATAAGTAGTTATTCGATTACTGTCGTTAATTTTCCCGTTTACTCTTAAGTTTTTTTCTATCAATGAAGTTTTTATTTCATGCACAAAGAAGATCTACTTTTCACTAAGAGATAACCATCACCTCGTTCTAGACATAATTCAATAGCAGTAGCAAGTTCAAGATAAGGCATATCAAAATGTGAAACAATTTTGCTGCTGCTGATACTATCTTCGTGAAAAATAGCGGCGACCTGTCATAAAAGCAGCTGAAAATAGAAACGGCCCAATTTACGGGAGAAAAATAATATCTGGAAGGAACGATAAAATGAACTCTTTCCCATAATCTCACTTCTTCTATGAACTACTACAGCAAGACCTATTATTCACTTCTTTAGCGTTAAAAAGGACGTTCCCTTGCAGCCGTCTAGTCTGGAAACTATGCAAAGGGAGAAATATCGCGTGACACAGTTAAATAAGTAATCCAGTTAAACAGTTAAATAACAATAAATACGTAATTATTTTTAATCACACGCAAAACTCTACGTCGCACAAAAATTACATCTACGCGGAATATTAACTCGTTTAACAATGTTGGATTCACAGATTAAAATGTTTTAATCCGCATATTTGCCACCATTCCAGCATTAAAATAATCGCGCGAAGTTCCGCGAATCTAGAATCAGAGGAATGCGCGAATGCCAAAAAATGTTTCGGCACCGGTCAAAACGGGAAGCGGCAGATCGCGAATCAGAGATAATGGCCAATATATACATTTTCGCAATCAAAGAAAAACCCGCAGTAATTCGCATCTCGATATTTGATTTGTGGCCCATGCAAAAGAGGGGACATTCAATTAAATTGGCGGGCGTGCATAAAACCAAAAGGGTCCAGCATTTTGGAGGAATCGCACATTTTTCACGATCCCCAATATCTCTCGAAATTTTAGGATACGGGTCATTTATCACCGCACACAATATCGCTTGGGCGATCAAATATCCACTGCGTCCTCCGAGGATCCTCCGAGGTCGATTCCAGTAGAATCGCCGCTTTTAGCCCTCTAAAAACCTCCATCACGAACCCCCTCTCCGCTATGGATGTGGGGGACCCCCCACGAACCGATTTTTTTCAAAATTTCCCAAATTTTATGGCCTCAATTATAATTAGCTTATCCCCGAAACACTTTTCTGACCCACGCAAATTATCTGCAACCGAGCTCGAATTTGCGATTTCCAGAGCGTGATTCCGGACCCTCCCAATTTTCGCGAAATTCCATGATTCGTTTTTAAGGTGAGGAAAACGAGATTTTTTACCAATTTTGCACGCACCTATTTCGCGATCATTTACTAAGAGTATAATTTCAAATTCATAAACTTATCAATCGCCTTTATGCTGGCATTGGAAATATAAATTGTTTTTTTTAAGGTACAGTTATTTTTGCTAGCTAATATTTTAATTGAAATTCATCTTCAAACAAATGTGGCAAATTTCCGTGAGTTGTAAAAACTGCTTGTAAAATAGAAATTATTTTGTGGTTAACAAAGACACAGCTATCTAAATTTTTGTAAATGAAATTGCATTTAAGTACACAAAATATTGTCACTTCACTAAAAGTCTCCAATGATTTCGACATGTCAACATTTTCTTTCCGAGTTGTAAGTTTTATAATCCGTGCTGTTGTATTATCGAGTTTTTTTTTATTTTATCATGAAAGACGTGGACATTAAACACTACCGTATCCATAGAGAAAAATAATTGATAATCGATCATTAACTTTCTCCCGTTAATGTCAATCATGGAGCTCATTGACAAAACGGATTTTTTACAGAAATATATTAAACATTAGATTAAAATTAATATTAAAGCAATGTAATTTAGGAATTAAAACATTCACAATAGAAAACACGACTATAAGCAATACGAGACTAGCCTGCACATAACAAAAACTAAGGCCACTTGAAATGCATTAAAAAGTATCTTTTGTTAATTGGAATAAACATTCATCATTACGATAACCTCTCTCGCTTTGAATGAATGAGCATCAGCCGATTCAGAGAGTCAAGTATTCACCAATTCCTGCACATTTTTCAAAGTCGCCATCAGGGACGACTTCGGGCAATAAACAAGAGAGGCAATCGCCTCGGGACGCACACTAACTAGGGAAAGCAAAACGCTGCCTGTAACTCAATAAGGGAGCATCTTTCTATCCAATTTAAACCTCTCGTAAATACCGGTCACTTACAGATACTTATATTTAAAAAAATGGAAACAGCAAGTCATCCAATTTTGGCTCAAGTTAGAAAATTTCTACGGTTAGGAAAAAATCAATATTTAAAACGTTATGAACTTGTTGTCATTGCCAACGATTTCAGCCTGCAAAATTATATAGGCACTATGTTTCTGACGTACATTTCTTTTGTTTAGATAGAGAAATTATACTCGTGTCACTTTATTTTGTATTGTGCATGTTATGTTTGCCTGTATTTGTTACGGCTTTTTCAATGTTCTTCCCAATTTTATTTTTCATATTATTTTTGGATCCACTTATAATTTTTGTAAAGCGACTTGTTAACAGCGGCACAGCGACTGTTTTTTTTTGTTGTTTTCTGTATTTTTGTTGGACCGGAAGAGTCGGTTAACCCCAAACAGGACGGTATCCTAGAGGAACCTATGTCCCTCAATTTTAATTTTTGTAATATTTACTAATGTGTATGAGTTTATATGAGGAACAAATAAAATCTTTTAAAATATAAAAATAATAAAAAAAATTAAATTAATTATCAGTTGAAAAAACAAGGCAAACTACCTCACTCCTCATCGCGCCTAGTATATCTCATTCCCTCTAATTTATCTTAGTAGCTAATATTAGAAGGTATGGGGCGCCAATCGGTCTTAGTCTGAATGCTTATCACTTTCACTTCAATTTTACTCATAACCATTTCCCAGAATATTTTAGAGTTGATCTTTATAAGTAAAATTCCGCAAAGACAAAACTCTACGATAAACTTTGATGACTTAGGGAACAATACAACAGTGTTGATATTACAGATTAAACAACAATGTAGCAGTAACCTCTATGGCCAAAGTGTAGCTACATCCATATTTCGAATTTAATAGGGTTGATTTACAACAATAATGTTGACAGTGTATATTATACAACAATGCAGCTATAACTTCTATTATTAAGCTGTAGCTACAAATATTTTAGGTATAACGGGGTTGATTTAACTGATATCCACAAATAAATGGCCAAGAAATTTTATCAATAAAATTGAAAATATCACGTATTTTACTATCAATTTTGTGATGAATAAATGACATTGACTTCTAGGTAGGAAAAGGAAATTTCACTCAGCCAAAACTTTGACGGAAAAGTAGCCAAAAAAAAAAACAAAACTCTACGGTCCGCCTTTGGTATTGAATCTTGACTCAAGGAACAAATAGAGAGAATCACCTCCTCAACCAAGATGCCACGCATTGTGACGTCAACAGCCAAGCGTGTAATAAGGAAAAACGGCTCCCAAGTTCTCATTGAACAATATTAACATCTGAATTTAATCTTCAAACTTCTTATTCCTTGGTGATAACGAAGCATTGTCTTCATTAGAACTTAAATTTTCAAGGAAATAGAACGGTTGTGCAGCTCCATGGAGATAAAGTAACTTTACTTTGACGGAAAAAAGAAAAATCTTAATGAAATTCTACTTTAAAGGCGTCATTTGAGAACTAGAATTTTTTTTCATTTTGATGAATTATTAAACTGTGATATTCATGTAATGATTCTCTAAGTTTAGGAATTTGTTCATTGAAAATTAAGACTTTTGAATTTAATAATTAAGAGAGGGATTAAAATTCAAATTTAACAAATTCTGTAAATTTGCAATATTAAAAACTTCATTTGCTACCTAGGAACTGATAGCATTTGTGATCCTTTTCACGAATCAAAATAAATTCTTTAAAAACAAAAACACAAATATTTTACAATAATTTTAACTCTGCATCCTTAATTTCATACTAACTTATTAATATACTAACTTATAATTATAACTAACTTATACTTTCATACATATTTACAATTTCATAAAATCTCAATTTCATAACACCTTTTGTAATTGAAAATTGAAATTCGCACGAAAATTTGCAATTATAAATCAATTTTGCAAACTTACTACTTGATTCATGGAATATACTTCTTGAATTAATAAACGAAAATCGTCAGGTATTTCAAATATTTTGCAAATTTACAAAATTAGAGGTTTTCCTTGCTACCTACGAACTTATATTAATTTGAGATATTATATAGTATTGGGATATATCATGAATTAAAATGACTTCTTAAGTAACTGAAACATTATGATATTCCTAGAATTATTTCAACTTTAGATTTAGAATTTTTAATGCGCATTTGATGAACTTTTGCGAATTTTAAATTGATATTCACACTAAAATTTGCGATTATAGTTGAATTTTACTAACTTACTACTAACTTATCCATCCTATATACATATTGAATTAATATGCGAAAATCATAAGGCAGATCGCGAATTTCGCAAATTCGCAGGTCGAAAATATTCCGCAATTTTGAAAATTTATCTCATACTTGTAAGATTTAAGCCTCGTTCGCAATTCAAAGCCCTTCCACTCTAAAAATACAAAAACGTTCGTAGTGAGATAACTCTCTGGGTG
Organism: Sympetrum striolatum; assembly: GCA_947579665.1. Classification (NCBI taxonomy): domain Eukaryota; kingdom Metazoa; phylum Arthropoda; class Insecta; order Odonata; family Libellulidae; genus Sympetrum; species Sympetrum striolatum. Next base: position 46,630,244 of record OX388351.1, on the reverse strand, counting down.
TAACGACCTCTGGCTGATAAACCACAATTCGCTTCTTTTACAAGAAGAGGACAAGGCACAAAAGAAGCGAAACAGGGAATTAATAGGTTTTGCTTCAGTTGAAACCATCCGATAACATCTTTCGCGACATAAAACGCACAGCTGTTTCTCAATTAAAACCTCCCCCCTCTCCGAACTGGAAACGGACGAAAAAAATTCGAAATCGAGGTCGTTGCTGGATAAGAAGGATGCTTCACTTCTCATCCCTTACTTTATGCTTCTTATTGCCCGAAACCCTTGCACCCTAATTGTTCAGCCGGTTGTGAAGGAAAAAACGGATAAAAGTCTACGAGAAAACGCTCTCGGCATCTTAAAATGGAAAAGAACCCGTCCGGATGAGCAACGTCCCATCTCGGTACACACAACAATCCAGCAGAAACTCATTATTGCCGCTATTTTCCAACGTATCTATGGGAACAAAAGTGGTCTTTTTTCACTACATCTCCCTCTTCAGAACTAACGAGAATGTAACCAGAAAAACTTTCCACGTATAGTGTTAAGTAGGGATAAAATGCATGGCGGAATACGGCGGTTGCTAACGATTCTCACTCGTTTCCACGGGAACGAAAACATAAATAATTTTCAGAGCGTTGAAAAGGCCGCCTTGTATTCAACAAAAGGTGACCAACTTCAGAATGTTTCTCAAACTGCAATACCGTTTCGAAAAATGGCGAAATTAAAGGCGAGAATAAAGGCCATCGAAAACTTAACACGGGAGAAGGAGTTTTTAGTCGGAGTTGTAGGTTTTGAAATGCTAGAGCGATGGAATTTCTAAGGAGAACAATTAATGTTCCCGCGATTATTCCATTCAGCGTCAGCGTAGCAAAATCTGTGGGATTTAGAGCAAAAGGGAAGGTCAAGTAAATTTCTTTTATTCTGATATAAAATGGGGAACAAGGGCCTAAACATCAGACTGATATGTATAACAGCTATACATACGACGGAAAATATTATAAAGAATATAAATAAATAAGATGGTGGAATTCGAAGTAAGACAAAAGAAGAATTTTAAATATACTCCATATCATGGGGTTTTCAAAATAAAAGCTACGTTAAACTTTTCATTTTAAGTAACTAACAATCATTTTCACAGAAATGGGTTGATTCATAGATGAGTTCCCTTTTCAACGGAACATTTCCATAAAGTAATTCATGCGATTTTTTACGTGCCTATTATAGAACCAAATTTAAATTTTCAGAGATGAATTAAGCCGGTCAATTGTTGCAAACCTCCTCCCATTTCCACGTCAATGTTGCGATCCATTCTTTAACGCTACAATTAACAAGATTGGAATAGATTGTTAGTTAACAATTCTGCAACAATGCTAAAAATCCCATTTGAGAAATGAAATTTCAGAACAGTATACACTGCAATAAGCCAATGGGTGCCTGACACCGCTTCAATTGTTGTTTAATTGCCTTCATTGTTGGGCCATTGCCTTCATTGTTGGGTCATCGCCTTCATTGTTGGGTCATCGCCTTCATTGTTGGGTCATCGCCTTCATTGTTGGGTAATCGCCTTCATCGTTACGATTTACGTATTTGATCCTCCTTTTTAAAAAACGTGGGCGATTTTAATGTTTAGCTGAGCGAGATCCAAATTCCATCTAAAAACGTGTTCGGATGCAACACACAAGAAGCGCCAGATGCATATTTCGGAGGTGCGCGTTTACGCTTGGAGTCAGAATCGTCTTTCGCCTAATCCTGGCCTCTGTTTACAAACCTTGTTTGCGTTCACTTCCGCGATGGAACTGATAGCAGTGCTAGCGCCGTGATTGAGGTGCCAAGTTAATGCCAGCCTTAACCTTTATGCCCTGAGGAACGATCTAAAGAGCGGCTGTTATTTTAAAGATAGAGGTCTGGCAAAACCGGACACACTGTTTATTTCTATCGTAAACAAAGACGAATCTATAATGTGTCGCTATACGTAAAAGCGGAGAGAATTTTTAATGGGGGGAATAATTATGCTTGGCATAGTGAGGATAAGCCAAGCCAATGTTTGGGAAAAGGAATAATGGAATAAATCATGAAATTTAGGTGGGAGTTGGAAAAAAACAATGGATGTAGGAAAATTATTCAAAGGAAACCGTAAGTATATCCTATGACTATTATAAAGTACATATTAGGTACTCATTATATAATTGATGATTTCTCTAAATTCGTTGAAACGACAGACATTCTTTACAAAATTCCAAAACTTTATTAATTTCCATTCACTAATAAAAGTAATAATTCATAATCAATTTCAATCACTCAGAGATACACTTGTAATTCAATTAGATAGGTTTTGGTAGGCATTAACAATGTGTTAAATTAAGCATTTAAACGAAAAAGCGTAAAATATCAAAATATTTATAGATATATTAAATTGATAGATTCTAATCAAAGAAACGTTTAGTTGTTTTCCTTAGCAAAAATGAGATAGAATAGTAAAAAATGAAACATTGCACACTTCACTTAATAATTCGTTAATCACTTCGAATCTTTTAGCGTTCTGTAGAACAGGCCAATTTTTGTGTACTATCGTCGTCAGGGCCTGCCATTGTTAATACGCATAGAAACCAAACTTAGTCGCAGTCATTAACGCATTATTTAGAGTGATATACAAATTTTCATTTTTATTATACCACAGTAGATGTATTTAATTATCATTTTCTTTGCTTTTGATTATACAGAGGATCACCCAGATTGCATCCTGCAGATATACCAGCAGATGGTCGCAAGTTAACTTTTCAAGGTTTATATGGGAAAATAATAACATAACCTGCTATGAATGGCATTCTGTTTTCTGATCGTTAATTTGATATACTTTCATTTTATAAGTAGCAAAATTACTTTCTCAATACTATCTATTCATGCGTGGACCAAAGTTCTTAAAGAGATATTTTTCACAACATCTTAAAGCCGATTTTTCATCCCACTTCTTATTGCCATTCTATAAGGCATATTTAAGTAGCTGGACTTCGCCATTCAACTGCCATTAAGTATTCATTCAAAGAGAGCATATTTAACAATAAATCAATAAGATATAGTATTCTATTTAACACAATATATGGTCGGACACACAAATTAACCTTTTTGATTTAGAGAATCCAGAATTTAGATATATTAGAATAATAGCAGATGAGTTTTTATAAACGAGTTAAAATATGAATGATTTGGCTACTGCTAAAAGACGCTCTATCCTGTTCTGTCGATTAAATTACAAATAGGGGAGACTGGAGTAAGGTGGTCACCCTAAGACAAAATGTGTGTTTAGTTTACTTGTTTAGAAGGATTTAAAAATACAAAGCATATAGTTTTTTAGTGCAGAATCAATTGCCATCAATATGTAAACAATATCTTGAAAGATATTTTCGCAATTTTGGTTTTCAACAGCTCTTGTAAAGTGGCATCTTTGCCCGGCTGTGAGATGCAAAGTGGCCAGCGGTAGACATTTTACCCCAAAAAGAAATCTTGAGATTATAAACACAGTTACATCCGAAATCAAACTTATATTTGTATTATCAACTATTATAAATCAATATTAATGTTACAAATGACAATAGACCAATATGGAATAATATGTTTTTTTGCAAAAAGAAATTGTATTTTGTTTTAGGAATCTTCTTGCAATGTTCACAAACAAAATCATCATCATCTTCTTCGCATCCAGCACTCATTGTGGCAACCAGAACATCGTTTTCATCCTTCGTTTATTGATTTTGAATAACTCTCGTTACAGTTAAAACATTTTAATTCATCATAAACGACATTATTTTGAAGATGATTAGACAGATTTTTCAGCTATGTTAATTTAAAAATTGTATCAGTAATTAATGACGAAATAATGAGAATAAAACTAAACGCTTGCCTTCGATCAATGATGGAAAAATGATAAAATCTGTTGTAACTCAAACAATTCGGCAAACTGATCACTGACACTGTAACACAACACTAATAGCTTTCCTATAAGTTATTTCAAAACCTTTCCCACCAAATTGCAGTAGTTTCCAGTAAGTACAGGCCAATGGCTACTTTACCCCTAATGGTCACTTTACTCCTGTCTCTCCTATAATTGGAGTTTTCAAAATTAAGTATTCATCCATTGCGGGATTTTATAGTTGAATGACTCATCAATTAATCACTGAGATTTATTCGTTGATTACATTGACTACCAAGATGACGAGCTAAATTAGCCGTTTCCATGACAGTTTTATCGACTCAGCCCACAGCAATAGGTATGCCTATCACCTCTGAGCATTCATATAGACAAGGTTTGGATTCACATGCATGTAAACAGAAGTTGTGAATGTATCAAGGCTCGCTGTGCAATGCATTTACGGCAGCCTTTGGGGATATCCAGAGAGCGCCAAGACTTTCTACACACAAATATTTTTAGAAGCGACCGAATAGATGGGGAAAGTTCTCTCTCTTAAAATAGATACGAAACAAACATATTGTAAAATGGAAACAAGCCCGCCCACGCAAATTTAAGCATCTGGAACCTTTCCACGGAATCTTTAAGGATTAGAAGAGCTGGTTTCCTCGAGTTCGCATGTAAAAAAAGCTTTGAAATGTTGTGTATAAAAGTGGCTCGGACGGTGAAAACAATGTTGAAAATTAACTGAGTTAAAGAAGGCATTTACGACTTTCGTCATAAAATGAGCAACCTCAAGGTTCATAACTCATTCCGTTAAGTACGCCATTGAAACTATGATTCAGAGTTGTTATATTCGTCACAAGTGTACACCGTGAGTTTTCGACGCATGGATTTCGAAACTGAATTGTAGTTATTTTTGAGATAGTGAGAATGATTTATGCCAGCTTGGGCATGCGTGAATTTTTGCACTCAACTTTTAATGCTAACATTTAAATGATTTATGGAATATTTTTAATTTTCCTCTTGGTACTCGGAGTAGAGGGAAATGTATCATTCATTCACCTTTGTCTCAACGTTGTTCGTAGCTATGGTAACTGGAGAGTTGCTAAAGCATGACTGATGATTAATAATAGCATTTATCTGGGTCACTCTTTGATTACTATGGAAGAAGTTACGCGTTAGGTCAACGTCCTGCGTGTACTTTGCCTGCTTATAAAATCCAATGGTTGTTAACGAGATACAACATTGAAAAAACTCAAAAATAGTTGATACATTATATCAAACTCAACAACAGGCCAACAATAACTATGGCATTTAAATAAATTCAACAATAGCTGCAACTATAAAACAACCTCAAGAAGAAGCTAACTAAACAGCAGCTACAACATTAAATAAACTCAAAAAAATTGCTGCACCATAAAAAACCCAAATATTTTCTGAAATATTGAAATAAACTCAACAGTAGCTAAACAATATCTTTATTTAAGTTATAAACCATTTCAATGATCATTGAAATTCATTCCATTGAGAATTACAGGATTACGAAATATGTTCATTTTACGTGACAAATAACTAAAGCGATACCTAATTAGACATCAAACCAAACAACATATTCATCTTCTTGAATTCATTAAGCTTTCACTAAATTAATCATACGACTAAATCATACGACGACTCCAAACAATCAGAACTACCAAAACCTTATTGGCACATTGCAGAATTGTGCCTTCTTATTGTTAGATAGAAAAATCTGTTAAAAACTTATTCAAAATTAGATGAATCTATGAAGAAATAGATAGGATAGCTAGAAGTCTTTGAAGAAGGTTGATAAATTACGAGAGGATTCCAATGAAATATACGTATAGTTTCCCGAAGGAAGGAAAAATCTCGTGTCGTAGAGCTCAGACTGAAATAAAATGGGAATGCCAAGAGGATGAGAAGGTAAAAGGATAAGCGGTGATCCGTCTGCCGCGTTTTATTTTTAGAACTGTGATAAGTACAGCTCATATCGCGAGATATTTCCTCCCATTCCGCGGCAGATGCCGCTCGACAGTCAATTGTAAACAGAGCGATAACAATGAGATAGTAATTGGATAAATATCAGCAATGCCGACAATTGTTGATTGCCTTGGACGACAATTACAATACCAACAATCCCAAGTTCATTTGGCGATTTTCTTATTGTTGAGGGGGAAATTTTCTGTTATGGTGGGAAAGTTTAATGGCAGATAACTTTGAATCGAGAATTCATTGCTTGTACTCTGTAGAACTACTCGTTTATAATCAAATTTTCGTTGAAGATGAATTAATCGAATATTTTCTAGTTAAGATTGATGCGATTTGAAAATTAATGTTCAACAATAGTATTTTACTCTGTGCTAAAATTTTTGTAGGCATTTTGCATCACTTTAAATGACTATAACCGCGAAATACTTGTTTTATTTTTCAAACAATTTATGACACAAATGCAATAGTATCAGCCTTCACCTAGCGCCTTGCTAATTTATTAAATAAACAATATGGGCACGGGCATCGGTGTCAACAGACTATGAGTGGCTTAAGGGATCGCTAACGAAAGTAAATCAAGTTTTAGACGAAATTAATTAGCGTTTACGTTGCAAACGTAGCAAACTCGTGGGAAAGTGGTGTATAATTTGAAGGGAATGGTGAAAAATTTGTAAATGTAGATTTGCGGGAAGGGACAGGCAACCTTACGCGCAAGGCAATGTTAACGATTATTTTTATTTTAGATTTTCCAAAAACCTAAATTTCTTCTTACAAATTTAACAGTTTCAAGATTAAATTTACCCAGAGTTCAATTTCGATTTTCCCACCCAGAAAATACAGCCCTTGCGAACGTTTTCAACAGGCATTTATTTTAAGGGCAAGATTCAACTATTACGTCATTGTCTGATACCGGATTCCGTCTATTTCCGTTGAAGCCAAAACAAAACACACGATGAGGGCCCGAAGAACACTCCCCTGCGTCATTGAGAGTAAAGCCGCATAAACCAGGCTGCGCATCGGCGATTCTGATCGAAGGACCATCTCATGCATAATGTCACGTGACCATCCATCTTCATTAGATTGCGGCGCTGACATTCCGTATAAAGGTTTCGTCTCGGAGAGAATAAATGGAAATGCGGATTGACAGAACCGGGTCGACTTAAGGAAAGAAGGCACTGACCGGTGCGAAGATACCACGCAGCCGAGGACTTTTGTTGCATGGTTTCTTGGAGTGGACACAAAACGAGAAAAAGATTTCCCCACCAAAACAGAAATTACCACACCAATAATATTGTAACAACTGAATTCAGCAAGACACTAGCTGCAAAATAATCTATCAAAGGACACATATTTCATATTAAAAGCAATTAATTCCTAATAATTCGGGAGACTTGTAACGTTTGAAATATTTCTCCACAAAATTATAAATCATGATCATAATAAACTTCTACAAACGGAATTAGGCAAGAAACTAACCGTAAATTAATTCATCAAAAAGATTTAATGTTGCATTAAATAAATTTAATTGTTACAAATTTAAAAATAGTATCTAAGAGCATAGTGTTTTTTGAAAAGTGTATTTCTAAATTATTTTAAAAATAATGTACACACCTCTAAATAATTTCTATTATGGCATATCTATCAAAAAATCACAAAAAATGTATATCAATAAATACGTAAACCTATTTAAACATAGACTTATAGGATCGCAGTTCCTGTGTTTCAAAAAACATCGGTTTTTAGAGTGTTTATGATTGCGTTGCCAAGATATGAAAGAGTCAAACTCCATTAGCAATCATTGCGCTTATTAGGGATTGTGGAGCACGTTACAGATGTAAAACTTATTTAACTTTGGATAAAAAAAAAACACTGTAATAATTCCACTGATTATATTTTATGTAATTTTTTTTTTCATTTTATCCATTATGGAATTCTACATAGTGACGGCTAGTACCATTCAAAATATTATTTACTTTTTTTCTGTTCAAAACCCAACCGTCAGATACCAACCATCAAAATCGGCCTAAACTTATGATTCTTTACAAATAACATTTTCCATAGTTTTGCTTTCTTAACGCTTTGGACAGAGACATATTCTTTCTCCATTTCATTTGTCTGTTTTGTACACGTAAATTAAAATTGTAACTGAACCAACTCCTTGAAGAATTCTAGAAATCTCCTTTTAAACGTTTGCCATACACGCTCTTCTAGGAAAATTATTCTTATTTTCACACAGGCCTTGTTATATGCCTTGACCCTTATCTTTTAATGCGACTTATTTTTGGTACCTTGGCTTCCTCCAAGTACTTAGTTGGGTTTGCTGATGTTTTGGTCGGTGGGCAAAAATCTGGGAGGGTATCATGAATGGGTTTATGGAAGCAAAGATGAGAGAGACCTTTAACATTTGATGAGAGGGGTCTTCACTGCCGCAAAATTCCCAAATTATATTCCAAACAAACTCTTTTTAAAAAAGATCGTATTTCACACTTCGCACATTCTTTTCATAAAACGGATGTGTTCTCGCACATTCAACGCCCTTTCGCACAATCCTTATGCTTTGAATTTTTGCTCGCTTGTTTTGCGGCTGTTCGACTGTTTTTTGGCATTTTCCTCAAGCTTAAGTTCATTTGAGTAAACAGTTGGAGGTTGACATTAATTTGAGAGGTTTTCTAATAGTTGGGCCGAGAATAGGAAAAGATTAGAGAAACGGATGGAAAGCAATGCACGTTTGAAAAAAGTATATATTATGCATAACCTTCTAGCCTCCTACTGGTGATTGATATAAAAAGTAAATTAACTTCGGATATAATTAAATCCTAGATATGTGCACACGGCTTTCAGTTTAATACAAGGGTTCCAAGTAAAAACGGACTTGAAAAAAGTCTGACGGGGCCGGGAATCGAACCCGGGATCTTCCTCTATCTGGGAGGTTGCCTTAAGCATCTAAACTACCCAGCCAGAACTTACTGTGCACATCCTCGCTATGGCTTTAAACATGAAAGAGAAATCCAAGATGATAAACTATCTAATTATTTATTATTGTAGAAATAAATGACCCCGTAAAAAGATAGCCATTTTTAATTAATGAACATAAATTATACCAAACGTCACGTATAATAGTTGAAAATTGACAGAGGTGTCAGACGAGTCCATGCGAGGCCGCGGTATTATCGGTTAGAAGTGCAAATAATAAATAATTATAAATTAGAATATGGATTAGTATTTCAGATGAAAAATGTACCGAACAGCTCAACGAGATCCAACACCTCTCAGAGCGGAATGGATATTACCATAACTATAGAAATGGAAAAATATATTTCCAAAGTCATGTGTTTTATATCACAATAAATATATTATTCATCGATACTTTGGTAAAAATTACTTTCATTCTTTTTAAACCTAATCATAAATTTTCAATACTTGTCCATTCTCGTCTTTGCTATTTTCGAATTAAATTTAGCAAAATGCAAATTCATTTCTAAATTACGCAAAAAATAATTTTAATAGAATACATTTTAATATAATACAATATTTTAAGCAAAACACGTAAGAAATATGAGTTTTAATAAAACATGTTGAAAGATGATAAATACATTAAATCATATTATTAAATTTAATATTCTACAGCCAAAACGCAAATTATAAATGTCCTGATCTGATAAAAAGGATGTCGATAAAAGTTAGAAAACATTTTCATCAATGCAATTTACGATGTGTAGAAAGATCTGAGAAGTGACGGAACCGAGCTCGGAATATGCAAAAATGCAGCGAGAAGTTTTTTCGTACTTCCCTATCCTCAAAACTTCGAAGCAGCTTTTTCTGGGCCCCAACTTACGCCAAAGTGCTGAAAACTTAGCCGCAGCATCACGCGCACCTTCGAATCAACAGCTATATCCTCCGATGGGAAGGCAATCTACATCAATCAATTCAGAGAGCGCAGAATGCAAATGAACCCCGCGCAGAGGAAGCACGCTAAGATACAACCACTCCATCTTAAGCTGATGAATGCGTCCCCTTAAAATATCAAAACCCAAGTAATGGCGGAAACAAATGACTGCGGCGAACAAAAGAAGATTTATGGACGGTGATACACGACGTGCATTTTGTTCACGAAGACAACGAATCGACGTGGATATGCATGCGAACGAGTAGACGCGAGGAGTGCGCTAGAAAGATAAATACGACGTGCATCCGGTAGAGGCGCTAAATCATTTGCTCCGGAGAGCTAATTAAAGGTAAATAACAAGGAAGCTTGACTGGCGGTTTGCTTTCTTTTTGGTACTTTATCATTCCTAGTTCGCAGCATCAATGTCTCCTTATCTTTCTAGAGCTGAGTTATTCTCTTTGGCGGGCCGTTTGTATCTCCGTTGCCTTGGGAACTGTCGTCTCCACACCGGATTTATCCCGTTACGATGCGCTTTGCCGCTTTTAAACATCTTAGCTCATCGTTTATCGTTGCTATGGTAAGTTGATTTTCACCGCGTAGTTACATGCGTTACAATTTAGCTTACCTCATTTATTTACGCATGAAATACATGATTTAAATGACACAAACTATTTTAACATGTAAATAATTATCTTCTGTAAATAAGGACTATCAAATTAAAGGAAAAGTAAACTTATTTAGATGTGTTTATGATTTGTTTTGTGGTAGGAATACTACAGGAAAGTCAACAAGATAAAATTTTAGCAAAATGCATTTTTAGAACTATATTTATAAACTCAAAATTATTTTAGTTAAATTCTCGATTATGTAACCAAATTAAAATTGGTTAAATATTTAACAAGCCCATTTTAATCGGATATCGGTCTGTAAAGTATCTAGCTGTACCATTTCCTACCAAGAACTAGTGGATTAGAATAAGGCTTACGATGCAAGATGAGGAGTGAGGAAGTTTGCTGTTTCTTTCCTTATCAAGCTGGAAAACTATAAGCAGAACATGTCCAAATAAGTGATGTACAACTTGTAAGTTCTCTACGAATAACACTTTACAAATCTATCCAAAAGACGAACCTTAAGGAGTTCAACCATTTAAGTTATACCACAATAGCTTTAATGCCATCACAGTTATGAAAAATACTTTGACAAAAGTAACTAAAAGACGCATTATCCTGCGCAGTGAGCCAAAAGATAAATTAAAATTACTCAATTTATCAGGATACAACACCGAATCAGATGTCCGGAAAGGGAGAGACATGATCTATATTCGTGAAAATTCGGTAATAATATCTTTTTTGATTTTAATTATTTATACCTCAATACATATATCAGCTAGTATTTATCAACATATACAAAGAGTTTCTTACATTGCCTCAGAAAGGTACGTTTACTCAGAAACTGGGACGTTTTCTCACGATTCGTTACCGAAAAATTCGTTCGACCAATACAAAAAAGAATTTATAGAAAAAACTACAAACAAAGACCTATCGACAGGCTTCAAAATTGACCTAGATATGAGTGATATTTTTGTTTCGATACATCACAGTTAACACCTTCAAGCTCGAGAGAGACAAGATAATATTAACTTTTTTTACAGACTCCTATGCTTTGAGCAAGCAACGGTGAGGAATTCAATTTTCCCACGAAATAATTAGTTTTTCACGATATTTGAGTAACTAATCGAGAATTATAATTAACTTCAAAATGTACGCTAGAGTGAACATTAGTGTGATATTATCACGCTTTTATAGAGAAAGAAGGATTAAAAATATTATTTTCTGAATCAATAAATGAGCATTGAAATTGAATGAGGAGACTATACTTAGTAGATTCCACAGTACGACGATGCTGCCTAAATCATTAAATACTTAGAAACAAAAAATAGATTTACAATATTTCTGCTTTTTGAGAGTAAAGCGGGATTAAATCTGCAATTGATTGTATACTTTATAAAACGTATCACAGTTGGATATATGGAGTATTGACACATGAATAACATAAAATGAAATATCTGTTACGTACTGATAGAATAATATCACTCATGGTTTTTTGAGCTCTTTCTACTTTTTTGAACGGATATAAAGGAGCAAGAAATAGTTATGAATAATGATAATAAAAAGGAGTAATTATATGAAAAGTCATGTAGGAGTTTGATTTTCGACCAGGGTGAATTTCAGGCAGCATACCATTTCCCGTGAAGATAACTTCCACCCACTGAAATTACTTCATTGTAAATATGTAAGGAAATAACAAATAACCTAGTGTTATATTCACTATGTTATCATAGTTTGCTTAATACCGTTTGAGTATTTTATCCCTTGATACAAAAAGTTGTAGTAAAATACATTATCTATAACTTTGGTACATAATTGTATATATGTAGATTGTATTCTGACCGAGATATGTATAAAAACTTCAATTTCTGGATAAAAAACAACTTCCGGTTAACTAATATTCAAAAATAACTCCTAAACAATCAATGTTAAGAAAAAATGTTTAACTAAAAAGTTGTAGAAAAGTACATTGTCTATAACTTTTGTTTGTAATTGTATATACCTACATTGCATTTTGATGGAGATATAAAAGAAACAAACTTTTGTTCCAATTTAACCGGAACTTCCGGTTTAGCGATATTCACGAAAAACTAATCAACTTTTGGCATTGTAAGGAAAATACTAAATATGAAGTTTGGAAATGATCGGATAATTACTTTTTAAGACAGAGCGCACACATACTTTTTTACCATAGACACACTGACCCACAGACAGACATGTGCGGGAAAAAAGCGAAAATGAGCTCTATGGGTCCCAAAATATCTATTTCCGTCAAAATCTCGAGTTCGAATTTTTTTGCGAATACAATACTTTCTCTATACTACGTATAGGGAGAAAGTAAAAAGACACTTAAATATAGTGTAAAGACCTAATAAGAATTCGAAGGAAGAAAAACGGTCAGCACAATTTCTTCTTCACAACCCAGTGATAGTATACGGAACGACAAGTAGCTATACTTCCTAATAAGGTGGAATTGCACCGCAATCCTGGAATTTTGCATTGCGAATCTATTGTCAACGCAACAATAAAATACTTCAAGTAGTATAAGACGCAAAGGTCTCTTTTCATCACTGGACCATATCTAAAAACGAACTTCAAACCGAAAGCACCTAAAGAACGCTTTTTTCGTCTCTGCAGAATCCTCCCCGTCATAAAGACTCCTCTTCAACCACTTTCAGACTCTCCATTCCCTTCGCTCCATTAATTTTAACGTTCTTATCGTCGCACCGTTATTAAAAGTAATCCAAGTAAGAATCCTGAGTGGCCTCCCCAACAATAACTCCATTGTCAGTGTCTACGGGCCGTTTCCACGGTCAAGGAGTGGTTCCTAAGAAACAATGGTGGCGCCGTTAGGATTGAAGAATTTCTCCGGATTAAAAAAATAGCTTTTTCCCTTCTCTTCTGCAGAGGATTGCGGATGACGTCAATGTGATAGGGTAACGCTGCGTTTAATTGTTCTCATATGGAAATGGATGGGGATAGAGTAACTTCCTTCAGATCAAAGGAGAGATTACGTAAGAGCTATTTTTTCTGCAGAACTGAATCTTAAAGCGGCGATTTAACTACGTCATCTCAGAGAGAGATATTAATTGAGTACCTCGAAAGAAAATTGTTCACGTAAAGAATATTTTCCCAGAATATAAGCGATATATTGTCTCTTACATCATCACCATGTTCAACTTATTGTTCACCAGTGTGGCGTTCCTGCACATACTGTTGGCATTACGTCATACATTGCTTTTTCCCTTTTATGTTACCGCATGAAAATAACTGATTGCGTATATTGCAGAAAATGATTGAATGAGGCTAATGCAATTTTCTAAGAAGGATTAATTACATTCGAGGCATTGACTATGTGAAGGGCACATTGATTTCTGAATAACAATAAATAGTTCTGAATATAGTGTTAAATAGAATCCTTCTACGATATGTACTGTATAATTTTTGCAAAATAATCACTATGTATTCACTAAACCACGAAGAATTCTTAGGAAATTCCTTGTTCTAATCCTTAATTCACGAGCGGTTACGATTTCTTGAGTTTCAGTGGCCATATTCTTAAGAGTTTGTGTTTAAATGGAGCCGCAACCAAACTTAAACTATCTACAAAAAAGAAATTTCATAATAATCCATTCTTGCATAAGAAAAATATTTTCATATTTCTCAGTTAATCTTTTTAATAAATTTACGATTGCCAAATATTACTATGTTTATGATGATTTTTTTGTGATGGCTTAAAAGAATTTTCGTTGAAATCACAACACATCTATCGTGTATTTTGATAAGTAAGACAGATAATGATCAAAACGATTCTTCATACGTTCCAAACGATATTTTCCCTTGCGTGAGAATAAATTCTAACTACAAAAAATAGTAAGACTTGTCAAACCTATGAAGAAAGTCTAGTTATATGCAAATTTTCATAAAAAATCTATACTTTTACCTAAGAATTATGTCAAAAACAAAATAATTCATTTGTTGAGTTAAGCTAATATATCAAACATTTATTCAGAGGGTTCTTTGAAAGAAAGAAATACTTTTTTTGAGGTGATTTCTTTTACGTGGTTACCATACCGGAAAATAGTATGACCAACAAACTGCTATCAAATTCAAATAGAATGCGGACTTGTGATTGAAGTTAGAAGTAAGATTAAATAAAATAGCTTTATTTAATACAAAAATTCTCTAACAGTTGTAATTGAAAAAACATACGAAAATAAATGCTAGTAGATTTATTTCACATCTTTATGTAATATATTTAAAATTTAGATAAATAATAATATTTAAATTAAATTAAGATAAGCAATTCATTTTATTGATTAACTATTTATTTCATTGACCCATTCATAGAAAAATAAAGAAAACGGAAAGAATATATTTTCCGGGAAATAGAAGAGGAAGGTCAGCGGCAATTAAATCAACCGAACGTCTAACGTGAATGGAAGAGCTCCATTATCCTATCGAGTTTCAAATTTGTATATAAATTCACTTCAAAAGGTTATGGATTGCATTTTGAATGTAACATTTTACCTCAGCTGCTATTAGTTATATTTCAATGCTCGCAAAAGGCAATCAAAATATGTAGGTCGAATTGTGAAGGCACGTGCGCATTTGAAGTAGCAGTTCTTTCCCATTATTAGACCTGGGAAGAATGATTGAAGAGGAGAGGTACACATTGCAACTAGCCTTAGTTGTTTGTCTTATTCGGGTATTTCTATTTAGAAATCGAATTCAAAAATCATCTTATTTTTAGAGTCACTTTTGATAATTCACTAGTAAAGAAAATGTTCCTTAAGTTAGTTTAATCAAAAGGACTTTTGATATCCAAAGAAGCGTTACATCCTAGTGAAAGAAGATAAAAAACACAAAACTTTAGACATTCAAGAGGATGAAAAAATGCACAGAAGAAAGCTAATTCAATTCTTTCCCAAATACATTAGCTAATCAAATTTTAGTCAAATAAATTGAACAAACTGAATAAGTACAGAAAAATAGACAAGCCAAGCCTCCGGATACTTTATAAAGATCATATCTATCTACACATTTTCCTATATGAAGATTACCTATACAAAGTACTTATCGCAATTCATTCTATATTCGGAGGGAAAAAGTTCTGAAAGCCTTTAGAGATGATACATTAACGACTGAAGACTATGGATAAAAAGAAGGAATCTTGGGTAAAAATAAGGAAAATAAATGAGATGTTGAAATATGGCCAATTATATTGATGAAATAACTATGTAAAATTGATATTCCACGATAATATCATATAATATTTATATTGTTTATAAATGCTAGGTTTTTAATGTAATTGATACTTAATTTTAATGACATCTCTGACGATAAAAATAACTACAAAGTAAGATACACAGAAGAATAGGAGAAGGGCTGTCGGCACCGGGATTCGATCGATGTTCCTCAATTCCAGAGGAGGATTGTTTAACCAACTTCTCTAAGTAAGCTATTAATTCCACAATCAATTCAAACCAATAGATAACTCATCAACTTACGTTAATAAATTACCCGCCAGTTGGCTAATGGTTCAAGAAATATCGGTATCTCATATGTAACTAATAGCACAATTCCGCAAAGTCAATAAAATGCCTTAACCTCTCCAATCTCATGCACGAGTGTTTTAATACGGATAAGGTTGAAAAAAAGCCCTCGAATCAGATAGAAAAAAAACTAAAATTAGCTTTCATGTAGGAGTTGCCACAAATGGGATCACAAGAGTGCTCTATATACGTAGAGAGAGCTCTTGTGTGAACGATGCACTTAATATATCGACCTTAAAAACGCAATAATGGCTCTTGTCGCACAGCAACGAGAAGTAGAGAAATTCCCATCAACAACAATTATGACAATTAGGTCCAGAAATAAATATTTTTCCGCAACAATCGAAAGGGTAATTGGTTGGCAACAGTCGGCTCGCCTTACACGTCGGTCTGCGGTAATTCAATCAGTGTCGCCGTGAATGTAATTAATATTTAATTCCGAATGCAAACCTGGCGAAAAACGACGCTATGCCCCATTAAATGGAACGCTGGAAATATTTTGGCGCGAGAGAATCCGCTTTTAAATCGTATTAAGGAATTTTCGCTCTTTTTTTCCTTAATCCCGTATCGGTTTATTGCATGAGAGCGACATTTATTATGCATAATGATATCTGTAAGACATAAATTTTATGATTTGACACATGAGTGTTATGTTTTAAAATTGATATGCTTTGACTAATTTTTATTACACGCTCGCAAAACTTTAAACAGTGCTTGTCAAAGTTAGCTTACTTAGTTAGTAAATTTACTCCTAACAAAGTTCAAAAAGGCTGGCCCAAGTCACCCCTGAACAGTAGCGGCACGTTTATTGGGTAAACGTGCATCACTAGGCAAACGTGCATCAGTTAGGGCAAGGTATTTGCAACTGACTGACAGATTGCTTTGGACACGATCGGACGAAAGGGGCTTCGGACCACCCTAACTGCCTACCAAAAGGTATAACACTCATGAATGAATAATGCTATAAATGGAACGCCATTTTAGTAACACTGGCATAAGGCAAAGAATATAACATAATTCTCTTGGCGTAAAAAAATATCACGAACAAATTAAATGGTATTGTAGCTTACTGCATTCAATAAAATAATGCACTCCAATACGTCACTTCCATCTTTCAGTATGTCACAAGCTACCTTTAGTATAGGTAGTATCCAGCCCAGAGGCTGGTTAAAACCTCATTATACCTTCCATCATTAAGAACAAACAAACTTTGAAGGGGGGATGAGACAACTAGACAAAATGAGGAGTGAGGTAGTTTTCACTTTTTCCTTCAATAACTGACTATAAAATATATATACTGTATTTATACCATCTGAAGTATATATTTCATAAACTTCTACATTTGATATATTTTAATTCTCTTATAAAAAAAAGTTGATGGTGATAGGAAAAACAAAATATATTTTTTCGTTTTAAATATGGCGTAGAGGACCTATGGAACAAAAAATAAGGCAAATATTGTATAAACTGTACAATATATTGATTCTAAATAAAAAGTATACGCCTACAAGTTCAGATTTTCGAGATAAATCTAATCCCAATATCTTTAGTTTATCATCCCCAATGACCGTTGCCATGACAGTCGTTCATATTTCTTTTAGATGTACGACGTGGAGTCAATTTCCATATTTGGGATGACATGAGTCCAGAGAGTGTGTCACTTCTAAAGTTGAGTGACCGCTGTTTACAAGATTCATCCAGTCTGTCGATAGCAGACGTTCCTTAAAATATAAAAGGGGAGAGGATGTTAATGTCACTCGCATTTTCAGTCCATCTTCCCTCAATCTCTATAGCAACGGTTTTCGATACCAGGATCCTAGAATCGATTCCCATGTGCTACACAGTTTAGAAACTACTTACAATAATAATGAAATACGTGATTATAAATGAAAATAATACGTGATTATAAATTAATTCTTAAATACATACATTTATATTTTTATTTTCTTTAATAATGATTTCTTTAAAGTTAGATATTTAAAAGGTTAATTTAATTAACTCATTTCTAACTATGCCATCCTTTCCTATTGCTGCCTACTGTCTTATCACTTCAGAATCTCAATTATCGCATACATTTTCATGAGGTGTACAGATCAGATAATAATGCATGAAAAGCTAAAATTCTCTATTACTATAATTCTAATGCCTCCATTAAAAAATTAAGTCATAAAAAAATTAGAGAGAGCTTTATCAGAGATTTTTACCGCCAAGATGAGGAATTAACCTGATTAAAATCTATCTTAATTGTTGTGAATTTCTATTCGATTTACTTTTCAACAATCTCAGCAGTTCTTATTTTTAATCTCCTAAACAACGAAAAATATCATTCTTCTTTAGTTTAGTTAATTATTTTCAAAAATAAATCAAATTTTACAAAATGTTTACAAAAAAAAGCTTTAGAAAGCATTAGGTTGCCTCTGAATACATTCATGCGCTGCACGGAAAAAGAGAGACAACACATAATTTGCAATTTGACATATTAAAATACAGAAAAACATCGGGATGGTCTATAATTACTGTTGAAGGCTTTGAAAAACTACTCCGCATACAAACAATGATAATCTACTGATTTCTGTCCCCTAAAGAGGTAACCTTGTTTATTATAGACTTAGTGCGGCCATAAATATCCATCAATAATGTTTTTTACTCATAATTCAGAGATAATTTTTCCCTCATGATTTATTATAAATCGATAATTTTAACGATAAGTTGTACACGGAGTATAAATGAAATTATTATAAATTTCATTTACGCTTCGATACCAATGGCAGAATTGCTACTTTCTGCCAGGTTCTAGGAGCTAATATTGAGGTATTAGGGATAATTTATCCTAACCAACTTACTATAAATTTTTATGTATTCATTGACAGTTATAATACCTTTATTTATGTATTCCATTAACTCAGAAGTTTCTGGTCACCTCTATAACCATCAGAATGCTCGCTCGATTATCAAAAAGACAATCAAAATGTCTAATTCTTCAACTCTCATTGTTGGAGGCGAACCAAATTTATTCCGCTCCTCAGACATTGTCGCTCCGGCGATTGTTACGTCATGGCGAGGTTGTTGCCTCCATTGCTCGCTGATTCCAACCGGCCCTGGTGGACACTTAGATTTGCATAATAACCCCGCAAGCCGCCGTCGTCGCACGCACCACCCGCTAGATGCCCAATTACGCCATCGACGCACGAACGAACAAGTCTGCAAATTGCATATGACGCGAACTATTTCTAAGAAAATTCTTCCACCTGCCCTAACTCACAACACGCACTCGCGTAGAACGATTCGCGATTCTCCGAAGGGCTTTCGGAGTCACGGTCCGCCGAGGAACCACGGTTGAAGTCTCCTTCCCACGCAATGTTTAATTCGCCGAAACGCCGCCGGAGCGTTGCGGGGGGAGGGGGGTGGTGGTGGTGCTCCCTCTTAAAGGAAGGCGCGAATGGCCTTTATGGGCCTCGAGGAGAGCACACGCATGCCCCCTGCTGGTCGATACCACTCTTACGGTGAATGCGGATGCCGTCCGATGGCAGATGCAAGAATTCCAGGGACCTTGAGGAGGGTTTCCTGGAATGGAAATCCCAGAGGGACATCTGCTCCGCTTTCAATTTCCACTGAAGTCACTCCCCCACGTCAATCCGTTGATATCGGTTGATCTTTTTCTATGGAGTTTCTTTCTGTTTGATGCTCTGGAAGAGAATTTATCGGAGTATACTCGAGATCTGCAAGGTTCTGCAGTAACTCTTGGAGCAATAAGAAAGATCTGAATTACTCCCCAAGTAAAGAATTCGCAGTCAATTTAGATCAATGGTTGATATGCCTCATTGAATTTATCATCATAGCAAGGAGCAAGAAAACTGAATTATTTTCGGAAACTGAGGCGGATACCAATAAAAGGCGGATAAATTAAAACCCCTTATCTTTAAATTCATTATCACCAACTCGGTGAGAAACCAGTCTTTTCTAAGTTCGTGTAATATATTGCCTTTTTACAACTTTTACGTCGTCATTAAGGGACTTAATTGTTAACATTGTTAGGCTAACATAGATCATTCATTTATATTACTGAGCTAACAAAAAACTTGTTAAAATTAAATTACTCGTATATCCCTCACTGACGGAAATTAACTAATGTCCTTTATCAATCTATCCATCTATTAATTATGCTGTAATTAATTTGCTAGTAAGTCAAAATATTGCAATGTGTGGAATTTCCTAATTTATTGCCATTTATATATCGGCAATGAGGAACTAAATGTTATTATTACGGATTTAATCGAGTTTACAAAAAATTATTTTACATTGAAATTACCCGATTATCCCTCATTACGAATGACGGAACTTAACTGAAGTTCTTGATCAATTTATGTATTAATCATGCTGTAATGAATTTGCCTGTAATTCAAAATATTTTTGAGTATGATACTATTATAAACATTCTATTATCATAATATTTAAATCTGGTCCTATAATGGGTATATTCAATATATTTTAATTAATATCAATCACGATAAAATTTAAGGCTGATCCTACACGGGATTAAATCCCAAAAATATTTTTATGGGAAAACATGCAGTTCCATCAAGAAAATGAATTTCTGAAAACCTAATTGCATCAAAATTTTCTTCTTTTATACATTCCTCATGATTACGCAATTAAAACAATATTTCACGACTATTTTTTTATTCGACTTCAATTAAACTTCATAAGGTACTTGTTTCCTTATCTCAGGTACTTATTTTCAAACTTGCTGTTATATATGCGATATAACAATTATTATTCTGGTATATACAAATTATTTATCAACTCTGAAAAACTATGTCAAGCCTTCATTTGAGGGAAACGAGCTTTACATGCATTTCTCACGACTAAAAATATATTTTTCTATGTAGGATTCGACTTATATTCCTTCGAGTCCTTGAGCGAATTCAACCATACATGCCAACCAACTCGAGAACTTTGCGAAGAAATTCCCCAGTTCCTAAGATAAAATTGCTCTATCTCGATATTACTTAAAGTAGGAACACATCCTATCCTGGCCCTCTCCAATGCAGGCTTTTCTTGCTCTAGTTTTCTCTTCTGCGGACACACTTTGCTTCTATCTAAACACTCAGAACCTTATCCCAAGTTATTCTCTAAGAATAGCAGAACTCGGGAAATAAAAACATTCTCCTATTGTTAAATCCAAAGGAGAGCCCTTTCAAATTAACCGCTACCTAGAATTTGCATACTGATGTTTTCTCTCTCTCTCTTTGCATTCCCTAGAAACGAAAACAATGGCGGTATCCTTGGAAGTTTTGTTTGTGGTTGGTATCCAAAGATGAATGGGAAGCAATGATCGTCCACCGTTTTACTTACTAAGTCCGGAGGGATGCTTCTATTGGCCTCATTTTCTGTTTGTGGAGTATTACGTGATTCCTGAGGTATTATAATGATTGGAGATGAGTCCATATAGAAATTAAGTTGACACTGAATTAAATAAAAGCAAAATGTTCAAATATTTTTTTGGGTTTTAAATTTTAAAGCAAATGGGCATGCCTAAGTTTATCATTAAAACAAGTCAGGAATAAAATAAAAAATATTTCCCAAGAAGGGAGTGTGAGTAGATAAGTTTGTACGTGTACGTTCCTCGAAAACTCATGAGCTTGGAGTCACAGAGCATTGAAACTCAAACTCATAAATTGAAACTAACACACGATATAAAATAGTATATTCCTGTAGATAAATTAAGTAATAATATCTTTAAAATGATCTTAGTTTGACATCAGGTCCTTAAATAGCGAATTCTGAGGCATCAAATACTAGCGAAGCATAATTACAAAATCGCACTTACAAGACACGCATAAAGTTTCGGCTAGAATGAACTTAACTTTGTCTTATACGTGAGCAATGCTTATGAAGACAGATTTTTTACTCATTTTTAACTACTCATCAATAAATGGGTTTCGGTTTACGTTTAAAAATCTATACCGAAACTATATAATACTAATTTATAAAAATATTTATAAATATATATAATAAATATTAAACATAAATGAGAATTGTAGATGTAGATGTAGTAGAGGATTTGATGTACCGTAAACAACGGTCATCCCAGAATTTCGAGAAGAAATAAAGGAGAAAAAAATTAAAAGTACTGTCTGCTGCAGACATTTTCTCCTTCATTTCTTCTCGAAATTCATGCATGTGTATCATGCGTAATCTCATCGCTTACAAAGGGTCATCCCGTCAAAACTACGCTTTGACGACAGACAGATGGCGGATAAGATAACTCGGTCTCAATCAACCAGTTTGGATAGTAGGAACATACAAGAAATAATAACTGCACAACTTAACAACTTACATAATTTCTGGGCTGTTGTCCAATTATTTCACCTCATGACCTTATTTGAATTGTGTTTTACCCAGAACAATGCCGTCAAGCTGTCATTTCGCTCGTTTGATTATAAGCCACCGTTGTCTAGTTACCTTAATGTTATCATTAGAGTAACGCTTTGTCTGTTTACTCTTACACGAATTTAAAAAATCTGATGTGGCCAACACATGACCTTCTCCATATTTATTGAAAACAGAAGCCTATGCCGGTAATATATAAATAATTCCAAAACAATGAGTGTTACAGGACAATGCTTCATACAAAAGTTATAGTAAAATACATTATCTATAACTTTGGTATATAATTGTATCTACTTACATGGCATTCTGAAAGAGAAATGTATGAAAAACAACAACTTCCGGTTAACCATTATTGAAGAATAACTCCTAAACAATCAGTCTTACGAAAAAATGTTTCATACAAAGGTTGTAGTAAAATACATTATCTTTAACTTTTGATCATAATTTTATATACCTACATTGCATTCTGACAGAGAAATGTATGAAAAACTTCCATTTTTGGAAAAACAACAACTTCTGGTTAACCATTATTGAAGAATAACTCCTAAACAATCAGTGTTACAAAGAAATGTTTCATACAAAAGTTGCAGTAAAGTACATTATCTATAATTTATGTTTGTACTCGTATATACCAACATTGTATTCTGACAGAGATATTAAAGAAACAAATTTTGTTCCGGTTAAACCGGAACTTCCGGTTAAGCGATATTCATCAAAAACTAATCAACTTTTGGCATTGTTAGGAAAATACTAAATATAAAGTTTGGGAATGATCGGATAATAACTTTTTAAGATAGAGCGCACACAAACTTTTTTACCACAGACAGACACAGACACACAGACAGACGTGTTCGGGAAAATAGCGAAAACTATGGGCCCCAAAACATCTATTTCCGTCAAAATCTCGAGGTCGAATTTTTTTGCGAATACAATACTTTCACTATACTACGTATAGGGAGAAAGTAAAAATGTTTTATTAAAAAACGAAACTGGCTATTACTATGCTGATGGGCTTTGAGTTGAAAATATTCGCTAATTTAATGACTTCACGACATAAAAAATTAATAGCACTAAATAAACAAAAGACACTTAGTAACTTCCACTGAAATTTCTGGACGATTCACAATAAATATTTCTGTGGAAGTTACGAAGTGTCTTCCGTTTATTTAGTACGGCTTCATTCCACTAAGTTGAGCTTGATTACATCAGATTGAAAAATTAATAGTTTCATAAAAATCATCAACAATAGAAATAAGATCGAAATTTAAACTGACGCCAATATCGCAGTCCTTTCGACAGAGGCGTTCCCTTAAAACATTGGCTTTGGATGAGCCTATTCAAGCGGAACTCAGCTGTCCCTCGAAGCCAACTTTAACCTTTAACATGTTATGCTGCCATGCTCTAATTACTGTTCGCACGGTGATTTAAATCCTATCATTCTCGAAAAGGTGCCTTCACGTACGAATGGCACAATCAAAGCACTTTTAAACAGCAAAAAGTATTTTGCATTATACGGCAATCATTGCATTACGCCGTGCCCTCCACGCCTAATTAGCATCAGTACTAAAAATGCAATTAACTCTGCGTGTTACACCAAGTAGAACCGAAAAGGGAACATGTAGTCACAGTATTCCTGCCTAAATATCTCTACTATTGAAGAGTTTTTAATTGATCGGCATCATGGACAAATTGCATGTGTGATGTTAACATTTACAATTTATAATTCATCAATTTAATTATTCGACATCATTGATAAAAATCCATGAATGTAACTAATATATATGCCTCAAAATGGACGAAATTCTCAATATTATTAATATTTATTTAAATATCCGCTATCACTAAAAATTTGAAATTGCACTTCCTCTCGATGTGGTCGTGTGGTACTAGATAACTTAATTTAAAGAAATACGGTACAAAATTTCCATCAAATTCGTCACTTTCAGCATTTATATGCTTGTCACTGTTGATAATACTGGATTTATTAGGTAAGCAATTTCCTTGGTGACGGCTTCGTGCGAATTTCAATCAGAAAAATCCTCTCACATCCATATTTTTATTATATATGTAAATCGGTTTCATTGACAAATAAAATGAAAATATTACTTTTGTTTTAATCAAATTCTTAATCATTATTCATCGTTAATATAATATACTTTCCAAATTAACGATTGGAAAAATTTGTTTACCTCGGTAACCATACAAATAAACATAATTAAATTGTAATTACGATACAATGAACATAATTATTTTTATTTTTGTCAAATTCTAATAATTACTCGACGCTAAATATAATATGCTTTACGAATGAAAGATTCGAGAAATTTGTTTACCTCGGTAACCATACAAATAAACATAATTAAAATGCAATTATAATACAATGAAAATAATTATTTTTATTTTTGTCAAATTCTAATCATTACTCGACGCTAAATATAATATGCTTTACGAATGAAAGATTCGAGAAATTTGTTTACTTCGATTGCAACGTAAACAAATTATTTTGTAACTGAAAATGCGCAGCTACGATGTTTTATGAACATACGTTGCCAGGCGTTGCAGTATTTCTTAATTTTAACGTGGTAACACTGGATGCAATGCCCTCTATATTCAGCATCATGTTTCTCATTCTCAACACCTACTCAGAATTCATTGTCTGCTCACCACGGAAGATTGACTACGAAGTTTTATCGGTTGCATAAGATGAAGGAGAAGGATGGGGAACTCATGACGGAATACTACGTCGCCGCAAAATGTTCAGACGATGAACTTCATAAACTGAGAGCGCATGCGCCAGAAATAGCGTCGAATAAGTACATTCACGTCTTTTACTGTTATCGCATGCTTGGACGATGAGCTCAGCTTTTCTATTACCAGCAGCCATGACGTCGCTTCCTAATGTAAACAACTGCTGGGATATGCGTAAATAAGAAATATTCTTCTGACGACTAAGGTTTATCTTCCTTGAGCCTTATGATGAACGTAGACACAATGATTTTTCTTCTCAAAAATATTGCGAGGCTTAATGAAAATTCTGATACTTCAAATTTGCTGAAATAGTGTTTTCTCACTATAATTATCATAAATCTATTCTCGGAAGAGAAGATACCCCCCCACTGCGAAGAGTGCTACTGCCCAGAAACTATCGGACATATCATATTGAACTGTGATAAATACCATACGATCCGAAGCTCGTTGGGAATCGGAGGGGACTTAGCTGCAGTGCTAGGAGACGATAATGAATCCATTTCCAGAGTACTGCACTTCGTCAGAAAGACAGGCCTTTTTAAATAACTTTAAAAGAAAACATATAAAACAAGGAGTTAATTGAGCTCAAATTTTAGCCACAGACAGTTCCATGGAGGTATGACCTAATTATCTTTACCAGCAAATGGTGCTAAATGACCGTAGATGTCGACGCACCACAATAATACAACAACAACAACAATTATCATAAATTATAATCCACTAACGAAGAAATAGTTTACAAACTCTATATTCCTTGAGACGGTTCAACGTAGAGCAGCTAGGTTTGTCAAGGGAGATTTCAGATTTGAAAGCAGTGTTTCGGCTATGATAGAATCCCTCGAATTTCTCTTACAATTAGTGACATAAGACTGGAGTATCGACGATAGCTTTTTGGCGAATTTATCACTACCGACTTCGGAGAGGAGATGGCTGATATTGCTATCCCAGTTATATACTTTCGCTATCTTCGGGAGAAAACAGAAAATGGATCCAGGGAAGTAGTTGTCAGGACAGACTTATGGTCGTTTTTCTCGCGAAGTATTAGAGAAGCTAATATATATATATATATATAATGTCCAGGTTAGATAGGGATGTTGGTGATTTACACCCCCTGCCACGCGCCACTGGCGGATTGGAGGGTTTAAACGTAAATGTATTCTATCGTACATACATTCCCTGCAACCATGTTTCATATAGTTGCATCTTTATTGTTTTAACTATATTTTAAATCTATATTGTCATATCTATATTATTTTATATTGTTGTAAATATACGATAGAATATTGAGTTTGTATACTCGACAATATTGTCTAGTATGCTCAACAATATTAGCCTACGCGGTATTGACTCACGCTGTCTGTAAATCGAATAATGAAATTATAATTAACCTATTTTTAGCCGACAGACTATAGAAATACGGCCAAGAAAATGAAATGCCAACTTCAACGGAGAGCACTTTTCGCGCAAGATGATTAAAATGCATGGCATAACAATGTGCTAATGCCAAAGCACTCTGGTCCGAATTCTTCTGCATTCATCCTCAACCGAGGGCGAACGAACCTGCTACAATCCCTTCTTCCTTGGGCAAACAAAAAGCAGGAATGTGCAGCGAAGCGGGGGGCAAATATAATTTTACGATATGGACATAAAAACGAGCTCAGTACAAAAGCCTTTGCGGACGATTTGCAAGGAAGCATGCCTGAGGCTGAGAATCAAGTTTCCTTGAGCAAACAAAGAGATGAAATCTGAAAAGATGGCGAAGATTCGAAAGCAAGTCGTATACGCGCCAAAAGGAATGGGACGAGGATTACGGGGAAGGAAGGGATATCGACCTATTGCATCTAGGATACGCACTCTGTTCTGCCGTCCTCGTTGGGGTAGCGTCACTCAATGTCCTCGAAAAAGCTTGGAGTTGAAATCATATGCGGAAGATCAAGCGATAAGAAAAATCCAAATGTTTCATAGCAAAGAAGGTCTATAGAACGAAAGGCGAAAGTAAACAGAATAAATTGGACCGATTCCCTTGAAACCAAAATGTCAGCTTCGTTTAGCCTATTTTCATTGTTACGCATGTATATAGTAACGCAATGTTGTAGCAACGTCCATTGTTGCGGGCAATTATCGGCCGCCATATTTTTATAGTATTATTACTAACACTTATTGTAAGACATATCGCCCATTGAAGAAATGGATTTCATGAAACTAATTTCGTGAAACTTGAAACGTTGGTTTCAAGAAACCATTTAATTCAAATACTGAGAAGTTCGCCCACTGCGTTTCTAAACCGTTTGGTTTAGAAACGCAGTGGGAATGGTTTCATGTAGCTCATTTCATGAACCGTGTCTATCACAACGTGTGTTCAAGCCCCCGCAGACTGGCAGAAGCGAAACTCAACTTTTCCGCTTTCCCACCTCTTCAATTAACTTTTCAATTGAATTTTCTGATATAAATATTCTATAGAATATCTGAAATTTTTCAGTACCTACAGATAGTTCTTTGGCTACAGCATAAATGCTATGTTGCTTATCACGGATTAGAGGATGCACTTTCGTTTCCTTTTTCTGTTTTTTAACCACCACCAAAGCTTAAAAACATCCTCTTCATCGCTTGATTGCATTATTGAAACTGAAGTAAATGGTTTCTTCAGTGGGCTCATACATAAGAAATTGGTTTCACGAAACGCGTTTCATGACACGCATTTCATAAAACTAGTTTCTTCAGTGAGCGACCTGCCTTAGGGATTTTATTAGGTGAAATTGGGACTTTTGAGTTTTATCTTCCATTTGCAGGATGCATTGTTGGGAAAGTTTAGTTACGCCGCGGCTCCCAACAAAGGCTCATACTTTGTAATACTCGCGAGTGATATTGTTGTTGAATTCGCCTAGTAACGAGGGGGAAGTGGTATTTTTACTTACCACCGGAGAGTGCCAAACCGATGTCAATTAGAAAAACGTTTGATAGTTTGGAAAATTGAACACATATCACCAATTTGAGTTACAATGAGGTGTTGACTCGACTGTTAAAACTGAGAATCTTCGACATACATGTTTTAAATCTAATTTTAAGTATGTTGCCGTAAAGATAGCACAATGAGATTTTCATGATAAATAGCAAATAATTTGGAAAGGTTTTAAGAGTAGACATAAAAAAATTTTTATGTGAAAATTTTTGGCCTCAAGGATTTAAATGAAATTTATGACGTCAATTGTTGAAATTTTAAGTTTTATTCTGACTGAATGGAAGCAGCTGTATCAAAAAATATTTTTGCGACCGTTGAATCAACTATTTCGTTATTTTAGAGGAAAAAGTTAACTCTGTATCTTGATTATTTACATTGCCATGGAGAGAAATGTGCTGAAAGTCACGGTTTTTTTCAAAATATACGAAAAAAAATCGTAACTCAAAAACGAATGAAAAGCGGACATCCAAAGTTTATCACTACTTAGCATAGCTTTCCTGACTTTTTCCCCGTGGAATCCTTAGAATGCCTAGTATTGAATTTTTCTATTAGAAAGCCAAAACTAGTTTCCATTTGGTTATATTATCTTTGAAAACAATCTCAAAAATTGAAACCGATTTTCATTTTCTCCCTGACATAGACCCCCTGTAAATCTATATGGACCACAGGGGATTCAAAAGAACAACTTAGGGAACCTATGATACGAACTACAAAAATGAATTTCAGAACTAAAGAGATCACATGAACTGTGATTTATGTCTCAAAATACACCAAGTTTTTACTTGTATACTATCAAAGGCTCTATGAATACAGCTACTATCTTGTGCAAATTTAGTCCTTGATTGCAACATTTATCAACGAGACAACAGCACAACGACAATCAATTTCGTAACAAAATCTAACAATTATTGTGGGCGGTATCGGGAGTATATGAGGATTAATTAACGATATAACGGTATCACTCAATGATAACAATTATTGAATTACAAGAGAAATAATTTATTCGTCTCTGGAAAGATTTTACTAGCGTTAGCTTAAAAATAATTCAGAATAATTCATTATATTGCCTTTATCATCCGTGGGTAATGAGAAATTCCAATAATAATAATCATTTTTAATAATCATTTCTTTCGTCGATGACGACATCCCCAGAACTTAACCAGAAATGATAACTAATATAAATATCCAAATTCTTTTTCTACCGCGATCTTTCTGGAAATATTGAAACTAGAATGTCCGATTTTTCATTCTACATTCAGATAGAGCCAACGTCATTGAAAATTCCACACATTGAAGAATCCCCAAAAGTTAAATGAATGCGTCAATGGAAGCCGTTATTTTCCGTTCTGCCGGAATCCTTCCAGCAGTCCAGACAATGAAACCAATAGCTACTTATGATTTCGAATAAATCACCACGGAGGCCATTACCATAGCAACAAGGTCGTGTCTGGAAAAACATTTATTCTTTCGTCTGAATATGGAAATATTTCAAGTGAACGTCTAAGATTTATTTATCTCCGTAAAGAAATGGAAACTTTACTGTTTGCGCATTCGACTGTTTTCGCGAATAAAAAAGATTGTAAATTTACTGTTTCAAGGATGATTTTTCACACCAGACCATAGTTACAGTATGAGCAAAGACATTAAATGGGTAAGTTAAATTAATGTATTAATAATTAAGATTAATTTAATTAATTATTAGCTTTATTTTCGTAGATAATACGAGTTTTATCGTGCATGTTTTATGCTGAAAAATTATCAAAAAAATTTGCACTTTATAATAAAAATATATTTTATACATCTGACGATATATGATTCAGATTACTGCAATGCGAGCGACTAAGTGAGAAACGTATCAATTAATCGTTTAATTATGATCTGTTTTAACCATTTCATCATAAATTTAATTGTTTTTGTACGAATTTACTAGTGATAGCAGCTAAAATATTATTTTTTGTAACGGTATTTTTATGGTAATACAGTACCTACCGATTCATTATTATTACACTGGTATATCAATAATAAAAATTTATATTTTTATAAAATAAAACCTACTACGATACATAATATTTACATATTTAATACAGTCTTACTGTTATGTATTATTATCAAATTGATGTAAAACTCTGCGTATCATATATGTATCATCTTTGTATATCACTAGCCAAGGGAACAAAATTGCGGATAAGGGTTAGGTTTCTGAAACTTTTAAATTTACTATGAAAATATAGAAATTTTCAAACAAAACGTTATGTTAATCCTGAAGAGGATATTTTATAATCATATAAATCACAATGGCAACAACTTAAATGATTTAAATTCGTTTGCAGAAATGAAAAAAAATCTGTTATTTAATTAACGGATTTTTTTTTGTTCTGTTTTCTTTCTGTTTCTCAAAGTGGAAATGTAAATATCCAAACAATTCCTGATAAATCCCGTTGGAATGAAACATTATCTTATCCGGCAGAAAAATATAGGATTCCCTAAAACAAATGAAAGAACGACGGCAGTATTTCCATCCCGTTGAATGAGTCGTGCGTAAATGCTAAAACGTCATTTTCTTTTTCTCGTATTATCTCAATCTTTTCTTGTCGCTAATACTGTACCAGTGTGATTTAGGAAAATTCGCAAAATAATTATTCTTACAAATATAATACTTAATTTGGTTACCTTTTGACTATAATGAAGTAAATAACGTTTGAATCTTGTTCCTCCTTAAACTCATTTTTTATTTCATCCCTCGAAAAACCAAATGGATTCACATTCTTGAAAAATATTACCATAGCAACTACGCCATCTAAATGTTCCCCAGGGTACGAACATTAGGGAGTAAACAATATTCTGACCATCGGCTAAAAATTACGAGAATTTAAAATTGCTTTATAAAGCCCAGCTCAATGTCTTTATGGCTCAGCTGAGTGGACCACATACCAAGAGAGCAATTAAAGAAAATTTATTTATATAAACCCATAAACTCTATTCGATGAATGTATATCGCGGGACACCGCGTGATTCTATAAAATCCTCTGGAAATCCGTAGCCCCATTTGACTTGCGAAGTCCTCGCCTCATTTCACTTCTCGTGGCAGCCAGAGAATTATTGCGATTCCGCTGGAACATTTCGCGTCGGTAAAAATCCCTTTTTTGTTTAGCAAAATTTCAGCCTTACTCCTAGGATATACTGTCGCCAATAACTCCTAACTCACTCGCCAATATTCGATATCGGAAGGTTAAACATTAAATGCCTAAATTAGAGTAAATCACTTGAAGAAGCAGCAGATATCATTATAATAAGTAAAGGAAAAAAAAAACATGCTACATCAATATTATTTATTCTTGCTGTAAATGAGATTTCTAGATTTATACATAGCATAAAAATATTTCTTGCAACAGAGTTACATAAAAATTAAATAAAAGATTACTGAAGTAAGGGCTCTAAAAATACTGCATGAAACAGCAGATTTCGATATTATATGCTTAGGAAAATTGAGTATATAAATAGTATTAATCCTTGAAGGAAATATAATTTGTTCTTCCATTTTATACTACTAAAAACAAATATTATTTATATAAATACTAATTAAAAGATTTGAGTTGAGACTATTCCAAAACCAACTCAATGAAACTAAAAATTCGAAAATATAAGATTTGGTTCATACAAAGATCTGTCATCCGATATTTAATATATTTACGCTTAGAGGTAACTTTGTATATAAGGGAACTCAGGAAGATTCCCACGGAAAAACGGAATCGAAAATAATCTGACGGGGCCGGGTATCGAACCAGGGATCTTCCTCTATCCGTGAGGCTGCTTATACCATCTGAGCTACCCAGGCAGAACATTTTAACAATAATATACAATAGAATTTTGACATAGATGGTTAAAGCAGCCTTCCGGATAGAGGAAGATCCCGGGTTCGATTCCCGGCCCCGTCAGTTTTTTTTTCAATTCCGTTTTTCCATAGGATATTTACGCTCTTAAATGAAAGAAAAGTAGAGAGCTGAAGGAGTTTCAATGACTAATGCACGTCCATCGCCATGACAACTAGGCTCCCTGGAAACCTTGCCAGCATTTTTGAGTAAGGAAAGCAACATGGATATCATAGTTTGTTATATCTCTTGGTTTTATTTTCATATTTTTTCCTATCATAATTTATTTGGAGGATACAAAAACTGAAGTTCATTTATTCATAAAATATTCCTGAAAACTGAATGGACTCAATTAACGGAATATATTTTCAATCTACAGAAACCAAGAGTCCTTAAAAATGGAAGGACCTCCTCAATTTATAAATGCCTTATAGACAGTATAAAGATCTGACTTGTTTGCGGCTGAATTCCATCTGCACCAACCATAAAATAGAAGTTTCCAAGAATCGCTGAACTACATTTTTGAACGACCAAGAAAATTTATCCACGTGCTGAAACGTAACGTTCTGAAAAGCGATGTAAATCCAGTGCTTAGATGGGACGCAAAATGATGTCAAAAATGTGAGAGAGAGAATTTAGAGCAAAGGAGGGCAATACAGGGATTAACACATAGCCGCGAAATATTCTATTCTGTTGTATTAACTACAATAGTATTATTTCTTAAGAAGAACGACCAAATCTCGCACACTATAAAGTACTCCAAAGGCTTCTTCAACAGTACTATTCGGGTACAAATTATCCACAAGAATCTCACCGAAAACATGCAATTTAAACGCAAAGACGGCGCTTGACGGTTGTTAAATCGTGAAAAATATGGATTCTCGGAGGCGGAGTATGGCGGCGAAATGCCTTTTTATATGGATTTAGGGTTTGAGCCATAAAATAACGTATCAGTCGCGAGAGGTTTCCATATTTTGCCGTCAGAGAGCGTATCCCTAAGGTCGTGTGAATAACGCCGATGACGCAATATCCGCCTTCCGCATCCCAACCATTGACAACGCAATTCACGAGCCTATGTCTTTGCGTCTAACACGCAATGGGAAAAGCTATTTTCGGTCAATTTGTCTGCAGATCTTCGCGGAGAACTGGCGTTGACACCTTTGCGTGTGATAAATGTTTTACTCTTGCGTTGCCATGGTAACGGGAGGGAGGAAAACAAGTTATGCTTCACTTTCTTTCCAATAGAAGTCAAACCCAATGGATATAAAAATAACCTTCGCACTAGATAATATAATATGAGTATTGATTTAGTACCTACAATAGAAGGGATATAACTGAGCACAAATTAACATTTAAGTTATGATTTTTATATAATTATTTAGAGCTAGTAGAGCGCGTCAACAACAATGACTGCGGCGTTTCCATGATGCCCTTGACGTTCTTGAGATTCACATTTTTGTGATTTTACTAATGAGAATTATTATTGGCTAAATAAGGAGCAGGCAATTATTAATAGCTCATTGGAATGTTGTGTACTTAAAACAACAACAATTAAAGTTTTATCTGTTTGAGAAGCGAGTCCACTTTTGTGGCAATGGGAATTTATTGAAAAATTAAGCAACAAAAATATCTTAATATAATTCGTTGAAAATTACTCCGGCAGTAACAAACTATAAAATTATATTCATTGCATAAAGTAGGGAGAACCCCCTGCCAAAACACAAAAATACCACACTATTACGTAGATATAGATATGAGATGGTAATTCTAATAATTGGAAATAATAAATACACACTGAGCACTTTTACAGTGTCATTATCGCTTAATATCAAAATTCAACGAAGACAAGGTCAATTAATACCGACGGAACAGGATTGATGTTGGTATACCACGACTATAGCACCATCGAGGGTGAAAACGGTTATTTATAGAACTATTCTACATTAGTTAGGGTAATAATGTAACTAATACGTACGCCTACACTCGACCTACCCAACCTAATTCAATCCAACCCAAATAACTTCAATATTCTATACTTATATTATTGTGCGATTCGATTGTTTTCGGAAAAGTAATGCTATTAATTTGAATTATTTTAATGCTTCTCAATATTTTAGAAGTTTTTTGTCACACGTATAAGAAAGCATTTGTTTTGTGGTATTCTTTTGTCAAGCAGCTACAATTCTTTATTATCATTACCTTACAATTATCAACCCTAATCCGAGTATGACGTAAAAATTCAAAAGAGAAAAAATAGTCATCTCGAAATATTTATTGCACGAAAAGCGCTCACGATCTAGTCAATCATAAATACATATAAAATCCGCCAGGACATCGAGCGATTCCATAACGGTAATTTCATAAATGAACTGATTTCTAAAGAGATGCTTATTTATTGGCCATTAGTCGGAATGGAATGCATTTCGCCGAACCAAATCGCCGTAAATATTGCTGTGCATTCATCCAAGATTTTCGAATATTTTTGCTCGCGAATTTATCGGGATACTTGCCATAAAATCTTTATTACTTCAATTTCGATAAAATACCGAGTCGATGACGAAACGACCATCGTTCGGATTTTTCCATTTGATTTGCAGTGAATTCCGAAACGCGAGCGGTAGCAATGTGCGGGGACTCATTTTGATGAAAAGTAATGGTATTTTAATATTTATACGCAGATATTGCAATTTTAGTTTTCTAAGACCACCGACAGCGAAGAAGTGTATATATTGTACTGCATATTCCTAAGGAAACAGTACAGTCATTTAAATCCTCAATCTTTCAGAGATTATATCTTGATGAAGGGAATATTTCTCACTAGTCTATTGGCAAGGGGGGGCAGAAGATACAATTCTAATTTACATTTGACTAAGTCTTAATAACGGTTGGGATAGTGGTAACATTGCTGAGGTATTAGAGATGTGGATTAATATTTTGAGCCATGATTATATGCTCTGAAAATTAGGGTAATTTACATAACGCGTATAGATACCAGAATTGAAGAGGAATTCAAAAGTGAAGAACCACTCTCCTCATACACGCTAATTGCTTAATTCCT
This sequence comes from Sympetrum striolatum, assembly GCA_947579665.1. Taxonomy (NCBI): domain Eukaryota; kingdom Metazoa; phylum Arthropoda; class Insecta; order Odonata; family Libellulidae; genus Sympetrum; species Sympetrum striolatum. The sequence continues at coordinate 46,595,260 of OX388351.1, read as the reverse complement.
ATCCAAAGCTTTTGACAGCTAGTGATGAAGGAGTTGAGATTGAAGTCAGTCATTGAGCAACATATTTTAATTGAAACCATTATAAAAGGTACTAGCTAAGTACTTCATACCACATCTTGCCTATTCGCCTCATTCCCTTTCCGAAATATTTAGTAGCTAATGTTGAAAGGGTTGAGATAGTTATTTGTTCCTGGGCTAATTTTTTTGCATATATCTATAATACCAGACTATTTCATAAGAATTGGCAATATAGAAGTGTGAAAAATTGTGTTTCTATAACCACCTTTTTGTTGATAACGATTTGATGACCACCAAAGAGTACTTACGTTATGTATGAGCAAGCGCAATTCCGCTATGACTGCTATCTAATGAACAAGTACAAAAACAAGCAAACAGCGTTCCATTACATAATCGTAAGGTATGTCGATCTACATCAATTCATAAAAAGAAAGGAAAGTTGGGACACGGCTGTTAAGGAATTAGGGGCATAAAATCTCAAATAGCCGTTTTTGTCGGGGTTCCTCTTTTCATTCTCTTGTATTCCAATAAACAGGACACGGCACTTTATGAGAGCACTCGATACGTATTTTGAATGCGACACATTCCTCATCAGGAGCGATTAAATACAAAAGTATTTAATCACGATTTAATCGCTCCTGATGAGGAATGCATCGCATTCGAGATACATATCGAGTGCTCTCAAAAACGTACGGCGTCCTGTTTTCTCGGAATACAGGGGAATGAGAAGAGGAACGCCGACAAAAGCGGCTATTCGAGATTTTAAACATCTAATCAATTCGTAAGCCTCATGTTTTATGACCTAGAAGAAATCGCCTTGATACAGAGAATTCTAAAAAATTGCCTCACGAAATACTCTCGTGTCATGACCTACATATCAAGGCGACGAGGGAAAATATTCAGAAACGCCTCTAGGAGGCGTTGTGTCTGACCTTTCAATTGGCCGAATCAAAACTTTCTCTGAATAATGGGGAACACAGTAACGAGGTCCTACGATAACGCCGCGGGCGAACTCTTGACAGGAGTGAAAGTTTTCAGGCTAAAAGTCACTCTCGGGTTATTTTTTTGGGATATAACAAGAGATAAGAAGGTGTTTTTAGAGAAAAAACCTCGAGAGAATTTTTCAGAAATCCAATGTCAGCAGTTAGAGAAAAAAATATAGCGTTCCGATAAAACTTCCCCATCAAAAGTTTCTGCTTTCAGGAGGTTAACATTCCCGACACTAATGCTTACTGCGCTATTTCCAACGACTACAATCGAGGTTGGAAATACAAGACTGGACTAACAATCATCTCAACAACTGCAATAATGAACTATGCTCGGAATTAACGCCCCTATTGTTTGATTCAAAAAGTCATTGTCACATTATCCTAATTGGTGATTGAAAATTAAAAACAGTAATAACAATCAACCTAGAACAAAGAGTTTTAACAAAGCTCAAATATACTACGGCAATTGTTGGGTATAAATATTCAACCGAATATTTTGATATTTCATTCATAATGAGACACAATTAGTTAAATTTTCGGCAGTTATTGAAAAAGTATAACAAAAATTTATGAGATACCTTTTTTCATTGATACAATTCACAATGAATTTATGATTAATTTCGGTCAAAATCACTATTCAAAAATAAAAATAAACAAGCAGGTTGCCTACGTTTTAAGCTCAGTTAAGTTACGGACACGATATTACATTGATAAATCTTATGTAAACATTTAACAAGATGTTTCTGAATACAGTTTTGAAACATCTGCAGCGACTGTGCTATGAGGTTGCATTTTAAATTCAGAGTTATTAACATAATCAGACTGATTTCGAAGAAGTAGTCAGCATGTGTAATAGGCTCGGTGCACTTTACTGTATTAGTTACCTATAGCTCACTAACGGAACTTTTAATTTAAATTTGGAGCATAGAAGTTCCACCGAGCAAAAATTGTTATTTGAAAATGAAATTCGGTTTCCAAGCAAAGAATCTGATCCAGAATGTGCACTATGATCAGCATATTCACCCAAATTTCTGTTTTTACTTCAAAGTAAATATCGTACGGTCTGCAATTGTATGGCAGAGGTACGACCATCATTTGAAATTATTTATTTTAAGTCACAACAACTACTTTTATTTCCTAAATAACTTTACAGAAGCAAATGGAGCTTAATTCACTTGAATAAACGCGTTAAAACATAATATCTCATGAAATAAAAGAAATGTTTGCTCTGATATATCAGAGGGAATGCAAATAGCAAAGCAGGCGTCAAAATAGTCGAAAATTCTGCCAACAAGAATGATTGGTAACAATGCATTCCTTATTAAAATGTCGCAATCCTTTATATTCGAGGGAGGAATTCAATTCCACAGCAAAACTGGCAAATAACCACCGATATATCGAATACGAAATATCGATACTATCGAAAAGATAGATCTATCGAAGCGGTATCCTGATTAATGCCGCATATCATTCAGTGACGTGGCATTCCATCCATGCGAAAAACTCCACTTCGGAAATAAAAGGAGGCTTTTGTTTGCGAAACAAATGAAGGCTGGATTGCGGATACTCCTTGAGCGACAAAAGAGCGGAAGAATCCAGACGAGTCTAATTAAAAGATGGAAATGAAGGATGGCCTTTTTCCTCGAGAAAAAGATAAATAGTTTGAGGAAATCCTATTTTTAGGGATTGCCCTTAATTACGGTCCGTGGAGAGAGAGGAATATCAATTGGAGAATGGGAAAATAAAATGGGACCGGTTCCGTGATGACAGGATAGGAATGGATAAACCCTTGCGGGAAGGATATATGAGAGGGAAGATAAAAGGAATAAAGAGTTAAATTTGCGATTGGAAAATAATAGGAACTTCTACTGAGCACAAAAAATAACCACATATGTTTGCTCTATAACATAAATAAAATTTAAAGAGGAGGAAATCTTTGCAAATCATCTCTTCTGATTTCCTTATCCAAAACTATTTGTTAAATGTTTATGAACGAAGGAAAAAATACTCGTAAGAGCGAAGTCTGCATTGATGTTAAGCCCATAAATATCATCAGTCTAATACTCTGGAGAGGCAGTGAGGTGGCTGACCTACGATAGAGATGGTCACCTCATTCCCTCTACCATAATGAAAGTTATAAAGCAACTACCTCACTCCCCTATGGCCAGGGTAAGGTGAGGATTGAGGACTGTTTCTCCAAATTTCCTCACTCCTCACCTTAAACCTAGTCTCAATTTGTTGACACTTTCCCTTCCGGTTTACGTTTCAACAATCTCATCGGCTGTTATTCTTATACTCGTCATTGTTGACAAAATAATGAATAGGTCTAATTAGTGCATCATATATTGTTAACGGCTATCACAACTTACTTTGTAGCTCAGAACCAGAGTTCTACTTTTATGGCTCGCCCTGAGGAGGTTGCCTCACTTTAACGTCATCGAAGCTGGCTGAACTGATTTTTCTCATGAAGAATAATTTCCAAATCTAATAATTCAATGTCTTAAATAACTGAGATATTAATGACCTTCAATTAAACAAATTACGAATTTAGGTACTGAATAGAGGATGAATTTTCAAAATACTTTGGCGATAAATGTCTATACAAACATTACGTTATTCTAGGGGAAGAATACCAATAATAGAGATGGGTATTATACTTCTAGAAAGCAGTAAAAAAATTATGATTATTCGAATCCATATTCAAATGAATGCACAAAGAAATATTTTCATGAAATAATACAATACAATTTGAAATATTAAAAAGTGTTTCTTCCAGCAATTACTAAAATATAGTATAAACAAGTACAAAGTCTCTTACGTGATTATTCCGGGATAAGTTAATTAACTCGATCTTCACATTTTCATTTACCTCAACATATAGCTCAGAAGAGATCTTTCGAGAGTTTATTTCAAGGACCCTCTCCCGAAAATGTTTATATAAAGTCGCAACCTGATCAGTTTAAGGTCGATTAGCGCTAATGATGCGTCGAAACGTTAATCAAGCAAGCACGGCTCGAACCAGACGATAAGAGAGATTGATGCAAAAAAGGAAGAAATTAAGAGAGGATGAGTCATCGACCAATCGACGACTTTGAATTAGTGAGGCTTTTGAAAGGTTCGATGGGCTTCCACCAGAGGGGAGGATATTAGAGGACTTTCATCCTCCACTCCACCGCAAGCCTGAATGATTTAATTGCCAACCATATTAGTCCAAAAAAAGACACTCGAGAACTTTTTTTAATCTCGGTCTTCAATTTTATTCGCGAATTCTTTTTCCGCTACGGCGATCGGACTTCTCTTTTTTCTGCCGTTTTAATGCGACGAAATCCGCAGTAATTTTTATTTCCCCCATCGGCTCCTTAATCACTTCACCCGGCGGTAGATGGCGTTGAAAAGATTTTTCCGATTTATTTTCCGTGTGTATATTTACGCGTGGAATTGGACTCCAAAACCCAATACCGTACCTCTGTCCTATAATAATTTTACGACAGTGAGTGTGTGCTTAAAACTGACGCAATTAATCAAGATGAGATTCAATAGGCGTTTGGCTGAAATGTGAGATGGAAACTTATGGAGAACTTCAATCGTGATCGAGTGGTAGCTAGTTATATATTTACCGGTTGTCTTTCATCATCGAAATTACTCTCTCCTACTTACTGATTCGATCATTTAATGGCATTGCCGATTCTGCAAATATCCATGCTTTATTATGTCCATTCGAAATTGACACACACGTACTATTCCAAATACCTTTCCTTTTTAATGTTGACCTAATTCAGTCGCATTGATTACTGTATCAACTTTGCAAGTGTTATCTAATTACAATTATTATGGTTATTAAAAATTTCCTACATCCTAATTAATTCTGCAAATGGGGGAAATACCTAAGAAAAAGTTTCTCAAATAGTTAGAGTTATATATAGTTTCCACCATATTGCCGTTTCACCAAGTAACGACTTCTTCTTTAACTGATTTTAATCCTCATACATTCATCTAAGGTAAGAGCGAACATTTCGTTTGATATAAGGATACAGTATCCACGGGAATACTAAAGGGAAAAATAGCATGATTATGCAAGTTAAATAAAAATAATTCAAGAAACCTCTTCCCGTATCGTACAAAGTTTTCTATCAAGGAAAACAGGAAAAGATTTCAATCGAATACTTCTTTTAATAGTAATTATATCTCATTGTTGTCCTCATTGTCTTTCCCATTATTGTTCTCATTATTGTTCCTCATTATGGTTCTAAATTCGATCGGAAGCCATTGTTACGTCTCATTGTCGCCTGTTTGAATTCATCAATACTTAGTGTCAATAGTTACGTACTTGCAACAATGATAACCTAGCTCCACTGTCGTGCGACAAGGTAATTACAGTTCGAAATTCCTAACAACGCGGTAAAACCGAATCCTGGTGAACGTTTTTTTATTGCTGCCGTCAAGAGAGTAAATAAGATAAAGTAAAAATATATTACAGGGAATATATGAGTTTTAAAAACCATATTGTGACCCAAAAGAATACCTGCAAAACTAGCTACGTAGCTATAGGCATCCAAACAACTTCATCTCGATCATCCAATGATTGGAAGTAAGGAATATGCATTCAGATGAGAGTCCAATCTAGAATCCGAGATGGAAAAATAATGAAATCGGCAAAATGAATGGGCAGATTTCTTCGAAATGAGATATTCTATAAAATCTGAATAAAATAATGGAAGGCAGTCGCAAGAGAGTGAAGGCTTCGACTGCTTAACGATCACAAGGATGAATGTTCTTACCACGTACTCAAGATGGTTCCAGGAAAACAACATTCTCTGAAACCACGCGGGTATTGAAGAAAAAAATTCGGCTTCTTGATTTTGATACTTAACAGTTTAAAAAGTTCGAAAGAAAATTTAATGACACTCGATTGCCTATATCTTCTACTAAAAACTGGTGGAATACCAAGACTGCAGTATTGTTCTTAGAGCAGTTTAAGTTTTTAGAAAGCTTAGGTCATTTCGCACATGGGCTACCGCCGGGAATTGAACCCAGGACAGCTTTAACCTAAGCCACACGCAATACCCACATTGTAATCGCAGAGCCCTATACAAAGGGTTTCATGTGAGTAAAAGCTCGAATAAATTTTCTACGTAAAACAGTTCTAGCACGAACTAAAGCATACCAATAAGTAATATCTAATTCATGGAAAGTAAACACCAAAAATGGGCATTTATAAAAAAATGCTGATTCTTGGCATTATAATGAAGTTATAAAATGGAATGAAACAGTAAACAGAAAACTTATAATTAAACTGTAAACAGATAAGGACATATCTTCCTTTAAATATTAAAAAATGTATTATAATCGATAGTTAAAACCTCAATGGTAATTTAAATGATGATTAATTAATTATTAGTACATACTTGATTTAGGCTCGTTATTTTAATGTCAAATCAGCTTATCATATTATCAATAATATCAAATAAAATGCAGCGTATAGTAGCAATGAGTTTATTATGATTAATAATTATTTCACGTTAAATATGTTAATTATATATTTAGATGAATTATTAGCGGAATGAAGAATTATAATTAAACGTAATTTTAAGGTTGGAAATTGACTCGATCGGGTATTAATACGCATCAATCGTGATTTTAATACTACAATGAAGGTTTTTATATTATGGTTTTAAAAATTAAAACACAGTTTAAATATAAATCATATTATTATTAAAAGGAAGAATAGAGTTGAAAAATTCTTCCTTGAGATATTTCCTGGGAGCACGCCTTCTCGTGCAAAGTTGCCTTACCCAATTTCCTCATTTTATTTCAATATGCACTATAATACCGCGCCTAAGATATTTAGTTCATCTAAAAACAGTTAACATTCTTAAATATCCAATGAAATATGCTATATTTATTTATTTAATTACTTTAACGGAAGCAGGAGGCCCCAATAATATTCGTTTTGATATATTGTACCAACAGAAACAAACAACAAACTCAGACGAGCATTCCCTAACAGTAAAAATCCGGTTAGGAAGGAATCGAATCTGGGGCCTTGGCGTTGGAGCGCTGGCATGGTGACATGTTAACCACTCCTCCACCCTTGAGCATATACAATACCAAGAGCTGGGAACAAGCGATTCGAGGACCACAATTTATCTCTCGAAGACCCATCTTCCGCTGTGGTTCCTCTAATCCCTGACCTAGGCCCATTTTCGGAGAGCAGCACTAACAGCCTCTGGGCTCCAGTTAAACCACTCCGAAGCCGCAGACCATAGCCTAGCGTTCCTCACGAACCGCAAAATTCCGTTTCGGTAACACTTTCCTCTTCGAAATCACTCGCAGAAATCCAAATAAGGCGAAAAATTAGCCTCATTGAGAGCATTCCAAAAATTCCCGCCTTGCAACACTTCACGCCCGCTTTGAAACAAATGACACGCGAAATTCGATCCGGCGGGAAAGAATAGCCCATTTAACAAACACGGCATGCCCATCGATCCCAGAGTGATGCCCGTCGTAGATTATCCCTTCACGGAAGCGTGACGCCTTCGGCGCGCAACTTACGATTCACGTCCCGCGTGCAGAGGAAGGGTTTTGTGATCGGTGCAACTATTCCGAGGGCAATGACTCTCCGTAGCTTATGGTGCATGCACTTCTTAAGCCTTGGGACGCCATCTGGCACGCAAGTGTTGCCTTTATTTACGTTCCGTTGCGTGATTTGTGGTGGGAATATTTCACACTACATGCATTCCCCTATCGTGAGCGAAAACTGCGTAAAGAGTGTTGCAAATAAACCACATCATGTTAATATTCCATCAATTTAGATCTCCTAAAATTCAAACTTAATTGGTTGTTAATATCAATGCATTATTTTCGTCAAAATTACACTTTTAGGCTTCTGAATACCCAAGTGTGCAGCGAGTTCGGCTTTGATGAAAGCGGTCCCGGGTTCGATTCCCGTTGGGAGTCCACGTGCAAAATGACCAAAGCTGTTAAACCACTTTCAATAATGCTACAACTACTAAATTCCATATTAACAGACCTAAATGATTATTTCTGTGTAATTAGGCATGCCTCTGTACCTCGTAGTGTATATCCAATGCCACCTGATCTTTTATCTACTCAAAGTGACTGTGTACAATAACAATATTAATATATAAGTATGTATTTGATCATTCCGCCGTACTTAAATTTAAGAACCTCATTTCTCCAATGCAATGTGTATTTTGAAACCTACAATAATCGTTATCCTTCAAGGAAACAATCCCGGTTATTATATAATACATGGACACTTCGTTAACTGAATGTTTGTAACACCAGAATTTAAAATAAATTAGATTGAGAATTGAAAATAAATATGCGAGCCATGACGTATTCATTAGCCAAGGTAATTGGAGTAGGATCTCCAATTTGATACAAATTGAATCGGCAAGTCAATTTCGTTCGGATTGAAAAAGCTGTTTCTGGATCTCATGTACTCCACTAATCAAATGAATAAACCCGAAGAACACAATTCGTAAACCATCACATATAAGAGACTTGGTTTTTGTACCGATGCTCGGAATATAAGGGTTACCGAGCCACGAGTTATACACTAACACAAAGTTGAATAAACACAGAAACAAATTAGCAATATATCGATTGGATAAATACTACATTAGATTCCATTCATCAGTATTAAAGCTATATCTCAAAAATAATAATAAACTAGTAAATACCAGTCAGAGGAAGACGATTTAGCCGGTAAGAAGAACATAATTGGAAAGAGCAGAGGATTCTATGAAGAAATATGATGCATACCTGGAAAGAAAGAACGAACATAATTAGTAAGATCATAAGAACAAGAATAAAGATAATTGTGATAAGTTAGAAATTGCAATATTTGATAAATCTATCAATATAAGAATACATGACATTTAAAGCAGAAAACACTGCTTGACACATATAATAGCATATTGTAACGATATTTTTTAAAAGCCCCGCTATTGTTGGTTTGAGTTATGTAAATTGTGAGGAAATTGGTAGGAGTGGTTTTGTGTTGGTGGCGCTGGGGTGCCAGCAGACAGGCTACCAGTGACACTGCGTGTAGGATGACTTTCAAAAACTATTTAAATGACGGTAATCGCAAGAAAAAGGACACTCGTTAGACAATCAAGCTGCTTGGAGGATCGCGTACAGCTGTCGAGATCATTACCGGCCAGCCCCGATACCTCAAGGAGAAAACGGCAGAGGACGAAGAGTTCAACGAGTGATCCACGGATTTGGTATTAGAAATAGAGCGGCTCCTAATTGGAGACCAAATTGTAATTGGCTCTAGGAATTTGTTCTTGTTTGTCATTAATTTTCTGTTTTAAATCAAATAATAAATTGCGTCTCAGGTATAATTTGGATCCTAAATCTTTTTTTCCGGAACTTACGCTCGACTGGTCATTGCGCGGTGGGGCAGTGGTGTCCTCCGTCGCCGAACTCGGGGACCCAATATTAAATTGAGTAACTTTGTTTATTTTTGTGAGGTGTGGCGGACGAATAATTTGTTCCGTTACAATATGAAATAACTTAGTAAGAGATACCTATAAATCTCGCAGACATTTATTTCTAATTTATTTCTGCTGGAGCAATAAAATCTGATACCTAAACCATCTCTCGAGGTAGATCGACCATGATAAAGGAAACAGATAAGATTCGAGGCGTAGATTCTTCACAATGGACTTACCCGATAGAAAACTCATCAGCAATTTTTATTACATATCTTTAATGTAACCGATCCGAGGGCCGGTTGTAACCTCTTCCCCTATAAGCTACTAAGAGCTTGTAAAGAGGAATGAGGTTTACTAGACAGGATTAGGTGTGTGATACTTCGAACTTGCTTTCCATAGTGATCCATAATTAGTAAGTGGGACATATCTATGTAAGTGAAGTACTATATATATCTCCACGAGTATCATGTTTCTTACCAACTCATAATTATATTAGTGCTAATAATCACAAGGAGAGACTTTTGTTAGTGCCACTAATCAATTCATTTGTATTCATAACTCAGTAGCTTCCATATCATCACAGCCATAAAAGATTGAGACGAAAGTAAAAGAAAGATATAGAGTTTTAAATCCTGAACCAAAAGACAAGTTCTCAAAAATAAACTCACCTACAAATGCTTTCTGACCTTACACATTATTATATTCTCTCGTTATCATACAACTTAAATACAGTGAAATAATTAGCTATTCCACCATTATTTCATTGTCTGCATATTTTTGTTTTAATTATATATAGGTGGCTATGGAAACCAGGTTTTCGGAAAAGGTATCCATGACAACTTAAATTGCTCTCAGTACAATTATTAGCTGTTCTATCATTATTATTTCATTATCAATATTCCATCATTTCAATCTACGCATTGGTTGCCATGGAAACCCAGGTTTTCGGAAATCGCTGCCATGACACGTCCTCTCAAAGTCCAAGACACGAATTAATATCGCCCGAGTGAGAATGTTCGCGAAAGTCTTCAACTTTAATCACACTGGCAAAATTGGGAGAGTTTAACAATGATTTCATTTTTCGTCGCTGGAGAATCGTTATTTCTCATTCAGGGTCCTCTCTCGAGCTCTCCAAACTTTATGATGTGGCCAAACCCTTTTTACGAACACTCTAAAAATCGCTCCTCCGAATTCTAATTTCCCAACGCGTCCACGATGGAACCGTTTAAATCTGGTGTAGCTACTGTGTGGTTGACTGTAACTTATTCACGTTACATTCGTTGTCGTTACGGTATACGCAAGAAAAATCTGTTAAATATCTAGGTCAGCTACCGCTAGGTAGTCATTTTAAACATCAAGATACAAATATAAGATCTGCGAATTATAGTCTTATCTCACTTCGTATAAATGTGTACCCTGTGAATTTTTACGCTCCATTACTAATATCTGGAACGTCTACTTTAATTTGGGATAATTGTTCAGTGAATTCCGGAAAAGAAATATTTTTACTTGTGTTGTTAGAATTTCCATATAAAGCTATAATACTTTACATAGAGACATAAATAGCTAGTATAACGGTTTTGCATGGTTCCAGTATTATAAATGCTTTATTCAAATCTCTATATCAAAAGTGGCATATCTAAACTAATCATAAAGTCGTAAGTATCAACATCAACATATCCTACAACAAATCTAATGTGCACAAGCTTAACTTTTTAGAGGCATACGAAATAAAAAATGAAATAATTAATAACTACTACGGATGGTTTTTTCCAAAGGCGACTAGTTTCGTCAAAAATTTAGACATAATCAGAATCTATATAAAAATCTATAATTTAGGTGTTTATTTTATACTGTAGTCCCACGTTTACAATATTTCCTCAGAAAGAAGCCTTGATAAATTGGATTTTTTGCTGAAATAAATCTTCCGTAAAAGGTGATTCATTTCGTAAAGGGGTGGAATTTAAAATTCGGTAGTGAATTGAGTAATTTCGTACCTAGTGAGCTGGATTTTTAATTAAGCGACTGAATTTCTTTTAACCACTTACAACTTACAGCTTACACTTACAAATATTTACAGCTTACAGAGAGGTTAATTCGATTCTGGGATGGAAATCCAAAAGAAGCAAACTTCTCTCAGAGCTTTTATGTATGGCATATTTTCAAATAACTAAATATTTTCATTCCTAGATAAATTTTCGTTGACGAAACCTAGTAATTTGCATTCCGAAGAATTAAGATGAAGGGAAACGTAAAAGATTATTTAAAAAGGTATAATATTTTTTAAGCAAAGAAAATGCCCAAAACGTTAAGAACAGGAGGTTTGAATATATGCAACACCAAGTTTCTAAGGGACTCTATTATTATTGTTGCGAACTATTGTAGTCGAGTTAGGACGTGCGGTTTGAGAATGTAAATCACTACGCTTCTAAGCAACTCTATTCTTGGCGATTGTTGAATATTGTAGCGGAGTAATGTCGTGCTTTTGAGCGTGTAAATCACAACGTTTTTAATTAACTATATAGTTAGGAACAAATTAGGAACAAACAAGATAAACTCGCTCTACCACAAAGAACAATTGTAGCAGAGTGAGTTTATCAGTTGCGCAAGAAGTATCAATCTGTATTGTAAATGATGCCAATAATCACCCAATAGGCTCTGTTTTATAATATTCGCTGGTATTTGAAGAAAGTATAATTACATTAAAACTATATATGAACTTAATCCGCGCAGGGACAAATGCCGCTTCTCTTTTCTGAGTTGAATGGGGATAGTAATTAAAGAATATCTCCCTTGTGGTAGCGGGAAATACATCCCTTTCCGGCCAATTTCGCTAGAATTTATTGCCCCTTCTACAGCTCAGCATTGATTAATAAGGCTTTGTTTCAAATTTCATGCGAGAGGAATGCCATAAAACCCGATCGCTGGGCATTTTTCGGTCATGACGACGGACCGACAAAAGAAAATCTCATCACGGGGATTCAATTCATGAATGCCATCTATATTGCACAAAGACAAGATGGAACTTCCATAATTTAATCATCCCGCTACGGAATTCAACCTTGTGCAGTTCATTTTGGCTTTCACTCTCTCCGCATAATTCAGAAGCCGATATTCCGCTATAGCATTTGTAGTCTTTCTCCCAACTGCGTCACATCTGGCTTTTCGCGGCGGGTAACAGCGCCGCTCGGATTCCGCGGAAATTTGCGGAAGTAATCACCGATAAATGTCCGAACTTCTATTTCGAGAAAGTTCGAGGTGAATCGACGGAAGAGGGATTGCCAGGATACGAGAGTAAAAGCAATTAGACCTATGCCCAGAAACGATCAACAAGGACGACTCTTTTCATTGTTCGTTCAACAATAGGATCGACTGATTGACCGCCAAAAATTAAACGAATAGTAGATAATTGTATTCATTAATTGAGTTGATTAAAAGTAAGTAACGAGTTAGAATCTTTCATTATTATTTGATAGAAACTTGATGAATAGTAGTAATTTGAGCAATTTACACTTATGAAGCGTGTCTAGGGATCACCCATTAAAGGGAAAAACGCAAAGACAAAAAAAAGAAAGTTTGGGACACGGCTATCAAGGCATTAGGGGTTCCAAATCTCCAATAGCCGTTTTTGTCGGCGTCCCTCTTTCCATTCACCGGTATTCCGAGAAAACAAGAAAGGACACCGCACTTTTCGAGAGCACTCAATGCGTATTTCGAATGCTATGCATTCCTTATCAGGAGTGACTCCGATCGTATATCGCATAGTATAATGATAAATAGTATCTATTCACCTCTGACCATGAATGCATAGCATTCGAAATACGTATTGAGTGCTTTCAAAAAGAGCGGTGTCCTTTATTGTTTTCTCGAAATACCGGTAAAAAGAAGGGGAACGCCGACAAAAACGGCAATTGGAGATTTTAAACCTCTAACGCAAAGACTGTTTCTCTAGCTGAAGCTCTTTTCTAAGGTTATTAACGTTGCATGGCAATAATCAACAAAATTCTATAGAGAACTGAATTAACATATTTTGTAGCCATACTTACATAAGAGCTTAACTTGTAGTAATCAAACATTTTTGATTCAACCTTCCCTCTTCATAATTACGTCAAAAAAAAAAACAGGTTAATTTCACCTCACTCCTCTCTTTTTCCTTGAAGTGCTTCTTTTTCAGTCCAACCGTATTTCTAGCTAATTTTAAAACGTTTCAAATTCTATAGACATAGGAAAAGTAAAGGTTTAAAAAAAAATGGAAATTTGAAAATTTTCTCTTGCAATTAGATTTAACTCAATTTAGAAATGGAGCCTGGTAACTTTAATTTCATTCACTTAACAGTGAAAGCCAATCTTTCTTAGTCTACGTAAAAAGCGAGGGAAAGAATAACACATTGGGAAAGGGGCAAGTTCTCCATCCATTCGGACCACTTTCTCAAAATGGGAAGAAGTATTTTCGAAAACAAAGAGATAGTCTCACAGTAAAATGACGGTAGTAATTCTAGAGTAAAGTCGGGGATGGCCTTCACCTAATGGATAATAAAACTCCCAAGAATATTAAGAGAGACCCCCCACGACCTTCTGGTAAAAAAAACTTTCTCCTTCCAAACAGTCCTTCCTCCGTGACTCCCATAAGTTCCATTCCTCCAGACGGGATAAAAAATTCTAATACCGCTTCATTCATTTTTTCCGACGAATTTCTCGGTCTTCCTGAACCAATAACATTCTCCTACAGACTTCATGCATTTGAAACTCCTCCACCGGAATTCCAGAAGAAGAAGAGTATTACAGCTGTAAAAAAGCAGCACCCCAAATAATGCAATTTTTCGGGTAAGTGTACTCTATTTAAAATTTCGGCTCGTCGACCGAATGCCAGGCGTAAAATGGAATTGGAATCGTAAAATATATTGCCTCCCTCAAACCGATGGCTTGATCGGAAAGGAAAATGTTTAGGGACGCCTGAATCTTACGATACGCCCATGCGGTGGCCTTAAAGCTGAATGACGAACAAATTGCAATATAATTTGCACGCCTATATTTACCCAGTTATTAAAGATATTTCTAGGAAAAGATTAACGTAAAATTTGAAGTGACTTTTCCCTTAACCCTTAATTCAATAGGAAGGGAACTTAATACGTATTGACTTCCCTTAATTCAATAGGAAGGGAACTTAATACGTATTGACTTTCCTACATTTCAGAAATACAAAGTGGATGGCTTGAAATTTAGCATTACAACTCTAAAATGATTGTGATTTGCGTGCTTCAGAGCTTGTGTATAAACACACACATAAATTCAATGGCCTGAATCACGATATTTTTCTTATTGAATAACTCCAGTAATTCTAAATACACGTAAAGATTACAACTATATTAATTTTTCTATTATTTTTTCTCGGAAACGTTTTAACAGGTAGCCAAGTGGATAGCATGCCATCGTTCTAAGCTATCGCTCCTATCCCAAGGTCCCGGTTTCGAATCCCGGCTGATCGGATTTTTTCCGATCACGGAATGGTTGTGCGTGTTGATACTGTTTCCTCGGTGAAGCTCCTCCTGATAAGTTCATCGGAGCTTAGGAGGACTTCACCGGTGAAGGGCAACAGTAGCTAGGCATAAAAAAAAACAAATTTCAAAACGTTACACATTTCTCAATACTAGGAACTAAATATGTAAAAGACAAGTGAATATTTGAAAAAGAAAACACTTTCGATGAGGAGGATTTGTAATTGAGCTTAATAAAATTGTTGTGACGAGAGCATCTTTGTGCACGCAAATAAATTAATGGGAAGTTTACCTGAATTTTGCGATACACGTTAGCTTTTTGGCTAGGTGACCTAAAAACTGAATTGCTCCAACAGTTATATATGCTCTAAAAACCTGTTTCTATTCAGTTTAAAATTACGTTTCTTGAAAATGTTTAACTAAAAACTATTAGTTGCTGATTTTTCTACGCTAAAGTGTGAACTGAAATTTAAAAAGCTACCCAATATTATAAACATAATTTTTATAGCAGTGGATCCGAAATTAAGCGTAGCCATTTTAAAACAATTGTGGCATTTTTACTTGTGTTTACATCTATAAATATTATAAAGGACTATCTGAGTGTGTTGATGGTTATTTAGTGATGAGGCTTTGCCTCGAAATTATAGGTCTTGTATTAGGAACTGTCATGTGGTTTTCTATAATCCATAAGACTGCGTCTAGAGCTACTTCAGGTTGAATATAATAATATTAATACTTAATTAGTACTGAAAACTACTCATCGTTAATTCATTACCTTAAAAATATATAATTTTGTCCCATAAATGCAATTTACTGAACATTAATAAACAAATAAGTAAAATTAAAACGATTACACCAAATATAGGACAGTTCGTCCAGACACATTTTAGTATACACATTTGTCTTATATTCTCAATAATGTGAACATAATTGACATCGTATTTTTAAATTGAGTTTAGTGAAGTACTCGCCCGATTCTGTGAATTTTATTTAATGAAGTAGTTATTTAATCTAATGAATTTATTTTATTAGTCGATCTACAGCCACTTTTTCAATTAAATTACATATACATATAAACTCATTATGTTTGTTCTTTTGAATTAAAACTCATTTTTTATATTATTAAAACTGAGGAAAATTAGAATTATGAAATTAATTATAACGTGTCATAAACAATATAATGGGCATTCATATAAACACGCAAAGCTAGAGGCTTAAATTTTGTTTTCATTTGCTCCACGTGAGAACCGACAGGGTAACAAAGACCTTAAAAACAGATTAAATTGTAAGCGTTGCGGGGAATTTTATAAATCAATCCTTTTGGCCTTCATAATTAATTATCAAATGCCTTTTATTCTGGAATTCTATGAATTAGATCTCGTGTAGAAATTTATCATTTTAATAATATTCCAGTTCTTATTACGCGGCGATCTTTCATCCGGAAATCGCTTTCGAATCGTGAATTTACTTTTTGTGCGGCGGCAAACTAGGGGAGGCTAGAAGGAATTCATGGCCCGGCAATCCGAATCTATTTTTCTTGCGCTGTCCGGAATGGATTCCACTTTCCTTCCCGGGGGAAAAAAATGTTTGGTTTCCGCCCTTCTATTTTCCAGGAAAGCATTACTCGGTTAGGGGCGGAAAAACCGCAAGAAACCGATCTTGGTAATCAATTAGGCAAAATGTATCATCACAAAGCGTGGAGGATTCCCTGTATAAAAAGACGTTCTACTAGAAATTTTCAGGTTCGGAGATGCAGAAACTAAATTTTTTTTCTCAAGTTGAGTTCTCGAAAAAGCCAAAACTTGCATGCGGTTCCAGTTGAGGTCGATTTAAATGCTTTAGAATCATCACAAAGACTAATATAGACGATAATTGAATTACTTTACAATTAAAAAACAAAGATATAGTAACAATTCGATTTATTAAAGCCATCTCTTTGTTTGTTTACGGTTAAGTAATTTAATTATTGCTTACATTAGTCAACTGAACGTAAGTAAGAATTCGATTTATTGAATCTAACGTTCAATTGACTAACGTAGGCAATAATTGGATTACTTAACAGTATACATACAAAGAATACTATACGCTCTATAGAATACTTCACGCTCACTAAGGAAAGCGATGATTAAATGATATAATATCAAGCAAACATAGAGATAGCATTCACAAATTGATTTTTCTTGACTCTTCATTGTTATTAGTATTGTTGTTTTTGAGTCTTATTAATGTTCCATTACCACAAAAACTCTTTTGTTGTAGTAGATTTATTTTTACATACAAATACACTAGCTTTAAGATGTAATTCACAAATATTTCGGTAATTTAGGGTGCCAAAGATCATTAGGGACGAAATTTACAACGAGAGGCTAGAGTATAATTGGATTTTATTAATTCAATTGGGAATTACCTCTGAAATTTTTCATCCTGATCTATTTTTTCGCATTTAAAATTAAATTACGCCCTAGTCATTATTTAAATTTTCCTTTTTCGACACCCATCGTTAATTCTGTTGGAGCGTATAGTCGACACTCGTTCAAATTATTTCAAAAGTTACCCGAACTGGATGAAAATGACTACGCAAAAAGTTATCACGCGAACGTGGACCCTAATCCCACCGTTGCCTAGCAACGAGCTGAACAGATATTGGGGAAGAGATGATAATCTCTAGGCTCTCTCTGGGTCCGGGCTACACACGGTGGAGCTCTTCCTACCTGAACCACAGAATTAAGCCATTATGACGTCACGACAAGGCGTTATACATTGAATCAGCGCTGTTCTGAAAACGTAGGTAGGTATCTTAATTTTACACAGATCGTAACATCATTTTAATTTCAGGTCTCAGAGAGTACGTTTTGTTTTGAATACCCCTTTTCTAGATTCGATAAAATGAAGTGCCATGCGTAATTTTATTTGACAAATCTTGGAAGTTAATTGACTCGAGTATAAGCCTAGGGTGGCAAATGCAGCAGCTGGTACAACTGGTAAATTTCAAAATAAAAGTAGAAACCAATCAAATTAAAATAAATGACGCATTGGGAGGATATAATGAAAGAAAATTTGGAACACGTCTGTTAATGAATCAGAGTTTTAAAATCTACAACGGACATTGTCGACATTCCTCGTCTCATTCACCTGTATTCGGAGAAAAAAGGTGCGGTGATCCTTTCTTTTTTTCTACGAATACCGGTGGATGAGACGAGAAACACCGACAAAGACGGCTATTGTAGATTTCAAACCTCTAATTAGTAGGTTAGTAGGATAAAACTGACAAAGAATTGTTATTTGAGCATGTAGGAAATTCACAAGCATGTTTCCGGTTACGTCAGACTTTTTCCTTCGGAGAGCAGTTAAGTGGGACTCTCACTTGATTATAAGCCAAAGGGAGGCACTTTCAGCATAACAAATGTGCTGAAAACTCGGCTTACAGACGGATGTATACGGTAATTAAATAGCAGATCATTTAGCAAAATTAGCGATAAAATTAATTTGCCTTCTTTTAGCTTTGCTACTCTTTTGTCTGAATTAATAAGCTAAATGAATGAATAATATTTCATATTTGGCGTGATAGTACATATATATATACGTATAATTAAACACATTAATGACTCTAGTGTAAGGTTTAAGGAGGCTTTAACTCGTTTGTTAGAAATAGGAATCATCGACTCACTATGTTTCGAATCAAATTTTAGGTATGATGCTGTAAAGATAACCCAACAAAATGTGCGTGGATAATAGTTGATGCACTGAAAAAGTTTTTTAAATACGTGACAAAATATTTTTATGATGATTTTTGTTTAAATTGCCCTCAAAGATTTTGTCAAAGTTCGGAATTTTGAAAATTTAAGAATTTGAAATATTATTTTGGCTAAACGGTAAGAGTTAGGGTAAACGGTAAGAGTTAGGGTAAACGATATTCTTTTGTCAGTTACAACAACTATTTAGCAATTTTAGGGAAATAATTTAACAATGCATCTCAAATACTTACGTCACCATGACCATAAATGTCTGGAAAGTCATGGTTTTCTCAGAAAATACGAAAAAAAATCGTAACTCGAAAACAAAAGAAGATCGGACACCAAGGTTTATTGCAAACCTGTAGCCCAGGTGATGCTCTACCTCTGTGTTTTGTTTGGTCCATCACTTTTGGGGCATCCTGTATACTGCCTACCGATGAAAAATACCCGTACCATATCAGCAAGGGAAAAAGTTAGATAGTTGCTAAGAAACGCGTGATACAAATAACCATGGAGACCACCTAAGTCACCGAACCTCTCAAAATCAGAGCAGCTATTGTCACAGGAGATAGAGGAGGTGGCGATTTATTGCATCACTCAGAGTCCCAAACGGTTACCGAATCTAATATTCCGAGGATGATGCACGCCACTCCATGCACGTGAATTTCCGTGAAGGGTCAATTAGCCGAGTGGAGCGAAGTGAACCAGCGTGGAAATTGACGACATGGAAGGCCTCCAATCAGAACACTCATTCCATTGCATCCCTGGCAAGACAAATAGTTTGCGCTGCACCATGGGTGCGTGAGGTGCTTTGAAGTGCGCGGTGAGAAAGACCTGTTCTTACAAAAGACCGTCGAAATCTCGTTGGCCCACTTTGCACCGCGACCGTCCCACTTCCGTCAATCAGCTTATGAAATTAATTCTCGAGACTCCCGCGCGGTTGCTGTTCGGTGCAAAAATATCGCACGGTGCCCGGACCTGTTTACAACCAGGGAGAAAAGGCTTGGGCAAAAGTGAGGAGAGCCATGTTGTTCATAAGCCATTCCAAATGGATCGTATTTATCTTTTGAGAGGATCGACTGTTGAGTTCAAGTGATAAATTATAAGTAAGGATGTTTAATTCCAAACGTACACTCCTGGCCAAAATTAACGCAGCACCTCTCTAGCGATCCTTACGGCCGGTGCTGCGTTAATTTTGGCCAGGACTGTACATTCAAATAATTCTTACATGTTTTTTGGCACAATTCAATATTCAATCTATAATTGCATACATTCTGGATACTCCTAATAGAACGTTATGGAAAGCGTTAATCGTTGTGTTTATCTCATGCAAACTTGCTTTAATAACAGCGTACTGTTCCAGTGAATAAAGTAAGAGCCAACTGATGCACTTCTCGCATTTAACTCACTCCTCATCTTGCATAGTAAGCCTCATTCCCTCTCCGGGGCTTTAGATGATGGTTATTGGCGGGAGGGTGCACCATCTAGCCAGAGAGTTATGGTTGTTGGCTGTGAAGGCGGACTTTATCATGAGCTCTTACATTCAAGTGTTACGTATGACGTTTCCGTTAAACTGGAAATTAGTTAGTTTGTAGAGTAGTATAGTGTATCTCATAGTTACAACAATCTCAGCACTATATTAATGTTTATACCTAATAGTAAACATTGAGGATTAAAATATTCCGGAAAAAGCTTTACCGCTTTTGGCATAGTATAGCAAAAAGAAAATGTAACTACGACACAACGTTGAGGAGCATTGTTGTTAATAGACAATGATTGTTAGTGTTCTATATAATTGTTGTAAGTACAAATGAAACACGGGCTTCCGGATAGTCATGTGGACAGCGCGTTTGCCTTTGGTGAAAGCGGTCCCGGGTTCGAATCCCGGTGGGAGCCAATGTGCGAAATGACCTAAGCTGTCGAAGCACTTTTAACAATACTACTACTACAATTGAAACGTTCCAATAAGCCAACGCACGGCTGAAAACAATTCCTTTTCTACAGCATATCCAAATAGGATATTCACTAGGCACCAAAGAAAAATTATACTCCATTATCAGTAATGCCAAATGAACACACAACCGCCGTACGATTATTATTTTCATCAGGATCATCAAAGAAAGGGATTTCCAGAAATCATCACAAATAATCGTTCCTTATAGGTGAATACGTACGCAAAGGTTCAATAAAATAAAGATAGCAACGTAGTTAAATAGACAATTAATGAAAAACATGGCTAAAATTCACAATCATCTACGGTTACCTGTACGTTGAATATTTTATATTTATTGTCCCTAACAACAGTCGGATTGGCGAAAGAAGGCAACAAAAAATTCATGAAAATATAAGATAACCGAGGACACATGGGGTTTATGTATCTATTTAGTTAGGTCCCTGTATTTTTAAGCACTAAACTAAATATTTCGTGCGTGTAAATCGAACGATACTTTTTAGAGCTGAAAAAGTTAAACATTTAGAAATATCTTATGGAAATTCCAGTCTATACATTATGCGTAACAAAGTTTAAAACCGATTTATCGATAGTCGATATACTATTTCTTAAGGAAAACGGAATATCTGCATTCATATATGCAAGAAAAGCTGCGAAAAATAAGTATGGGAACATTATGCCCAACAATGACGTTTCAGATATATCGATATATATCGATATATATCGATATTGTCCCCCGCGATATCGCGAAGGAAAACTTGACTGAGGAAGCATTACTCAATACCATGCAAAAGAAAGATTCATTTCGCTCGAGTGCGAAAAAAGCTCTTTCGAAAATAATTCTCGAAAAGATTCCCTTTCCCAGCGTAGCCTTGCAAAACAAGGTTTTCCCCTTCTCTCCGAACGGCAAAGCTCCGAGAGAAAGTCTGAATCGCTGCATTGCCTGCTCTCCCCGGGCAGTAAATTCGCTCCCTCAACATCGGGCCTTTGAAACCATCTCGCTTTAATAAAAAAGAAGAGGTTCAACACCGAAGTAATCTAGAAAGCTTTTTCCAAGTATCAAGCCCCACACCGAGTTTTCAATTATCGAGCAAAATACACTTTTCGAGTGCTAATTCACTTGTTGGCAACGAGCCGAGATGGGGATGATTGATATGCTAAACTCAGAGATACCCAAGTTTGCGGATTGCGGGTTATTTGTTATGCATTTAGATTATGTTTGTAGATTTTTTTAGAAGTGGGCGATATGTCACATGTAGATATGAATAGGGATAAATATTTTACGTAGATCCGCCTATGATCTGTATATAAACATGTAAGCACCTATATGGCGCCTCAGAAAAAAGCAGTCTATTGTTAGAAGTAACGGTAACTAATAGAAACCATATTTATAATGTTAATGACGTAGTGAGTTCAAATTATTACAGGAAGACTTACATGGCAGTTTGGAAAAGCTATCGTATAGTCTTATTGTTGTTCATATTTAATCGTTGTTATTTTTAATTGTTGTCACATTAGTGTTATTGTTGTTTATCAGTTATGGCTTCAGATTTTTGGAGGCACGAAACAATTCCGCAGGATCGTTGTTATTTTTAATTGTTGTCACATTAGTGTTATTGTTGTTTATCAGTTATGGCTTCAGATTGTTGGAGAAACGAAACAATGCCGCAGGATCGTTGTTATTTTTAATTGTTGTCACATTAGTGTTATTGTTGCTTATCAGTTATGGCTTCAGATTGTTGGAGGCCCGAAACAATGCCGCAGGATAATATCGTTTGATTTCATTGCAAATTCCCAAATAGTCTCAGGGGCATTGAAACTTGATTACCAGAAATGTTTCAACGGCCCTCGCCTTTTAACTTCAAAGCAAACGCAGCGGAGAACAGGTAATTATTTTGTAGATACATTTTCAAAAGAACATCTCTTTAGGATACATTGTAATCAACTATTTGTTGAAGAACAATTAATTATCCGGTTAATTGGTAAAGACTTGACTTGACTTGTTTTTTATTTATATGCTGGGGTAGTTGAGGCGCAGTCGCCCCCTCTTCCCCTACCCCAGCAGCTCTCCAAGTTGTACAAGGATCATAACAGTGGAGTCAAGTACAATAAATACATAAATATACAATAATAAGAGTATAAAATTGTAAATTAAAATGTGAATAAAAGTTCTCGTAAAATACATATGAATGCAAGGTGAAAAAATAATAAAAACACCTTTGGATAAATAAGTAAATAAATGAGTAAAAGTGCCATAAATGGTACATAAAAACAAGGTGAAAAAAACTTACGACTGTTAATAAACACCTGTAAAACCTGTGTAAAAACACAAAAAGAGTGACAGTCGACCAGAAATACACAACTAGGGCAATTTTCCATCAGATATTATCATGAAGGAAGAGTTGATGGTACGAATCAATGAGTGCTTGTGTTGTTATGGAAAGTTAAATGCCCGAAATGGTACCAATGATAGGTAAAGGGATTATGATTAACTGATTGTCCATTGAATGAAAGTTTTACATGAAGCAATAAGACTAAAAATGTAACAGACTGAAATACTTATAATTAACTAATGGTTGAGCATGATTGTTGATAGTGATTACACGATTGTCGATTCACAGAGAGTCGCCTATCAGAGCAATAATTACTTGAATTGTATTCTTGGAAAAACAAAAATTCTTTGCACAATCTTTTCCGTGAAATTTTCTCCACTTACAGAAACACTGAATTCTTAGGCGTCCTGAAACAATGGATATGCAAATAAATACCGTGGTGATGTTAAATAAAAGATTGATAATGTTCAAAGAGTCAAACAAAGACAAAAATAAAAGACACCGGGAGGAAACAAAAGAAATGAGGGACTGCATGGAGAAAGGAGAGAATTACAGATGAAGGGCCTACACAACCGGGAGATAATGGGGTAAAAGGCAAGGATTCAAATTGATATAAATTGCTCCCGACATCCCGTTCAATCCCTTTTTGTAAACGCTTAAAAGAAGGGCTTTAAAATTAGCAGTAAATTCAGCAGAGAAGACAAGCAGCATAAGCATGTCCTTGGAAGAATTCGAACCCATGACCTTCAAGGTTGTTGCTCATGAAGTACCGCAAGAGAAAGGTGGGACTTAGATTGAATGATTTCGACCACTGAAATTACTGTAATTTTATTTTAAAACGTCGTAATGAGAGGAGAAGGCAATATGAAAGTGAGAACTCCATTCTCATGATTCATAACTGTTGGATAATTAAATAAAGGCCCATAGTTTCAATTGATGACAACTCAGAATTATATAAACTATACAATGTAGCTCGCTCTTATGAATACATACTGAATACACATTACATGAGCACCTTCTAAGAATATCAACGATGCTGTTTCTATATATATATTTCATACTTGATGTTCTTAAAACTTTTCTTGGGCAATTCTTTCTTTTCGTAATTCCATTCGAATTGGTTTTAGGAGAAAGGGAACATTTAAAAAAATAACAAAAAGAACTACCATAACAATATCTTACGAATATCATTATACCGTAGAAACAAAATTAAATCTAATAACGCCCATCTTATCGGAAACACAAAGATCTGTTTTCATTGAAATCATCACCAGTTGAAACTATATGGAAGTCTGTGGGCAATGCTGTTTTTTAATCTGATTCAAACATTGAACGCTAAATGCTTTTGATTCATAGACAATACTGAAAGGAATTTTATTCGAGCAAATTTATGGCACTGATCCTATCCTTGAAAGAGAGAAATATGATAGAAGGAAAGTATATGTCATGAACTCATTCAAAGAGCTTTCAAAGTTCTCGGTAGACGCTAATTGCCTATTACAGAAAGCTATTGTTACTCATCATATTCCAGCGTGTAGATTGGTTTTCGCATTATGTTATTAGTCAATAACAACAATTCTGTGCAACAATAAAGCTAGTAGTTTGACATAGTCGAAGAAGCGTTCATTACGTAATTCTGGAAACCTTCTCAACGTCTCTCGCATAATTCTGTAACATCAAAGAGACTTGTTATAAAATTGTTCCTACAGATATATCTGCTTTTGTATATCAGAGTTGATTTCTTCGAGAAAAAGCTCCATGAAATATTTACATTCGCTCGCTGAGCGTGGAGAAGTTATAGTTTTAAGGGTCCACAGAGACACGATCATAGTATCAATATGAGAATGGTAATGAAGGTAGTGAGCCGATTTTAGCCTAGCTAAATTGAATAATAACGGAGTTACCAACCAAAAATTGGATTTTTATTGTTTCTGATTAAATTTACAAGGCGAGAAAGGAATTTAACGCTAATTAATTGTTACTCATAAAATGATTACTCTTTTAACTACATTTAAACCTTTTGTTCTAATAAAAAGACACTCTCTTTAGCAAACAGAGATTTACCTTGCATGGTTTTTGATTAAATATACAAGGCAAGAGATAGATTTAATTCCAATTGATTGTTTAGTATGGAACAATGTTATTTTCAACTACCTTCAATAGCTTCTTTCTATTCAAGAGCCATTCTCCTTTCAGATAGAAAGAAATTCTACCTCAAAATATATCTTACAATTATACCCAACAGTTAGATATAATAGGGACTATTTTCTCATTAGCTTATGGAGGTCAAAATAATGGAAATGGGTTGAACAAATCATTTCTTTTATTTAAGCCACAAATGTAACTAATGGAACGGTTAGAGAGCATCTGGTGGGTAAATTCCGAACCATTCACAGCAGGTTCTACAACGCGTTCAGAAAGCACGTTCGCCTTTGCTGATTATAACCCCGGAGGCAGCAATGGCTGACAACAATCGCTGAGAAACTAGTCAAATAAATGCCTGGAGGCGAATACGAATGCGTTTAATTGGAAACACCCCATGGAGACACGTTCTCAATTTTCCCCTTAGAAACGCTCTTTGGATATTTTTATATTTTCCTATTGTAATTGGAAACGTAACACTTACAACATAGATACATTGAAAATATATTTTGGAAAGAAAGAGAATATCAACGGTTTGAGAGTCGTTGGATATCAAATTTTAGATTAATCTTGATAAAGTCTCGAAAGATATAGGAAATAATATACTTTCCTGTTAAATAAGACAATGAAGACTACACTGCAAGAAAAAGAGAAACGGATGCTAGCCACTCCAAAAACTTTTATATTCTCCGCGTAACAGCTCATTGGAATAGACTGTCAATGCATACCATGCAATACGCCAAAAAGCTTGCAGGGTGCTTACATAGACAATGAACGTTACCATAGAAACTATTGTTAAACCTTCATTAATAAACTCAGCACAATTAATTATATTGTTTATTTTTAGATGAACTATTGCAAGGTAGTTACACCCATAAATAACGTTTCCATAGAAACCATTGTTGAGCTTTCGTTAATAAAACAGGATAATTAATTCTATCTTTTTAGAGGAGCTGTGCAAGGATGTTCGCAAGTGCCAAGACAGTAAATATCTTTCAGAAGCAATTGTACCGAAGCTCATACAATTACTTAAGAATTAATGTTTCCAAATTCGGAAGGATATACAGTATGGCTCTATTTTAAAACAATTCAGTGAAATTTTCGATATGGTATCAACATAAACTTGATAGAGCAGTTATAAGGTAGAATTAATTAGCTCAGAAGATATTAATATCCATTTTTGGATCGTACATCCAATGCAACTTAAGGAATCAAATCAAAAAACAACGGCAGCGATTTTAAAGCCAGTACGCTATATGGCAAAATGGGATACAAATGCACATCTTATCATAAAACTGTTATTTTAATTTGAGATTTTGGAACCTTAAACGGGAATTTAACAGAATTTTTCCATAAGGACCACTTATTAAAGTGGTTCTTAAACTTATTTGAATTAAATATGGACTAAAGTGAGCAAGAATAAAATATTTCAGTAAAAAAATTGGTAATTCTGTATGGTAATGCTTCATTTACACTAAATTACCAGTATAATTACCATTCATTTTGAAAGCGACATGATAACTTCAAGATTATGACGTCTTTTCTTGCGGTAAGGACTAAATACACAGAAATGGCTACATCCATATTTAGATAAAATATTTAAAGGTGACTCCGGCTAAAGTTTGAGATAAATTTAAAAGAAAGTAGTAGTTAATTTGGCGGAGGGATTCTAATGAAAATGGACTTAGATATACGCTGAGGTAAGGTGTTTGAATGAACTTCAAGATAAACCAATGGCGTGTTTGAAAGAAAGATAGGGAGATTGGAGAGATGCAAACGACAGATCCGGAAGAATTTGAGATAAAGTTTGGGAGAAGTTTGGTTTCATCAGAGAAATCTGTTGGAAACTTGGACAAAAGTTAGATGGAAGCTGGAGAGAAGTTACGCTTTAGATGCGAATGGATTGTGGCTAAATAGTCACTAGGAAACGCTGGACCTAAACTATACCCTCAAGATAGCCACGACCAGAAACTTGAACAAATGAGTAAATTAAGATATTTAAATTTTATTTGCAAAAGACTCTCGGGAGGGAGGCACAATTTAACCAATGTAATCAACCAAGTTCAACTTCAGTATCAACAATAGCAGTTGCTAACAGCAACAATCGTCACCAAGATACGTAAATTATGAATACATTGGATATGTGTTAACGATTGTAACGAAGACAATCAATTCGATGGGCGGTAGTTGCAAATACCATTAAACGTCACCATGGTAAATTTAAATTAATTGCTGAGTACAATCACAGAAATGTTACAATAAAAACAACAACAAATATTAAGTATATATACTACAAGAGACATACATTAAATGTCACGTAAAATTCAATAAGATTTAGAGAAACAACGAAAAATATATTTTACATATATAACGGTTCATAATAAAAACACCACAATTTATCTTAAAAATAAATTAAGAAATAATAGTACAGGGAACGAATCTTATTGAGGCTTAGTTAGAAAGATATCATTTAGAGGATTAAGACCGATTTCTATTGAAATCATCACTAAAACAAGAAAAATCGAATAAATAAAAGCAAAAATAAACCCGTTTCCATAGATACTATATTTTAGTTGCTAAGATAAATCACCGCAAAATGTTTTAGTGAGGTACCGCAACAATCAGAGAATGATTTTCGATAAATACTGAAAAAAATGTGAGAAAAATTGCAAAACGATCTCATTAAAAAGACGGAAAATAGCTTTTTTAAGGGTGTGTAAACGATTTTATGCGTGCGTAACATTTTCTAGGACTCTTGTTATTTTATCTGGGAGGTTCACTGACGTTATTCCCCACGATGGAGCCACAATTCACCAGAAGCCGCTGAAATTTTCGCGGAAAATTACATTACTTTCACCAATCTGTTTTTTGCAACTGTCAACCAAGAGAAATGCCCTAATAAACGGCAAGTATGGAAATTTTACTGAGGTAATTCTTACGGTAATTTGAAAGGGCTTAGAGGCGAACAGATGAAAAAAAATAAACGCAAGGAGTAATCAAGGTAGCAGTTCTTCACGATAATCGTGTTTCGTACTAAAAATCACTGTCGTTCACTCTACGGGGAAAACCTCGCAGCATTTTCTAAGAAGAGAACACTTTACTTAAGCAAAATAATACGATCCAGTGAATAAATATAAAATATCCCCATATGGAAATATACTTAATAAATTAATGCATGTGAATACAGACTGACGCATGCAAAATTTCGGATCCATCCCGATTTAGTGTTTGAACTTCTCGCTTTGAAACGCAAACATTCCTTGCAGCGAAGAAAACCGCCAAACAAACATGCATTTGGCATATTACATACATGAATCATACAAAATTTTATTTCATCCAACAATAAATATATCGTACTTTAGTGTAAATTGCTGGACCAAAATGAAATAAAAAAATTGTTTTTAACTTTAGTTGCAGGATGTTGTTTATAGACAAGTTTTGGTTGCGGACGCAAACCATTCAATACCTAGGGAACCGTCAAACAAACTTAAGCATAGCAATTGGATATGCCGGAAGTTTTGAAAACAACGACATCAAACTTAAAGTAACACTTTTTCAGTGTTACAATGGCGGGATAATTTTGCCAAAACTAATTTTATTAAAGTTACGAAATATGATACCCTTGACTTATGCCTTGTTGTGCGTCCGACGCCTTAGCAACCACTAAACAAACATGCATAGCAACGATACATAAAAACGTTGATACCAAAAAAAATGCCAATCACAAACTTCAATATGAACTACTTATTCATATCATCCGTTATCTAGTAAAAGGCTATTTAAATTAATTAAACAGAATATGAGGAAACAAGGAAGAGAGCGTGCCGCGTCACATGAATCACGGATATTAGACGCGGAAAAGAACAAATTCGCACGGAACTCCCATTTTTTTGCAGGAAACAAGGCAAACATCGTCCCTCCGGACTAATTCGTAAATATGATGGAAATAAAAGTAGGATAAAGGACTCGTTATCCTCAGGTGGTGGAGAATGTAATATTAAAAAAAAAAAACAAATGATATGCGCACATGCGTTCGGGCGCTTTTCCTTCTTAATGGTAATGAACCGTTTTCCCTATTAATTCATTCCTTTCTTCCATTCGTTGCTTGGTTTTTAATCTTTTCCCCTCATATTTTATTTTCAACATAATTAGTTTATTTTTTATGGTTTATTTTACTTAGCTGTAATTATTCTTTTATATTTCTTAAATTTTTCTCCTTTAATTTAATTTTAATTTTCTTTATTTTTCTTTTCTTTTTATTTTCTCTTCTTTACATACATATATTATATTTTTTCATTCAACACAACTCTTTGGTTGCATTTCAAAGCTCCTTTGTTAATATTTATATGTACATATGTTTATTTCTGTTCATACTTTTCCTCCACGCTGTTGTTACGATTCATTGTAATTTTTCGAATTAGCTATTTATGAATCAAATTTAAATAAATAAATAAATAATGACAAAGAGAATAAAACCTAAGGAGAAAAAACGGCAAAGAAGAGATGATTTCAATAAGAAGCAAAAATCTGAAATTAGATGCTCGCGTAGAAGTAATTAGGATTCAAATTAATTGTTACCAATATGTATAGTGATAATGAAGATTCCGCATTCAATTGATTTCCCAACAATTATCACCGTCTTCATTTCCGTGTATAATTCCTTTGTTGCGCGTGATATCTTACGGCGTGGATACCAGAAAAATAAATTAATGAATTTGTCATATTCTCAGTGCACGATAAAACTTGCCAAGGATATGAGGTGTTTGATTAAATAAAAAAATTTACATTAAAATTCAATTTCCAGTAGGGAAAATTAATATCATAGCGTAATAATTACAGTATGTTAATGATTATTCAAAGCTGAGAATTGGTAATAAAATAAAGATTTTCTCAAATGATAATTTTTCTTAAAAGTGAAAATAAATAAGAAACAGAGTGTGTCTATAGGTGATTTATAGTTAGAGAAAAACAATTCGAGGATTCATTTTAAAATCATCTGAGATTCGCTCCTGCATATAAAACTGATAATAAATCTTACCAAGGGATATAAGTTTCACTTATTTAGTGATAGTTTAACCTTTAAGTGATCAATCCAAAATAATGTAACCGGTCAGGTGGGGTCAAATTTGACCCCAAAATTAATGTTTTCCTACGAAGTTCCTGAACGAACGGTTACTTAATTTCCTGATATTTTATACCATTTAAGGTATAAATCACCTAATTACTTGGAATAGTAGCCCCTAATCTAGGCCGCTATGGTAACTAAAGCGTTTTCATATAATAATAATAATAATAATAATAATAATAATAATAATAATAATGTTTATTACGGTTTTTGACCCATTTACAGTTTAAAAATCATAAATATGTATATAAACATTGAATACAAAAAGTAAAAATAAAAAGCTAATGTCAAATATAAAATTGTTACAAAGCAATATAGTATATGATACAAACAAAATTATTTTACAGAATGTAGAAATAAAGCATAAAAATTAAGTGACATAAAAGTAAGTGACATAAAAGAATGAGAATAGAAAATTAATGAATTATAATAAGGAAAAATATAATAATACATACAAGTTTAATTGAGAGTCATCACTAAAAGAGTAATCTTACCCATAGGAAATACCAAGTTTAAGAGAAAAACATCTCAATTAATATCACAAACTCACAATTTTCTTTTTAATGATGCAAGACTAATATTATGTATATCAAATTTATCACACAATAAATTACAGTTTCTCATTGCTTTAAGTATAGGTGAATTGTGAGAATAATTCCTTTTTGTATGCTTGGTTATAAATATTAAATTATTCCTTGTATTCTTTTGAGGAACACGAAAGCTTAGCATGTCTGTAATTCGCCACCATAATCGTCAATTCTATTCAATTAACCAATTGCAACATAGAGGGATAATTCAAAGACATGATAAAATCAAAGAAAAAGGGAAGCAAAGACTAAAAGAGATTGGTAACAGGGAATGTGCAATATAATAAAAATTATATATTTCATAATGAAAGAAAACATTTTCTCACAGAAATTCAATAGCAGCATTGCGAACCGAGGCAAATAATAATATCTATAGATGCGTGCAAGAATTTTATGAAAAAGATGGGAAGCAAGACGAAAAATTAATGGATTCATACATTTTCAATGCGAAAAGAATAAAACAACTGAATAGGAAGGACATAATACGGAAAATGCGGGTAAAAGTTGAAGAAAGGAGAGAAAAAATCGTAGAGAAAGGAAAAGGCGAAAACATGTATTTCAGAGAAAGAATCCGGCAAACAAGTGAAGGCCGAAATGAATTTGAACGGCGAAAATAGAACAAGGGCAGGAGAGAAGAAAATAATTTTGGGGAGGATTACATTCGAATGAAAAAGAATGAACATGTAAATCAGATCAAGCGCTCCACGCGATGTTTGTGTTCTCGCCGTCAGAGGCGCTGCCGGCGCACTCGGTTGGGAATGACAGAGAAAATAAAAGAAGATGGTAATGGGGAGACATCAAGAGACTACTTCCGCACCAGCGTATGTACCGAGCGTAGCTTTAACCGGAGGACTCCTCTGGCGTGAAGCGTGATTACATCACGCTAACTTATTGTCCAAAGCCACAGCTAACGACGGTGCGTCTGTAACAGGTAGAGAACACTTGAAAAATAAAGCGCATGCCGGAAGTGCTACTGCCATCTATGTGCAGATGATCATTTTATGCATCTTTTGTTTTTTAAAAAAAAGCTAGGCGTCAACGTCCGGAAGATTGTTTCGGCCGGATGCAAAAATGCGGAAAAAAAAGGTCTCGCGAATTTCAGCCTGAATCAATGCAAAATCTTTCCCATCATTTTTCATGCAATTTACGCTTCAAAACCAGACGAACTGTAAGCAACAATTACATCAAGACAACAATAAAATGCATATAAAAATACCAAATATCGTAGATTAAAAATGGTTCACCGATATCACTAATGAGGGAAAGCCAACAATAAGGATAGGTGTTTGCAATGATAACATGAAAGTTTAAGCAATAACAATTAATCTGTGTAAAATATTTCCTACCATTTCCAATTTTCATCTTGGAACCAGACGAATCATAATAAGCAATAAAGAATAAAAATAGTCAAGCCTGTAATGAAATCAAGCTAAGAATGTCAACAATGGTTAATTAAAACTGCTAATACTAGAAGGCGACCAACAATGACAAGTTTGTAAATGTTATGTGAGTGCTTCGACAATGAAATCAAACTGCCAATCACAATAAGACCAACAATGGAATGTTTAATTTAAATGTTCCCGAAGGAAGACGACCAACAATTACTATTGTATTGTTAAAAACAATACTATTAAAGTTTCTTGGAATAGTTTTATTTAGAACTGGTTAAAAACCGATATTATCGACTAATTATTAAAATAACCACACTATATTTTCAATATATATGTATGCATTACGGTTGCCAAGGATCTGTTCACAATGTCAACAATAATAGTATAATAAATATAGTTAAATGTAGGTAATAAAGGATTAAATACAATAGTTGCCTAAATGTAGCATATTTTAGAAGCTCTATACTCTTTTCGTGGTTCTCTGAAGAAGAAAATTTGATTATCGTCACTATCAGATATCTACACCAATGCAGAGAATCAGAAATTATAATAAACCTCCATACCTCCACAATACACGACTGGAAAACTAATCAACCAACCGCAGACAATTAGTTCCACTAATCAAAGCTATTTTATTAATTAAGAAGGATTTCATATATTTTAACGTGGCTTCATCGTAGGAAGATTCCCCATGTAATTGATGAACATAATTCCCTCATTCCTTTCCCAAATCTTTGCGGTATTTCTCTCGATGAGAATTAATTAATTACTGAGAAGTGAGCTCGAGGAATCTCTTTCGATATTTAGCGACTGAGTAATGAAGAGGATCGGTAACTCTATCAAAATCAAATACGATCAAATTGTACCAGATACGTCTTCCATAAAATTTTGAATATAGAATTTCACTTTAAAGTTGATTAACGCTATCACCTGAAACGCAAGCAAGAATGATTTATGTCAAATTCAAATATTTATCGCTCCCTAATCCATGAAAGGAAACTGTATTTACTCTCTCATCAAATTACAAATTATGCAATTCAGCATTCTATTTAATTCCAGATAAACATTGCTCAAGATTCTTCGTAATCAATCTTTCACCGTTGCCATGGCAGAAGAATCGAAAACAGAGATTTGCCTATTGTTGCTACATTTACGCATAGTTACCGCAGCTTTCCCATGTCAATCTAGTTTGTGTGAACTTGAGTATCTATAAATTAGCATTTAATATTTCCTACAGTGTAATAAAAAATATACTAGAATCACATAGTAGTTAATGCTGTTAATTACTTTATAAATAAGGCAGAAAGGTAGTTTATATTAATAAATTTTATTTCTTAATATTTCTTTTATTTTTTACATGTATTGTTTATTTCTTACATATTTTCCAGATATTTTTGCCTTAATTTCTGAATAAATGATAGTTACAGATTTTTGTGGTCATTTTCACACATTTTATTATTCTACTTCCTCGTTATTCTGAAATAATGATAATGTATCATATTTTTCACATTCTTGTTATGAATATGTGGCGATACTCCGCGTATCGCCACCGCGCCCGCCGCGTTATCTTTGTATTGTTTGTTGTTATTTTGGTTACGAATAACAAGTATTGTTGTTGTAGACTTGGGACATGGAGAGAGAAAACGATTAAGAAACTCGTTCGTTGATTGAATTTGCATTATCGCTATCCATATCAATGATTCAAAATAATAACGTGTTTTGAACGACGAGTGGTCAGGAGTGAATTTGTAACATCTCAAAACTAGCTAAAAAAGAAAACAAGTCGTTGACTACAAATACATTTTTTCGTATAGTCAATGACTATTTGTCATAGATAGTAATTTTATGATTTACTACCCCATATTCTGGATTCGGGTTATTTTTTTAAAATTTTTAACTATGCAAAAGGGAACATTTCCCCTTGATTTGAATATGGTATTATTTCTAGTATATAAGAAAAGGCTTGTTCTTAACAGGCGTTAAAGTGATTGCTGTTTTTTTTTATTTTCCAGCATTCATACCCCACATTGATATATTTTCAGCCCTTTTAGAAGCTAAAGAAATCGCAAAGGAAAACAATATCGGCCATTTGAATAATTCCCCAAAAAATAAGTACGCCATGACCTCTGCTGCCCCTTATGCTTACGCCACCATCGATATTTCATACAAACACTGGTGGGCCCTCTCCCTTAGAGACACGCATGGACGGGCTTAAAGAATACAGTACCATATTTCACCGAGGACACCAGAAATTCGTAAATCCTTATCAGCATCCATCACCGCCAAAATTTTTCAACCGAAAGATATTCAGCTGTTAATGAAATGCCGATCCCTCCCCCACCCTCACACAGACGGTCGCGCCTCTACCGGCTCCGGGGCGAAACAAAAAGAAAATAAATATATATATATAAATACTTATGTAACCATGACAACGCCTCGAGGATGTTTACACATTCATGCGGCGGAGGCGCCATCTTTCCTTTTCGCGCGTGGCCATAACTTCTCCGGTTTCCTGAATAAAAACATCTGAAGTCCGAGATCCGAACACGAGAAGCGACACCTCCTGGACCCCCAGAAGTCTTTATAAATCACGTGAAAACTGAATTGAAATATGTACATATATATATATATCGAAGGGTGCGCCGATAAAGAAGGGGAAAGCGGTGTTGAAAATCGGAAAATGGGAGAAAAAATTTTAAAAAGAGGAAAAAGAAACGGAATGGAAAATGTGGGAGGGATAAGAGGGGAATATATTTCGAGATGTTTTTCATCTCGTTCCTCGAATGGCAGGGAAGCGAAAATATTTCAGAGGAAGAAGAAGTCAGAGGAGAAGATGAGTGGGAGGATTTAATCGGCAAGAGATTGAGGAAGATGATAAATGAAGAAGAGAGCACAATGGAGAAAAATTAATTTAGGAGGAAAAGAGAGAGAGCGGGAAACGAGCTATTAGAGAGCTTTGGAATTCTCCAGAGAAGGAAAGTACATTTAAAGCGGCTGAGCGAATTCAATAGCGGAGTAGAATACCACAAATGGGAAAATTATCATAGAAATACTACGAAAGCTTATTTCTATTAAGCTATATTTCCCAGGTATAACATGCAGTTACCAAGGAAACACCTGTGTTAACTTATCGCCAACTCACTGTCTACACATAATGGCATTATTGAAATCTAAACAGTTCACACATTCTTGTTAACTTTGTTAAGTTACCGCAACAATTACTGCAATCATGTATAGACGAAAAGAATTATTATTATTTATGGCTTGGTTATAAAAACAAAAAATGAATATTACGATACGGGATAAAAATCCTTGCATTTTCAGATTGACAAAGCAGAAACAACGTTGCCGAAAAACAACCAAAGGGTATAGTAGATGGAGAAATTAAATATAAAAAAGGAAAATTTAAATTAAAACATTACACACGAAGATAAATGTAAATCAAACGAACTCCCTAAGAATTAGCCAAAATAAAATGTGAAATAAAGAATACAGAGACGAACAAATGCTTGAAAAATATTACGGATAAAAAATTATTCTTACTGCTATCATAGTGTATGCCTAATCTAATATATGATATTTCAATAAACTTATCTCTATTGATTCTAAAACGAGGGAAAAATAACCAAGGAAACATATCCGTTGTTTATCACGATGGTAACTATTATCGATCGATTTAAATTGAATCTGAGTTACCGAAACACCGCTTTTAATTAGATTGATAAATATATAGGTAAATAGACCCTTTCTTGGCTAGTTTTGACCCATATGAGCTTATATTCCATGCATGTCATTATAATATTCACAATTTTCATAAAAACACAATAAGGAGAGATTAAAAAAATCAAAATACCTGTGCAGCTTAACAAAGTCAAAACCTACGTTAAAGGGAAAAAAATCCACAGCATAGAAAGATCATAAGAAAATAAAAACGCAAAAAAAGTACGAAAAAGGAGCCAAATAAAATTTGTAATAGTAAAAATGTAAATGTATTTGTAACATAAAAAGGCTGAATAAATCGAAATAATAAACAAATGAGAAAAAAAAGGAATTAAAAAATATTGACGAGAAATACCGTTAGAAATATATTCTTGGAAAAATGACATACGATATTACAGATAAAAAGAGTCTTGTACTATCACCGTAAATCGACCAGGCAAATTTTACAGGCAACGATAAAAGATGTATGGGCATTATCATAATATATTAAGCTTTCTTTGATTTGTTTACGAAGAAAATTTATCAGACCATGTTCATACCCCCACCCCTCGTAAGATTAGAGGTCACCATGGTAACGCGAGAGAGAGAAAGTAACAGATTCAAAGGAAGGCGGCTAAGGAAGAAGAATGGGAACCAGAGAAAGATAGCATTGGCAACAGAAGTGAGAAAATGGAGAGAGACGATGGTCAGAAGGAAGTGGGGCGAGTGAAAGCGATTGCGAAATGGGATAAGGGAGAGACCGCCAAAGGGAAATGGAATACAGCGTGGGTCTTCGGAAGTAGTCCAAAGAGGAATGAAGAAGATCCTAGGAAAGTAGCCAAGACAACGAAGACCTTGGACGCAAGCATGAAAGAATCAACAAAAATTTGAAATTTATAAATATGTCATAAAAAATTTATTTATTTTTACTCGTAAAAATAAGTTAATTTAATCGTGGAAATAAACTTCCACTCAGTCAAGCCTGAAACTATTGAGTTTATAATACACGCATTCAAGTTATATGCAAGATACCGTCATTCAAGTCGGGCGCTTAAAGATTTGACAAGAGGAGACAGCTGAGGAAAAATTTAATTTCTCCTCCTTTGTCCTCAAAATTGAGGAGCCAGGGATTCTCACGGGGATGTCTCAGAATATATTTCTCCGGCCATCAAATATTTACAAACAAATTACGTCTCCACGGGGATGAAAATGATTTTATTTTCCGCTCGTCGATTTTAATGGACGAAAAAACATCTCGCAAGATCTCGCATCGAGCGAGACAGGGCCGAGAAGATTATAAAAGCGAAATTTGGTGCTCATTTTCTTTTGTGATGGTGCCTATTCTTATTTTTATTTACTTACCGGGATATCTTTTGAGAAAACAATAGTACTCTATAAGTATTTCGTATTTTGAATCACTGATTTATTCTACGAGAAAAATCAGGCATAGCACACCGATGCATAAATACAAGTATGCTTTGTATAAATGGAATTAATTAGGAAAAGCATTCATTAATAACAAGTATGCTTAGTATGCAATGGATCGTTCTCAGTGGGACTTTGTAGACTTAGGCAAATTTTATTACACTATTCGTGGAAGTAAATTGTCAAATAAACTCAGTAAACACAGAAAAGCAACTATTAATCGAAACAGGAATAAATTTATTGGTCATTTGTACAGGAAGTATAATTAGATTCATCATTTTCTTAAATAAGTTTGAAAGTATGAGATAAAAATTTACTCAGTATAATTTTGGAGGTTAAAACACACACGTTGCTATAGGATCGACAGGCCGTAATTTGGACAGCAGTTCTACTAAGGAATGTATACGTCGTTAAATAGTTAGACCTGACATTAACAATAATAGTGTTTGAAAATAATACACTGAAAAGGCACTTGGTAAATTAGTACCTCTACCACGAGTTTATTTTAACAGAAACACAAAACGAACGACCGGTTTCGAAGAATGCGGGTCATTAACTAGTATAGGCAGTCTTTAAAACTCATATTGATTGATAAATATGCTATGTGGATAAATATGTGCACAAAATATATTCATAAGTGGAATTTTATCTAGTAAATGATAGAAAACATCAACATGCATCATGGCGTTCAACGTATCCAAAAAACGCCCCGACAGAATACGATCATAATAAATGATAATGCTGTTGAAAAGAAGCCAGAATGAGAAGCGAAAAGTTTTAAGTGAAACTGAAAAAAGGGAGGAAAATAGAAACCGATGTCATCGCTTGCATAAACATTTCCGGATAAAATACTCTTAGGAATAAATTTTCATCTGGAATCGAAGGAAAGTGTAAGGAAACGAGATGCGTGTGTGTAAGTGGCCAAAGACAGAAGCCCTCTTCCCCGCCTGGCAAAGAGAATCCTCATAGTTGATGGGGCTACGGGGACAGTTGGGGAAGGGAATCGGTCTTCTGAAAACAAAGGAGCTTCAGAAGAAAGGGAAAAAAGGATAAGATGGCGGAAAAAGTGAAAGAGAGGGAGACGCCAGAAGTGAAAGGAAGGGCGAGACGTAATGGAGAGAAAATGGAACGCCTTTGCCCTTTAAAGATCTCGGGAAAGACGAGATTCTGAAACCAAGTTTCCGCTTCAATTTTAATTTTTAATTAGCTGTCCGCGCTGTTTATTACGGAGAAAACATTTCCTGCAGCAATTAACTTATTGTTGCGTTTTTTTTGTTATAATAGACTTTAATTCATCAACAATGCCTCGATTCATATTTAAAATCAACTCATTGTTGCGTTCTCTGTCTTTATAGACATCATTTTTCAACAATTACGCAAATCCAATCTTTACAATTGCATTATACACCCCACTACCATCCATTGTTGCTGCACACAGAAAACACTTTTTATTGTTAAATCCAACGTAACATGGTCATCTAATGAAAGTAGACAGATCTTCACTTTTCCATAGGTTTTATTTTAACTCATCTAATCGTTTAGCTAGACTTTTGGAAGTTTTAAAAATTCCAGTGCTGAAGTTCTTGATGACTCTTTACCTGACGGTATTTTAAATAAACGTGTCGTATAATGTGCAAAACACAGGAAATACAAGGAGAGTTTTGGCAGCAGCTAAACGTTCTTTTCTCAACTTTTTTTCGGAAGACTGAATTTATTTGTTAATTTAATGGATGTTGTGCATTCTCCGACTGTTTTTGTTTCACATAATAAATAAAATTCAATGAAATACAAAGACTTCCAATAAGTCCCTCAGTTTGTCAATTAATGCTAAATCTAAAGACTCTGTACTAAAATAAATTGAATTAAATTAAAAACAGTATGTGCGATGGATTGTTTAGGCTCTTGACCCTGCATCTGTTGGACAATAATTAATGATTAGGTTTATGAAATTTTAATACGGCGATATTTTTATCCAGCCAAAGCAAACCTGATTCAGCGAAAACTGATTTAGATAGACTATGGTGAATATGAACACAACCATAAATTTACTGTTTTTTTCCTTTATGAACTCCTCTCAAAATCTCAGAACATAGGAACGTTATCATTAATAACTAGAGATATCATTTACACAAAATCCAACAGACACCAAAATACATTAGAAGGAGCACAGCAACTTTGATGAATCGAACAATAATTTCAGTTTAATTTTCTCTAATTCGTAGATAATCTCCTTCTGTTTAATAAAATTAATTTGAATATATATCTCGTGCTTATTAGATATTATTTTTAATCAAATTTCTCAATGGAAAAATAATTCCACAGAGTTGTGGATTTGCAATCCCATTGTTTCTCGTGAGCTAATTACCACGGAATTCGCTAAATTTTACTGTGATTTCTCCGCTAAATTTCTGCGACGATCTCTGAACTGTTTGAGAAAGAGAAAGTCTTCCTATTTGGAAGATATGGCAGTTACTTTACAAAAACGACTTATTGCTTAACTTAATAAGCAACTGTACGGTGTGTTTTTAGCCTTTAGAATCTGAAATATTAAAATCCGTAATGAAATTGGAATGAATCCACCAAGTGCGAGTGATAACTCTCCCTTCTGTCAATGCATTAACTGCATTGCGTACCTTTAATTGAATTTCCATTAATGTTCGTCCTACTTGAGTAATTGAACCGATGCCAGATCTGGCTTTTAAATAAATGTTTAATTAACAGTTATTCATCTAAATACCCAGCATTCATAGCACAGGTTATAGTTAAGGTTCCTTGTTATTTTTAACCTCCTGTCGTATACTGATCTTGCATTTATATTCATCAGTTAGTTATTATCTAATTTATTTACAAATTACATCAATAATAATTTTTATCAAATATGCATATATATATGAATGTACATTATTCTGAAATTTAAATAATATTTACAATAAAAATTTATATGATTCAGTAAATGAATTCGTCAACAAAAACATTTAATTAGATTAAAATGAAAACCATCTTTAAAAAAATGTAATATATAATTGTAATAAAATTTACTTTATAGTAATTTAAATTGTAGTGTAATGTAATTATTTTAATCAATTGCAATGTTTATGATATTTATGTATCGTAACTGCTAAGTAATGTATAAATGCAATGAAACGTATTATGTAGTAATTGAAATTCAATGTAATGAAAATGTGTAATAAATAGTCATAATGTAATTGAAACTTCTCATAACAAACATTTACCCTACACTTGATTTTGTACATTATTGTATATAAAAACATAATACTGTACCAATTCTGCTTATTGGACCATTATTTCAAGACTATTTTAAAATTCTCTTGGACGACCCTTGATGAATATTCATGAGCAGGGTTTCTTATAATTCCTCCGCAGGTAAAAGATCATTGATTCCTTAAGTGTCGTTAGGACAACTTTCTCTTGGTTAATGGAAGTCAAGTGTGGACCACGAAGATCCTTAAAAAACTGCTCGCACTTAATGATGATAATAATAATAAAACATCTTTTATTTGGGCGAGATTGAAACTAAAAAGTCTTTTCTTCCATATGACACATCGTCATCAATTATAAAATTAGAAGTAGAAACAATTAGAAGAATTGTGGATGTAAAAAACCTAAGAGATTCTGAGGAAAACGAATCCACTGCAGGAGCACACATACAAGGAAGGCGGGTATGAAAAACCTGCGCAAACCTACCGATAGTAAAAGCTAAAAGATAAGAAAAAACATTAATAAATAAAGAAATACAATACCAATATATACTTGCATGCGATACATAAATAATAATCATAATCAATTCACATTTAAAAATGATAACTACATAAAAATACCATAAAACAGACAAAAAAGACAAATTAGGAAAAAGTACATAGATATTCATCTATAAAGTACAGTCCTGGCTAAAATTAACGCAGCACCAGTCGTAAGGATCGCTAGGGAGGCGCTGCGTTAATTTTGGCCAGGAGTGTACAATATGAGAACCAAAAAAAGCATATTATTAAAAAAAACATTGTCGAAAAAATACATACAGTATATACAAGTCAAAATTGTATATAACATTAACTTTAAATTAACTCTAAATAAGAATAAATAGGAATAGAGCTATGATTTTTAAACCAACAATTGAGGCATATTTATGATATTTTTAACTAATAATACATAAGATTTGAAGCACTCCTGAACTGTCACTCACATCTTTTTCATATTTTTTTTATTCAATCGGGTAAAACAAAGAGCCTCCAGCAACACAATTTGGAAACTGAGTATGAAATTGACATTCCATCGGAAACGGGTCACTTTCTTTTGAGCTTCGTCCTCGGGGGGGAATCTCTATACAATATTCAAACTTTGCCTGGAAAATACTCATGAAATTCCAGAAAATAATTCTCATTGCCATGGCAACAAATTTCAATGCAATATTTCAATTTTAAGTACTATATAAACAATTACCTAAAAATATATTCCCGACAATTATTAACACGCTATTAATCTAAAACAATGAAAGATCACTACAAGTCAGAAAAAAGAATGAATTAAACAAGCATTAAATGTTAACAATAATTAAATTTGACGCCCAAGAGAATTAATAATAAATTAGAGTAAAAATAATAGTGAGTAAAAGTAACAAAGAGTAATAATAAACAGAAGTAACACTAAGGGGGAGTAATAATAAAGACAACACAAGAATAACGAGGATCAACAATTAGGAAAAGCACTAACTGATTTAAATCACAATAATGAAGATCATCAATAAGGATGAGCAACAAAACATACGAATAATAATAAAGAGGAATAACAATAATGCGGCAAAAAGTACAAATATCCCTTGAAAATATATACCTCCATTAAATGTCTTAACCAGTATTCCGAACTCTGCATTTAAGGGTCCTAAAGAAGCACAGATATGAAGAAGAACGAGCAAGATAAGAAGGGAACGAAGAAAGCGGAGATATAAGGATAGAAGAGAGGGTAAAAAGGAAAAAAAGGAGGGGAAACGGACACAGGAAACGTAGGAGAGAGTCTCCAGTGATGCGTGTAGAGACTGAAAAATGCATTCGCTGTGGAAAGGAACGGTTCAAGGAATGCTCAATGTTAGAGAAAATATCTTCTGGGAGAAGAAACAGTAACACGGAAGAGAAGGAATGCTCCGTAAATCAATAAACGCCTCGCTTGACGCGATACGAAACTAATGCGCGTGAGAAAAACTACTGGAAAAAATGGAACGTTGGTGACTCTTATAATAAAACAATTAAATCTGAGCCAATTTATTTGAAACAACTGCGTTCAAAAGAAACTGGAGTTCTTTAACTTCAATGTTGTTATAAAAGCATTGTTAAGATTCCAGTCATTCTTGATTGCTGATTTTTGATGGTTAATTGTTATTATTCAACATTTTTCAACAATGAAATTCCTACAAACAATGCGATTGGACCTTATATACTTGTTTAATTGTAATTAATTGGACAAATAATCAGCTGTTGTAATTCTGTCGTTCTTATTATCATTGTACCATAAAAAGTATGCAAGCTCGAAATTAAATGTCATAAGACGAACAATTGTCCATTTCATGTCTAGTTCTGAAAGTAAAGAGGAAGGTGAAGAATTTTCTCTAACAATTACAAACAATTTAAACAATTAATAATATGCATTATTGCCATAAATAATTTACTTCTCCCACATTTTCCCGTTAAATTCTGAGACCGAAGTTTATTACAGTAATCTCATCGTGAATAGGATTACCATTATTATTTTATCATTACATTTTTTTAATTTATCATCTCCAATGGCTGTTTTGAGATAAAGTTTGTCCATTTATAACAATTACTCAAATATTCCAATACACGCGTAAATATCATGTACAGTCCTGACCAAAATTAACGCAGCACCGGCCGTAAGGATCGCTAGGGAGGTGCTGCGTTAATTTTGGCCAGGAGTGTACATCTATAACATAGGTTCCCAATTCGATATAGTTCACTGATATTTGGAAGACTTTTAAATTAAAACGATGATGAATAAAATTGAGTCCGAGTCCCAGTTTGAGGAATATTTTTTTCTCACTATCAGTGGTAATATTTCTAAATACTGCTATTTGATTATGCGACCGATACACTTATAATTGGTAAATTTAGTGACAAAAGATGTATTAATTTCCTTTTCTTTCTACTTTTACATGCCTGCTGACAGAGATGTCTATGTCCAAAACATGCCACGTTTATTAAAATAAAATTTCATGTATGCTAAAATCTATGATGTATGCTATTTTAATTGAATTAAAAATAATAATAATAATAAATTATTAAATTGCCAGTATTACGACGACAACTGGCGATGGATGTCTGATGAATTTAATTCTCACACAACTTCTCAAGTACAAGCTCGTGGCAGATGCGCAGAGGACGATCTGACAGGTCTTGATTTCTGAAACTAGGTCTCTGCGGGTGGAAAAATAATGACTGTATGGGCCCCTCCCAGATTGCCTTCGCTGCTAGCTTCAGAATGCTACTATTTCTATCTGTAGCTACTTTTTTTCGCATTGGGAGGAAGATTTCGGGCATACTTTTTATCCGATAGCCTATTATTTATGAATTGCTTCTGGCCAGAGAGGATGCCTTCTTTGCTTTTATAATTTTACAATGTAATATTAGCTCGAAGGTTTCCGCGGCGTTGGTTAGATGCTCTCTGCATTTTTTCCGTGTCCGTCCGCGTAGGTTGGCTTGATGACAACAGATTCGCTAACTTTCCTGTCAGCGTCTTCAGGTCAAAGGTGTTAAGGGTCGACGTTAATCCTTGTGTATTGTCTGATACGTCCCTACGCCTTGTTGCCTTTAAGCCTGGTTCTAATCCTCATGGTTATTAAACAGTTAATTTCAGAACTCCCCCATCTTCTTATTTTCACTTTCAATTCATTGCCCTGCACTTATTTTCATTCCATTACATCATTTCCACATTTTCCTCTCTTTCCGTCATATTCCTACATTCATTTTTCCTTTAATTTTCAATTACAAATTACGAACTATCCAAAATTGGGAATCTGAAAGCGCTTTACAGCCAAGAAAGAAAATTAACTTACAACGGCATTATGTGTATGTGGAAGGAGGCCGATGGAGAAATGCAATAAAAGTTTAAAAAAGTTTTTCATAGGGTCGTGTCATCAACAGAAAAAATCCTTGGAACTACTATGTATATTCCAAAGTAGAGAGATGATTTAAAACAATCTCTCGGAGAGAAATGTGTTTTTTAATCGGGTTGAGTTTCATTCTCCTTTTGCCAAATAACCATTATGCAGAATTTTAACGGCAGTTACAATGTCCGTATTTCCATTGAAAACGCACTATTAGCCGCCCTGCAAACATCGTTTCCGCCCCTCTCCTCCGTACCCCTACGTCAGTATGCCCATTCCACGGATTAGGTCAACCCAATTCGTGACACATCCTTCTGTCACAAGCTTTTGCGAGAGCTGAGAAACCATTTATAACAATGTTTCTGACACCAGGCACCAAAAGGCTGTAGCGTCACAAGTTGAAGAATCGAAACGAAAATGACAGTAATGCCGTCAGTGGCCATTAAATACGCTAACGGCTC
This sequence comes from Sympetrum striolatum, assembly GCA_947579665.1. NCBI lineage: Eukaryota > Metazoa > Arthropoda > Insecta > Odonata > Libellulidae > Sympetrum > Sympetrum striolatum. Next base: position 46,550,316 of record OX388351.1, on the reverse strand, counting down.
AAGGAGGGGGGGGGGCGGCTGGACCTCAACGCCCCCTCAATATGACTTGGGCACAGAACGCCCCCCTCAGACTTCTCAGCGCCCCCGCTGGGAACCACTGATCTATAATAATAATAATATTATAATATTTACAGCATAATATTCCTATTTTTTGGTCCACCTTCTGAATGCTAAAAATTTCCATAATAATGCATAACCGAGCGAAGTAAAAAAATCCGTTGGGAAACTGAATAAATACTACTGTGCAAATAAGGTGATACTAGCAATTCAAATACAAGTAGGAAAACATTCATTTCTCAACTTGTATACTTTCTGCTCTGCATTGGAGCACTGAGCATTTGCTACGCAAACTGCGAGTGCGATGCATTCTTTTTCGCCCGCGAGTTCAGAATGCATGCACGAACTGCGAGATACATATTTGTTCGCGCACTTAGACACAAAATGGTTTCTTTATGTCTCCAGACATATGCCTTCTTGTTCCTACAAAGCGCAAAAATGATACGACCTGTGCGAAACAGAAGGAGAGAAGAAGAAAGGTTTCTTTTCCCCAAGAACGCACGCGTCTTTCATTCGCTTCCGCGTGCGTGACGAGACTCAGAGGCGTATTCAAAGAAAACAAGGGCCGCCTCACGCCAGACGCGCTTTCAATTCAACTGTTCACCGCGTTTCTCATTGTTGAGCCTCCATTTTGCTCATTTCAGCGCCTTTTTTAATGAGCATTGTTGCGGAAGCGTGTTTGGACGTTTCTTGCGTCATTCAACTTCCAATCTAAATGCCGTTAGTCTCGAATACGCCGTGTTCTTACGGCCATGAAGAGGTGATATTGATTTTTTTAAATACACAAAGGGTAAAGATAGACGTTTAAGGTAGTTTGTTTTTACGCAGCCATTCATATAGGCATTTTTCGATGTGTAATGACAGTAGAGTATTCGGTAATAAAGCTGGTTTTATCAGAAAACCTCCCTCATTAGCTTCTTCAACACTTGAGAGGGAATTGGGATTACTAGGCAAGATGAGGAGTGAAGCATCTTGGCCTTTTTCACACTGCTAGAAAGCATAGCAGAGCTAAGCAGCATGTACTATATATTATCATTTGATGCTAACCATAGTCATTTTTCAGCATAACAGAGCAATTATCAACACATTTCAAAGGATTCAATGAGGGATACCCATTATAAAACTAATAATTTAGCATCACTAATACCTCAATGGCTTTCATATTATCATCATCATTAACAAAATCAAGAGAAACATAGTTTACATGCCTTAAACCCTTAGCCAAAGGGTAAATAAAAAATATTTCACATATCGAATAAATGATTGCATGAGCCGAGGTAATTTAACGCCAATTAACTTTTTTCGGATGCTTGTGTGTCCTAAAGGTAATTATTGGTTTGCTAAAAAAAATTAAGCACAATTTTGCATTTCAGTAGAAATTTAATTTCAATTCTGGAAGAAAAGGAATATTTGGCTAAATTAATTGGGAAAGCGAAAAGAAAATTAGCACATAGATGATTGAATGTGACGACAATTTGCAAATTTATTCGGATCAATGGGCTGTAAAATCGTTTTGAAATGTTATATCGAACGATGTTTATGAAACATCGGGCACGTGAGAGAAAAATGCATTGTTTTCCACCTTTTAAATTTTTAAAACAACTTAAAAATTTTTCGGTTTGAAAAGAAATATCCATTCAATGGTCAACTAATTATAACTATAATCCGCTGAATAATAATTATTCCTATCTTTTTAACTTTTAATAAAATATATAAATAAAAAACTCCTATCACTTGCGACCAACTTATTAAAATACATACCAATTGAGTGAACTATTGTTGACTAATGTTGGCTATTTGAAAGAACCTGAATCACTGACAATGGGAGTCCCACAGGGGTCAATCCTTGGCCCAATACTATTTTTAATTCATATAAATGATGTTTTCAATGCCATAAAAAACTGCACTCTAATACTGTCTGCTGATGATGCCCTTTTAATTTCAGTGCATAAAGAATGTATTTGACAATTAAAGTGCTTATTACTAAATAAATAAAGATTGTATTGTATTGTTAATTAAAGTTTAATAATAGGTCCAGATTCACAATAGAAGACATCAATTTTTACTGAAAACATTTTTCAGAATATGCCATATACAAAATTTCAACTAAGTATTCAGCCTGAAGATCGATTGGAACCTCATTCCCTCTAACTTTAGCTAGTACAGAGGAATGAGGCTCACGAGGCAAGATGAGGAATGAGGTATTTTTCCCATGCTTTCCTTCCCAAAATATAATGCTGTGAGTGGAAAATGCCTAAGTAAGTGAAGAACAATGACTCTGCGAGTAATAGTTATTGGCATCATTAAAATAAAGATCTAGATTAATCAGCATCACTCATACCTCAGTAGTTTTCGTGTCAACACAGCCATGAACAAGACTGACAAAAGCAAAGGGAAAATTCATCTTTATCTATTCCAAAATGCAAATTAAAAATATTTCATTCAACAGGAAATGGTATCAGGAATCCATACAGCAATAAACTATTTTAAATTGGTAGGAAAAAAATCACTCAAAAAATCGGATCGCTCAAATTTCAAGGATTCCATAAAACGTCCCTAAAATTATATTGGAAGGATATCGATTTTGAGTGGAAGCCTTAATAAAATTTTCCTCACCGAAAGAGAGTTAGATATATCGAGCACATTTCTAAAACTATTTCCGAGAAGAACACTTTTTTGGTAAGCCAACGCTATTTTCCGCCATCCTCAATAAAGGGTTTTCATATTTTGACCTACTTCTTTCGTATGTGCACCACAAGATTTCTACTTGGATTTTTCCCTGGAGAGTGATACAAACTTCATCCCTGAGGAATGTCTGAGGCAGCGAGGGTCCTAAATCAGAAGTAAGTCTTACATCTAAAGTACGAAATGCCACCGCAAAGACTGAATAAGACGCAATGTTTTCCAAGAATGCTATGCTAAGGCTTATACAGAGGGAATAGGTAATATTTGCTATTTCTACACGGAGCTCTGTCTAGTATTGTAAGATGGAACGAGCACTATCGAAACACTCGAGTTGTGTTTTCTCGCTGGTAAAGATTATTTTGGAGCAATCTCAGAAAATATTGATTTATTTACGAATATTGTTAGCTTAGGATGGTACAGATTAATACATTGCTCTTTCTACAAAAGAGAGCATTATATTCCACCTGTTCCAGTTTTGAGCACACGTAACTTATAAATAAATAGCGAATAAATAAATAAAGCCCTTCTTATTTTTAAAATAGAATATTCTGTATAAAACACACGGGAGAAAAATTAAAAATAATTAATATTTTGTTTTTTAGATAACAACACTTTTGTTATCTAGAACAAGTATTGCTATAGGGAACTCAAGTATGCCTCCAAGAATAATAAAAAGTAATAACCATATTAGATTTAGCATTAGTTCCACCTGTTTCATTGTTGCCACCAGAAGTGCTAAGCTGACTTGATTCTTTGAGATACTTTATATATAATACTAGCTCAAGCGCCCGTTTATTCTCAACGGGGAATATTGAAGTAGATTAAATTCAAGCTGTCGGTCGTGCAATGAATAAATATCTTTAGTATACGCAACTAAAATCTCAAATTATTCTTACTACACAGGAAAATGCGTGTGATTGGATTCAACAACGGAATCGGTCGTCAGGGGGATGAGTTGTTTACAACCTCTAATTTTCACAAAATTGTCGTGTATTTTACCAATACTATCGCAAATTCAAATCGAAAATAAGATTTCACGAACAAAAGAAGAATCTTCATTCAATTTTATTTATTTCGGTGTTTGTCTCGTTAACGTGCGACTATTCCTTCTAATTTAATTTTGCAAAAGAAATAAACCCTGTATGCGATAAAAATGAGTGGCAGTGATTCCTTCCATGTCGCAGAGTACACGTATGTAAGGTTTGAAGCAAATCGGACGGACGATGTTGCTTCCAATCTAAGACAAACACACAAACCCACAAACACACCCACAGAATTTCGATTTTATACATACAAAAATATTTATATATGCAATATAATATAAAAATGTATAAATTGATAAATGCATCATTTACAGCCTTATGTTTACAGGCTTTTGGAAAAATTACTCTCTTACTGAATGAGAATTTCGGAATAAAACTGGAGCGTTAAGAACCTAAATACTGTTGATAAAATAGCTACAGAACAGAGTTCTCTCATCACTTTTTCAGAAGAATTTCCTGGGTAAAACAAAGGCCCAGATAGTTATTTTGAGACTGAATATAGTAAAAATAATTAAGTAATAACACGTATGAACCATGCATGTTTTCTTTATTCAGCGGTTATTTTGGACATACTGTTTAACCGTCAAATTTAAGACTTCGATTGATACGTTTCGTAGCATATCCTCTGAACGGAAAATTTTATAGTAAATAAGAAAAAATAGTTAAAAAAACCTGGTCGTCAAGGGCTGTTAATATTCTCGGAATTTCCTCAAATTTTCATTATTTTCCGAAAATTCTTGCAATTTCGAATAGAATAGAATATCCCATGTTTAAGGTACGTGGTTCAATTCCACCCAATTTGAATTCATTGTACATCATAAATAAAGCCTGAAAGCTATAAGCATAAACCTGGCAAGCATTTTTAATAGACAAACCTTTGAGATTTTGGGTCTAAACGAGAACTATTGGGTAGGTAAATAGTATTTTATTATCTGCGCTTGAAATACATATGATAACGTAAATAAAGAAAATTTGAAACATTGCTGTTAATGAATTAGAGGTTCACATTATTTCAAATGAATTAGAGGTTTAGAATCTTCAATAGCCGTCTTTGTCGGCGTTCCTCACCTCATTCACCGGTATACGAAGAAATCAGGCAGGATCGCTGTTCTTTTCAGAAACATTTCAAAAGCAATCCTTTCGTCCTCAGGAGAGAGCGGCGAGCCCTCCTGTTTTCTCCGAATACCGGTGAATGAGTAGAGGAACGCCGACAAAGACGGCTATTGGAGTTTTTAAAACGCTAAAACATCTGATAATCTTCAAAGTTTGCAAGTATGAAAAAGTTAATCCTCGAATTTAATTCGGACATATACACAGACAAGCAATGAAAGCTAATAACTACAATTAACTTCTATTATTCCTGTATTTAAGATGATTTCTTCGACATTTTGTGCACCAAGAGTTATACAGAAGACCCTTTCCAAAGAAATGCACAATTACTCGGAATCCTTTAAGGAAATAACAATGTATAAATCGTTCCGAACATCTAAGAAAAATAACCGAACCACTTTTTTTAAGGTTTCCCCAGGAGTAGCTGTTTTCACCCGTCTCCATGCCAACGCGACACTGTGTTTCTCTCTCTCCAAGGTGAATATAACCCGGGGGACAAAAATTAGAGATGATAACATGCAGAAGCTCTTCCACCGCTCGCCAAAAAACACACAAACCCCTTAATTGCGACGGGGCAAGGAAGACGTGATCGAAATTCTCGAACAGCCTTTTTTTTTCGCCCGGTAGGTGGCACTTTTTCTCCCCCTCCACCCCCGTCGACCTGCGTTACCGTGGCTACCGCAGCCAGCAGGGTGACAGTTGGGTCGCGTTCCCGAGAATCCAGGATGAGGGAACAGACGCAGGCGACGCAGGACCGAAAAAAAAGCGAAACGATCTCTGCGCGCGGCCGCTGCGACACTGTTTTTTATCCTCTGCAGAAACAGAGGTCATGTACAACTATACATAGGTGTCCTCTTAGTCTTGCGTGCAACAAATACAGATTAGGCGACCCGAGTGGTAAACTAGCGGTTGCCTCGGAAACGAAAGTAGAGAAGGGGAATAAACAGCTCACGGAACGGTTACGGTAATTGCCGTGGCAGCGCGTATATTTTGCGCGGGCTCTTGAAATGTCCAATTTTCTCCGAATCCGGGCTTTTATTCCTAGTTTCGGGAAATACTGGGAAGCGGCTGATGCTTATTCCTACGCGTTAAGAGGGCCTCGGGTCCAAACGAAGAGAAGTAACGAGGCAATCCCTTGGTATGGCAACCCTTTACACGTTCGAATTACTGAATAACTTTCCCTGTCGAAGCTAAGGGTAAGGGTCTGGTTCTTTTAGAGTTTATAATCCTTGCGGAGTTAAATCGAGATAACAGGCCGAAATTCCGAAATTTTATTCAAAGAAGAGCAATTAAAATGTCACCGTAAGAGCCCAAATTCATTGTCAATTTAACATTTCAGAAAGTTACGTATCTACTTATATTTTAAATAAATAAAATGTTTAAAATATGTATAGGCTTTATGTTAGCATTATTTAAGCAAATTTCTAAAAATGTCTTCGCCAATAACTTAATGGTACCTGATGGTATCTTATTTCAAAGATTAGCGTGTTTCTACAATGAGATTTGAGATGATTCAACGCAAAAACGAAAGCTGTCTGTTTAGGCGTTACTATGACATCAGATATATAGTAAATTTCTAATTAGAATGCTGATTAGTTCACACTCACTATTGCAGTACGGAAAATATCCTATCAATCTTTAATTATATCCGTGGGGTCCATAAAATCCCAGGCGATGTTTTGTCAAAAGTAATACTGAAGATATTTGTATCATTTTTTGAACTTTCGAGCTAAATGTTGATGATTTAGAAAACTTTGGGATTTATTTAGTCGAAACATTCTATTTTTTCAGTTTTGACAAATTTACAAAAATGAATGCAAATATTTAGATGACGAAGAAGCCGAGGATGATGAGATAGAAATAGTTTCCTTCCCTATGAAGGAAGATAAATGTTGGCAAGAGATACTATTTCACAATCTTATTATTTGAAATATTTTTTGAGGACATTCTTGCGAGAAATAACAGACCTCGAAGTTCTTCTCGTGTGTTCACCATTTAATTAATTGACGTAACTATCATAACAAAAATGATTTGTAAACCACGATACTCCATTAAGCAGTTATTGCGTTCTATATTTCGAATCCATTACGAGAGATTCAAAATAATACTGTCACTCCAGATAGCATTGATTGCCACTGCTGACTGTTCTCTTTTTTACCTTCTCCATATACGTAGTATAGAGAAAGTATTGTTTTCATGATAAAATTCGACTTCGATGTTTTTGGGTCCCTAGAATACGTTTTGACCATTTTCGGAATGATGTCTGTGTATATGTGTGTGTGTGCTTGTTTATTTCTTTTCAAAACAGAGTACAATGAACAGAATCAAGCCGAAAAAGGTAAACTATAAGTTTCCATGAATCAAAATCAAGGAAAAGGTATTAAAAAATCAATGAGGATTTATAACAAAATATAAATTTTTGAAATTCAAGATTTTCATATCAAAGGATCTACAGGCGAATTGAGAGTAGCTGCTTTCCAGTTATTAACTTATTCATGGGCTAAAAGAAAACTTTAATTCAAATTTAGTAAAATTAGGTCTATACTCGCCATAGTTAACTGAGTCTGAAACAAGTGATTTTCTTCTTATGTTAATCTCAAGTAACAAATACCCACCGATTAATAAAGCCGTTTTTCTGCCCATATTTCATGAATGAATAAATCTAATTGCCACGATTAGGCATTAGATTATCATGACGATCCAAATTGTTAGAGTTCCCATTTCAAGTGAAGACTTGGGAAGGCTTTCCATTGTTACTACAGAATGTATAAGAATAGGATAACAATGTGCTGACGTCACTCACATTTTGTTGACGCAGGAAATAAAATCAGAGCAAATTAAAGCAAATCCTCATTCCGTTCAATGGAACACACAGAACTTACGGATGACGGAATTCCATGAATTGCTTATTTTGTATTTACTCGGGTTTATTGTGCGTATGCACAGTAGGATGTCCCAAAAAAAATCGAAGACATTTTTTTCGAGCGCATACCCTCTATTTTTTTTCTATTTGGCCTTATTAACTTGCAAAATAAATATTATTGCAATTGGATTATAGTAACCCGTGCCGACTCGATGCCAAAAAATTTCGAAAAATGAAAATTTTACCTACAAGGGAAACACCAGGTAAGTGGGAAAAGAACGAACGGATTTGTACGAATCTCTCAGGTCAAGTTCTTTGATTTAAAATAGTAGACACGTGTCCGACCGTTTAAGTCAATGGCCTTTTGTTTATAAAGAAATAGCAACTGGATATCGGAGTTAGGCAATACCATATACGTGAATTACTATATAGATCTCGAGTTGATAGAAAGTTATTTTTTCCATTTCATTTACTGATAACTTATATTTCAGCGATTTCATTTCATCTTATTACCTTCCAAGCATTCTTCAATTTTATTTAGCATTTATTCTAATATACATAACTCCGTACAGTGGGCTGGAATCGAAAAAAGCTGGCCAAAAATATAAAAGTGGATTTTATTTGTGCGAACTTTTACACTTAGCATAGTTACTGTTGAATGAATTCCGTATACAGCCATTACTATTATTAACGAGTTAATTACTTTGATTCCTGGACATTAAAATGATACATGGGGTTTAAGTTGTCAGTGGAATTATTACAGTGCTAAAAGGGTATATTTTTTAATAGTGGGCGAAAAAACATAAAATTAAACGTCCAAAACTGCCTTCCAAAAGACAAGTTCTGACAGTTAGCTGGAGGGGACAAAAACTGGCTAATTAAGAGGAAAGAGAATTTTTAATTTCCCACTTACCTGGTGTTTCCTTTGTCGGTACACATTTTTGAAATTGTTTGGCATCGAGTCGGCATGAGTTACCATAATCCAATCGCTATAATAATCATAAAGGAAGTTTATACGGCCAAATAGTAAAAAAATAAAGGATAAATAAAATGCGTATAATTTTGCTAAAAACATTTGTCCTTATATCTTGGGACAGCCTAATGCACAGTAATATTTTTTGTGTTCTTTTTTAATTAATTTTTATGTAAGTTAACGTTGCCGCCAATCCTTGCGACTAACTGTGGTGGAGTTTGTAATAAATAAATTAATAACTGAATAAATAAATATTTACATAAATAAATAAATCAGTTCGCAGAAACATGATTATAATCACACTTAAACTTCGGTATTCGTCATATTCGTGCAAAATTCTGTACGTGCAAGAGAATTCCGCATATTATCCGCTGACCGAATTGACCCAAAAAATAGAAATACAACTCAAGCACCCGATGGAAATATCGCCAACGTTTTGGCCGGAATGTAAAAAATAATCCTTAGCTTTCATTTATCCATCTTTTCCAGCATACGCTGAAAAAATGACTGCGGTATGTTTTACAGGACAAAAAAAAAAGACGAGCGTTTCGAACGAGGACAAAAGTAAATCGGATCAATTACTCTGCAACGGGGCGATGATTCCAACGCAAACAACGCAACAACTTTGCAAGCGAATTTAAGAAAAAAACACCGCTCGCCGCTGTTTACATGTTCGCATGGAAACGGAATCAAAAGGAAGACCGATGTTCCGACGGTTCATTAGTCACAGATGTATCGTATCAATCCAGCATCGGGGAGATAAAAAAAGTTTATATTTTTTATATCTGATGGCAGGAGATCGTCTTCACGTTCGATTGACTGCATCCGTGGCCATGGCAACGTGTGACCCAATTGAAAAAAAGCGCGGGAAAATAGCTGCGTCCCCGGGTAATTTTCATGGACTTGTATGTTTTTTACTATGCCTGTTTTTCCTGCCAGATGGCGATACAGACCTTTGTTTTCCTTTTAGCTAAAAAGCCGCGCATATTACAAATGTTGAGGGTAAAATTTGGCTCGGAATAAATAGATGTCGCAGATGATACCGGAATTTCGTCGGAAGAATATGGCGATTCTTCTCGATTTTTCTCTCGTAAAAATAACCGAAACAAAACTTGGGCAATCACTTCATAAATAACCCATATCTTAAACGTATTATTGAACACTAACTGTAAATAAATGTAAATCATATTGTATTATTTAATGTATATTCAAATTTTCTACCAGCAATTTGTATCATACATGTTAAAATATACTTGAAATTGTTTTCATAAATTTTATTATTTATATTAATGTTAGTGATATTTATGCTTAAATTTGAATAATTTGCGATATAAATGTCCATATTTGTGATATTTTGTACTTATAAAATCATACAGTTTATTGTATTTTTTACTTTAAAATGCTAATACGTATGTGATAATGGCGCTGTAATATTTTTTGTAACATAAGGGTACATCCCGTTGAATAAATAATTAAATAACTACCGAAGCTCAATCTAACTACATTTATTCTCCTTGAAAGAATTACTTCGTTTGGTAAATTAAGCTTCTAATAATAGTGCTTCAGATGATGGAAATGTACGAGTATATATAATCGTATTCACCCACGCTACATTTAGTCTTTGCAGATGAGCGTATGGTTCTTATTTCTAAGGTAGAAAATACACCTGTGCTTTTTAATTACGAACGAATATTTTTCTAATTATAATAGTTTTCACTGTGTAAAAAATAATGTATTTCGCATATCAAACATGCCTCATGTCAGTCATAATTTCTCGTATCAGTCATATGTTAAGTTACCAAAATTACTTTTAAAAATTCGCACGCATGCTTTTAGATTATGTACGCGCATTCAATTTGATACTATTCTCTATAAATGGAATTCTGTACCGTGCATAACATATCCACCCCATCAGAGCCAGAATCATATATCATGTACACCATCCAATTATTCACATAACAGTTATAATTTAGCTGAAGTATGTTGCAGTCCTCCTGACAATGTTTCTAGAAAGGAGGGTCACATTCTATTTTCAGATAACCTTACGATAGTAACCTATATCATAAAGATATATATTGCTAACACAAAGAAGAACCATAAACATTAAGGAATTTTGAAATAAATACAAACTGCCTCTTTTGCATCAACATCAGACAAAAAATAGCTCATTGTCGAGGATATTTCCTTGTTACATGGCAACTTACTACATGCATTTTTGGGGCAGAAAAATATCTCATCGCATTCAACAATCGTATAATTTTCCTTGTAATACATTGTTGAATCGATGAAGTCACAAGACCCTTCACTTATCTATAGGCTTACTAGATTAATCACATTAACACAAAGTAAGCATCTCCATAGAAACGATTATTAAGTTTCGATAACAGACCTTTTAAATCCCCGCAAACTCCGCGTCGTTATCAATTCAGGAAAGCGTTAAACGCCATCATTTATTCAAACAAGAGAAATGAGAAACTTCTTTCGCCAAATTAAAATCCAATTTCGGCTGGAGGAAACAAAGCCACAAAGTATAATCATAATTCATTTCAATATATCATTACGATATATCCTCACGATTTATCTTTACTATTTATCCTTAAGATATATACATATAAAAAAAGAAGTATCAATTACATTAAGGAATTTCGAAAAAAGTTAAAGCCTCTCTTTCTAGAAACAATGTATAACTCCAATTAAAGCTCGTTTGTTATAATCTACATCTACATTAATACCCTACAAGCCGCCTCTCGGCGTGTGGCAGGGGTTGTAAACACCAGTCGAATCTAAATTACTTCCTTATTCGGTTATTGTCACGTATTGTTCGCGGAAAGAATGAATCTCTAAAACGATTCGTCCTAGCATCTATTTCTCTTAGCTTACGGTCATTATCGGATCGACCGAGGTAGCAGGGGGGTTGCATGATACCGATTGTATCTTCGGAAAATGTAGTTTCCCTGAATTTATTAAGCAATCGCAGCCTAGCTTCCAATCTCCTTTCTTTCAAGGATTCCCAACCTACGTCTGAGAGCATTTTTGTAACGCTTGCTTTTTTATCGTAGCATTTCTTAACAAAACGAACCGCTTTACGCTGCACTTTCTCGAGTTCGCGGGTACACGTTTCATCTGCCGGATCCCATATACTTGCCGCATATTCCAGAAGGGGTCTGACCAAGGTAAAATAACATCGCTCTCTCACCTTTTCATCGCATTTACCGACAATACGCTCTACAAAGCCAAGTCTTTTACTTGCTTTGCCGCAGATTTTTCGAATATGCGTGCTCCAATTTAAGTTATTAAATATGTTTCGAGCTATTATATGTATTGTTGTAATAGAACAAAATGTCACTACATTCAACAATCCTATATTCCTAGAATTTTTCTTCACTGTATCTTATTTTTGACTCAATACATATACATTGTAGCTGAAATAAATAAAGTCACTAGACCCTTCATTTATCCTCACGCTTACAAGGTTCATCACGTTAACGACAAAGTAAACATCTCCACAGAAACGATTATTAAGTTTCGATAGCAGCCCTTTTAAATCCCCGCAAATTCAAAATCCTTCCCGTCATTATCAATTCAGAGACATGTAATGATACAGGAAAGCATTAAACGCCATCAATTATTCAAACGAGAGAAATGAGAAATTTCTTTCGCCAAATGAAAATCCAATTTCGGGGTGGAAACAGTGCCACCTCAATTTCGACGGAATTTTTCACAAAGCGAATGCATTTTTGATAAGAGGTCCGGAGGAGACGGAGGTTCCGATCGAGGTGTTTTCTTTTTTAAAGAGAGTCGATTCTCCGGTAAATATTTAACGCTTTGGAAAGGAACGCGATGAAGAATTAATGAGCGCCCGAAATTCCTCGTCGGAGGAAATCGCTGTCAAAAGCAGATATTCTTTTAATTGGATTTTGTTCCGCAAAGCATATAGAAGATGAAAACAGCTGAGGGACGATCCCCGCGACTTTTCATCGCTTTTGGTGGACTTAGATACTGAAGACGTGACGTTTGACGATTCCCAACTGTCTTTACCTACATCTAAGTAGAGATAGAAGCGGGAATTGAAAACCCTGTTGAAAATGTTCATTGGTATCTCATAGTTTTTCTGTTGAATACAGTTGGTTTATAATGCTTCGGAATGTTGCTAGTGTTTCCATTGATAGTTTTATTGTGATATTATTTCCTGAGATAGCTATGTAATTCCTGCTGGGAAATTTTATGAATTATTTCCAAAATACCAACCAATGAGAGAGTGAAAAAACAATAAGAATTACGGAAATTGTAACTGGATGTGTGCAAGAAATCATTATGAATTGGTTCATTCACAAAGAAGTAATACGGAAAACTTAGCGGAATGGTACGATAAGCCAACAGAAATCCATGAAATCAAAATCCAAAACTTTACAGGCTTCTATCGGTTTCCAATAAAATTCCAAATGGCAATTAGTAAATGGTTTGTTCGGTTGGTTAAAATTCAGATTCAATCACTGGTTGACATATATACAACTAAATTACTATTACTATCAACAGACGACGTAAAGTTTAATATAAAATAAAGGCATACTAATATTATGAAAGGTTGATCACAGAATATGATCAACATGAAGGTTTCAACGAAGAAATAACACAAAGAAAGCTTCACTCTTTTAATCTCAGATCCTTATCATTATAAATTCCCTTTAGTTTATAAATGAGAAGAGATTAGCAATGAAGAAAATTATACGTAAAGTGTGTATCAGATCTATGTCAGATTGGAGATCTTAATTAATATTACAGCTGTATGTAAAAAAGGAATTGAAAAGATATATTTTTACTTTACCATGAGTCTAGATAGTAATTTGCCATTCAATGAAACATGTTGGCTGGAACCCTAAAAATTTAACTAAGCTTAAAATGAAGTCTTGTTTTTCAACACTTATAATACATCAGATCAACTCTCATGATGTAAAGCATAAACCACGCGTTGGTCTAAGCATCATCACTCTCTCCTCCAATTTCAGAGAGCTCCTCTCACAGATCTGTCAGCCTAAAATCTGCTTTGATCGCCGAAGCCTTTGATAACGGAAGCGCAGAATGGAATGTTAGTTAAAGGAATCTGCAGTGTCCGGTTTGTAATGCATCAGCAGCAAAAACGCGCTCTCGGAAGTTCATGAGCAGGTGTTATCCCAGAGTGCACTAGGAAGTGCATTGCCCCAGACCGCTGCGCGTGGGTGCTGGGTTGTGTGTGTGTATGGGATGACCACCGTTGCATGGCAACCACAGAGGGGAGGCCGTAGTGATATCTCGGACAGTCTGCAATTTTCAAGCGGTGGCTGGCATCTAAAAATAGCCTTAACACGACATTCACTACATCGCAGTTAAGTTGATACTGTAACTGTGAGGTAGGATAATGGAAAGACTTAATAATAAAATCTATGGACGCGGCCGAGATGTAAACAAACCGTCTGGAAAAAGTATGCATCTCTCTTCATTTATTAGGAAAGATCTATGGAATGATTTTTCAGCAGAAGCGTGACAATTTTGAGCGTGTCTATTGAATGAAATCTGTTTTCATAGATTGAGAGGAAAAATGTTAAAACCTGAATGGAATAGTGTTGAAATGATATTGAAAAATTTTCCAAGGAACAAAAATTTTACTTTTACGATTTAGAAGGAAACATATATTTTGGAGATATCATTTCTAAGTTTATTTCCCGAAATCAGTGCATAATTAATTTAGATTTCTGTGCCATTGATTTTTATATACGATGAAACAGAGTCAAAATATTCTACTTGTTATTGAGTAACGACACCCCAATTATTGGTTTATCTGATTCAAATATCGTTGGTATTACAGTTGACGTATTGTTTGTATAAAATAGGTTTTACTAGCTGATTCGATAATAGTTGATATAACAGGTGACGCAATGTTTAATTATCCTGAAAATTCATAAACACATTGCTGAAGCTAATGTACTATTGCTCGAATAATTGTTTGTATTTTGAGATAATGGAAGTACGAATGGTGGACGGATTCGTTCTTTTACACTGGTCGATACCAAAAGATATAGCTTTAACTCTCGGTTAAGTCGATTTGTGTGTTCCTAACCCCCCTTAGATTTTGGTTATTTAAACAACAATCGTTGATATAACAGGTAACGCGTTGTTGGTATGATATATGTTTTGCTTATTGGTACAACAATTGTTGGTATAACAGGTGACGCATTGTTGGTATGATATAGGTTTTACTTATTGGTACAGCAATTGCTGATATAACAGGTGACGTATTGTTGGTATAATATAAGTTTTCCTTATTGGTACAACAATTGTTCATATAACAGGAGACGTATTGTTGACGTAATGCTGAATATTATTGAACGCACTGTTGAAGCTAAAGTAATATTGCTCGGACAATTGTTTTAGTACTTCGAGATACTATTGGTGTACAGACCCTCTTCTACACTCAAATACACCGAAATACATCATTTCAACACACGGTCAAGGCATTTGATGCATTCGCGACGAGTGTAACAACATTCGCTGTTAGTGACTCTTCCGTTTATTCATCGATTTAATTCGAGCGATCGCTTTATTGAAAAAGCACGAGATACATGAATGCGGGCGTCAACAGATTAGAAAGTTGGGGATTCGAACGTTTTTATGAGCGTTTTCGGCGTGCGAAACGACGGGCTGTAATGCTTTATCCTGTCATAATTCGTTAAGAGGACAACCGTAAATTCTGGGGCGCTATAAATTTTTGAATCTGCTCTCATCACCGGTCGAAGAAAAAGATAATTTTCGCCCGATTCGTTTAAAAATTTCAGTTGCCTTTTTACGTTGTGTCACACGGCGTTTTATGGCCAACAATCAGACAACTCAAAAAATTCCTAGAACCGAGATTTTTTTTGCTTGAGCCAAATCCACCTCGTAAACGTTTTTCAAACCTAAACGAGTCCACAGACCCATTTCTGACTTATAATTTCTGTTTTTCAGCAATAAACAGTTGAATTTTCCTCGTGTCTATCGAAGATACCTTTCTGAAATTTGAGTTTGCTCATGCCTGTTTTATGAAACTCACTAATAAAAATGAAAGAAATGATAAAATATATCGCTTGGTTACAGGTAATAAATAGGAAGATATTGTGACATTGACACAAAATAAATGACTAACGAATAGTTCACTATTTTATTTTCATGATGATAATTAACAATAATAGCAATAAAAAAATCTAATTAAGTTATCCTTCCACAAACTAAAGTTAGCTAATGTCAATTTAATAAAATTTATTATTAATAATGAAAGAAAAAGAAAATTTTTATTTTGGTTGTAATAATAATATTAAAATGACTTTTTTCATGTCGAGATTGAGAATATCTAATTAATTGACTAATAAATGAGTAATTGACTGATTTTACATAATATAAAATCATAAGCAAAGCAGACTTAGCTTCAAAAGATAATTACACAACTTCAGTCCGCTTAGTGGAGCGACCGTAAATATTACAGTTGGTTTTGTCGCATTAATATGTTAGCTTGGTAAAACATTAAGATTAATACGAAATTTCATATAAAGATATCACTATTTCATAGTAATTCATTTACCGACTTTATTTCAGGACAAAATTGACACTTTTAAGTCTCTTCTAACATCTAACCCTATATCATTGAAGGTTTAAAGAAAGAGCTTCTTGGGAAGTAAACTAAAAAGAAAGCATAGTTAGAGGAGACAATTTTTTGGGGTTTACAGAAAACACCGAGCTCCGAAGAACTGCAACAATCTTCGAATAGTCTATCTACGGTTACTATGGCAATGATGAAGAAAGAACACAACAGCCGAGTCTAATTCACTGAATTAAATAAATATCGACAAGCGTACCTTGGTGGATTTTAGATTAAAAACTTTTAATGACAGAGTCAAAAGATATTACATGTACTTGTCTATTCGTGGAATTTAAACAACTTATATGAGTTGACTCTATCATTAAAAGTTTCTCAAATACACTGAAATTGTTTACAGATGCAATATATCAAGACTAGAATTTAATAGTAACGTTAAAATGGAGGAGGGGTTTCAAATAAAATCTTGATGGATATTTCCTCCAAAACTATGAGCCAGGTATCTCTCGAAAAAGAAAATAATACCGGCCATCGCAGCTCTTGAGTATTTCCACGAAGCCATCAACTGTGAAAGGCGGATCGAAGAATGCAGCTCACGACTCCACTTTAATTATTCTGAATGCAAGACAATCGCGCCTTAAAGGAAAGATTTCAATTTAAAGGAAAAGATTTCGAAATTGTCTCTCAAGCATAGTCGACGAAGACTGGATTTCGGATGTACTTGCTTTAAAATGAAATTCAATCTGTTTTTATTTTCACCAGCATAGATGTACACTCCTGGCCAAAATTAACGCAGCACCTCCCTAGCGATCCTTACGGCCGGTGCTGCGTTAATTTTGGCCAGGACTGTACATGGTCTGCTTTTTGGTAACGATTCGTCTACTAGTTTAAAAACGACCAAACACAATACTCGTGCGTTATATAAAATTAGAAATAAAATTGCTTTCAAATACATTTAAATGTTTTATTTACCTATTGAATGGATATCTTAAATATGGGAGTTTTATGAAAATTTAATTGAGCGATTAAGCTACCTTTGCTGTCATTTTAGCATTGAGTTTTTAGTTCATAGATGTCAAAGCATTTAAGCATTCAAAAGTGAAGAATTAAATTTAATTTCCAGAGTATTCGGAAAAAACAAATAAAAATTCTCTCAGTCTGCCTTCATAGAGATACTAAATATTTAAATTTAGGATTGGAATCTAAGATTATGAAACTTGTTATGATTCTTAGGAATGAAATCTAAGGCATTTTGAGAATGTTTATAAAAGAAGGTAGATGTCAACAAACACCAAATAGCATCTAAAGTAATCAACGATTTAATCACATAATGTCACCTACTTAAACATAATAAACAACATAATCTCACGACTCTATCAAATAGTTTAAATTCATAAACACCATGAACTACAAATATAATGAATCGATTTTTAACTTCATTACCAATACTTAAAATTTTTACCTAAGGTCTCCTTAAGGTAAAATGCTAGAGATCGGATTAAAAAATGACACTGGTCGTCAAGGGGACGGGGTGTTTATAACCTAAATCATTTTTAGATATTTCTAGTCTATTTGGTACAAATTCTGCAAATTTCGATTCTGAAATCCTATTTGTGTCGGAAATAAGAATCTTCATTGAATTACCAATCTTATTTTTGCTTGTCTCGAGATTATTTGACTATTATTGCTAATTTTTTGCGAATGAAATAAAGACTGCAAACGATAAAAATAAACTTAACATGAATTCTTAATTTATATCCATCTACAATATTTACACTCGAGCTAGCCAAATTATAGAATACAAATTCGACAGTACTTCCTTCCTTGCCTCAGAGTATACGTATGAAAAGTTTGACATGAATCAGTCAAACGTTATGTTCTCCAATCT
Organism: Sympetrum striolatum; assembly: GCA_947579665.1. Taxonomy (NCBI): domain Eukaryota; kingdom Metazoa; phylum Arthropoda; class Insecta; order Odonata; family Libellulidae; genus Sympetrum; species Sympetrum striolatum. Next base: position 46,532,094 of record OX388351.1, on the reverse strand, counting down.
AATACAAAGAAACGCACAATCTCGCAGAAATTTGATGAAGATAAAATATGTAGATGATATTTTATGTGAAAAAATAGCGTTAAACTAAGTAAGGGTCATATAAACCTAAATCGCGGAAAATATAGCAATGGTGAACATGCAAAATCATATGGTAACTACACTGTGTATCAGCGAAACTGCGTGTCATATGGAAAGCAAAAATCCGTGCATAAAACTTCGCATAAGGAGACAACTGAAAGTCAGTATTGACTTATACGGGAACACAAATTACGTCAAATACCCTTACGTAAATATACACTAGGCTCCTCCTCCGTTAATTCCCAACGTATCCGCCTACGTACTTCACAACCGAACTCCACGACCCTTCCCAAATCCCACCCTTCAACCCAGATTTATCCCCGCCCTGACTTATTTGCCGTCAGGTGAAGATCCGAATCCTCTTATTCGGACACTTGTTTGGTTAAGATGTTTGCCCTTCCCCGACCGGAAACGGAAAGTGAAATTCCTCGGGACCAAATCAAATACGCTGCGGCACGCCATCACAAACACCGTCGCCCCGGCAACCAGAAAGCAAATCGAGATCTTCGGGACCAATCACGTGAAGGCGGAAAGGATCTTTGCGAATTTTTTCGCGATGGGATATCGTGTTTGCGAAGAACGTAGGGAATCCAAAGGAGGAGATGTAGAGCTAACCGAAGAGGATCAAAGTGCAAAGATCTTGAAGGGAATAAGTTTGCAACTTCCCGCGATAAATCTTAGCTCTTGTTCGCGAAAGTTAGAGCCTCGAGACGAAGTGCGAATGCTACTGCGAAACTTGTAAGGCGATGATCTTTGGCTGCTGAGTGAGTTAGCGTACTTTAGTTGAATTTGCATCTACCCGTGGATTAGGCTAACTATTTTATTTGTTGGTTTCGATCCTATGCTCAATTAGCATATATTTAGATTTACGTCTATTTCAAACTATTAACGTTGATAGGGAATCTCAAATAAACCATTTATAAGGTGACAAGTAGTTCGAATATAACTTGTTTTTGTAAAGAATGAAAATTTGGTACACGGCTGTTAAAGAATTTGAGGCTTAAAATCTCCAATAGCCGTCTTTGTCGGCGGTCCTCGTCTCATTCACCGGTATTCAGAGGAAACAAGAGAGGACGCCGCACTTCTTTAACACTCAATGGGCATTTCTAAAGCAATGCTTTCTTCTCTATTCAATCCTAAAGATGAAAACAGCTTTGGAAATGCACATTCAGTGTTATTGAATTGCTGTGTCCTCTCTCGTTTTCTCCGAACACCAGTGCATGAGACGAAGAACGCCGGCAAAGACGGCTATTGGAGATTTTTAACCTCTAACCAGCTTGCTTGTTATAAAACTGAAAACAGAATGAACGGATGAGAAAGATGTCTGTCAGGAACCGGACTCGAACCGGATTCCCCAAATCCCTAACTGGTTGCCCTATCTATTGATACCTATATTCTATTAGAACAATAAAATGCTGTTCTGAAGACTTTTTAAGCAAGTTTCTACCGGCTGAATATGAATTCTAGTCCTGGGCATAACAGAAATTTTTCAAGTCTATTCATCCACGGAAATTTTCCAAGAAGCATGCCCTTAAGTACAAAATCATATTTATCTCTTTCCTAACGAAACAAGTTCAAGATAGAAATCGAAAGAAGACAAAGATTATCAAAGTGGAAAGAAAATTGATTTATAGTCAAAGTACCGATATTATTTAATAGTTTGCCCACAAATCTTAAAAAATTAAACTCACCAACAGGGATTAAGCATAATTTGAAACAGAATTCCTTTTCAAAGTGTTAATTTAATTTAAAAATAATTTCCTTGACAACTGATGTATCTTCTTTATCTTTAAGTTTTGTATGTTTTGCTTTCTGTTTCTAATTGTATAAAAAATTTTATTGGTATAATTTTATATGTATCGATATTATTATTATTTTCTTTTTGTTGCATTTGTACTGAATAAGTTGTAAAATTGTGTTGTATATATTGTAAAAAACATCTTCTAGTTTTGTATGTTTTGTATCTTTTATTGTTAGTTCTGTATGTTTTGCTTTTTGTTTTAAATTAGATATATAAATATTTATCATCATAATTATATATGTATAAATATTATTATTTTATTGAATTTTCAATTAATAAGTTGTAAAATTGTTGTGTATATTGTAAAAAACAAATAAACTAAACTAAAAATAAATATCCAGAAGGGTACCCTCCGACAAACCATATTTGGTTTGGCAGGACCCAAATTGATAAATTGTACTTCCCAAAAAAATTCAAATTTTAGCGCATATATTCTACTGAAAATTAATTTGGTAAAAATGTATCCTCTGTATTTATTATGTCCGTTTCGCTTTTTGTTTCATGTTGTAAATTGTATAAATTGTATTGTATATAGTACTACATATAAGCATATTATTCAGTTTTGTGCATAAAGCTTACAGTATTCAGAACTTAAAAGAAATCCACTGTACATAAAAAGCAGCTATTAAAACAGATTCGTAACGCCCTTTGTGTTACGACAATGCTCTTTACAATACAATAATTCCCTCCATTCCGCAACAATACCCTTTGTAAAATAAAAGTTCACTTCAAAGCGTAACACTACCCTTCAATGAACCGGATTACGTAACAAAGCTCTGTTCTTAATAATTGCTCTCGCGTTCCACTGTAAAGCGAATGAAGTACGCAAGCAGTTTATGATATCCACTCAACTGTTCGAGCGTTCTTTTTGAAGGACTGCAGTAACTTTCATACTGGATCACGCCGTTAGAAAATTTAATTTTGAATCGCTTCTAAAACAGGAATACGTACTATAACGGTCTTCCTCCAGCTATAATGAAGCAAGATGATTCCTGGATTCATATCTAACACTTATGATGAATTCCTTCGAATTCCAACTCTCACTTTTTAGAGTTTTCTGCTGAGCTTTCCCTAGCAAACTATTCACAAGAGAGTATACCATTTGACATATATATCGAAATCCATATGTATATGCATGAGAGCTCAATTAGTAACTAGAATATAAAGTTACAAAAAGTACTGTTGAATGCATTCCAATTAGAGATTCCATCGTATTGTTCCGAATGATTCCATGGTAACGACTATTTTATTACTGCTAGTTAAAAGAGTACATAAATAATTGTCTTCAAGGAAAAGTGAGATCTGAGAATGGCTAGCAGATTTCGGAGATATCCTAATTTTTATACCATAATTTTCTCTCATACATGTTGTATCCGATTTAAATACTTCATATTAAAAAAAACCGATATACATAAATATTCCGAAAATAAATTCTGTTATTGTAGATAGCAAACAACTATTATTCTGTATACCGTATGAATATCATTCTTTTAATTTCAGTTACTTTCAAAATAAATTTTAAATTTCTTCAAGCAAAACATGAATGAGCAATACACTTTTAACATGAGACTTCAACCAATCGCGAAAGTTTTTTCGCGAAATTAATTTATCTACCAACATATAGATTCTAATAACTCAAAACATGGTTCAAATGAGATGATTATCCGATAGCTCATCAATTTTTTAATCGTCCATTCGATACGAAAGCCGATTCTATTAAAGTGAAAGTCTTATTAAACTGTACTTTTCGTGCAACGTGACCCCGAACTCAAAAATAGAAAACTGCGAACCAACTTGTTACTACGTTTCCTCTACATATAAATAAACTCAGAATATTTTTCGAGTACAAAATAATTTTTGCTACGGAAATAGCTCTTCTTCCTATTTCGAAATTAAGAACTGTAGGAGGCGAATCGTATCTTGCAGAAAGCGGTTTCCTCCGCCATAGATTAAAAAAAAATCCCAATTGGCTGTGGAAGGAATTCAACTCATCCTTGGAAGAAGATAGGATTGCTCTCCAGACATTTTAATAAGCGACCGAAAGGGGGGTCATGTGCACGCGTACCTTCGCCCTTCCTTCTCAAAAGATCTCCGCAAAATCTGACGTCGCCGACTCAAGAGAGGATTTCGCATTAAATTCTTAATTTTTTACGACTGGCACGTTACATTTCAATTTAAAAAAAAAACTTTCTCCTATTTTTAACGGCTTAAAAAAGAAGAAGCGACGGGAATATTCTAAAGTAAAGCCTCTCGATAATATGTATTTATCGTCTTGTTGTTTACGTGTGTTGCGAAGGAGATGTTGATTTTGGTTGTTAGGTAAACTAAAACGGCTCCAAATCATCTAAACGTTGGTAACGCGTGTCTAGTATCGATATTACCAAAACAAATATTAGAATTGAGAGTTTAAACATGAGTATTTACATTTCTAAGATTTATTAATGAGCGTGCAACCAGATTTAATATAGATATTTACACTTAAAAGTGCGTCCGAGTTGTTGACTTTGTTTGCTAAGTAAATAAAAACGACTCTAAAAGACACCAAATGTTGGTAAGGCAAGACTACCTTCAAATTCACTATTAAAATGTAATGTTAAATTATGAAATTCATATTTACATTTCTAAGGCTAACTTGCAAGTTAAATGCTAAAAATCCTTCAATAAATATCCATATTAACTATCTGCTCTCTAAAGGGCGTGCGAGTTGTTGATTTCTGTTGCTATGACGTGTTTGACAGTTTTACTGGCTTCCTGATTCGTTAACATCAATCACGCTGAAAGCTTTCGGCTTATAAATTATCCCCATAAGAAATACCTCCCACTTCTCTGTGATCGAAATCTTCCAAACTATCTTCGACAAAATAAATTTCCATCCAATTTTATTTTAAGTATGGTTTGCTGCTTCTACAACCGGTGACGCTGATAAGAAATAATAAATTCTCTTCTCTTGAATAACTATCATGTGATAAAGTAATAAAGTAACACCTGTGGTATTCTAAAAATATGGGGTACAAGACTTAAAGTAGGAAATTTATATTCTGATGTCGAAATGTCATAAAACATACGAAGCAGGTATCCCATATAACGTAATTTTCCATATATGCATTTTTTCCACGAAAATACGTCAAAAAGTAGGGTGCGTATTATACATGGTTACAAACATCATCTTTTTATTCGGGCTGTAGATGACATTTGAAGTAAATAACTCAGCATACATATATGTATTCTAATTTTACGTTTATTCTGAAAAGAACGCTGCTGCATATTAATAAATTATTAAATTAAAACAAAAATTCAGAGGGGAAGAACCTGTTACTGATAGATCGTCACATTGAGAAATCAAAGGGGTACGTAAGAGCAAGGGGGAAAGCCATCCATTAGCAGCATTCCATGCTTGCGCGGTGATCTTTCGGGTGCTGAACGGTCCGGCAGATGACCGTACGCGAATAATAGCGTAGAATTCCATTCTCTAAAAGCCAAATGCGTATTATACATGGTGATAAGAAAATTCTCACATTGCGCTCGTAATAACGTGGGTGCGTCTTATAGTGGGTGCTTATTATAATTGGAAAATTACGGTATATAAAAAAGAGTGTGGGTTTGTGTGTGTGTGTGTATGTTCGCTAAAAACTCAAGAACCGAGAGTCGCAAAACTTTGAAATTTTCTACATTACTAAAAGTTAACCTCGCGCAGAGTATAGGCTACTTTTTATTTCCCTAAGGTCCACGGTTCGAACCCAGACGGGTCAAAACCTTTCCATAAGAAATACTCGTAGAGGTCATGTTTTTCGTAGCAGGGTTCATTTCTTTTGCAAAATTAAATTAGAAATAATGGTCCTAGAAAGTCGAATCAAGCACCAAAAGAAAACAAAATAAAGATTCTTAATTTGGTCGTGAAATATCGTTTTCGATTCGAAATTGCGCACATTTTGATCAAGTACGTGAAAATTTTATCGAAATTTTGAGGTCGTAAACAACCCACCCCCCTGACGATTAAGGCGATTGTTGAGACCCCAGCTCATGTATTCATCCGTAAGAACACATTGAGAAAATATGCCTACTTCTAATTAATGTTAAGAATGAGTGATAGATTATACGAAGAGGGAGAAATTTAAGGAGATATTAGTAACTGCAGCTATGAACGATATACTGTGAAGAATCCAGTGTACAAATATACGAATACCAGTATTTAAGAAAGATTGCATATTTTATGGAAGCATCTGTAGCAACCGAGTTTTATTTATATCAACGTAATTGTTTAATATTTCGTGGGATAAATGGGTTTATAGTAGTTTGTTAGATTAAATTGCTTTCTCTCGATCAATACAACTGAATTCGTATAAGAAACCTGGTAATTTTTGTATGTTTTTAATATAATCTTCTGCATTACGTATTACAACTTATCAATTTACATTGATCAATATTTAGGGATTGACGAAAATCGATTGAGTGAATATCGTAAAGATTTCCCGGATTCAATCTGCCTTCAGGAGCTTTCTTGACAAACCTGGTCATCTTGAGCATAAAATATTTTCTCTACAAGTTAAAATGTATCATTAACGAAAAAAGTTCTATAGTTATAAATTAAATTATTGTCGGTCGTAACGGAATGCGCAACGAATCGAATTTTTCGCCCTTAGCCAGCCACTACCGATTTTCACTCAATACAAAAATGCTCCCCCGTAGTACGTCCATGGAGAAAGTAAAAACAGGCTCCGACCACCGCAGAGTCACTCAGGAGCGAAATCAGAAATCGCCCCAAAAGAAACATTGCCTTAGGGGATCGCATTATCCCGTCAAATGCTCCCGTTTTAACAACTTCCCTTCCTCGAGAAATAAACGAATGAAAGGCCGCCCTCGAATATATGAGAATAGGAAAGCCCTAAAAAGAAACGAAGGGGCCCGGAGGAAGCGATTCCTCGCACCTGTCACATTTCAAACAGCTTCCGACCCCGACCGCCGACGTCGCCACTGTCCCCTTTTCTCAGGCAATAAGAAACAGAACGGAAAAAGTGGGGAGGAAACGTGTACCGAAGATTTTGTGGGGCTGTTATGTTCCCGGGCCTTTTGGTGGCATAAATATTCGCAGAGGCCACAGGCGTTGATATTCCCTCATTATGCGGTACCAGTGGCGCAGCCAGGATTTGCCAATGGGGGGGGTCCAAGGAAACGAAAAAATGCCTAACTTAAAGGGGCTAGGATATTCATGCTCGTTACTTATTACTAGAGATGTTTGAATATGTTTTTATTTTTTTGAAATTTGTTGATTTGAAAACCAAATTGTGGTGATTTGTGTTTTTATAATGTTTCCTAAATTTGGTGTTACTAATTTTCCCAGAGTCTCATTTAAGCGTAGGAATGTTATTAGGCACATTTTAGTATAAACATTAAAAGCATTGAAAATATTATTAACTGTAAATTGTACAAAATATTAAATTAAAATTATTTAAAACTGTGCTGTTTACACCTAAGGAAAATGCTTTCACAGCCGCTGATCAACATAGCATGATATTTTCATCAAACACATGAAAAACATATTGATAACGATTGATGTTAGGAAAAAAAACACATTTCTTCGTAGAATTAGGCGAGATTTTGTGATAATACATAATGGAAAGAAAATTTTGTGAATTTATTTGCAAAAGATCTAAGCTGAATTCGCGTACGCAAAGATGTCATGAGTGATCAAAAATATGACAAATAATACGTAAATAATACAATTATATATTGTATATCTATTTAATTCATACGAAAATTACATTTCCCTCTCGTACAGTCCTGGCCAAAATTAACGCAGCACCGGCCGTAAGGATCGCTAGGGAGGTGCTGCGTTAATTTTGGCCAGGAGTGTACAAATGATGAATGAAGCGAAAATCACCTAAATCCGTGCTGCTTATTAAAACTGTCGAAATTAGCGTTATTTCGCTAAATCGGCCAAAGATTGCGTTATTTGTTAGTTTTATCGCTTATTGCGAAAAACAAACACCTCTACTTATTACAAATATGTCCATTCTTTCAAAAACTAAATACATTAAAAAGTAGAGGAGTTTAACGCTTAGGTAGCCAACTGATTACACTTTCCTAGACAGTAGTTTACATAAGCGAATTATTGGAAACTTATCATAAGAGTTGTTTGGATACGTCCAATATCTATTTAAAAAGTCATTTTTTTCTATGCTGAAGTTTTTTAGTGTTGTAGAAATAAACTTCCCGAGTCTTTGAGCGTTCTTTCTTCCAAGAGGCTGCTAAGCCTGAGAAGGAAAAAAATAATTACGATTATTTGGCAAGCGACATAAAGCGTAATATCCACTTATTAGATCCCCACATTGGCGCGCCCATGCTTATTTGAATATCTTTCGTTATTAGACTATATCATCAGCAGGTTTCTTAGGAGTGACTTCATCCCTTGTTTTTAAAATTACTTCCTATTCTAAGAAACAAAAAATCATTCATATCAGATGAAATTTTCTGGTAGGCCTACAATTAAGCCTGATTTCGTTATTTATATATTAGCTAAGTATTCAATTGAATGCGTCACAAACCGAACATTAAAAATTCGGCTGCATTAAAAAATACAGTATGATTTTGATTATAGTTGATACTATAATTGAATTTGCAGATTTAAAGTTACACACCAAGGTGAAAAAAATGAAGTTGTCAACTTACAATTATTTAGAATGCGTAGTAGGTGGTTTAAGCAGCAGAGAGCTGACGCAAACCCAATATTACGCACGGTGTTCAAAGAAAATAAAAAGTTTCAATGAATTGAAATTTTGAAGGGGCATTGCATGACCACGTGGTTGACAGGATAAGGCATGAGATTCGTTGGATTCTATTACCAGAGAAAATATTGGTGGAAGGAGGAAAAAGTAAGCTGGAGAATTTAAGCCACAGTTTTAACAGTTCATCAAATTTATTTCAAGCCATCAAGTCTCTGTTCCGATAAATCTGTGCGTACCTTACGCGCGCAATACCTTTTAGCTGACTGATTTGCTTCCAAAATGGTATATCATTAATAAAATCATCGAAAATTGTTTTTTAGTGATATCTTGTATTGCTCCAATGCTTCTTCAAATTTCTACGGAAATTCGTTATCGAATTATTTTCGTAAATGTACAAATTAACATGTAATCATAAAATAAGGATCAGTACATCTTCAATCAGCCCGAGTAATGAAGAGTCTACTGTACAGACTTTAAATCGTCCAGAATGCTTAATAACGGAACCAGTGCCTTTGGAATTGTCGCTAAACTCATCTTCAGCTGTGCCATCCGATGACAGCACTGAAAAAGGCAATCCTAATTTATGCATCTAATAATGGTCATTTCACAAAAAAACACATAGCAATTATCTTACGCTTTTCCGATAGAGGCCTAGTCGGGGACAGTGAAAAAAAAATTACTTATGTCCATCTGTACCTTATAAATCCAAACTAAACTCTCCTTCGAACTGTTCACTGTGAATTTCTCAAAAGCACTACTGAGCATTCACGCCCTAAAAACAGTCACATGCAGAAGATCTAACAGAGCGTTTTAACAATCTGTTTGTCTCTTAAACGTAATCTTAATCTCTGTTTTAAGGGTGTAAGTTTCGAATTACTTCTCGAATGTTCCCTTGTATTTTTGCGAGGAGTAAACGAATCATAACTTTCGAATTTTTTTCATGGGAATCTTATCTTATGGAGTGAGTCATCTAACTAAAGGATAGGCTTAAGAAATGCACATGTTGAACATTGAGTGCAAAACACTCTTATCTTAATGTCCCATTGATATCGATGTTGGCTCTAGGCCTGCTCTGCTACCGAAAACATCACCTTAGCTGAAATCGGAGTCATATTTACGGGTATGCGAAGCGTTCGCTGAATTTATCAATAAGTGTATCTCTAAGACTTGCATGATGATTGGGGTTTTGTACTCTTCAGCAGAAAAAAAGCTCAGAGCTGGTCATAGGACTTGACTCTTGGGGGGGGGGTTTGAACCCCTAAACCCCCCCCCCTCGCTGCGCCACTGTGCGGTACCATTTTGAGACAGAGGGAGGAAATTTCTTTGCACCATCCCTCTAGTTCTAGTTATGAATTCCACTCCGGTGGACATCTACCGCTTTGGATGGCTTACAAGAAGGTTAGAACTTATTAACCTGAATTATCGCTTGAGGTAAGCCTCGTTTCTCGTCAGTCGTTTCAGCAGCGAAATTTGTGTTTACATTAAAAATACCTAATAATTCAACTGAAGAGCAAGGAATATATATAACACTAAAAATTTGCTTATATAAGGAGCTATATTAATTTAAAATATTATTTGCAATTTATTTTTATTTTATTCACTCTAAACCACTTTAAAAAATAACGGTTTTATAATAATGAACGGGCAAAAGATAGACAGAACTTTCAACATATACGTACCTTGGCTGTGGACTAGGTAATTTAGGATAGTCTCATTAAAAATGTAATAATAAAAATTGTTGTAATGACAAAATCGGAATCTGAAGGATATAAATAGAAATACGTTTTATGGCCATTTCTTGCAGATATAACAGGGCATTCAGCGATTAAGAAATTCCCTGAGTTTTCCATGGTAATATTTTCTTTTTTCCTAGGTATTCCAGATTTGCACATGAATATTATTTTAGCCAAATATTAGACATGTTGTGATGAATAATATTTATAATTATATAGTTATAATTACGCACTTAGGGTACACGAAATGGAGACAGCAGTTCATAGATACACCATGATATTTTATTGGCATCAAAGCTTACCCTGAACATAGGCAACGCTTTAGGGGCGCGTATTCGCCATTAAATATAAATCCGTGTAAAATAAATCGGTCAATAATAGATAACGTAAGTTACAGCCTGTTAAACATCCTATTTAAAGAGACAAAGTTCGCGTTTTCACGTCAATCCATTTCTGAGAAAAAGTTGTTTTACGAAATCGACAACGGAAGAATTACAAATGACCTACAATTTTTCAGTCAAAATTTAGTATATATTTACCTTATTAAAATTTTGTTTTTTATTGGATTGTTACTATTTGGAACTCATCGAAACGTTTCTTCAACTCACGGGAATTTTTACTGAACTATTAGGAAGCGAAAAACAAGAGTCATGGAAAGATCTTTTGTAAGGAGAGTGAAAAATCTATTTCTTCCAGGTTACACGCCAAATTTCCTGAGTTTTCCCTGAGTATTCCGGAAGAACAAAATTCCCTGAGTTTTCCAGGTTTCCGAACACCCTATATAAATTATACGAGTATATAGATCATTTATTCATATTAAGGTAATTTGTATAAAGAAATCTTAAAAGGAGCTAAGTTAATTTAAAATATTATTTATTTTCATTTTATTCCCTTTATTTTAGATACTCAAAAAAGATTATGCATTACTGGAAACAGCGTTATGTTTTACTGAACAGGCCGGAGATAAAAATCTATCAAATATCTCATGGTTGTGCACTTGGCTTTTTCGGAATAAATTCCTATGGGAATTGAATTCAGAAAAATGAGATCACTGCAGATTGTCTGATAAAATGAGATATGTTAGACCGTACAGTGGACCATCACTTCAATTTCATAAATTTTTATTGATTTTAACCGTTGTTATACCCTCAAAGTTCGATAAAAATCAGTTTCATAACCACGTTTCGCAGATGCAAAGAATGAATGACTCAATTTTAGATAACTTTTCATATTTAAGCGAATTGTTTATACTTAAAGCAATATCAGAAAATCCTGTCTCCACAACACGTCCATAGACACGGTTGCTAATTACAAGTGCTAATGAACTTCTCCGTTATAGTGGAGTTCTATTTGAAAACTTAAATGCTGTTTTAAATATTCCGACAAATATATGGTTTTATTTGAACTTATATTTTATTTAAACTATTCCATATTTGTTAGCTTCAGATCTCTCTGAAGATTAAGGTTTTAATACAACAGTTTAATTACTTAAGCAATTAATTAAACATCAACTGCAGTACTTCTCCGAAACCGCACTCAATATAATAGAGGTCTTTAGCGAGTTTTTCATTGCTATAAAATGACTAAAAATATAATAATTCATTAGGTTCATCATTGATAATATTATATGAACACCACTGAATGTTTTGCAGGATAAGAAAATCCGACGTTTTCATAATTATAAACAAAAAACACGAAAATTTTCATTTTGAGCTCATAGCGTAAAAAATAAAGAGGCAGAGAGAGGTTGAAAAATAGCGATGATTAAAACGATATAATTTTGCGAATATATCCGAGAAAATGGTCAGCGTTTCGACTTAAAAAAGAGAAATATCCAGTCGAAATGGGAATTTCCGCTCGCGATGCATTCAATCTGAAAAGACTCCGAGCGGAAACAAGAGATAAACTCTGTTTCGTAAATTTTGTTCGAGACTGCAGAAATTTCGGGAAGAAATACGTTTCCAACCAGAATGGCCATCAAGAAGAGGAGATGGCTCATTGAATATCGATCTCTCAGACAGAAATATCTGCACTCAGAGCATGTCTCGCACTGTACGATACTCTCAATGATATCAGTTGCGCATCACGCCAATTCGCTCAATAGAGTTAATGCACCATCTGTTTCTAATACGAATAACCGATACCTATTTCCAACGTAAAAGCACCATACCCATCCATCCATTTATCCATTATTTCGTTACCCATATAGATACTTTGTACCGATCTATCGATATAGCATAAAACCTTTCCAAATTATATCAATCATTAGTAAAAATCGAACTACTACACCTGGCCTTAAAACATAAAATATTCCCGAATTCAAGGCTAATTCAATTACCAAGTAAATCTACTTATTTCCAGTAAACAATTGATAAACGAGTACATTACTACTGATAAGCTAATTCTATAATTAAATAGCAACAAGCTATGCACGTTACTTATAAGTTACCACCAAAATTTTCCGATACTAAGCCGGGAGTTAGTTGCTCTGCCGAATTGATTCCCTATGTGCCTATCTATTCAAAACAATTAATATTAGGAACGAGTTCAACAACACTTTTGGTTGCCATGGTGTTTGTTTGAGAAAAATGGTAAGGCTATATTTTTTTCACTTCTTCGCGGATTAAAAATTTGAAACAGTTTCTGACAATAGGGATAAAAATCTTAAAACATTTCATACATTTTCACGGATTCCGAGATCGCACGACCGTTACTTCAAATTTAAATCAGAATACTAAAAAGGCCGCTAATGCTACAATAAAATTTACGGGCATCTCATATAGAATTTATTCCAAATATAGCTCTGTACTACTTGAGATCAATAAATAGTATGATGATTACTTTAGTCTTTCCGCTACTCAACTAAAGTCCGATGACTATGCTGACGGGAAAGACATTACTTTAATATTTATAATAACCCGCAATGCATTTCTACGGGAAAATCTACCTTTTGAGATAATTCTGGGACAAATCCGGTGGGCAGCTCAAACTATCTTGAATGATTTTTCAACATAGGTTATAGTGAAAATCGAATTACCCCAGAATTTTATATTCCAAATAAAAATTAGTCTGTCACAACCGCGTACGCGAACACTGACCAAGCCTTCTTTATACATTTCATATAGAAAATGACATCGCAATCTGCTACTGATTATCAGCATAAAAGTACTTCGCACAAATTTGAATGAAAATCAACACGTTTAGGAAATACACCAATAGAGCTCATATCATGGGAATAATTGAACTGTTTTCTGACTCAAATTTTCCAACAGAATTTTCTCATTATGCACAAAAAAACCTTTTAATTTTTGTCATTCAAAAAGCTTTTTTGACGGATTTAAAAAGCCTTTTTCATCAAAATCGTGCAAAAGTTCCCCACTTTAAACTTCAGAGAGAATAAAAACAAACACCCACGTCATGTATCAGACCCTTTCGAGAAAAAAGCGAACAAAACTCGCGGCGCCTCTTGATTATAATATTTTCGCTGGGAAAATCTGAGGAAACACACTTCAAGAGAGAGATTACAAGAGGGATTCGTTAACTTTGCGCGGCTGGTTAAATCCATAGGGAAGCTAAAAGTTTAGCGCAGCAAGAAATCCTCGGAAAATAAGAACACCCGATAACGAGGGCCTGGATGAATCTGGTAATCGGAGGGGGCCCAATTAAAAACCCCTGGTTGAGGGCCCGGAAAGGGCTCATAGGAAGGGGCATAAATTGTGGCCAAAGAGGCCAAAGGAAGAGATTTAAGAGGCTGTGCCAAAGGAGCAAAAACGGAGGTCAAGCTGCCGGTGCACTTTCTGCATCCTAAAACCATTCTAACGAGACCGTTTGGGCGTTTATGTAAGAATTAACGAGTCTGCAGGGACTCATCGCGTTAGTTAGCAGCGTTAATGGGAAAAAGCAGAATAATCAATCAGCGACAGACTTTCTTGTTAATAAGGAACAGATTGCCGAACAAATTATCCCACAAAAATTGTTAGTTATCTACAATCATTATAGAATATTTTGAACCAATAATTTGAACAAAAATAAACTTCCCTAATACATCGTAGAAGAGAATGATCCGTTGATAGGTAATTAATTTTCAAGAACCAAAGAGACTCTTTTCATAGTATCACTATCATTATCCAATTAACAAATACGGATGTCCAACTATTTTATAAGAGAGAAACTAAATTAAGCAAAACTTTGATAGGTATATTATCCAATTAATTTTACCACCCTGTCGAAGTTTTACTAGAAGATTAAAATCTAACATGAATATTTAGAGCACGTTCATAATTAATATAGGGGAGAGTAGGGTAATTGTGCGCGGCGGGTAATCGTGCGCATCGAATATTTCGTATTTAGTATGTAGTTAGTAGGCTCGGGTAGGCTCCTACTAAGATGTAGTAGGCTCAGGAACTACTTCGAGACCACTTTGCGCCCGGAAGTGTAATTTTGAGGTTATGTGAGACAAAACATTGAAAGCGCGTCAGCCGATCTTATTTCTGCTGTCACCAAAAACTGAAGGTAAGGGTTATTTTATTGATTCCTGAAGAACTTATACATATATTTATTAATGGTAGTCCTTGCTCTAATATTTGGTACAATCGGTTTTGCATTTCCGTTTTTAATTTCATAGTTATAAGGCAAAACAACGGTCAGAGCACAAACGGGTAATGGTGCGCAGCGGTGCGCACAATTCCCCCTCATGCAGTTATATGGTAAGGCTCCCCAATTATTCGTTTTTTTCGTTATTGTTCACAGATGCCGAAGAAGTACATGAGAAAAACTGAGAGACTTTCCTACAATGTAGACACGTTGAAAAAGGCTTTCGTAGCCATCGAGATGGATAAAAGAAAGATTAGAGAAGTGGGAAGGAGTTTCGGTATACCCGAATTTACTCTACGGTAACAATTGTCCCTAACCCAAAATAGGCCTAATCTTAGTCCTAATAATCCTCGGTTAGGGAATAAACCTGTATTTTTAGAAGAAGTTGAACAAGATTTGGAGGAATACATCCTTATACTTTCTAAACTGTTTTATGGCGTGTCCCAGAAGCTATTACGTCGCTTGGTTTTTAATTATGCACACAAAAATAACATTCTTAACACATTTAATGTTGAACAAGGTCCAGCCGATAAAGACTAGCTTTAAAAGACACCCCAGTATAAGTCTTCGTCAACCTCAAGCCACTAGTCTTAACAGATTTGCTGGTTTTAATCAAGATGAAGTACTTTCTTATATATAAGTACATTTGCATCACTAATTTTCCACCTTTTTTCATAAAGCATTACACCAATTCGTTGCGGTACAGTAAATATGGATATATTAGGAAGACATACATTGTTACTAAATCACATTTCACCAATTCATTGCAGGTTTTTTCCAAAAATACGGATATGGTGGTGTAAAGAAGGAAATTTTGGAACACTGCTGTCAATGAATTAGAGGTTCTAAAATTTCCAAAAGCCGTCTGTGTGTCTTCCGGTCTTACTCCCCGGTAGTCCGAGAAAGCAAGAAACGACCACTGAGGAGAGACATTGTCTCCGAAAAGATCTCAGGGTATCATAAAAGCGCGGCATTTCTTTCCAGACCAGGAACGTCGACAAAGACGGCTTTTGGAGATTTTAAAACCTCTAACGGATATAGTGGGAATACATAAATTGTTAATAAAATACTGTCTTACGCAGAGAAGAAATATTTGGAAAAGGAAATTACAAGCAAAGATGAAGAATGCAAAGCTGGAGAAAGAACTTTTTCAGAGGACATGATATGTAAACAATGGAAGACTAAAAGTTTAAAAGAATGTTTTCCGCGAAAGACACGGAAGGAAAAAATGGATCCCGCGACTCCTTTCCATACGCCATCGGATGGTATCATTATAGATATTTAGTACAAGCGCTAAGTAAATCGTACAAATATCTCATTTCCTTTCAGAACAGTACGAGATGTTAGTAAAGCAAGTGCGTGGGCCTAACAGCCCCTGCCACACACTCCTTAAGTCAGCATGCAGGGTATTTTACACGGATGTAGACGTAGTCTGAAAAAACAGGTATTGACATGCTGCTCGAAAACGCTAGCGAATTCACGAGGAGTAATTACGAAAATGAAAGTGTATCCAAATTTCAAAGAGTGCCCTATTTGACTGGAACAAAACACGGAAGGGGCCGCAATAAAAAAGTTTACGCCTCGAAGAGACATATCACACTGCAAAAAAGGCGGGAATTGAATCAATTCCTCAGAGGGGTGCACAAGACGACCTGAAAACGGAACCAGAAATCCTTCAAATGCGCCCTCGAAAAAATCCCAACCGCGCCGACAAAAGAATAGCGAAAAAGTCGACAAAGTAGCCCCCGCAAATGAAAGGGAGCAGCGCGTAGACAAAAGGAACCCTATTCGACCAAACCTACGGCGGCGCCGTCTGCCGGAAACTTCGCTAAGCTACCTGCAAGGGGGGATCAACAAAAAAGGATCGGGGAAAGTAAAATCCTTCATATTTTACATTCATTAAGGTTCAAAACCACTCAGGCGTGGCTTTCCTTTCACGGAGAAAGAAATAAAAAGGACTCTAAACAAAAATGCTGGCAGGTTTCCACGCAACCCCCCTCTTTCGACGGGGATTAAAGCGAGGTTCGTGTCACGCCAGGCCTCTTAATCCTGCTGCAATCCCGTACTTCCATGGAACAGAAATCAAAACGGCGGGAACATTTTTGGAGGGGCACTCAAGAGGTCGCGATGGCCTCTCCGGAAAATCCCTACCCTTGCATGATTCATTTACCCTCCTCCGAGTCCTTGGCAGCAGATTGGATGGACCCTTTAGCGAACATTTAACATTTAGCGAAATAATAAAGGCCGTGCTGACCACTGTAATTGGCAATTTTAAAGAAGAGTGAACATTACAGAGCGAGCATCTGGGGTTAAGCCTTCTTCTTAATGGGATTATTTTCAAAAAAAACCCTTCTAAAAGCACTGGATCTCGAGGTATGATGATTACCTGATCTGCAAAAGCTTCTCTCCCAGGGGTCAAATGTGCCGATATTCCTTTGTAGGACGAGTGTCAATTGTTGCTGTTTAATCTGAAGATACAATGTCCTTTAATAATTAAACAACGAGCCACTTATTGCCTCAATTAGAACTTGTCGAGCGAAATCCCTTACTTTTTCGAAGTATTCAACTATATGTTTCCAGCTCCGCGTATTAAGTTCACTTCACTATGGCTCTTTAATCAAAAAAAAGTATTATATCATAAAACTTTATTTCAGAGCTGTCAAAACTGGCATTAAAATCGCGGTCCTACAATAGCTACATTAAATTGCATTAATTGTTGACATTATTCAGGGAGCCAATACGATTGTTACGAGATGATTGTTATTAATTAATTGCTTTTAATTCGAAACCTAATTGTATTTCTTTGGCGTAAGGTATTGTTACTGTCAATGTTGCGTTACATCGTTTCCAACGATCGCAATATAAATTTATCTAATCATCTAATTTTCTTATGTATATCGAAGTCAGAAGTGTTGGTATCGGCATAAAATAAGCAAGTTGTCCTAATTGTTGGCTTTCTTAAGCTCCAACAAAAAGAGCCTCAAATTTTACAGATAAACGAAATTATTGTTATATAATAATTCAAACTCGCATATTGATTGTAACTCATTGACATCTTTTTGTTACAGTCAATGATACGTACCATTGTTTTCAACAATAGCATTATTTTGGAATTATATGGAATATTTTGAAGTCATTGTTGGCGATATCCAAGTTAAACCTCACCGACTACAATTTAATTTAGCTTATCTGAATTCTTAAAAACTACATTAGTAAATGAATCACATCCACGTTAACAATGTTCATACTTTGAGGGATTCATTCAACTTTCAGATGCAGTTATAATAACTAACATGTGATTTCTTCGCAGTGGCTAAATTAGCTTCAGGAATCGAACATCAAATTCCATCACAATTGAATAACATTCCTCTATCGATGCAGCGGCTAAGATAGTAAAATTCGGATATTGAAAAGATTCGATGATTAATCAATCCCATATTGCTTCTTTCGGGAAAGAATGGTCATCTTCATTAGCCAGAGAAATGCAATATTCGAAAAAGCATTCCGAGTGTGAAACAGTCCATTGCCTTCGCTCGATTCGAATTTCGAGAGCAGTTGTTCCTATCAGGAGCCGCAGTAATATGTCCGGAGGGAGTTTGATAATTTGGCATTCTTGCTGCGTGTAAACACTGCGGCTGGTCCAGCTTTAAGGATGCTGCGATTAAAAGGTTGTTTCGTTGTCTATGCAGATGAAATAGGAACCTAGGATATTCAGAGTCGTTTGTAATCTTTACTTTCGAAAGAGGAAACGATTTGCAAAATTGATTCATTAATAGAAAATAGCTGTGTTTTTTCCTATTGGCTAACGTGCGTTTCTGAAATAGCCAATCCTTGACTTAGGTTCAGAGGCTAGAAACCGTTATCTACTTCAGGCTCATATTCAAACATAAAAAAAGTAATCTCAAAAGACTATCGCAAAACTCATAAATAACGAAAGAATAAGAATGTAAAATATTCTTATAATAAACACAGGATAAAGAATTCAGTAATTTATGTTTATCATTGGCAAAATATTTCGCTGCCTACACGGATTGCCTGTTTAAAGCATTCTTCCTGATGGCAAAAATAATATGCTAACTAAATTTTTCTCGCCCTCTCGAAAATGCTTATTAATATCTATACAAATTTCGAACAGTTAATAATGAATAGCCTGAAACGCAAATTCTGAGTGACATCAATGAAAATTCCCATTTTGGCGCTAAATATATCCCTTATGAAAGCAATGATACGTCTGTATAATATCCAGCCCTAAGACCAGTTGGTGCCTCATCCCCTGAAACACTAAGCAAGCAAATAGGGGGGATAAGGCTTACTTAGGCAGGATGAATAGCGAGGTATTTCCTCCTGAAAGCACAGATGAGAATACATATAAATACGGCAAAAATCGAAAAAACAGCAATCTACACGACAGCTGTGAACATCTATCGTAAATTATCAATCTCCCTAATTGAATCTTTCTAAGAACATGAAGATGATTTTTGAAGGAATGAAGGCTTCGACTAAGCCATTTTCAATCCATTATTGTTAGCAAATGCAACACACACTTAGAATATATCCCAGATTTCAGTATTTGCACAATATTAATGAGGAGTCTTCGCAGAGCAGATCCGCGTCATTATCCTTGTGCGTCAACGCTGTGAAAAAAGGAACGAAATTCTCTATTTTTATTAAGCCACGATCCTCTTCAGAAGCAGGCATTGATTACGTTCGCAACTACCCTTGTGACCTCATGGAAAAAATGCCGCTGTATCTAGCCCATTTCTGACACAAATTCCCTTATCTTTTACTCACCATAAGTGAGGATTCCAACAGTTTAGCAGCCTTGACAATACTCCGAAAATGTGTGAAAATTAGAGAGAAGCAAATTAGAGCTGCCAGATAAGAGTTTCGCAAACACATTTGAAGAGTACAGCGTACGAAAATTTAACGAACTCCAAAGAAATAGAGTCAATGTGCTAGTTGGAATCTTTTAGTAAATAAGACGCTGGCGATGCAGGTAAGGGGGCATCCATTAATTACGTGAGGTGATTTTTGCGATTTTTTTTACCCCTTTCTCCCCCTAGTGAGATATCGTGAGATTTGGCTCGACCCCCTCCCCCCTCATTTAATCTCACGTGAGATTGTTCAAAATGCGTGTTTTCAGTGTAACTATGTTAATCTATGCTTCTTTGTATTGGATTTATTAAAAAAACGTAATTTATTTAATTATTTTTATTTAGGACTAGTTGAGAATAGTATTTAAGGCTACTGAGATCGCGTGTTCGGCTAGCCAGTGGTTAAACAATCGACGGGCTACTATGCCACTTTGTTGCGCTCGCATAACCGTGATAAATATTTTTGTGTAAAATTTAGTCATATTTTAGTAGAGAAACACGTTTTACTCAATTTAACCCAGTAATCTCATAATTCTACACTGTTTCTTGCGGATAAAAAATTACGTAATCTTTGCGAGAACCCCCACTCTCCCCCGCGTGAGAGTGAGTGAGATTCGGCTTAACCCCAAGGCCCCCCTAAACGCCTCACGTAATTAATGGACGCCCCCTAAGAAGTTGAAAAATGAAATGAGGAAACCGAATGATTGTGCGAAGATCGCAGAAGTTGAAATGAAAGAATCAGAGAATTGATCAAGTCGAATACAACTTAACCAGTGGGCGAAACAATGGAATATGTTACGAGAAGAAGTCTTCAAGCCCTTTTCGAATATAAAATAAGTTTCGAGAAATACGTTCTTACGACAGTGTAAATGCACATAGACGCACTGTAAATAACTGACATTTACAATTTTTTTCATTCTAAGCTACTGTTGCCATTCACCGGTAAAGTCCTTCTAAGCTCTGGTGAACTTATCAGGAGGTGCTTCACCGAGGTAATAGTAACAACGAACCGGAATTCGAACCCGGGACCTCGGGGTAGGAGCGATAGCTTAGATGCATGCTTTTGATTGTGGACATATATGTAGAGATTTATATATTCGTAATTGGGTATAGGGTCAAACTGGACAAGAAGAAAGCTGAAAGAAATATAATAAATCTGCATTCTGTATACAAGGTAAATAAGTTTACTGTATGTAACATAAAACATGTACCTATATTTCTAATGGCATAATATATGATTTGGAAGGGAATACTTATTAAAGTAACCGCCTAATGTTAGTCATACATTGACAATAAAGAAGCACCTAACCAATTTTAGAATTTTCCAAATGGTGTGAAATTACTTTAGAGCATGCGCTAAAATACTGCGCTTGTCTCAAAGTATATGCTGCAAATAATTGACCAATTGTTGCCGATTCATTGTATGAGGTTTAGCTTTTGACAAATTTATTGAGACCAATTGTTGGTCATCAATTGTTTAACAACCAATATTCGATTGTCAGTAAACAATCAAAATGATATTGATTATTGCACATAATAGTTTTGACACATCCTTATGATAAAAAGATAAAAAAATTTAAAAAACGCAAATGCTTTGAAAGCCGAATGAATCACAAAATTCTTCAGCTTCTTAGAAACACTACTGTAAGAAATTTGAAGTAATTATTTCTTTTACGGAAAATATTTTCAAATTGATGTGCCCGAATTAAACCCCAAATATCTCTTAGATCAATGATTTCTAACTAACCCTGCGGTATTAAAATATTTCTTTTAGTAGGTTACGTCAAAGACAGATGGCTCACAAAACGTTTTTCCCTCCGATATTATTAATTTGGATATATTTTTTCCCAATAAACGACCATGATCGTAAAACGTACAAATACAATAAGTATTTCTTAAGTAATTCATTGAGTATACATCAAAGTAAATTTGTCTTTATATCCTAATGACCATATGATATATTCAAAAATTATACCAAAATAAATAAGGGAAAATAATCGACAAATAGAGAGTATTTTTGATGGCCTATTCGAATTCTCATATTGAAATATTATCATGTTAGTATATAATTTTGAATTAAAATTTATGAAAGAAGTCTCATTGTTAGTTATCAAGGTTGAATATTATTAAATTATATTATAATATTTACATATATTATTAAGTTTATGTGCACCGTTGCTAAATTGACAGTGATTGATTGTTTCCATGCCAACGAAAGTTACTCGAACGTAATATTTTTATCGAGGAGGTATGGAAAGAAAAAGCGAAACTATTCCAAGCTTAATTCACCAACGATATATAAGTATAAAAATTTCCTGATTTTCCTAATAACCAAAATGATTAAAATCCTGACTTAATTCAAACTAGAAGATAGATGAATCAGTTTTGTGTTCTGCTGTCCCTAAAGTTAAACGGGACCGTCCTTTAGTGATAAACTTTCAATCGATAATTCTGACAGAAAGCCTAAGCTGGGAACAACCATCATCTCTGGAGCATTTCCTGAAGCAAATTAGACGTGACAGAGTGAGTTGCAGAGCGAAACCAGTCCCTCCTCGCGTCCGCCCACGCCGACTTACGCCCACGGCGTTTGCGAAAGCTTGCGATTTTAACATACAGACAAGATAATGATATTTGCATACGAGGCAGATGTGTTCTTATTTCAGAGTATGAAAATTTGATTGTTGCTGAGAAAAATGGTGACGTACCCGTGTCAAAGTTGCGTGGAACGATAAACGATTAAATGTAATTCGCAAATTTTGACACTCTTTTTGCATGAACTGCCATGTAAAACAGGTATTAAGCGTTTAGCAATATACATATAAATTTAATGGGTTACAAACATTTTCGTGTGTACATATTCTTGGAATAACTTGCAAAATTTTAACTTTCCTAAATTAAATATATTATCATCTGAATGATAAAAAGAATTCGGAAGTTGCAAGTTTAAACAATAATAATTACTCTACATAACCGTAACATTTGACAACTTTAAGGGTGAAGCACACAAGATATATGCATGGAATACAAGCTTTGCGTTATAAAAAAAAATCGAATTAAAAAAAGTCCGACGTTTTTGAGGCTTGAATCCGATTAAGCCAAAGTTAACAGAACTTACAGACGTACAACTTACCTCTGCAGCTTTAAATGTACATACTATAGAGACATGAGCTGGTTTGGTGCCTAATTATGTTCGCAAATAACGACAGCATGGTAAACTTCATTTATTCAGTATCAGCATTACTCTGAATGCTAGCATGAATTTGGATTTCCTATATATTACAAACGGATACTTACACTATATATACATCAAATGTACAACTTCAAGCGAGAAGAACACAAAGGATTCGCATGGAACATAAGCTATGGGTTAGAGAGCGAATCGAACGGGAATCAATTCCGACATAGCAGAAGCTCGAACCCGGATCTCCCGAAGTGTCGTTTCTGGTTTCTGAAATCCCCATTGATGGTATAGCAGCACCTCTGATATCAGCAGTGAGTAAATAAGTTGCGCCATCTTTGATCGATCAACGGAATTATACCAATTCAAATTTCAAGAGAAATTTCACAGAGAAATAAGGGATGGAAAAAAGAATGGAATATATTGGGAATGATGCATCTTTCATCTACTATTTCTGTCTTGCAAAACAATTCCACTCTTAGAGTTGCATTAGATCCATGTTTCGCTTGCATCATTCCGAATTGATGTGGAAAGCAACGGAAAATTACGTCACTCCTCATCATATCTAGTAAGCCTCATTAAGCCCCCTTTCTGGCTCTTCATAGCCAATGTTAGAGGTTGTTTAGATCCTAACCTGACTTCTGGCTAAAGTATCTGAAGCACCACCAGCCTCCATTAAAAGTGATATTAGAGTACAATTTTAGAATCTCTACAGAAAAAGGTCAAAGATATTCAGTTTCCTTTCGTATATACGTACCGATTATATACTACTATACTATATATATACTACCGATCGTAGGTACTGATTACCCCTGAAGATGAAAGCATCGCTTTTAAAATGAGCATCGAGTCTTTACAAAAATAGCGGTGTTTTCTTCTTGGTTTCTCGGAATACCGGTGAATGAGGCGAGGGACGCCGACAAAGACGTCTATCAGAGATTTTAAACCTCTAAAACAAGCTTATTTTTATTGAATTATTTCAGGGTTCGACTTTTCCCAAAGTCACAAAGGACTCCATCCCAGCGTAACAGAAGTCTTAAGGATTCGAACAATACCTTTAAGCAAACGAAGTTCAATTTGGATACAGATTTTCTGGCAGTAAACCATCCTGTAAATGAGCGTGTATCATTCGTGAAAAAACACGAAATAAATAGCAATATCTTATCCGTCATAAATCCAAAATTTTAAGTTATCTCAGCAGAAATATCACCCTGAAAACGAAAGGAATTCCTCGCTCTTGAAGTCAGCCCCAAACCGCCCTTAAGTGTCAAGCCAACCAGCCTCGCCTGCGATGCCCTCTAGTGGGCAGCAAAGGAAATGCCTTGCGGTGGGGAGTGTCACGGGGTCTATGCCTTGGTCCAAAACTTTCAGAAAGGGGGAGGAAACCCTTTCTTAGCAGAAAACTTCCACAAATCACTTTGGGCGGGTTTCGTGGTGTTGGCTAAGGGTTGGAGACCGCCGATGAGCCCTCCAACAATTCCTCGATGACTAGATATATTATCGAACGCGGTCAACTCACAAGCCACCGATTCGAGAGTTTTCGAAGTTGCTTCCGAAAACCAAGCCCCTTTGATCCTCAAGCGTGTCGAATTTAAAGCAAAAACAATGCAATAACAGCATTCCCACGAGGAAAGTGGAGCCAGAACTTACTACTTCCTCAAAGCTTTGAAGGATGGACCCTTTGAAAGCCAGGTTATCACGTATGAATAATATTAGTTCTATCTCTGATAGTTTGCAAAATTCAAAATACAACCCATATTCAAGGATAACAGGTGCCTATAACGAAAATATTTCTTAATTATCGATTTGAGTACATTGCTATAAAGCATGAATAGAAGGGGAAGCAAGCTCGAATGTAATCTAGGATTGGTAACGAAGATAGAGTCGAAAAAGGAGAATATCCAATATCACAAATGATGAGCGAAATGAAAATATATGCATACATATGATGCACCTCACAATACAACTTTTTCTAGGATGTTTATTGGAAAAAATCTGCCTCCTAATTGGTTGGGTTATCCGATCCTGAATAGCATTATTAAATTTACCTTTCTTCTCTGCATTAAGATGTCAAATGGAAGGAAATACAATGCTCAAGTCTCAAAGAATGAGTTAAGAGATTGAAAAATCATTCCAGGGCTTAGGTATCACATTAAATGACACCCTCTTGATGCAAGAACCGGAAGTATTTTCCTCCTTCCGCCAACATTATAGAAAATATCAGAATCTTAAATGCGAATAGATATCTTAAAATTCATTTTCAATCTAAGAAAAATGATACAGTTATTAGACTTTTTATGCTTTAACTCAAATGAAATTCTTTTATATAATCACTTATTGTCCTTAGCAATCAACTTGATGGAGATATACCCAACCTTCAGGGGATGATACTGAGTCGTGCTTTGATATCTTACGCCCGTACAAGACACCAGTTGACAATAGGTTTGCCTTTGCAACCGAACAAGCTAATATTATCTCAATATTGAGTAGCACCCGATTGCTCTGTTTCGTGTAAGCTGCAGTTATAAGTTCAATTTTTGCGTTTCTCAGTAATGGTTCCCATAGAGAGGTTGGTGAAGTCATGATTAGGAATAACAATTATATTCCATTATATCTGAAACAATAAGTTGTTTTTATATTTCAAGATGTTATTAATTATTTAATAACTGAACTTGAATTTGAAAGAGAGCAAGAATAATATAGTTCGTCCGAAATTTCGCAATTAACGATAATGGCAATGGAAGGCAGTATCGAATAAGAATATCAAAGACATGAAAGTATAAGAAGAATCAAATATTTCAAAGATGCGTTCTAGTTCAAAAATTTATCATTGGAACGATGATGATGCATTTAAAATCAAGGAACATGTGAAAACAAAATAATCTATACTGTGAGATATGTTACTAGAGCAAAATTGCATATTAAATTCGTGATTGTATATTTATCCTAGAATTTGCAAATTTTCCAACTTGAAAAGCTAGAAAAATATTTCAAAAATTACAAAGAAAACGGGAAAATTGTTTGTCGACATAAAGGTTCTCCTAGATAAAAAATGTTCCGCAATATCCTATTTCCTTCCTCTTGCGACCCGAAAATACTAATGAGCTTGTAATTAACGCTCCTGCTTTCTTTTGAAGTCAAAAGGTAAAATATAAATGCTTCCTTGCCCATAATTAATATAAAAAAAGATTGTGGACCTCCACGAAGTTTAACACTGCAAAAATAAAAGGAATAATACTGAAAAGAGGAGATTCAAAGAAGAAGCTAAATTAAAAGCTTTTTAACGGAAGAATGAGGAACCTATTTCCCCTGTTTTAGATTGTGCACTGTTTCTTTGCCACGAACCATGAGTTACAAAAATACTGATGAACTTGCAATTGAACATAAATCGGCTTCGTGATTGTTACTGAAGATTATATGATTCTTATCGTTTTTTATTACATGGTTGTGATGATTATATGATTATAATTTATATAGTAACCGATTCAATTATTGTTAATTATTATTGCATAGTTTTCATTGTTATTATTAATAGAATTATTGTAATTGTGATTGATGATTATTCCTAACAATACACTTCCCGATGTACTTTTCCAGCAATGTAAAGGTATTTAAACCGCGACAGTGATTACGCGTTGTTGTTGTCCACTTTAGCTCATCCTTCATAACAGCAAACCTTGTTTTCTCACTCATACCTACATTATATAGAAATAGAAAAACATTTCAGATATGTTTTAATTTCAAGGATAAATCGAAGGTATAAATGACCAAACACGGTAACAAAGATAAGGCTGAGATTTTAATTCAAAGAAAGCTAAGACGACAAAGATTCTAGATTGAAAAAACCTACACCTATATCTTCCTTCGATACATCTATCAAAAACTTGAGGAAAAAAGGTGTTGCGTGCAGTAGAATACAGATAGATAGAACTCAAGAGTGATTTCAGCAAGGATAGACCTCCCTGAGGATCGGAGCAATTCCGGTAAGGAGCGGGAAATGCCCAAAAGTTTCTAAGCCCACAAATCTTTCCTTCGACGCTCCTTACCTTCCGTAACATTGCCCAATTCAACCCTTTTTTTCTCTCACAGCACTCGAGTCCTTCCCACGTCAACTCACATATTCAAACCGGATTTTTTTAATCCTTTAAGTTGCAGGAACCGGTTCCAGAAGCATATCAGCCTCAATCGCTTTTTAAACGACGCCCAATTAATTTCTCGTGAAATTCTTCGAAACTTGTCACGATCACTATTTCTCCCCCGACTTAAGAGCAAAATTGAATCGTGATTGACTGGGGCGATAAATCATATTTCGGTTCATTAAAGGTCGCAAAATAAACTGAATTAGGGCAAAACGGGATATTCAAAATAACAAGTGGCTCAGTTTAATAGGATGTTCAGAACCAAGCGTCAAAGAATACACATTTTTCATTGTTAATTATATAATCGCTTTAAGACGCTTTTTTAATTATATGATCATATATTTTTTGCGAAAATTTCTTAATTTCGTTAAATAACAAATGCTGACACTGCAAATACATGAAATTTGGTTGATAATTAATGAAAATGTTGTACTTACTGATTAAAATGTGTTTTATTATTGATTTTCTTAGAAGCAATTATTTCTTTTTTTAATTGCAATGTAAACGATGAGTTTCTATGGTAATCTAATCAAAGATATTCTACCTACTTACGTCATTACATTCCAAAATGTTGGCAACGAGTGATTTTATAATAAAAACAAGTTTAATGATCTAATTGACTTGGTGTGGAAATGTGCTATAAGCGTAATTATAATGATTGAGTTGCGATAATCATTTATAATGCATGTTTCCAGGGAAACATAACAAATGTAAACAAAAAAAATTAATCAAAATTGTGTAAATCGATGATTATTTATGTAAATGATGATTGCTGTGGTAACTTGATTATATTTCATTTGAATTTTTTCAACGTATTGTTACAACAATGGTTATTTTTACCTAATCGATTCCTTCATTATCCTTTTTGTTGTATTATCAGCTCTTCCATCAATGAAAATTAATCTCAGGAGACGAATTACGAAGGATGACGCCAAATTAAAATACCAGAGCTAAGAAGTATGTCGACCTCGTAATACAGAGGGGCCCTGAACTTAGGCCAAAAACTCCTCCCCCCCCTCTCTTGGGACTCACTGGAAAAGAGAATTTCGTGACAATGATAAGTGGTGAAAGCGTGAATCCATTTAAACCTTAAGACCAAAAACGCAATGAGACGAAAGGTATGGGAACATAACGGGCAAAGGTAGATGACCGGTAGGGACGGTTTCACTTTGCAAAAATTCACCTAAGAAGCTTTACTTATTCCCAAATAAACGTAATGCAGAAGTGAAAAATAGTGACTTGGCCGGGACTCAAACCCAGGTCTCCCACTTTCCGGACAGGTATTCTAACTCCTGAACTAACGAGCCACGTCCTTCTCACGTCTGTAAATGGGGGCTTTGCTATTATTATAATGTATTATAGAGTAGCTTTATTTCATTGCGGTAAACGATTATTGAGGATTTTTTATGCAATACGTTGTATTGATCAATTAAAAACTGAGACGGATTAATGCATTAGAATATACATAAAATAACATTAGAATAATCATCGAGGTTTTAATGCAGTTTGCGGGAGGTTGGCAGATGTTTCGTTCTCTGTCTAGCTGACGACACCGGCATCCGAGCAGTTTACATTGCAGGCATGTTTTATTTCCCATGATGGATCAAGAGGACTTTGAGAAAAAAATCGAACATGATCGTTAAGTAAAAGGTTCATTTAAACTATCCGAGACCATGTCATAGGTGAGACAAGCTCCTGAGTCCCGTATGAGAGGAAAATAGACCCCCAAAAATACATGTAGTTAAAGGGGAGCCGGCGAAAAGTTCACTCTAGAGCGCTGCGGGCAGCCAAATGTTTCGCTTCACTTTTCTGACGGTATTCCCCGTGTGGATTTTTCACTCGCTAAAAACAATCGAATAAATTCACTCGGATAGGATAGAATGAAAAATCGAGTTCGAATAATTCGATTGAAGCAAACAGTCGAATTATTCGAGTGTTCCCACCTCGAGTTTTCCCCTCCATCCGTGCTGCCTACATCATCGACCTTGACTCCCTTATCTGCGAAGAACGCTTTCTTCTGAACGTCTACAATGACTCGGACCGCTTCAAACTTCTTCTCCGTCGTAAATCAACGCCTCCAAATTGCACCTCTCTCTTTTTCACCGATACGCAGTTCAAAGGGATCGATCATCGCAGAGTTGATTGGCTTCCTCCTCTTTTTGATCGTGAACTTCGCTTCGCTGAAAGAAAGCTTACAGTGCGCCCGCCGCTTTTTTGCTCTGATATTCGTTCCGGTCGAGCTGCATTATGGGAAATGAATGCTTCACACCGCAATCACCGCCCAACTCACGGGTCTGACCGGTCCATACCCTTACGTAATCATCATCATCATCATTGTACTTCTGTCCGCGGACAGGTCTCAACGGAACTTGCTCCTCCAGGCATCTCTATCCTATGCCTACCTTTTTAGAGATTGGTATTCTTTTCCTTTTTTAAATCCGTCAGCATTCCGAATTTTCTTCTCCCTCTTCCTTGTTTCCCATTGATCTTTCCTTCAAAAATCTTCTGCTCTAGGCATTCTGCTCTTAGTATATGGCCTATCCATCTTGCTTTCCTTTTCCTTATGTTTCCCAAAATTACTCGTTCTTCTCCAACCCTCCTCAGTACCTCTTCATTTTTTATCTTGTCTTTCCAACTTATTTTCTCCATCCTTCGCCATAGCCACATTTCAAAGCTCTCCAAGTATTTTTCATCTTTCTTTCTCAACGTCCATGTTTCGGATCCATATAGCACAATACTCCAGATAAGGCACTTCGCAAATCTTTTCCTTAACTCCATCCTGATGTTCTTTGCTGTCAAAAGTTCTTTTATCTTTTGGAACGTTGCCTTTCCCTAAACTATTCTACTTCTTATTTCCTCTGTACAACTGCCTTTAGATGTGATGGTGCTTCCCAAATATTTAAGTTTTTCGACCTGCTCCAATTCCTTCCCATTCCACTTAATTTGTACTGGGCCAGCCTTCGTTTATACCTTCATCACCTTCGACTTTTCAATGTTAACTTTCATTCCATATTCCTCTCCTTTTATACTGATTTTCTCTACCATTTCTTGCAGCATTTCTTCACTCTCTGCTATCACAACCTGATCGTCTGCATATTTAATGGTTTTCACACTTTCTCCTCCTACCACTATCCCTCCAATCCCCTCCAAGGCTTCCTCTACCGGTTTGTCACCATATATATTATATAAAATTGGTGACAAGCAACATCGATGTCTGATTCGTCTCATCTCCCCCTATCCTCACCACTACTCTTTGTCCTATATTCAGTTGTTTCATTGCCCTTCTATATTTCCAATCCACTCCAATTTCCTTTAGAATCTTCAGCAGTTTATCCCATTTCACCCTATCAAATGCCTTCTCATAATCAATAAAGCAGATGAACATCTCCCTGTTTACCTCAAGTACTCTTTCGCTCACCATTCTCATGCACCCTATTGCATCCCTTGTTCCCTTTCCTCTTAAAAATCCTCTATCCTAGTCTCAATCCTCTTCATTATTATTCGGTTCATCATCTTTGTCACAAATGCTATAAAACTTATTGTACGGAAATCTTTGCAAGCTTGAGCGTTATTTTTCTTAGGCAATGGCATCATTATTGTTTTCAGAAAATCCTCAGGCCATTCTCCTGTGTCATATATCTTGTTAGCAAGATTAGTGATTCTACTAATTGCACCTTCCCCTAAGGCCTTCAACACCTCTGCTGGGATTCCATCAGAGCCCACTGTCTTATTGTCCCTCAGGTCTCTTATTGCTCTCTCAACTTCATCTTTCAAAATCCTTGGACCCTTCGAATCCTCCTCGCATGTCCTCTCATCCTCTAGATCTACTCTTCCATTGAATTCATGTGTACAGTATAGTTCTTCAATGTACTCCTTCCATAGAATCTTAATCTCATCTTCATTTCCCATTTTTGTCTATCATTTCTTTCTTACTTATCCTTCTATGGTCTCCCTTAGTTAGACATCTTGCAGTTTTATACATTTCCTCTATTTTCCCAGTCCTCTCCAATTCCTCTATCATGTCTTTTTATCCAATTCTCTCTGGCTTTATCTGCCTCCCTCCTAAGCTCGTTATTTAGCTTCCTGTATTTTCTTCTTCCATGTTCTGTACTATCACACTTCCACTTTCTTCTTTCTTCCATCTTGTCTATCATCTCCTGAGTGATCTATTCTTTCTTATTTCTTTGACTTCTCTCCATCCCCACTTCATGTTCTAGACCTCTATAATACCAGACATAATATCATTCCACTCTTCTTTAACACATTCTTTCCTTTTTACGTTCGAAATTTTTCTTCTAGAGATGTAGTGAATGCTGTTCCATCTGATTTTAACTTCTTTACATCCCATTTATTTACTTCCTTTCTTTTCCTTTTTACGTGTTTCAGTTCCGTCTTCAGGACGTAATATCACCGCATAAATATGCTGTGCAAAAACTTTCTCGAATATTAAGGCCAATGTCACCGCCGAATGTACAATACATGCAATTTTCCTCATCGTGATGTTAACATAGAGGTGAGAGACAAGATTTATGGTGACCCATAATAATATTAAACATGGGCTCCAGGATATCCAGCGCTTTCAGCTTTTATGAAAGCGGTCCCGTGTTTGATTACCGGTGGGTGCCCGGATGCGAAATGACCTAAGATGTAGAAGCACTTTTAAACCAGAACAGCAAAAATATTACACAAAGCGTAAGTTTACGATGCCTATAAGAACTCAATACTCAAGTCTTAAGCCTTGTCTAATCATAATTAAAAATGTAAGGATCTTTAAGGTATTTTTTTAATGGCAACACCGGAAAAACGGGACAAGTTTCTGCGACATCTAGGAAGAGACAAACGGCGATTCATCCAACAAGCATTTTGCAAACTTGCACATAACAAAAAAAATACTGGCTCGAGAATTATGATGCACATTTGCAAAAAAGCGTTGAAAAATGCCACCAATTTAGCAAAAGTCGGTCGCTAAATGAAAATACTGCAACCCTCAACTGAAATTATCCTAAAAAAACCAAGACCACCGCACTTCTCTCATAGAACTAATCGGTTTATTCGCTGAAGTATGGTCGATTTAACGCTCAAGTAACCAAATGCAAAAAATTATTAACATTTTCGCAAAAAAAATGCATTTGATTATCCAACTAAAACACTGGACCAAGGAAAGATACGGATACAAATATTCTTGGAATTAATACTTTAAAATTAAAGTGGACGACTCTTTAAAGAATTTTTATTTTCGAACTAAAAGTTACAAGTAAACTTAATAATATATCATTCAACTCAACAAAGTTATGAGACCAAGCTACAAGTCAACAATAGAGAATCATCGAAGCTGCAGTTCGAGAGTCAACAATACGAAAACGCCAAGCAACAATCCAAGTGTCAACGGTATGAAAACCTCAAGTAACAATTCAAGAATCAACAGTGCGAAAACCTAAGTAACAATTCGAGAATCAAAATTACATTATCATCAAACATCATCCAATAATTGCTGAAAAATGTCACTTCATGAGAGAGTAGGTCTAAATGACTGTTACGAAATTTCTCATCACTACAGAGGAAAAATCAAGATATGTATCAAAATTGTAGTAAGTAAATCATTATATTTCTAGCATCATCATCATATTCTAATTATAGTAGCCACTTTATAAGACAACAAAAGAAACTCTCTGTACATGTGGGCATTTGCCCAGTATGCCTTTAAAGTAATTCTTAACGTTCGTCACAAAAAGTAATAGCTTTTTAAAAACACACGATTCTTGGTACTTATGCGAGACATTTAATACATGAAAATAACAAAAGAATGAATAATAACACAAAATAAAGTTACTAGATTCTGAAATAATTTCTCTAGCATAACATCTACGATAATTGTCCCGAAAAAGGATCCTATTCTTCGCTTTTCATTTAAAAAATATCTTACAAATAATATAAAATTGAAAAGATAATGATCGTGCTTTAAGTATGTTTAATAAACAAATGCGACTTTGCTATGTATCTCATAGCAACGCCCCATCAACAGTCCTGCACAGGCTTAAGTACCGCGCATACCCGGTGAAATATCTCGAAACCTTTGCTCCAACAGACATCGCTGGCCTAGAGATTTATAGGAGGAAAGAGATACAGAAATTATGACGGTCCGAAAACGCCCCGAGTGAATATCCTTCATCAGAACGTGTTCCGATCGGAAATTATCACAGCAGGACTTACGATTTCTACGAATTTGATGTCGATTTTGACCATTCCTAGTTTGCTGTCAATAAGAAATTCAATAATACACAAAATTTCATCAACAATGTGTAAAAATTCAACTTAACAATGTTAAAAGCTAACTGGGAGACAATAATATTGTAATAGCTTATTGTTGTAGTTAGAAAATATATATATTGTCATGGTAAATTACGTTGTATTATTGCAATTAGTAGTTTTCCTTGTATTGTAGTATGGTAATTGGTATTTTAGATTCTTTTCTATGATTGCATAGGTTAATTTTGTAAACCTTGTAACCAATAACGTTTTTATCGTATTATTAGCCCATCTATAACTAAATCAAATTGATTATTGAAAGTGTATGATAATAATTGAAAAGTGTATATCAACAGAGCAGTAATAGTTTTAATTTGATATATTAAAATATTAACAATGAAGGACGTCACAGATGATTTCCGGCTTAAGAGAGAATGTAAGTAAATTGAGTTGACAGTTGAATTTTCAAAGTAAAATGAATATAGATAATTTTCAATTGAACCAAACAGGCCATTAAATAACTCTCGAGAACTCAAATCTTATGTCAATATGAATATAAAGAGATATTTTTAGCCGTAGAAAAACGTCATATTTCAATGCTCAATGTTTTTTCAATTTCTGCACTAAACTTTCCATGCTTTGTAGGACACTTTTTTCCATATGAATTCTAAGAAAAAAGGAATGGAAACTCGTTTGATTATTTCGGACATATCACGTTCTCGGAAGTTGCAGTAGATATTGTGCGCTCGTCCTAAAATGTTAGATGGCACCGAAAAAAGAGGAAATGTACGCTAACCTCTTCTCTATCCGAATATTTATTTTCCGCGAATGACACGCGCCAGTGACAGATCAGGAAAATTGGTTTAACGGTGCATCTGTATTTGATATCTGACATCTGCCTATTTGAACAGCCGCCAAAGGCGTAAACCAACTGATAGGCCGTCAATAATGGTTAGTGGATTATAAGCCTCCTCAACAATCAACATTTAAAGCTCGGAAATTTTCATTATTTTCTCGACAACAATGAGAAAAATAGCGAAGGATAATAATGCCAAAGTAAAAACTAAATTTAAACAGTAAAAAATAGCTAATTACCATGTTTATATCTACAATACTACTACAAATATATATCCCATTTTAACCAAGACTGCTCGGATACATTTTTCTTCTCGAGCAGTTGTGAATAGGTAACTCAGAAAAAAATAAACTATAGGATATTCAAAGATACTGAAGCAAAATGACTCAAAGACTAATATCGACTGAACAAAACTGCAGCACACGGCCTTATCGCACAAAATAGTCAATATTCTCATCGTTAAAAATTGAGAAATTGGATTTCGATTGTTTAATCGGCGGTTAGGAAAATTATAATATTGGGTTTTGGGATTGTTTAAACGTAAATTAAAAACAAAATTTCAACAATGGAGACAAATTACTAATCTTTTGCCAAATCTTCGACACTTAAAAGCACTGCTCAATCGCGCGCCAATAGCAGGACACACGCTAAGACGTTGATGAAATCGTAAACACAATGATTATATTCAGGGGAAACTTAAGTAGTAAAATCGTTGAGCTATATTTTGACATTTGCAGGTTCTAACAGTGAGTAAATAAATGTAAATGTAAGCAAGACGTCTAAGTTAACTAAAGAGGCATACATGTAGATCAATAAGGAGATTTAAATGTACCTTCAACAATGAGAATATAAAATTAGCCGTGCACCATTGTTTTCTCATCAGCATTGAAAATATTAATAATTGAATCCGATATAGTTGAAGCCTACAATGAAACAGAAGTTTCCAACAATGGAGACAGCACGTACTCCTTTGTATATAGCCTTATGGTAACCGGAAATTGGTTAAAACAAAATTGATAACACAAAATATAAGATAAAAAAGAGTGTAGCATTAGTCCCTATCGTCTTGTACAACTTCCAAACTACTTTAATTCTTCCAACACCGGACGGTTAACTTGGAAGAACGGTTGATACGACAACACATTATGTTACGCAAGGACCATATTTCCAGAAGTCTCCGCATAACACGAAACCACATTTAATGCAAGTATTTCAACGAACGTGAACTTTTTCACGGCTTTGTAAATTGGATTTAAATTTTAATATTAATTTCACAATCATTTCATAATCAGCTGAGTTAACGAAACTACATTTTATCAACTTAAGACTCAAACGTGTATTTTTTCCATTTAAAGAGAGAGTATGCTACATCTTCAACCGAAAAACTTTAAAAAAAAATAGAAGTTCATTATGGGAAGTACACCTCGTGAGCCATTAAAAAATCGGCTGCTCCCTGAGAGAGAGCAGCTTATTTTCTCCGGGGACCGCTTCAGCTCTACGAGCGGTTTTGCCCGGACAATTTCTTCGTTTTTAAATTCCTCGCTACTTCGTCTTCCTCCAGCAAACGTTCCACATCCGCGAAAAAGAGCTCTCCTCCATATTTCTGAAAAAGTCTGTGCCGAACGCTTCACAATGGCCGACAGGAAGTAACACGTCTACAATTTAGGACTGCTCTTAGGAGACCGCTGCATATTAAGTACCTAGGGCGAGTTCAGGTGAGAGCTTTTGCTAAACCATACACTCCGCGGAGGAATTGGAGGATCGAAAGATGCGGAAAAACTTTCATCCCCTTTTCCGCACGGATTTTTCGCGATATTTTTGCGAATATTTTTACGAAGGTTTTTGCGAATATGTTTGTGAATATTTATTGCCATTTTTTTCTAATGTGCATTGTGTACATACATATTAGAGACGAATTCCGCGAAAATTATTCGCACGGATGTTTCACGAGACTACTTTCCGCGACAATTTTCGCGAAAACATTTCACAATGATGCTACGCGGAAGGTTTACATCTTCGCGAAAAAATCGTATCGGAATGTAGCGAATCTCAACCGAGGATGGCATTTTACGAAAGAGAGTTCTGACTTGAAACGCAATGCAAACGTATTTCAATGCTTCGAAAAATGCAGCTACATTTCTGGCCACTTTTACGTGCTACTTTTCACTCATATTTCAAATGTGATCCTACCAAGATAAACAGTTGAATTCATTCCCTAACTTGGGTCGAATCTACGATAGCTAGGCTCCTAAGAAGGATTCGCCGTTGTGTGCCCTCGCAGCATTGGATTCGATTAAAGATGCAGTGAAGGGAAAGTTCATTATATCATCCTCGCTTAATTGAACTTTACATACATCGGCTATTTATAATTGAAACAAATATTTGAACACGGAACTAAAAGCTATTCATGAATTTAAATTTTTAAAGTAAAATACTTTTGGAATTTCTCGAATCTAATACGAGGCAAATACTAAGGATATTCATATCGCTGGAACGCAGCACAGGAGAAATATTTTTTGTATATTTATGAGCTTAAGCGATACAATAATATTGCATTCAGTTAACTCATGATTTATGCACATTTTCGCACATAATAAAATAGGAGGAAATTGTCGCTGCAAAAACACTTATTTGAGTTCACAATTCTCCATCAGATTAGAAGCAGTAGTATGAAAGATCGGCAAGGAAATTTTTAAACAAAAATATTTAATGAAATTCGTTTTGCCATAATGTATTATCGATAGGCTAAAAATGCAAAAAACAAAAATTGCATGCTAATATAAATATTATACATCCGCCCATTACTCAGAAATCCAGGTGGTCTATAACAAACATCTTAGATTCAGGAAAATGCAATATCTAGATTCAACCATATTCGGTCAACTGATACCTCACAGTATCCGTCTACCAATAGTGAATACAATAATATATAAATAAATACGATGCACATGAATTTTCGACGCATGAATAATTCAGAAAACTCTAAAATAATAATCTAAAGTAATTCATCAAGTAGAAAGCAGGTAATCAATCGGCATGTCCTTTAAAAAGACACTATTTAGGAAGGACAAATTCATTGAAAATGACTTGCTCTATTGTGTGTTTACAGATAAGTGATCTTTCACTCAAGGTCGAAATATGACATGCATGAATTTCGTGCCTTAAAAAAAGCTCCCGGGTCGAACAGTACCTCAAACATTTGAAGAACGCAACTTATCACATGCTTTGCGTATGATCCGATATTTCCAGAAAGATCCCTCGGGAAATACTGTTATTAGCAGTAATCTAGCGCTAACAAGCGACACATTCTACAACTGCATAGCCGAATTCTCATGAATCTTAATTCGAGTAAAGAGAGACTATATATTCATGTTATGCGAAGGAATCTGTATCGCTTACGATTTATTTTCCGCATATTTCAAAGACACTCATTTTTACATTTCAATAAAAAGCGATATTTATTTCAACTCAATTCATTTTATAAATCGACATTTGCTCTTGAGTCCGCTCAAGCTTCGACCAACACGGCCGTGCAAAATCCGACCTGGCGGAAAGTACACTGGAAGAGTCGTGCACGGTGGGCATTAGCTCGACCGTTGTCTTTCACGCAGTCGAGTGCACGACTTGCCCTTAAGCACTTAGGGACCCGTGTTTAGTTGATTCCTGCGCAATGAATAAAAGACCGCAGGAAGTTCAAATTAATTACGAGTGGCATATTTCGCATCTAGATAACGACTAGGCAACGGGAGTACCGCTAGGTAATCCAAGGAGTTCCGCGAATCCCTCCAGCTAAGCACGACGTAATAGCTTCTATGCGGAGGAGGTCTTTAATAATGCCTTGCTAACATGCCACGGTAAACGGCAACGATTAGAATAATCACCTGTTTGAAACACGGAAAAGAAAAATGTGACATTTTTTATTACGATGCAAGCGCAGTACAATTAAAATAATTTTTCAGAGCAACAATGCGAACAAAAATGTAGACCACTCGTTGCTATGTTACGCTTTAATTGTTGATAATTACCAATACTTAATGAGGAAACAATGGAAATGCTTGTAAAAGTTGTTGCTAAGTTAGTAAGACTATAGTTAATATTTTTTTAGTAAAATGGATGAAACTGCGCGTAACAGCCCTCATTAAGCTTAATTTTAACTGCAGAGTAATTGGAAAATAGTTCAATCGGATATATATGTCTTTCTGTAGTTTAATCGTTTACTGAACAATATTTATGAACATTGAATCAACCATCAAACGATAATTTTGAGGGCATGAGGCAAAGTTATCTTCTTTCCTAAGATTATTTTTAAAAATATTCCAAGACGAAGAGTCGTCATAAATAAAGTTTCTTAGTCTGAGTTCACGGTAACGCTAGGGTACTATGCACAACCTATTTATTACGCAGAAGTTCTTCTAATCAGCGATTCTCGATTAAGGCCCTCTTATCACACATTCACGAAGTCACATTACTTTCTCTTCTCTAGTTCCTTTCCTATCGGTCGTGAAATTACTAAGTAAATTTGGAATGTTTCAATCAATCGGTTGATTCTAAACAAATTTAAGTCCGAAAGGCTAGAATACATTGCACTTCAGTTAAACTGGGTCAAAAATGCAGATATCGGCGATTACCCAAAGAAGCGGACCCCCCACGGTCACCGGGACCCCCTGGGGTTAGCGGACTGCCGAATGAGAATCAGTACCCCCAGAGTACTTGATATTATTTCAAGGGTCCCGTTTTCTCAAAAGAAAGCTTTTGCACATGAGATTGTAGGTGTAATCGAATACAAAAATTTCGTTTAAATTGAAAACTTAAGAATTTGAGACTTGACTTTATTTAATAAGTGTGCACACAGGTAAAAGATGTCTAGCGAATTTTACCTCTTGTTGGTTAGGCTAAGAAAGTCCACACGGAAATTTTAAAGAGTACCACTTCATTGAATCGTATACCAATTATCTCTATTTTAAATTATCCATCACAATTCCTCATCGTTATAAGATCGTATGTCCTCATCGAGTGCCTATGTCAATCTCTGAATGCAATCTCCAATAGTATTTTAGATTGAATCGCACAAAAAACAATAATAGAATAGATCAATTCTCTTTAGAATGGATATTGCATCTAAGCATTTTGGGTGTAGCGCATTAAATTGCAACAATCAATTATTATCAACGGCAACGAAAAGAAACTAGGCCAAGATCGAAAAAAATAAGATAGTATCAGTGAGCACTCATCTCAATATATATCAGTTCGTAAATACGTTAAATGATCAAACATTAAGGAATCCAATCCCAAAAATTTCTAGTCTGACAACTCAATTACCGTGTCTTCAAGGATTCGTGGGAATTGCCTGGTGAGAATTCGTAGGGAGAAATTTACCAAATGCTTAAAATCACCGAAATTTCGTACTGTTTTCGGAATGGGACTACAGTTTAATCGGGAGTACTGCTTCCCTAACCAGAGACCTCTGCGTCCGCTTACGCATACAAGTTTACGGCGAGCCAATGTGTTTTATGCTCGTGATAATTCAAATTGATTCAGAACCGATTGAGGAGATATTACGAAGAAAACTTTATTACTATCTTAAATATATGTCATAAGACGATTGAGTGCACACGAGCTGATGTTAATCTAAGTTATACGTGGATTCAACAATTGAAACGTAAGCAAGAGTAACGGGAAAACTTACTTCTGTGTAAACTGAGTGAAACGATACGAAGTTAATTCGCTGCGTCCACAGATAAAAAAATTCTAACCGATATCAAACCTAGCAATAAGAGCAATAGTAAACTTCCTCGGTAGTTTTAATCTTGATTTAATTGTTAAGTTCGTTCAATCAACAATTACTCCCAACAAAAATGCTTAGAGGTAGATGATTCGCTAACTCACCAATCCAACAATTAAAATAACACTAAGCATGCTCCTAACAATTAAAGATCTCCCGTTGTTTTAATTGTTGAACCCGTTATGTCAACAGTAACTCTCAACAACAATGCTTCGAGTCGAAACTTCAATTAGGAATCCAAAAACGATACCTGGGTTTCGACCATAATTATTTGTATCATTTTAAGTAATAGATGGGATTTCCTCGTAATATTAGATCAAAATAAAATTAAAGCATCCGGTGCCACTTAAAGTTATGCGGTTCCTCAAGAACGCCACTTAGGAAACGTAGTGGTGTGTCCGGTAGCTAAGAGGGGTTGGCGCAGAGCATGAAAAAAGCTCACGCTTCCAGAAAAATGAAGTCGGGGAGCAGTGCCCCACCAGAGTGAAAGACCGTGTTTAACTGCACCATTCATCCACTATTACAACTCCCCTCCAAGTAGGTGTTACTAACCGGTGAAAAGGTTCCGCGAGTCACGGAGATGCACCGGGTGAAGTCTCGGGAAACACGAAACCCCTCGACGACGTGCTCTAGAAAGTTGGAAGGAATCCACTCTTCACAACCGTAAAGGCATTTCCTGCCAGAGTCTATACCGCACGCGCCGTTGAGGCCCGCTGGGAGGTCGCCCGCAGCAAACACACCACACTACACCGGTGATTCACCGAAGGTTCGCAGCGGCAAAAAAGGCCGGTACCGTTGTCCGACGAGAAAACGCAAAACTTTCAACTTTGCCAAAAACCTCGCGAAATTTTTCGCGAAGGTCTTCCACCGCGTGAAGATATGTTAACTTCCGATTGTAAATTGTATAATTTTTTACTACCAATTCTAGCACACTCCACCCAAGGAAGTCACGAAAAAGTGATTATCTCTTGGTTCACTCGCGAATTAAAACAGCGGGATCCACTCGCGGATTCACACAACACTCGCAAAAAATTCGCACTATTTCCGTAGCCGGCAGTGTCTGCTTCTAACACGAATCACGAAATCCACACGGACACTTTTTTCATAAGACCTCAAAAATTTGTCACTACACATTCAAGAGAGGTTCCAACACCCGCAAAAAACGAAAACTCGAAGAAATAAAACACGGAAAAACGACTGAAAAAAAGAAACCGAACCGAACTTATAGAAAACGCGAAATTCCTTCCCGACGCGATTTATCCACTAAACTTCCTCTCCTGAAAATTTTCGCATACTTTCGCACTCGCGAATTCTTCGACGCGGTCCAATTCTGCCGAACTTTTTCGAATTTTTTTCGTTCGAAATTCTCCTTCGAAACTTCTCGACAGCTAAGAGGGTGCAGAGAGAGCCGCTCCTCTTCGAGACGCTGTTTGACTGATACCGCGGCGAAAGACGAGATCCTGAAGAGAGGAAAGCCGGTGTCTCCCTCTACGAAAACAGTCGCGCGCAGAAGTTCTTTGCGCGGCCGACGGGATAGGAATGAACCGGGGAGCACCAGAGAACCTAAGGAGGGGAAACCAAGGAAAGGGGGAGGAGGGGAGGGAGCAGTCAGCGCCGCGGAGGTGTCCGCGCGATAGCAATTACGGCCCCAAACGACGGACGCGCCCCTGCTGGCGTTCGGGGGTACTACATTCCTACGTATACCATCGAAATTAACGAAAACTAGGGTGACGGCGCAATGAAAGATATATCCAACCTCCACGGTACACCATCAATGATTAATCAAGCAATATCTTCAGATAGCAGCACAATTACTGCAGAAATAAAGTATTCACTCATACCTCTGCCAACGATCATAGTAATGAATTTTTAGGCTCACGAAGACCTTAATTAAATTTCAATGATTAATCTTTAACACAATTATTAAAGAAGATCCTTTTTAACAATGAATATCTACTATCTGGTTGACGTCCATCTTACTTTATATTATTAATTAACAGATTTACATCTTAGTGTAATAGAAAATAATTATTGCCCATGACTCACTGCCCTTTCATTTTATTTTTGAAAAGGATCTTCTTCATTGATGGAACTCAAACTAATTTTGATTAGTAGCGATCGAAACATAGATGCTAGAAATACCAATGTGTCATGGGTTACTATTTATCAATTGATAAGCGATCTCTAACAACAATCCTAATAACGAATCTTTAGGCTCACGAAGATTTCTTTTTGGTCTCTACGAACGAAAGTTTTTTCTCTTCGCCCACGAAAAATTCACGAATTATCAAGACAAAATAGATCAACCAGCTACTGTTAATTTTCATAAATGGTCCCCTTCTGCCAATGATTATCCCTTTATTCTAGGAAATGGGAATCTTTATTCCGACTAACGAATATAATTCCAGGAATAATGATATAATAATTCCAATAATAATAATAATTTCACAGTAGCCGATTTTTCATTTTGTAGCTTTTCATGATTTCAGAACTAGTATTTTATAATTGCTCCACGCTAGTCTCTTTATTGATTGGCATAATATTGTAATTGATTCAGTTGTATTTTCGTGGTCATTGTTGCAACTAAAACTTATTTTGACATTGTTGTGAAATCATTTCTAAAGCAATCGTTTTTGTGGAACAGTGGTTTCATCCGCAACTATGATCGTTATAGTTAGTATATAACAATGGTCTAACGATAATTTGCAATTAGCATTTTTTAATAAATTAAAAGTTCACTCAGTAGCGATCAAAATATAGATGCTACAAATATGTATGTCATGTGTAACTAATTATTTTCTATTATAAGATGCAAATGCATTAATTAATAATACAAAGTAAGGCGAATGCCGACCAGATAGTAGAGATTCATCATTAAAATGGCTCTTAGTCGAATAAAATAAGATTTAAAATAATCCTTCACTGGTATGGTTTGTGCAGTATTACACTTAAATGATGGGAGATCCATTATCAACTCCCTTTTGTAAACACAGCTATTACAAAGGTAGAATGTAATTGAAGAAATTCCTTGATGTAACACAGTTGTGAAGAGAATCCGATTGGCTAAAAAGTAACATTTTGCTATTGTGTTGATTTTGTTTAGTGCCAGTACTACGAATTTCATTGCTACGTTTCGAGAGACACAACGAGCAACGATAAGAAGTAGAAGATGGTCAGCTTCAGGCAGTGAGCAAGGGTCAATCGACTCAGCTGTTGACAATGTCATTTGTCATTGTCAACAACTGTTGACATTGTCATTTGGTGACTTAGGAACGAATCACAATCGAATTCTAAATTTTAAAGGACTAAACTTCTTCATTGTCTTCTAATCAACGACGAGACTAACAATAATAGACGCTGGCATTGTTGAAAAGTTAACTTCAATGGAAAATTTCAACAAATAAGATCGTTTGAAAGGGCAGTTGTATAGCCTCATCTCTATGAAGATTATTATGTGAGCGGCTTATCAACTTCAACAATGAATGTAAACAGTTACCGATAAACCCATTAATTTTCTATTGTTAAGATATGTAATAGCGGC
Organism: Sympetrum striolatum; assembly: GCA_947579665.1. Lineage (NCBI taxonomy): Eukaryota > Metazoa > Arthropoda > Insecta > Odonata > Libellulidae > Sympetrum > Sympetrum striolatum. The sequence goes on along the minus strand of OX388351.1, from coordinate 46,488,551 downwards.
AACGAAGTGACTAGTGACTGAGAAAGGATACCCAGGAAAAAAAGACCGCATGTTTCCCACCCCAGTCCTCGGCGGTATACGAAGCAACGACCTCCTGCACAGATGGTCAGAGAACTAACTTCGAGGCCACCCGGATTTCATATTCCGGTCTCGAAGCCTGAATTATATTCATAATCCTAGTACGATATATTTATATTCGTCTAAAGCAAGGAGGACCGTTAAATAAGCTAATGAGTTAATTAAATATGATGGACCGTTCACCTCAAAACCTTGGCAATCCGTGCTAATTACGGCCGTTCATAATATTAATGCAAGCTGCCCTTTTACGTGACATGAATTACGCGATTTCCTCTATATATGTATTGCGGTGGCATCATCTGAACTATCACGTTAATTATGAGTACGTTTACCTCAATTCGAATAATTTGCATAATGATATTTGCATAAAACAATATTTGCGTAGTTGCGCTTTTCGATTCCCACGTTTCATTTCCCACGATATACTTTTATTCGCTTCATTAGAGAGAAATCGATAACCCGAATTATTTCTCTGTGATATTTTCTGCTTTATGGCACTAATTTAAGTTGTTTATTATTAAAGAGTAATTAAAATGACAATAATTAAAATAACTAAGTAAAAATTATTAATTTTGTTGTCGAAAAATTTAATTTTGTTAATTGATATATTCGAGATTATTGTTGTCTATAATTAGCATATTTGATTGGAATTCCATTTGTTAACTATTAATCCATGACAATGAAATACGTTTCTTATTCCCCATAGTTACGGGTACGCAATAATCACATATTAACAATTGAATTTTCCGCACAGAAACTAAAAAAGTCAGACCATTGAATAATCAATAAAACTTATTTCAGGGAAAAAATTGATTACCAAATGATAAATTTTACACGTATACATTATAAAACTTAATGCTACAGATAATTAATACCTACAAATTGGTTTCCTCATGATATCTGTGATGGTGCTCCAAAACTTTAAAATAGGATTCAGGATCCTCAATGCTGTATTTTTATCAAATTTCCTCACCAACCTGAAAAGTATAGATATAATATATGCAGTTATAATTTAAGCAGGTTATGGTATCTATTTTACAGTATGGTCCGCTATTGTATATCTTTGAAAAAATACTATTTTTAACATTTGACGTATAATGAGTTCGAATATTTGCGGAAAGAGTAAATTCAGTTATTCATAATAATAATATAATAATAAATCGTCTTTCATTTGGGCGAGATTGAGACTAAAAAGTCTCTTCTTCCACCTAACCCATAGTCATTAATTATAAAATTAGAATTAGAAACAATTAGAAGAATTGTGGATGTAAATAACCTAAGAGATTCTTAGGAAAAAAATCCACTTCAGGAATACACACACAAGGAAAGGGGGGGGTGAAAAACCTGCGTAAACCTACCAAATGTAATAGCTAATAGATTAAAAAACATTAAAACATAAAGAAATACAATACCAATAATTACTTGCATGCGATACATAAATAAGAATCAATTCACATTTAAAAAAGATAAAATTCACATAATCGGGTGAGATATGGTGGAAATCCATCATGCAAAATGAAGGAGATAATTGGTACTTTTTCCACAAAATTTAATGGTAAATAATTTTGTGGAAAAAGTACCAATTATCTCCTTCATTTTGCTTAAAAAAGATAGCAATATACAAAATAACATAAGGAAAAAGTACATGGATTTTCATCCATACAGTACAATATGAGGAAAATAGTTTACGTATAAATAGTAAAAGGGATAGTTATTCGTAATCCCTATAGAAGCATTACGATTGGCATGAATACTAAAAGAACCTGAAAGAAAGAGTAGTTTAGGGTACCGTCCAATTCAAGAGAGGACCTATTTGATTATTGAGCTCTTATTGTTAGATTTACATTTCGAGATGGTATAGTATGTAAATTCACATAGAAATATAATGAAGAAATTATTTTAAGAAGAGATGAAAATTATAGGCACATTCGGACACGTTAAACGAATTTAATTCCAAACTCATCAAATCATGCTCACTCTTTAATATGTTAGTGTAATACATTTAATATATGCTGTAATCATATTTCATATTAAAATCTTCAATTTTGACACCGGGAATGTAATTCCTATAATATAAAACCAATATTTTGATAAAATTTCGACCTCTTACGTCTAATATTTGTCATAAAGTAATAATGCACTAAAGATGTCCTTTAGAAGAAAAAAAGGAATGGTATTTACTCAGACTATTTCAAACTGTATTATAAATACGTCAGGATATTGTAGCATCAATTGTTACTATTGATATGCCAAGCTATTGTTACGTCTCATGCAAATTCATCATTAGTTTACTTCATGCAACAATGCTGCAGCGGGAAATGATTACAGTTTTATTGTTCTATTGATTCTATTGTTGTTGCTAAGTCTCGTTGTCGCTCGTGAGAATTCATCAAGACTTTCCATTGTTACAATCATCCAACAATGCTGCCAACAATACTTCTCGTCTCTGTTAGTATTTAAAATCCCCAGACGCGATAAAGATTGATGCCGGAGACTTATTGAACGCCTCACGAAGAATCACACCGTGTTGCTACACCCGAGAAAAGAGTGCAGCTAAATTCCATTGCTCAGAGCGTAATTGCGAAACTAAATCAAGATGGACGACGCCGTTACGGCAAACAGTGTTCGCTGAATATCAATCGTCGACTTCAGATTAACTGGATTTGATGCTCTCCCTGATGAATAGCGAGATTGATGTCGAATGTTTGTAGCGGCGTCACGTAAACACGGATCCTCTCTCAGGCATGTCGGTAGGCTGGAGATGACGCAGGTGCTCCTCTCGTAGAACTACAAAACGGTGAACAAACGGGACTAATCGCTCAACAAAAACAAAACCTATCCTACTCACCTGTTCACAACTCGTGTACCCAATCAGGGATCACTTCCGGGTTAGAGGGAATGGAAGCTCTAAAGCAGGGGTTTCCGAGAAGGGACCTCATTTGCTTCTATTAAAATTTCGCCGTCCGAAAATAATTGGCATGAATAATTCATTAATTATTGATATAGATATATATTAGTATCGTATATATCGTATTCGTATATCTTATATTCGTATATATTGCTACACATATATACTCGTATTAATCATCAATGTTTTGTATATTACTAATAAGTATATAATATTATATAATTGAGCCAGATAAGGCTAATGAGCACTCGAATATTTAAACAATTTTTTTCTATATATGATGTATTTTATAATGTTTTTATATCTATATATTTTGTAATGTTTCAGTTTCATTCTTCTTATAAAATCTCAATAAGTTAAATGCATTATTGTAGATTATCAATTATTGTATTGTTGTAAATTGTATGTAATAAATGAAAATATATAAATAAATTACTATATAACTTTCAATTCTTCATGTTCACAAAGAAAATATTTTTCAATTTCTTTATAAGGAGATTTTAATAATTAGAAAACAACTTTGATTGGTTGCATTTTCATTCTAAGCCATGAGAAGTGAAAGTTTTAATAATTATAAACTTTAACTTTAAATTAACTAAATAAACTCATGGCTTAGAATGAAAATGGAATCAATGAAACATATTTTCTTCGATAGCTAGCAATAAAGAGAGAGAAATGTAATAGACTCTTAGAAAATAGTTATAACGTGTTAATTAAAGTATGCATAGTAGCCGATCGCTTGGTCTAGTCTAAATTTTAGCAGTGGTGCCAAGCAAGACGGAAAGATTCCTTTTAATCTTTTAAGAGTTGCACGCTTCAACAAAAAAAACTTTAAGATTCTAACGTAAATACGAGTAAATTAGTCTTTACTAAATTTGATCGAAAAGTTTACGAAATATATTTATATTTCATCAAAGTTGTCGCTATTTTGAATCGAAAACGGGATAAAAAATACTTTTTTATCAAAATTAACGATGGATTTGCTGATAATTTACGATAATGACTTCCAAGGAAGGCCCAGCAAAAAAGACTAACAATAAATGGAATTAACAAGCGTCGAATAAATCACTTAATGAATACGTACAAAAAGGTGATTATTAGATTAGATATTATATCGTTTCTAGTCCTTTGCGATTTGCGCACTCGTCTCCTAGGCAACGAAAATGAAACGTCTGGCGGGTAATAAAGCAGTGAAATGATATTCCCAGGAGATATCCAATTAAAGGAATTCGCACGAATTCGTTTCTCCCCACAATTGAATTAGGTTCCTCGGAAGTTCGCCTTTCTCCGAAGCCTTAGAGTATGCTATACCCTGTAATCTACTCAGAGATGAGACGCTTAGCTTTTTTTCTGAAATAGATTCCTAGATTTTTCGCAAATTAGTCTCCGTTGCACGAGGCCTCCGTTCTATGGGGTCGCGAACAGCTCGCGCACTGATTTTGAATGAGAACATTCCGGAAGAGTATGATAAACATAATGCATTTCATCTCACGTAAACCTGCAATATGATTTAGCTTTTCCATGTTAAATCAAAATACAGAATACGAAGATATTTACTTGGGCGGAGGAATTGGCAAAACGAAACGTTTTAGGTATTTTGGCAAAATTTTTCGTCTCTTGCAAATACACCTGCTCTTCATCATCCATAAATTTACAATTTGCGAACTAAGATACACTTAAAAAGGCGCAGGATAATCATAAATAACATGAATCATTGTTTGATGCATTGAAGTAATATTTCTAACTAAAATTTGGCCAACGATATCGTACTGGGAATGTTAACTCAGAAAATTTCTGCGTAACGCAATCTAAAAGTGTTTTTATTATTACGTCAGTAAAGACCGACTGAGTTACAACATGTTTTTGCATTATAAAATTGAATAGATATTTATTTATTTGTAATATGAATTGGTTTGTTTTTTTTACATTGTTACTAGGCCTCATGGCCAGGTGGCAATGCTATTTTTTTTCAAGGATAACAATTAATGCATTATTGTATTCTTATTATACAATGATTTTTAGATATTTATTACCTTTCATATTATAGTTATAGTTGTTGTTAAACATATAAATATCAAGTTAACCGTGGAAAAGTGGAAAAATTCCAAGAGTGCCTAAGAAGTATATTAAATGGAAAAAGGCAAATGAACATTAAATGCATTTAATAAAAAAAACACCTAGAGTGTTACAATAAGGCACTGCATAATAAAATTTAATTGATATTTATACATAATATTAATAAGTTCTTTTATTTTACTTTGTTATTAGGCGTCATGACCAGGTGGTAACGCTATTTTATTAAGGTTAGCAATTTATGCAGTATTGCATTATTATATCATTAATTTTAGATGTTTATTACCTTATATATTATAGTTGTTGTTTCCAAATTTCAAACCTCGCGAATTTCAAAATTGCCGTAATGGCATCTTCCGTGTCTTTCCTAAGGAACGTTTCATGATTTAATGTACTGATGTGTTATTGTATAGTGTTATACTGACTTATGCAATTGCTTCAACGTTATCCATTACTTAGTGGTTTAAAATCTCCAAAAGCCGTCTTTGTCGGCATCTGCGTCTCATTCACCGGTATCCGAAGAAAACAAGTAAGGATACAGTTTTCTGGTTTTTTAAAAATGGGTGTGTTTTTTAAAAGTCAGTGTGTTTCTTATAAGTGCGGTGTCCTTCCTTGTTCTCTCCGAATACCGGTGAACGAGACGAGGAACGCCGACAAAGACTGCTATTAGCGATTTTAAACCTCTAATTCTTTAACAGCCGTGTCCCAAATTTTCTTTACTTAGATTACCTATTACACCTCAGAGATTTACGATAACTTGTCGGAAAGAGAATGAAATGCAATTTTTAAAACGACCTTGCAACTAGTTCGTATTTCTTCATAAAATTACATGTTTTAATATTTTGCATGCTGAAAAACTATGGCGTACGTATAAAAGACTCTTCATAAAAATTTATTTAAGGGGATGATAATCTTTAATTTTATTCCAATTTAAACTATATATAAATATCTGCAAATAAGAGATAATGCCATCAAAATAGAGAAGGAATATCGGCGTTAACAATTTTGATTTTCTCTCCAATTACTTTGTATTTGTCAATTATTTTGTGCTCATATTTGAATTAAACATTCGTCAAAGCTAAAAAATACTTAAAAAAAGAAAATCTACCGAAGAGAGTAAAACATATAGTTTAATGTTGGTGAACGTTGCTTTAATTAAAAACAAATCTCTTTTTTTCAAATGACCCCTTATTTCTAGCTGCCACATGAGTGATGTTCAATAAATTTTTCATTTTAAAATCGACGTGAAATTTTAAAATCCTGTGCCAAGTGAACCGTTACGTGATGAAATGCAAATTGAGTATCTTTTAAATTTGCTCTTGCGGTGCAAATATTAAAATTTTTCCCAGAATAGATGGATTGCGGGAAAAAAAGTTTGCATGAAAATGAATTAATGTAGTGAAATATAGAAGTTCATTTTCCAAATAAAAAAGTATTAACTTAGGAGAGATAAACTTATTATTTTCAATTAATTCTCATGATATAACATATAGTTAAATGACATAGATACCCAGAACCAGTGGCACAGCAGGTATTTGCAAATGGGGGGGGCCTCCATGGCTGCCAAGAAAACGAAAAAACGCCTACCTTACAGGGGCAATTATAACCAAGACATCTACTTACTATAATATATGTCAATTCTTTCAAAAACTAAATGCTTTGAAAACTAGATAAGTTTAACGCTTATGTGGCCAACTGATTAACTTTCCAAGATAGTAGTTTATAAAAGCGGACTATTGGAATAAGTGTTGTTTGGATTTCTGGTGCGGATACGTCCAATATCTATTAAAAAGGCATTTTTTCTATGCTGAAGTTTTTAGTGTTGTAGATATGAACTTCCCGAATCTCTGAGAGTTCTTTCTTCCAAGAGGTTGTCATTCGTGAGAAGGAAAATCTTAGTTGCGGTCATTTGGCAAGCGATATAAAACGTAGCATCCACTCCCCCACATTGGCGCGCCCATGCTTATTTGAATATCTTTCGTTATTAGAGTATATCATCAGCAGATTTTGGAGTTTGATTGAAGTGTCGCCTACCCAGAAAGCACCATCAATGTAAAAAAATAATGAAGTAAATATTCAGCTTATTGCACAAGTTGCGCTGAAGAATTTAAGACACAGTTTTAACAGTTTATCAAATTTATTTCAAGTCATCAAGTTCCGATAAATCTGTGCGTACCTAAAGAGCACCATACCTTTCAGCTGACTTATTTGCTTCCAAAGTGTTATATTATTAATAATATCATCGAAAATTAATTTATACTGATACCTTGTATTGCTCCAATACTTTATTTTTATTAATTTTACAAATAATTATCTTTATATTGGTAATTTCGATTTAGTGAATTCCTTTGCAATCGTCATAAGGTTCGAGTAAGGAATGACAATTTTGAAAGTCTGTGTAACTATTCTTTGAATTATGCATTTTCATTGTTGAAAATATGCCTCAAAATTGCAGCTCTGTGTTAATTTTTGACAATCGACACTCTGGCGACCATTGTTGTAATCAAATTCACATTTTTCTAGATATTCACTGGTTCTTAGTTGAAATAACATAGCAAATAAAGAATCAACAAATTTAAACAACAAAAACTTGTCACTCAGTTTTCACTATTATCAACTTTATTAACAAATTGATTTATGTTTTCAAACGGGTGTTAACATTGCGTTTGGCCGAAAAACGAACAGACTTACCATAAGGAGAAAAGTGCGTGATATAGAGAATAAATCTCTTCTACCATCTAACGCATTAAATATTGGCAAATAGATTACAATTAGAATGAAAATTAATTAATTAAGGATGAAAATTAACAAAATATTTATTTAAGAGCTACATTTTAGTAATTTTTACTTTTAATTGTTTAAAACAAACATTGTATGAAAATATGTATTGTATGAAAATATGTATTGTATGAGTTCAATGTTTTAAGAAAAACACCTACATTAAGAAATCGAGTTTACCATCCCCGCATCGAGTACGCAATAGCTTGAATGAACCGAGGGGGGTGGACAACGTCGGAGGAAGCCACAATTAGGCCAAGACCCTCCACGGACATTCACCTTCCCTTTTCACCCACCGAATTCGTGACGGCATCGATGCACGAACGAAATAAAAAGAGATGTCATTTTGCGCCACTTCCTTGCCCTGAGCGGGCTTCGATCCTAAGATCTCAGCTTACGAGCGCATGCCAACGGCCGGCGATGCAACTAGAGCGTAAACGATACAACAAAAAAACAACCCCTCGCAAAAGTGCAGAGAGAAACAGTTCCACGGGCCAAAAAATATACGAGTGAACTTTCGGTGGAGGGTCGAAAACCTCGCACACAGGTGGGAAAACTGGGACTTTTTAATGGCTCTTGTGTGATACCACAAAGGACATAGATGCTGTTATCGGAACTCCTTGTTAGCAACTGCAATTACGGATGGGCTGCAGCAAAGAAAGTTCTTCCGGTCCGATCTCTATCTCGGGCATCGAACCATAATATTGCTCGTTCCAATTCCAATGGCATTGCCGAATATCGGTTCCGATCCGGTTTCTCATCGGTATTTATTTATTTATCATACACAACCGTCGTAGTTAGTCGCAAGGACTGGTGCTTACATAACAATTAATTAAAAAAATAAATAAAAAACTCTGATGTGGCCAACGCATGACTTTCTCCGTATTTATTGAAAACAGAAGCCTATGCCGGTAATATATAAATAACTCCAAAACAATGAGTGTTACAGGAAAATGTTTCATACAACATTTGTAGTAAAAAACATTATCTATAACTTTGGTACATAATTTTATATACCTACATTGCATTCTGACAGAGATAAGTATGAAAAACTTTAATTTCTGGATAAACAACAACTTCCGGTTAACCATTACCCAAGAATAACACCTAAACAATCAGTGTTACGAAAAAATGTTTCGTACAAAAGTTGTAGTAAAGTACATTATCTACAACTTTTGTGTGTAAATGTATATACCTATATTGCATTTTTACAGAGATATTTAAGAAACGAATTTTTGTTCCGGATAAACCGCAACTTCTGGTTAAGCGATATTCACCAAAAAATATTCAACTTTTGGCATTGTTAGGAAAATTCTAAATATGAATATTTAAAATGATCGGATAATTACTTTTTAAGATAGAGCGCCCACAAACTTTTTAACCACAGACAGACAGACACACATGTTCGGGAAAATAGCTAAAACATGCTCTATGGGCCCCAAAACATATATTTCCGTCGAAATCTGGAGGTCGAATTTTTTTGCGAATACAATACTTTCTCTATATATAGGGAGAAAGTAAAAATGACTGTGCATACATTCAATAAACCCAACTAAATACAAAATAAGCATGTATAATTAAAAGTAATAAAAAATAAATAATTTCAAAAGTGTAAGTATGCAGCACGTATATGAATTATATAAAAACACACCGCTGTGAAATAGCTAAGTCAGAATTAATTTTAAATAACCTTAATCAGCATGTACGTTACTTGTATCATGCAAGATTTCTCAGGGTTCCTGATAGGCCTTAAAGGCCACCATAGCGGCCACGGGGCCCACGAAGTCCTCACCGAACATTACCTACTTGCCTCACATTTCGTTACCGGCAGGCTCATTCGTCAAATTTTTAATTTTATTTATACTCTTACTGAAACATTCAATATTTTTTTGGGAAAGGTTCGAAGACTTCTGCAGGTAGACTGTTCCAATCCCTCAATAGTTCTATAAAGAAAAGAGTATTTCCGGTTATCTGTTTTTTGTTTTATACATCGTAATTTGTATTTATGATCGCGCCTACCCAAGTAATCTGCCTCTTTCACACTATCATTTGATTCCGGTATGTCGAACAGGTTCGCATTAGTTTTCTTTTCGGCTCTGAGCATTTTCAATCATTATCTCTTCAAGATTCATGTTAAACTCTAGAGCCGGGGTGGCGAACTTATGGCATGCGAGCTCAAAGTGGCACGGGGGATAATTTTTTCAGCACGCGAAACTCCTTCGACATTATCTTTTTTGCATTATTCACTCAAGAAATGAAGCTCCACAGTAAACAAACGTGGATTCTGTTTATTAGAATTGACAACTGACGACCATTTAAGTCTTATACAAGATCGTAATCGTATCGTTGACATTATAAAAAGAATAATATTACTGTATGGCTCGGCACCACATTGCCGCGAAAACCCTTCATATTCATCAAATATGGCACTCTTGCCACAAAAGGTTCGCCAAATCTGCTCTAGAGACTACATAGAATTACATAAAATATTATCTCTTATAACAATCTATAAGGATTTAGCTATACTTGTGAAGGAACTAAAAAATACCAGCCGATGAAATTGATATCAAACAGTACCTCTTTGTAATACCGTCTTCCACGTGATGCATTTAGTTAATAATAGCAAATTTGTTAGAAATCGTGTGAGTAAGTAATGAAAGTAAAACTAATACGAAATGAAGTAAACATACAATTCTAATAAATAATGAGATAACATATTATTAACATTCTTAATCGAAGGGAGTAAAAGAAAAATGCTGAAGAACGGCTAAACATCTTGCTATTAAAATATAGCAAAGAGAAAATATGCCATTAACTTAATAACCATTGAAAATATCATAGGCCAGCCCTTATTTACAGTTCAATCTGGATGTTGAATCGAACTTACTTTTCGGATGGAGATTCAAGTCTAATTAAAATTGCACTAGAATTCACCGCTCTAACAGTTGCTCTTAATTTACGAGAAATATTGTCTTTTTAATATCACATATGCACACAATGTCCTTAGGAAGCCAAAAATCGTAATGTTTAATAGAAATTTTTATTTTATTTACTAAAATGGACAAAAAATTACACCAGAAGCTTGCACAGCCTCTTAAATAGCAGCATTCTTGTTTTCGTCACATAAATGTTGCCCAAACAAGAACATGAATAGCCATTGTTTAATTATAAATACTAGAGCTTGCATTGTTGCCATAAATGAAGCTTTCATAATTCTCGACAGTTTTGTCGCTTTAATAAATAGTACATAAACTTCCATTGTTGGTCTAATAAATACTTGAACTTGTTGTTTTGCTCTAGTTCAAAGCTTCTACAATTTACTGTTGCACAATAAATGAAAAATACCATTATTGTGTTTCATAGAAAATAAACATGTTATATCCTGTGTATAATATTACAGCTGCTGTTTGCCTCATTCAATTTTTATGAATAGATCTTCCATTTAAACTAAATCCCAATATAGATTTGACATGAAACTGACAATGAGTGTTTTCGTAACGCTATATTATTTCCATGTGAAATATGAATAAAATATGCAATGGATATTATAAGGAAAGTGAATGTATGTTGAAAATTACCGATTGGTAGAGTCGAATGGAGAAAATAAGTAATGCCGAAGTGGAGATAGAAACATGAAATGTGAATTACGAACGAAAATTAATATAATAGATAAGAACGACTAAAAATTGTATAAAAAAGAAGCGAGATAAGGACTTGCTATGTAACACATAATATATTTATAGAGATTGCTTTAGAATATAATTCGATTAATCCTACGTCAAATATAATTGAATAAATTCTAATTTAAATTAAGTTGCAAAGACGAGTAAAACAATTGGAAGTTGTTTCATAAGCAACTGTTTCGGTTGCTCATAAAACATCATCCAGAGAACGAGATTCCTTCCGACGCCTGCAAAGAGGCAGTTACGCAAACTGAAAGAGGCAGGAGAAAATACAAAACACATTTGGAGAAAGTAGGAAGAGGAGAGAGCATGGAAGAGAGAAAAAAAGAACAATAGTACACAAAGGGATTTCGGCGAGGGAGGGATTAAACAGCGAAATTTCTGTTTATTTTCTCCAGCGGAAGACGTGCCCATGACAACGGGCTTAAAGCAAAGAGGAAACTTACTGGGAAATATCACGTAGGCTCCCTAAAGTTTCTGCCAACAGCTGAATTCCCGTCAGTACTTTGAGTAAACGCTTTCCGCGTAATTTGGAAAGGAATTTAATACCATAGATCCCCTCCTGGAGGAATAGGAAAGCCTTTTGCAGAACGATGGACAGCTAGGTTACGCAGGTATAACACGAGAGCTGTTTAGTTCAATCGAAAGTTTCAACATTCCCATCTGCTTCCGCAGAGGTTCAAATATTAATAAACGTTTTCCTTCGTCTTCAAGCTGAGTTTCTCAGAACTTTCACCACAAAATTCTGTTTTGCATACGTGTTCATATGAATTTCAGATCGATATCAAAATAGATAGAATTATATCGTCGCATTTATACATAACTACTACTGTATTGCCTTTTATTTAAAATAGAGCATATTCTACAACAAAATAAACAACTTGAACTGAAAACAATATTACTGATCGATCCAACAATTATTTAGACTTTAAGAGGAATATTGTTGCAAGCCCGTTGCATTGTCACCGTATACATTTAAGAGATGATGATTATTTAAAATAAAAATTACTTATTTAATCAAGTTATTGTTGTAACATTCATCGAATGGATAACATGAGATCAAAAATTAAATTAGTAATTAATTAGACAATCACGTAAACTATAAGATGGAATATTTTTGCAAGTTCGTTACATGGTATATATCTAACAGATTATGTGTATTTGAACACAGAGGCTAACTCAACCAAGTAATTGTTAAAAATTCATCGAATAAATAACTTTAAATCGAAAATTATGTCAGTAATTAATCAGACAATACGTAAACGCTAAGACGGATCATTGTTGCAAGCTTGTTTCATTGTAGCTATTATATATAAGAGATATAAAAGATGAAGAATCACAATGGCATATTTCATCAAGCAATATTAACAATTTATTTCTATAAAAATAACCTACGACAACAACTTTCAAATTATACTAAATGGCATAGATATTTATATAAGTGATTCTGTAAATACTTATATAAAAACTCCTATAAATATCAATATAATTACTGACATGAATATTGTCATAATTAGTGGCGTAATTAAGGAAATTATCACTGATGTAAATACCAATATCATTTCAAAGGAATAACTTCCGTATTATGGATTGCAATATTCATTTAAGAACTCAGTATAACTGGAAGAAGAAACCAAGTTCCGACAGAGGAGAAATGCCGTACTCTCAATTATCCTCCAAAGGAAATGAGAGAATCATACGTGCAAATCATAATGGATGGGTAGTTAAAAAAATAATGCATGGAAAAAATCGGCTGAAAACAATGCAAGCTTAGGTATAAATTTCATTCACTTGAACAAGTTTGTTTGTGAAATCTGCGGCCCGGAATTCAGATCTGAATCTTAAACCGTCAACTTTCATGTACCGAAAGCTCTGGAGCTCTAGCTCACATAAGCTACTAAGAGGTTGCAGAGAGGAATGAGGTTCACTAGGCAAGATGAGGAGTGAGGTAGTTTGCCATTGCTTTCCTCACTGGGCCAGGATGCTAGCAGCGGAATATGTACACGCAAGTGTAGTACAATGACACTATCAGTAATACTTTTCTTGCCATTCCGTAAGGAGAGACAAGTGCAATTATTCACTCATACATCGGTACCTTTATTTCATCACAGCCATAATCAAGACTGTGACAATAGTAAATTAAAGATACATTTATCTATATACTACGTCAAATGAAAAATTAATATATCCCATTTTTCGGAATATGGTAGCGGGAACACAGTAGCCCTACGGATAACTATTTTTATAGCATTCAATAACGATTATCATAAATGAATGCAATAAAGTCAGCATCACTCATATCTGAATAACCTTTCTAATATGTCAGGAGAAGATTGAGTTAAACGTGAATGAGATAAATACATCGCTTCCTAATAACGAATATAAGTTTTTCCATTCAACAGGATATGGTTGCATGAACACCCCCGTGTATGGTTTCCTTTAATATGGCTTCGAGCCGTGACAGCAGTAGAAGGGCGATTAGACGTAGCGGTGGTACAGAGGGAGGGTGGGAATTAAGTGGCTAGACGGAATAACTAATGAGAAACCTTAAGAAGGATGAAGCAGAAGATAAATCTTTGGTACTGAAGCAGGGTGAAATGGATCGTGAACACATTGAGTCACGATTGTCTCCTCAAGAGGGTATTGGAAGGAAGTGCAGCGGAAGACGGGTTGAATCACGATGGACTAGCGTTGGTGAGAGGGTTAAATTAAGAAATTGGAAGACGAGAGGGATTGCTTGAAAAGCTATTAGAAACCTATAGCCTGATTGATTGCTTTTGATACTGGAGACAAATTGCATCTGGAAAGCGTTGAATAAATGAATGCTTTTACCATATGCATCGATATCATAGGATTTTAAACGCCATCTGGGAAAATGATCCGGAAACTTATTCATATGAGTGCAAAGCAGTCACGCCGTTAATTAATCCTTAAGCGATCAAGCCTAAATTGTTACCTATACATTCGACGGGGTCAAATCAACCCCATATTTTTTCTCCTACTGATTTACTGTGTTAACCCTAACTTCTGGTTCTCCAATTTCTTCATTTTTAAGGCATATATCAGTTTATTTAATCAAATTCAGCCCTTAATCATTAAAGAGGTACCTAGATAAGCCGTAGGCTTAAATCTAGATATACATTTTAGGAATAGGTCGAGAATTATTATAATATATTTTATAAAATTCGATATATATAATATATTTCATATTATATAATGACTCTTTGTTAACTTCATGCAAAGTTTGTTAACGATGCACGTAATTAGTGTCATTGCATGGTCACTGAGCTCGAAAATGATCCCACCCTGAAAAAAAGAAAAGAAAAATAATTTAAACCAAAATTCAACCTAAATTTCGCTTAAAAATATTTTAAAGAGTCAATCACTATTGCTGTTGCTTTACGAGCTCATTTTCGCTATATAAGTTGAAATAAAAAAATCTCCCTAAAAAAGCCAAGAAGGTGACTCTCGTGCAGTGATTTTCGCCGTGATAGAGTACCGCTTCAAGCCTTATGCGGTCACTCTCCCCAAATATTCATCCGCTCGAGAGTCGGTCGCATGGCAACGGGAAACAGCCTCATCATCATTCCATTCACCGAGGAAAGTAAAATTTTCGCGCAGCTTCGAAAACCCATCCGCCGAGTTTTAATCAAAGGTGCGAGTGCCTCGAATCGATGCAGAAATTGCCAAGTCAGGTGCGAAAAGAAGGGAGAGATATTTTGGTCCATAAACAGAATCTCTTGGGCAAATTAAGGCCTTTTTCCTTCATCGCGCCCCCCTCCGAGATTAGAATTCTTTGTCTCTTTTTTTAAGGAAGTTTTTTTTAGGAAAGAGCTGACGAAAGCGGTGGTGGATCCGATTGTCTCTCGAGAAGGTAGGTGGAGCTAATATCGGGTTCATTATTGGAAGAGCTGGGGTTGACTCACCAATCATTTCATACCAAGGAATCTTTAGATTATTTTTTATTTATAATACCGCGTTATCAACGTGGGTTATACAAATGTCACTAATTTTCGGTATATTTTGGAACCAATAAGTATATATGAGTATAGTTAACTATGGTGCATTATTGGCATTATTATTGATGATTGTGTATCATTATTGATATTGCACCATTATAATTATATTTATTATTGATCATTTACACTTTTGGCTTTTATTAAATTAAACATAGCGTATCAACTACGCTACCAATTATTTTCATTCAGTTGTTGATAACAAGTAAAACTGTCCAGCGTTGCTAAGATGAAAAATAATATTTGTTTCCATGGTAACGCTTCGATATCAACTTAAGTATTCATAAGAGTGAAACTATTTTAAGGTACACTTAAGTTGCATGAACTATATCGATATACGATTGAACCCTAATAACTGTAGTCCCTCAAAATTTAGGAAACTTTATATTGAACAAATTTTAAGGTTTGCAATGACATTTAGACATGAAATTTAATCCCAAAGTCTTCCTAATCAAACCTATATTTGAAGTTGCTTCACCGTTGATTGCTTTCTATGCCAATTTTGACGCGTACTTAAATAAGTGTGGTGAGAATAGAAACATGAGTTGGACAACGACATAGGACGTCGTACGGGAACGGCTTTTAGAAATGAAAAATAAAGACGAATCTTGCGTCTTATTGTGATTTTAACCCATGCTTCTTAAAGATAAATATGTGATAATAATGCCAATGGCGTACCTAGCTTTGGTGTCACCCGGTGCGGTAGTTCATGGTGTCACCCTCTCAATTCTATACATTTAGTGTGCTTAATAAAATTAATGCGTTTTAGTTTTCATTTCAATTATGGTTCATATAACACTCAAAATAGTACATACAAAGATACAAATACAATACATACATATTAAAAAGGAAATGAATTTAAATTAATAACACGTTATATCAGAACTTTCCTTTTCTAACTTTTAAAGCTGCAAATTTATTAATTATTTCATCAAAACCAATGTCTTTGGCAGATTCGCTTTGTATTGATCAGGGAAATAGATTCTAGAACGAGACGCTTCAAGAATTCATTTTTTCCGCGAACGATACGCGAAGGTAACCGATTAGGGAAGTGGAGTCGTGGTGCATGTACCCCCTGCCACACGCCGAAGGGAGGCTTGCTTGGTAGATATGTAGATGTAGATATGACTGCACATAAAAGAGCCCATCATACTATTTAAAATTCGTATTATTATGTAAACAATTGATACGTTTACGTACAATTATTTCAGAAGTCAGGACCAAAGTCTTACGAAACTTTAAATATCTCACCCACAAACCATTCTTCAGATTTTCTGTGAAATGTTACGAATTACATACGTATGATTTTATATGTAATTTGCTTCACGTACAACAGCACATAATACTCTTTAAAAATTCACGAAATTTTTGATTTTACTTTCAATCATTTCAAATGTCAGGTCTTCCAAAGGCTCTCAGAATCTCGAATCCCGCCGTCATGACACGTTAGAGACGACCGAGGTATTCTTAACTGACCCCCCATTAGATATATTCACCAAATATGTATTTCACTGCCTTGTAAGAAATTGCGGTCAGATAAAGAAATACGACCCGATAGCTCCGATAGCTTCATGGAGAAAAATAAGAAGCGTGTGAAAAGAAGAAGGCAGGATACTCACCCTTGTTTTGTTTGTTCATACAAGCAATAAGATGGGGATTGGAAGACGACTCTTATCAGTATACCTCTTGAGATATTTTTAAGTGCCAAGGAATTGAAAAATATGACCTTCCTCTCCGGGTTTCACGTTACCGCTGTCCAGCGAGGAAGAGGCGAACTGGTGGTAACGACAACCACCGAATCGATTTAACCCAGAGACTTCCTTGAGAAAAACGTTATCACCACGCAGAAAATTTTGATATTTTGTGCTTTGACAAGCTTTTAACTTATACAGATTCATCTTGAAATAGATGTTACTGTATGATTAATTACATATTATTTCTTTTAAGGACATAAAACATAATTTGCAATTAATTTGGAGCCCCTTGAAATCTGCTTATTCTGCCCACTGTATAACGCGCCTCTCCTTAGAACCGGGGTACTCAATCTTTTTTGGTGTCGGTGCCCCAAAGGACATTTCAGAGAGCGAAGCGGGCACCGAATAACATTTCCATCCAGGGTAATATCCAGACCATCCTTTGTCAATATTATTACTTTACTAGTTAGTCGTAGGCCGTTTAAAAAAATCGTTCTTTGGTAAATAAGATCGATAAAATTACAACGATTATAATTTTATCACAACTTCACAACGTGTAAAAGTCTTTCCCTTCGAAGAAGATTTGATTACGGGGAATACATCTGGTATGAAGGTTTTCGCTGCATGTGCACCGCTGTGTTCTGAAAAGCAGCATTTAGTCATTGATTACGGGGAATTTGATGCCTTGATAAGCTGCGCCGAGCTGAATCTTCACATTTGCATTAATATGACATAGATACGCGTCTTTTTAATCTGGACATTGGCGATAAGAGGGATAAAGTTAAGACACGCCATCACCCTCGATGTTTACGAAACCCAAGACCAGACAAACAAAGATCCCTTCACTGCCGAACTTCCATTCTATCCCCGCTAGTGCAATTCCAAGAAATACTGATGTAGCAAATAAAAAAATCCTTTTTACTGAAGCTTGGCGGGCACTGTGCAAGGTCACTTCGGGCACCAGGTTGAGTATCCCGGGCTTAGAATGATACATTGTATGTTATCGCCATAGGTACAGTGAAATAATTATATTTTAAAGGTAAAGTTATTAATACTCATTTAATATGCCTAATCCCTAATGATGCCTCTGATAATGCACCTTATTTATTAGCAAGTTCGCCAATACTTCACCCTTCAGATGCTATTTCAATTCTAATTAATTAGGCTTAATTATTCATTAGCAGATTTTCAGAGCTTATATTATTTTCAGAGATTAGCCCTCATACAAAGAGTCGTTTTAATTTTTTTAAATTTTTATTTGAACGATATTTTTAAGTGGAAAAACATTAATTTAAGTGATAAATAAAAAGATTTGAAATGAATTAATTTTTATACAATAAAAATATTTTTAAAATAAGTGATTAAATTAATAGACAAACTTTTAAAATGAGAAATTTAAATTTAAATAAGAAATAATATTTAACGAATAAGAAATTAATTACTAAAAACTAGATATACTTTAATGAAATTGTTTTTAAAAGGACTTTTTAAGGTTCAGTATGTGTGTATAATAATTACCAAAAAAACGTAATTACTTGGTTTTTCCCTAATTAAAAAATTATCATAAAAATATTTCTCATTATTTTTAACATAAGAGAGCTTGAGCGTATGATAAACCGGAAGTAGCTGATTATGTACTTTGTGGGCGCTCTAACATGAAAACTGTTTGTCAGATCAACACCAAATGTCATATATAGTATTTTGGTTTGTGTCTTTAAAGTTGAGTAGATTTTGGAGTAAATCGGTTAACCGAAAGTCGAGCTTCATTCTTCAAAGCTCATTTCCGGTTTTCAAAATATCTCCATAAATATGAGATTTAGGTACATACTATTATTTATAAAAGTTTTAGAAAATGTAATTTACTATGACTTTTGTATGAAACATATTTTTGTATCACTGATTGTGTAGGAGTTATTTGTGAAATACTGATAAACCGGAAGTTGCCGATTATGTACGTTGTGGGCGCTCTGGGCGCTGGGGCGAAAGGCCACTTCATCGTTTTTCATCGAACATGTCCTGAAAAACATTATTTATAATGTTTGTGACGTTAAAGATAATAATATATAAATTAATCACTCATCTTCAAAGTTTAGATGGAATATAGAGTTCGAAATTACTGTCGTAGATAAATATTTACATCTTATACATGGAGAAAGTCATGTGCTGGCCACATCAGATTTTTATTTATTATTTTCGAATAAAAAAGAACATTCCAACAATATACGCTACGATATAATTGTCCTAATGAATTTTCGTTGTCAATCCTAACATTGAAAGCCATTAAATATTCAATTCTATGGAATGATACCAATCACAACGTTCAAATCTTTTAAAGCAGCAAAATTAACCGCCTAATCGATTAACCAAAGGACCGAAACAGCTTATTAAAACAGGTCATTGAAAACGGGGCGAAGCGGTCACCGAGGAGACGTTTCCATAGATTCCATCCTCGAATGTTTCGAAAACGAGTTGTCACTCTCGAATTTTCTCGAAAGGAAAACGTCAACGGAGATGGCCTTGCAAACGCAGCGAGCCGTTCAAAATGGCTCTCAGGAGTTTCCTTCGGTTTCCCCAAATTAATTAATCCGTGGAAAAGCCTTCGCGCGACTTCCCGGTCAATGGAAAAGGGCCCTTAAAAAAGCGTATCCCATGGAAAGCAAGTTCAGGGCATCGGATAGAGCGAAACTCGTGCGCCCCTTTCTGTTTATTTTTAGTTTCTAGGGGAGAGATACGTCACACGGGAGGTGCAATCTGGGATTGAAGTTGCTAATGACTGATTGAAACTGTACCCATTCGAAATCCTCAGGACCAACTCTCTTATTTAAACCAACTTTCATGATTCCCTTAACCAAATGGCAGAAACATCGCCACAAGAGATAACAATGCCTATATTTATTTGTCAATCATAAAATATATTGTTTTTGTGACTTCAAAGACCCACATTGTAGCAATAATTAGCTAACAATTTAATAATTAACAAGTTTCTACTAAAAGGAAACAAGGTACTTGCTGATGTAAACTATTGTTAGAAAAGCTATAGCAGAAAATATTAATAATATGTTAATTAACAATATGACATCGTTAACAATTGCTGAAAATTGTTTTCGTAAGCTATTATTTCTATGTTATGTTTTTATAGACAGTTATCGCAAGAAGTACATTATTTGACATATATTTTATAAATTATTCATACTGCTATTATCAAGGGGAAAGTAAAATCTTAGAGCCTGACCTACTACTACTAAGAGTTGCACGTCAAAAGCAATACAATTTAACTGCGCTCCACAATGTCATTCTAAAACGCTAAAACTTAGTTCAATGCCTAAATATAATTAAACCCTATAATTTTATTACTACTATTTGCAGCAACTATTTACTACTACAGTCCATTTTGCAACAACTTGAAAGTATCGTAGATAGAATAAACATTCTTTCACCTAAATCCAATATTTTATTCTTCATAATATTGAATATATATATACGTGAGCACTGAGGCCAACACGCTACGGGCTTCAATTCTAGATATCAAAAGAAATCAGATAATTTCAACGATTTATATTTAATTTAAATGCTTATGACTTTCAAACTGACTTTGTCGATCTACATTGTTGAATACAGGTTATAATGGAAACTCTTAAACTGGCCATTCGCGACGATAACAATGGTATTTTTAGAACAACAATGAGCGTATTCCAAGGTGAAAGCTCTGCTTTATTTAATGGAATACTCATTAAATTGAGATTTCCTTCACTGAATTGATTAAGTGAATTATTAGAGGTATGAAATCACCAATAGCCGTCTTTATCAGCGTTACTCGTCTCATTTACCGGTATTCCGAGAAAACAAGAAAAGACACCGCTTTTTTAAGGTTTTTTTTCTTTAAGTGAATTATATTAAAATGTGTGACAAAATACAAAATTGGCGATATTCGTATTAAAAATAACAATTAGAATAATTTTCTTCGGGATACTACCATCATTTAGATATAGATTTGTGTTATTACCATTACATTCAAGCATTTAAAGTCAAGAAGGTGATCAAAAATTTGATATGACGCCCAGTATAACTTCGTAGAACTCATTCGTAAGCAACAAGTACGAGCTTTCGAAATTTCCCTCATTTTAATACACATTTCACCATTTTCATAACTAGATTCCAGAATTGCATTCCCCATACAAAACAAGCTTACATTGGAAGAGTAATTTATTCCTAATCTTCACAAAGAGCAGTTTTGTTAGGCGGCTCGTTCGCAACGCAATGGCAAACTTTTGTACTGCAGCGATCCTGTTTCTCTTCGACTCATCGCTTACGGCTAATTTCGCAGATTTTTCGCCCACTCGCAAACTCTATTTGTTGCCCGCGCGAATTTCATATCATTCGCATCGAAATTTCGCGGCTCGATTGGATAATTTAGTAACGCCTGCTATGTTTCGGAATGGAGTACAAAGTCGCCGGTAGTGTTGCCACTTCCTAAATTAGGTAGGAAAGGGAGTAATTCAGCGACAAAGTTTTAACATGTTTCTCTAGAGATGTGCTCTACATACATGCTGCTTTGCAATAGTTCCACTAAAGGTTACATTTTTTTTAAAAAGTTCCTCTAGGCAACAACAAACTTTTGACAGTTATGATCATAATGGTAACGTTTAGAAAACTAATAGTCCCATTTTTCTTGAACTTTTCCAATAAAGAGAACAACCATAATGTAAGATAGTTTTATCAAACATTATTATAAAACTCTGTCCATCAATAAAATACATTTTTAATTAAATATTTTTCTCCTTCATTTCCAACGAATCAATAATCCGGAGAAAAATAAAATGCCATAAATCGTTTTGTAACATTATCCAACAATTACGTTTTGGACAGATGTCAACAATGGAAATCAATCTTTGCTGCACGTCGAAGCATTTTTGTAAGAATCGTCTGATTATTAATTCAGTTATTCTTGTCAATAACCACCATCACAACCAAATCAGAACAAAAATGAAAAGTGTAAAATTTAACTTAAGTGTTGACGGGGAACTGTAAAGAAGAAAGGAAAGTTGGAACACGGCTGTTAAGGAATTAAAATCTCCAATAGCCGTATTTGTCGGCGTTCTTCTTCTCATTCCCCGGTATTCAGATAAAAAATGACAGTACACCGCACATTTTGAGAGCACTCAATATGTACTTCGAATGCGATCTTCGTCGCAAGTAATTATTTTGCATCTAATGTCTTGTCATGTTTTCTCGGAATACCGGGGAAAGAGAAGAGGAACGGACAAAAACGGCTATTGGAGATTTGATACCTCTAAGAACCGTAAAGAACAAAAACAGCGAACTCAAAAGATGTCTATGAAGCATGATTTCTTAATTATTGAAGTTTTTTCATCATTCATAAGGGACTATTACTTTTACAGAATGTTCTTTCATGAAGTAACAACCTAAAACAATCTTCATTTGCTTGATTGCAAAAAAATTGAAAAAAGATAGTTACAATATTACCGAATTTTTCGGTGCAATCTATATACAAGTGAGTGTGTCTATCGCTAAACTTTTTGTGAGGTCATAAAAAATCAGATCAACTCTTGAGGAAAAACTACCCTACCGGAAGAAATGCCTCGTGGTTGCATATTTAGGTTTATTTACGGACCTGCCCTAGCTCGTGTCCACCAAGAATAGACGCGAGCGCATCTGTAATTTCAGTCGCATAATGAGCTCTTCAAAATGTAATCCTCAAAGAAATACCAGCCATCAACGTTGCGTATCAACGAATTTTCCCCCCGATTTTCCAATTCAATTACCGAACGCACACATCAAATTAGAGATCGCTGTTTGTAAATTGCGCCTGTACCTCTCGAAATAAGATCGACCTCTATATAACCGCGGGAGGAAATAAATAATCCGTAGCAGTGGCGCAGCCAGGATTCGCCAATGGGGGGGTCCAATGCTGAAGAAAAAAAGGGGAAATGCCTACCTTACAGGGGCTAGTAATATTCATGATCGCTACTTACTACAGTAAATGTTAATTCTTTCAAAAACTAAATATATTGAAAACTAGAGGATTTAACGCTTATGTAGCCAACCGATTACACTTTCCAAGATAGTAGTTTACAATTGGAAACTTAACATTGGTGTTGTTTGAATTTCTAGTTTGGATAAGTCCAATATCTAATAAAAATTCATTTTTTTCTATGCTGAAGTTATCTAGTGTTGCAGACATAAACTTCCCGAATCTTTGAGAGTTCTTTCTTCCAAGAGGTTGCAAAGTGTGGGAAAGAAAAAATTTTGTTACGATTATTTGGCAAGCAATATAAAACGTAACATCCACTCCCCCACATTGGCGCGCCCATGCTTATTTGAATATCTTTTGTTATTAGACTATATCATCAGCAGATTTTGGAATGTAATTTAATTTTCGCCCATAAAACACCATCAATGTATAAAAATAATTCTATGAAGTATATATACAGATTTTTGCACAACGTTTATATGCGCCGTGCCAGAATTTCGCTACAGGAATCTGAAGTTAATTAGATTTGATAACTAAGATATTTTATCAAAAAGAGAATCTTTTAATTCAGTAAACACCTAAACACAAAAATAATGAAATAGCAATCTCAAAATCTATGATTTTTATTTCAAAACCAAGAATGAAAAATTTTAAATAAGAAAATCACAAAATCACAGAAAATGTTTCCATGGATTGCTCAGAATCTCCATTTTAGTTGCGTAATCAATCTAGGACATTAAAATGAAGAATAAAATGTAATGCGTAAAAAATCATTTTCTTAGTTCTTTTTCTATTATTGCAGGGATAATGTACTTCAAAATACTTCTGTAATAAAGTGTACTTCAAAATACTTCTGAGAATAGTTTGAGAATTCGGATTTTTATCTATTATCAAATGAATAATCCAATATCCACGCCAGATGGCTGACTAAGTAAAACTGGTTAACTCCATTGCACGAATCGTTCACTCGAGCTTTCCTAGGAGTGACCTGATCCGTTGTTTTTAAAATTACCTCCTCTTCTAAGAAACAAAAAATAATTCATATGAGATTAAATTTTCTGATAGGCTTACAATTAAGCCTGACTTCGTTATTTATGTATTAGCTAAGTATTCGACTAAATACGTCACATGCCGAACATTAAAAATTCGGCTGCTTTAAAACATACAGTAGACTCTTACTTGTAGCTGATAATATAATTGAATTTGCAGGATTAAAGTTAAATACCAAGGTGAAAAAATGAAGACATCAACTTACAATTATTTAGACTAAGTAATAGTTAGGTAGTTTTACCAGTAGAGAGCTGATGCAAACCCAATATTACGCATTGAGTGTTCAAAGAAAACAAACATTTTCCATAAATTGAAATTTTCAATGGGCATTGCATGACCACGTGGTTGATGTGCCCTCCGATCACAGCCCAAAAATAAGACAATCCTAATTTATGCATCTAATAATGGTCATTTCACAAAAAAACCGCTTCGCCATTAACTTACGTTTTTCCGATATAGGTCTCCAGCTATTAGCGGACTGTGAAAAGAATTTTCGGATGCACATCAGTACCTTATGAAATTCAAACTAAACTCTCCTTCGAACTGTTCGCTTTGAATTTCTCAAAAGCACTACTCACGAACCTAGGGTTTCAGGGTGTGCGTTTCAAATTACTTCTCGAATGTTCCCTTGTATTTTTGCAAGGAGTAAAAAAATTAGCACTTTCGTTTTTTTCTCATGAGAATCTTATCTTATGCTGTGAGTCATCTAACTAAAGGATAGGGTTAAGAAGTTTTCGCGTTGAACATTGTGTGCGAAACACTCGTATCTTAGTGTCCCATTGATATCGATGTCGGCTCTAGGCCTGCTCTGCTACCGAAAACATCACCTTAGCTGAAATCGGAGCTATATTTACAGGCATGCGGAGCTTTCGCTGAATTTGCCAATCAAGCACATGACTAGAAGTGTATCTCTAAAGCCGGGTTTACACCGGAGTTGACGACATTTCACAAAACAGCACTTATTTTGTCGTCAACAAATCGTGTCGACGACAGATTTTCCGTGTCTGCAACCGAAATTTTGTATCCACCCTTGGTGGAAAACATAATTTCGGTTGCAGACACATCTGTCGTCTAAAAAAGTTGCAGCGCCCATTCGGTGTTGCAGACATTTCCCCGCTACCCCCCTCGTCCATCAGAACCGATCAGAACTATGTGGCTGTTTCCGCCCCTACCCCCTCCACTCCACAACGAACTCCACGCTCGCCATTTGAAGTAAGAATGCTTCTTTTTGTCGTCCACAAAAGTCGCAGAAAAATAGAGCGCATTAGTATTTTGTCTGCAACAAAATGTTGTAGACAAATGACGTCGACAAAAAAAGTTGCAAACAAATGTCTGCAACATGCGGTGTAAACCCGCCTTAAGACTTGCGTGATGATTGGGGTTTTGTTCTCTTCAGCAGAAATAAAAGCTTAGAGCTAGTCATAGGACTTAACTCTTGGGGGGGTTTGAACCCCTAAAACCCCCCCTCGCTGCGCCACTGATCCGGAGGACCGTTTGGTTCATGAGTTCACCAGATCGCACAGGGAGCGCCACCTGGAAAGAGAGAGGGACTCTGAAAAAAAAGTGTGAAACCCTCTTGACAGCCGCCTTGCGAAAAAAATGAACGTTTCGTAGGACCCCGTCCTCTCTCTCACTCTTGAGATTGAGGATTTCGAGGGAGATCTCGAAAAAACCTCAACCAGAGGTGTGCAGAGATGAGCGCTAACCTGGAGTGGAGAAACATCGCGGATTTAAACTCGAGATCTTTTCACAAGGGAAAAGGGTGCTTACAAATACCGAGGACCATCCCAAACGGAAAATTCTCAGTACTTCTACAAAATAAAATCGGCCGTGGAAGTGGAATTTTTATGCGTGGATCCCAGTCCGGTACTCGTCTTCGGTAACCGTTGCGGTGGAAACGCGACACCGTTTCCAAGGCAACGATACGTGAAAACTTCTTACGGATAAGTAATGGAATGACATTATATTAATTTTGAAGTAGTTTTCCTGCATCCTGAAAAACTAGAACTAACATTTTTGTTGATGAAATTGATGTTTTAGTAAAGATGTCAAATCTTTTGATCTCAAGGTTCTTTATATACTAATGGTTTCATATAAGTAGTCATGCAGTTTATGGATATATGTTACATTAATGATATATTTTAACATTCATTTGTTTCACGAAAAAAGCATTTCACAGGGATACTGACAAATCCTAAGAAATTTGATTTTCCCTCCTTGAGTACTTCAATAAATCGACCTAATTTCATTTTTCTTCAGTAATGTTTAACATCTTCGTAAATTTTCAAACACCTGCAAGATATTTAACAAACCTGGTAACTAAAAGACAACAATACAGGACTTGGGCAACTCAACACTACCTGGTCGAATTCAATAGACCATGAACGTAGTTTTGGACTGTCCCTAAAATTTGTTGAAAGTTAAAATACAACCCAGCAAGTAATTATTGTAATCATACCGTCGTTGTTGAGGGTACGGGCTGCTTGCTAAAATATACATTTGTTAAAGATGCAACTTATAACAGCTTGCTATTTCAAACACGCGTTACTACCAACCGATCTATTACAGCTTTTGATTTATGTTTCTTTTAGAATAACGTGCTATATGCTTTCTAGAAACATAGAAAAATCTCGTCTGCTCTAATACCCTTACCTACATATAGATGTTTAAGAGAACCTCGGGAAAAGTTCAGTTATCTTTGGGAGACGTGGGTAGGAAGCCTGAAGTTTGAGGTAAGTTTCTTTAATATGGCACGTGATTTTTCGAATTCCAAAGTGCATTATTCTTTGTTGCATCAAAACACGAAATGGGAACAAATTTCCATCGCTCTTGATTCAATCGAAGGCTAATGCTATCGTTCGTTTTTGCTGCATTCTTTGTCAAAATGTTCGCAGATTAGTCATATTTGCACACTCAGCGACCGACGAAGATCTGGATTACTTTACGCGTTTAGCAACTAAAATTTCATTGATTAAAACGTAAAAAAATACTAAATATGCTTGGAAAACATTACAACAAATGAGATAATTTATTATACTCTTCGTAATTTAAAATAAAAACAGTATTTGTCGATAAAAATGGATCTCTGCAAAGTTTTCTGTCATATGATATGTGTATCGATTTATTAAGACATTCATTACTAGCTAAATATTATAAAATAAATAAGCCCAGATTTAAATGAGCAACGAGCTTTACAGGAATTTCTACTGAAAGCTGTCGACATTGGATGAATATATAAATACATAAATATTCTTATGGACGACTGGGGCTATTAAATAGATTAGAATGCCGTTTTTATTTTTGTTTTATGCTTCCAGCACGATTTTATCAAACTCCCGTAATGATCTACGAAAAATCAAGCATCGATTAGCAAGTCCACCTACAGAGTTAATGCGTATCACCCATAGTGATTAATATTTTCCTAAACACGTCGAATCAGCGCCCATCACACCTCCGGAAAAAAGCGCGGGTCGTCATAGTTACCACCCCACTCACACAACATCTATCACCTAGGTAAACAAACAGTATAACTCACGTAGGGGAGGGATAAAAACATTCATTTCGATCCTTGAGAGTAAAGTGTGAAGGACGACAGTTATCTTTCACCGACTTGGCGCGTACATTACGATCCGGTGGCCATGGCAACAGTGGCGGAAACGCTCTCGTCAAATGGGACTCGCATAACACAGCTCGGTATCCTAACTCACGGCTCCATCGCCCGGAAAGATTGCTTAGGCAAGTGTTAAGCCGAACGGGATCCATGGAAACGGCGGCGACCCCCAAGTGCTGAGGGTGTGCGGAAACGAAAGGAGGGGGTAAGCGCGTGGGCGGTAAAATGCGCCCAATCTCCGCCTACAAGTCGAGCGAACAGATTCTTCTCCCTTAACTGGATGATTGCCCTATCAAGGTGCTAACTGGCAAACAAGTTTCGATTCCCGAACACGATATGCAGAATAGTGAATCAGAGAGTTTAATGTCTAACCTAAAATGTCATTTTTTTTGTAACGTGAAATATTATCAATTTTCTCTCTTTACGTCTTACACATATTTAGGTCATCAAGAGAGTTTAATGTCCATCCTAAGAACGGTTTATTTCTAAAACGTCATTATTTTTCTGTGACGTGGAAACATTTCCAATTTTTCAATACGCATTATATAGATAACCAAGTGCTATGTATAAGAAAGAATGCATAAACGTATAGAAATAAGGATGGGTTTGGTTTAGAGGTAGTCGTTCACAATTCATTCCTTTAAAATAAATTATTCCTGCGGATCCTATTAAAGACGAAGGATCGAAACAGGGAAAGTAAGAAGGTAATCTAATCAGTAAACCATGCCATGAGGATTCCACGATAAAAAACAAAAATGTTTACAACTAAGCAGTTTTCCAAACAGAATTCCAACAACGGTGTTTACAGAATAGTTATTAAACACCCTATAGAGTTGATTGTTAGGTAGATTCAACGTCCGAAAATTAGCACACCAAAAATGCTCCGATTCCGTAGGATAAAATTGATTGAAAGAACGGCTAATCTCACCCCTAAAGTCTCCATTAATGAAATAATGATAATTAAAACAACGTATTTTGGCTGAAGTTGCTTCGCATCTAACTATATAAGTACAAATAAAATCAAAATATTATCTTTCGGCAAATAATGTCGACACTGATGAAATGTGTGATTGAAAAATTTAAAGCAACCAGTAGAGAATATATGTGTCTCTATTTTAATGAGAACGAAGCACAGATTTTTACATTGCCATACATCAAGGATACAGCAAAAAATATTCACTCTGCTCCAACATAATTCCGTAATAAATTTAGTAAATTTTACATGGTAAAAATATCGTTAAAAATGTAGCACAGAGAGAAGGGGATAAGGAAAATCATCTCTGCTAAATTCTTCTTATACTACCAGTAAGAGGAATAACTTGGCATGTTTTTATGCTCAATTTTCCTCTATTTATTATTACAGTCTTATACTTTGCTTAGTAGAAAATGCTGCAATTTGAAGAGCCTAGAGCAGTAAGCTGTCGTTTCCCTATTTGCAACCGAATTTTTCTCTTTTAGATACTTGCAATTTTGAGATGCAAATTTGTGCAGGAATTTACGTTCTTATAATCAAGCGTATGGTTTTTCGAATTATTTTTCCTATAATAAAACATCAATAATGAAGTACTGTGAGGCTATTATAAATTAAAATCACAGTCTTTATAATATTAGTGCAAAGGTGAATTTTGGCGGTTTTTGTTAAACTTAATGCCGTTTACGCGAGCTAAAGATCTACTTTGAGATTTTTTTCTTGTTTTTCTGTTAATCAACATGTAAATACGCAACTTTTGAGTGCCATCAGAATTCGAAAAATACTTTTTTCTGCCTAGCCTAATAATCATGCTTAAACGTCAGCTGTTAATCATCTCATAAATGCATTTCGGATGGATTTGCGAATCATCCACCCATTCATTTATCCCACCCGCGGTAAGGTTTCAACAGAAGCCGTTTAATCGAGAATCTAGCCATCGAGCAACATTGTGCTTAAAGATTATTGAGAAACACGCAAGCGACCCGTAAAAACCGCATATGGAGTCACCGTGATGGTGCACGTGCCGCGAGAGTGGCCCAGTGTGTCATTATTGCAGCAAAGAAACAAAGTAGGTCGCTCTGCACTGTCACGGGATCCTCATTTCTCAATTTCGGCTCGCATGCAGCTGATCGTGACCTCCCCGTGACTCACACGGGAACGCACGGTCCGTGATCGAACGAAAGCTGCATGCGGATTCATAAATGCTTGGAAGCGATTCCTCCACAGTTCTCGGATGGCGTGCCTCTAATAAATGGAAATTGTGGTCACCTAAGGATCGTGCGGTTAATGGAGACCCATTGCCGATGCTTTATACAGTAATACCTGATAATGTGGAATAGAGAAAATTATCTCTTCAGAATATTCAACCTTGAAGTATATATTGCTTATGGGATTAAAAGAACGATGTATATGATAAGGGCTATATGTTTCAGCAGAATTACCCAGATGAATATAATATTTATATGTATCTTATGGTTAGGAGATAATACTGAATCTCTATTTTTTATAATCTCATTCATGTCAATAGCTATATTATATAATGAGTTATGCTGTATAAGGCTATTAATTTTGGAAACTCGTCATCAAACTTTATTAAAAGCGTAATTCTCAGAGTCAATTAAATTTATTCCATTTTCAAAAGAATACAGACAACATGAACTAGATATTAAGCTGTAAATAATATGGAATAGTCATTAAAAATGCTTCTCTTAGGAGATTTTTTTCCACTAGAAGCATATTCAAACCAGGGAGTGAAACCAGAGAGAAATACCTCAATCCTTGCCTTTTCTGGTAAGCCTCACCCGCACATCAGAGCTTTCGGTCGATAATGGAGGAGGCTTTGAGGTCCAAACCGGATGTACGAATACATCTATACACAGACGGGTTATGTAGCAGTTGTACTTTTGAGAATGTTCTCATAATCAAGTAAATATATGTGGTTTATAAACTCTGTTTAAAGGAATCCAAGCATCTGAAAAGATCAGGCTTGAGCGCCCGCAAAATTGTCGATGTGATATGGAAGACCAAAAATCGATCACATGTCCTCTCCAACAATATCTCGATGCTGATGGTGTACCTATTTTATCACGGATATATACAGAAATGAATAATAATATATGATAGGAGGTAATATCGTTTTTGGTGCTATTTCAAAACATTTAGGAATTTGGAGAATAAAAACTTTTTTTTGACAAGGCTCAATAAAATTATCACATAACACCTGATTTTATAAAATATGTTCAAGAAAACTGCCAAGGAACCAAACAATCTTCAGATGAAAATAACATCGGCATCTTAATCAAACGCAATCTAATGATGCTATACAGATGATAAAAAAGTGACTTTTTTCTATTTGGCCGATAAAAAAGCTTCGTACAAAATATTTATTTGAGTGATTCCAGAACTTTTTAATTATGTAATTCCATCAAAAGTAACCTTCATAGTAATAGAGGAAGTGAGTACTACAATAGTAGCAGTTTCAAACGTCAGAGAGGAAGACGAGTTTCTTCTTTCAAATTTACCCCTGAATAATGACATCAATTCTAATTACGGTAAATATTTATAGATCACTAACTTAAGCCCCCACTGATTCTGAACGGGGATTATAGAAGAAGATTAACTTCAAGTTGTCCGTCGTACAATGATTAAATGCCCTTAAGTATGCACATCTAAAATCCCAAGTTCTTCTTTCTATACAGGAAAATGCATGGATTCAACAATGGGATCGGTCGTCAGGGGGATGAGTTGTTTACAACCTCGAATTTTCACAAAATTTTCGTATATTTCACCGATATTCCCGCAAATTCGAATCGGAGGTGAGATTCAAAGAATACAATGAGAATATTCATTTGATTTTCTCTCTTTCGGTGTTTGTCTCGTTAACGTGCGTTTATTCCTTCTACTTTAATTTTGCAAAAGAAATAAACCCTGTATGCGATAAAAATAAGTTTTATGTTTATTCTTCATGGAAAACTATCGGAGCGATCTGAGTTCGAACCCCGTAAAATTGTCGAATAAAAAAGCAACAGTGATTCCTTCCAGGTCAGATGACACGTATATAAAGCTTGAAGCAAATCGGACGAACGGTGTGGCCAACCAAGACAAACCCACAAACACACCCACAGAATTTCGATTTAATATTTATAGATTATAGGGACAGATATGAGTTACAACATCTCAATTTACTCATCAGCGTAAATCTTTGAAAATTCCAAATTATAATGGAAGTTAGTATTATAACTATTTATCTCAATTTCCGCGTGGAAATTGAATCTTCTCGAGCGATATCTGGTGCCATTGTACGGTATTATAAAAATCGTCAATTTATTGTTTCATTAGAGTTTATTGGCCCGCTCTGCGCGTGCCTAAACAGTCATCCAAGGACCTATTTGAACGATGGCGAAAGAGGTTGCTGACCCTCACTAATCTCGTAAGTAACCGCGGCGTCTTTTCGTTAAGTTAATACTTTGGCAAAAATTAAGGGAGGCCGACAAAATTGCTTTACTGAAGACCATCTTCTGGCGGGCACCTTCCATCCGTAGTGTTTCCACTCTTTCTTTTCCACCTCACCGACTTTGTCTCTGACGTTTCCTGCTCTCTTTCATTATCCCATCTCCTCCTCTTCCTCATTAAATTATCTCTTTCTTCCCCCATCTTCTGCTCCACAAAGTTATATCCTTTCCTTTTTGTGGCCCTCATTATCTCCTTTTCCGTCTTTCATTCACCCATCCACAAAGTTAACCCAACAAGGCCCTTGCTTTACTTTCACGAAAGTCTCGAAAAGCATAAGCACAACAATAGCGGAGCTATTCCGCTAGTAATAATCGCGCGACAATTATGCGACAATCGTTCAACAATCGGTCGACAATCGCTCAACAATTCTTCAACAAACGCGCAAACTTCGTTTCACTCCCGCGCTTAGGGGCGAAGCGGTCTCTTATTTCGGTCGAATTCATTAAAAGTTGCCATTTCTTCGCGACGGAGGAATAAAAAGGGAAAAGACGTAAGAAGGAAAGTTTCCCGCTCTGTCCCCCAGAGGGACAGGGGAAGTTAAGGAGGCGATGGGAATATAATAAAGTTTTGTAATACGCGAAAAAGAAGCTGCATCCAATTTTTTCCACCCCATCCTCCACTCTGAGGGAGAGTTCATCTCCGAAAGTGATAAAGTTACGTAAGGAAGTGAAACGGGTGGCGACGTTCACTTTTTTTAAAAGCGTTTGCGACTGCAGATGTGTGATCTCACGCCGTAAATTTGGTTTTTACGCGGTCTAGAATCGCGTTAGGAGTTTGGAATGTGGAGAAGAATTTTGCCGTGAGACAGTACTCGGGAATTATCGTATTAATGTCAAGTATACTTTTATTTCTAATCATATTGTTCATAATTCAGAATATATTATCTCAGCTTATATCGGAGATAACTTGTTTTTTCTAGGGTTAAGCATCTAATACACGGATATAGGTTATAAAAACTTCCTGAGGATACCCGAATGAATGATCAGCTTCTTTACTGTATTTATTTAAACAAATCTATCTTCAAAATGCCCGTTCGTGATACTTTACATTTGATATATCACATTTTTACCCTCAACATAATTTTTAAACTTACGAAGATAATCCAGAAAATGTATGAACCTTATTGAATACTAATCGTATCCATTACAGGAGATTTCAATATTCTATTCTATAAATTCAACTTTTGAAAGAGAGCTGATGACTTAAGGAAATGAGTTATGCTCATAGGCGTAGCAAATTCTCTTATTAAGTGATATATCAATGTCGACTATACTAAAAATTCTAATTAATTTTTATTTTTCCCTTATACATCTGAAATTTAATTCCGGCAGTAATCCCTAAAGGCTCTCTGAAAAATATTTACTCAAATTGTTTGATCCAGCATCAATACTTACATAAAATAGTGAGGATTTATTAACTGAATATTAAAGAAAATCAAAATGTTTTAATCAGTTATCTACGCATCATGGTAGTATAACCGCGCACGCTTTTTCCACCCCCTCCCCTGCACTTTCTTGGTGAGATAAGCGGGCTGAGAGCTCCACGAAACAAGGATAAATAAAATTCTACATGGACAATGTTAGTAATTTTTCATTGTAAAAATTATCAAATTCGTCAACAGTGCGTGTATGCGGTGCCTACGGCACTTTAAAATTTCTTGTAGGTCGTTAAATGTCGAAAATAGCAGAGTTTTCTTTATCAACAATTTTTGGATAGTAAATAAGTAGTAACGAGGTTCTACTTCAGCATATGCATTTATAAAAGATAGATCTTGCACCTTATGAAGCCTCATGTTGATAACTTTAGAGAGTTTTAAAAAATTAGCGTTCAAAGTGGAGCTATCGGTTTCTGAGCGCTAAAAACCGTGCTTTTTTTCATACAATGTCAAATAAAAAATTTGTTGATACGGTTAAAAATCGCTGATGGTATTCACAAAACGTAAAAATAAATTTTCTTTCATTTTCAGTTTATTTCATTGCTATCGATGAATAGGTTACTGAGATACAACACTTCAAACTCGAGTATCTAGACTTTTTGCATGGACAGTAGTCTAACTACTAGTCTGCTACTTAATCTACTTAATAATGTACTTAGTATAACGGTATGAATGAAGGTAGTGGGGCACGTTTCTACTACCTACTATTACCCAGAGTTTTACCCCCGGTATTCATGTTTACACATTTACAGGCTGCGTCGACAAGTGGGCAAAGGATCTATCGACAGATTATAAGCATTCAGTAAAAAAATGCTATATGCCAATTTATAGAAGCTAATTTAAATAGAACTTTGTGAAGTCAATGATATTCTCAATTCCATCGTAGAGCTCTCGATTCCCTTTAAAACAACAATGGGTCAACTATCATTGTATACTATGTAGCGATGAACAACAATGATCAATATCAAGATTGAGTGATTAGGACAGGGGAAAGTAAACAATTAACTAGGACGGCGGCCTTTTTTTGTCTCGTCGCGGTAATTTATCTGGAGCCAACAATGAACAATGACGCAGATCTTTAATTATGATTTTCAAATCGCATATTAAGATGGGTTTAGCCTCTGGTAACCTCACCATCAACTCGAATCGTCTGATGTACTGCCACCAATTAATTTCCGTTTCACAGACGCTCATTAACCGTGCTCATTTGACACACTAAATTAATGTGGGGCCAACAGCTTTTGATACAGGCCCTCTTTAAATTAGCGTGAGAATCATATGTGTTAGCTATTTCCAGAATTATTTGTCAGAAAGAGAGTTGGATTCCCTCCTTTCAGCTATCTCCCGCTCTCTGAACTCTCAACCTCGATCAAGAAGACTCCGCTAAGATAAAGTGGACGATGGACAGGGAAACATTTCGCCAAAAAAGAGCATTGGCTATTCACGCGTGTTTCCATGATTATAACGCTTACTTGGTGACTATAAGTGTGACAGAAGTTAATATGTGATTTCATAGTGATAATCCGTTCCGAAGAAGAATAAAATTATTTATATATTATTTATTTATTTGTAATTATTACTTTCTCCTTATACGAAGTGTAGAGAAAGTATTGTTTTCGTGAAAAAATTCGACTTCGAGATTTTAACGGAAATACATGTTTTGGGGTCCCTAGAACACATTTTGACCATTTTTACTTTCTCCATATACGAAGTATAGAGAAAGTATTGTTTTCATGAAAAAAATCGACTTCGAGATTTCAACGGAAATACATGTTTTGGGGTCCCTAGAACACGTTTTGACCATTTTCGGAATGATGTCTGTGTGTATGTATGCGTGTGTGTGTGTGTGTGTGTGTGTGTGTATGTGTTTGACAGTGGGCGCTCTAACGTGAAAACTATTAGCCGTATCAATACCAAAATTCATATATAGTACTGTAGTGTGTGCTGTCAGAGTTGATTAGTTTTTCAAGTAAATCGGTAAACCGGAAGTCGAGCTTCATTCATCAATGCTCATTTCCGGTTTTCAAAATATCTCCATAAATATGATATATTGGTAAATTGTTTACCTTATAAAAGTTTTAGATAATGTTATTTACTATAAATTTTGCATTTAACATATGTTTGTATCACCGGTTGATTAGGAGTTATTCGTGAAATACTGATCAACCGGAAGTAGCTGATTATGTACATTGTGGGCGCTCTAACATAAAAACTATTCCGTGTATCAATACCAAATTTCATATATAGTACTTTGATTAGTTTCTTTAGAGTTGATTAGATTTTGGAGAAAATCGGTTTACCGGAAGTCGAGCTTCATTCTTCAAAGCTCATTTCCGGTTTTCAAAATATCTCCATAAATATGATATTTAGGTATATACTATTATTTATAAACGTTTAAGAAAATGAAATTTACTATAACTTTTGTACGGAACATATTTTTGTATCACTGATTGTGTAGGAGTTATTTGTGAAATACTGATAAACCCGAAGTTGCTGATTATGTACGTTGTGGGCGCTCTCGGCGATGGGGCGAAGGGCCACTTCATCGTTTTTCATCGAAAATGTCCCAAGAAACATTATTTATAATTTTTGTGACGTAAAAGATAACACAAAAGAAATTAATCACTTATCTTCCAAGTTTAGATTGAATATAGAGTTCGAAAATACTGTCGTAGATATATATTTACATCTTATATATGTGGAGAAAGTCATGTGCTGGCCACATCAGATTTTTGTTTCCACAGTTGGACAGAAGTCAGGTGGCAGCCATATACATTGTTAATTGACAAACGCTTTTACACTTAAATTATTACAATTAAAATTCCTAAATATACCATCATTATATTGACAAACAGGATAAGGCCAAGCTTTTAACAACGAACATATTATATATTTAACAATATCTAAAACAACACATCCAAAACCCCTTTCATACGATACATTTTTATAATAGCTTAAAGCATCTAAGTTTAAAACTTTTAATTGATTTAGGTAAGGGCTTGAAGGCATCTTCAGGTAACATGTTCCATTCCCTTAATCCCCTATTAAGAAATGAGTATTTAGTCGCATCCGTTCTTTGCTTTCCTAATTTTAGCTTCTCATCATGATCACCGCTCGCAAAATAATTTGGTTTTTCTAATCTGTAGCATAATTCCCTCCATGCTTCGCCAGCGTTTTTTAGTTGAAAAATCCCTACTAATCTGTTCAGCTTCCTTCTCTTTTCTAGAGTTTCCCACCCAAGAATTTCTAACATTTTCGTTACGCTTTCCTCCCTATTGTGTTGATTTAAAACATGCCTATCTGCTCCCTGTTGCACCTTTTCAATTTTCTTTATATTAGTTTTGCTGTGCAAATCCCATACGTTTGTCGCATATTCCAATATAGGCCGTACTATTTTTTTATATCCTAAATTACGTGAGAACTGATTGTCTTTACAAACCCTTGTAAACAATTATTAGAAGTGTGTTATTTACCTTAAAAATCTCATAATGTCTGCATTATTGTATGGTATGGTACTTTACATAAATTTATTTTAATGGATATACGCACTCGTACTTCAGCAATAAGTCATACCTTTCACATTAAGAATTCATTAGTTAGATAATCTTTATATTCGTCTAAATTTAACTACAAACAACCCATTTTCCAATAATTCAACTACATTTACATTTAAACCCTGCAATCCGCCTGTGGCGCGTGGCAGGGGGTTAAAACACCGACATCCCTACCCAACCTGAAGAGCTATTAGCTATTCTAATACTTTGCGAGGAAAACGACCAAAAGTAACTATCTGTCCTGGCAACTACTTCCCTGTATCTTTGTCTACCACCACTACTACACATGCAAACGTGCGCTATAATTTGTATGGCATTTGCATTTATTCTTATTTATTATTGAAATTGTTCCTATTACGCCTCTACAAATGGTATAACTCAGAATAAAAATTACGTTTTTACCCTCTATATTGTATTTTAAGCCCGCATTATCGAATAGACTAAAACAGAAATTAAAGAAATACTTCGAGGACGAGTGGATGATTTAAATTTATTTTTGAACCTTAGCCTTCGAAGAAGAAAGATTTGAATCGAGAGTAAGACATCGCAACGCAAAAAATTGAGACGTTTTCTTATGCTAAAGACTTAGCCTTTCCCCTAGATTAACCCTCGTAACACCCTCCAATTATTTTAATGCACACGTTAAAAGGGTCGGACCCCCATGAGTACTCGAATTCACGAATAATTAAGGTGAGGACAAGAGATGAGAGAGAGATATTAAAGGGAGAGAGAAAGTGGTGGGAAAAGGAACGGAAGTAAGGAAAGCTGCGGTTGGAATGCCCTCTGTGGGGAAGCCTCAAAAACGGGTCTTCTGTGAGCGTCGCCCCTTAGGGGCTTTGGAAATTGAGTGGGCAAAGCGGTGGATGTTTTTCAGATCTTCCGAGTATGGGGAGGTCCTCGAGGAAGATGGACCTGGATTAAGAAGAAGGGAGGTTATTCTGGACCAGCTTCCCTCCTCTTCTCCTTCCTTCCTTCCCCTATTCTCCTTCGTTTTTTACTTCTCCGCTTTGAGACGCAAAAAAGAGTACTACCCGAAGAAAACTTCCTTCCAAGGACTATGAGCGGATACAAACCCGTGTTTCAGCGGATTCCCCCACTAGACGTTTGGAGTATATCGAAATGATTCATGGGATGGCGAATTGCTAATTTTCTTGCGAGGGAAGGTATGTCTTTGTTTTGGGCATCCGATCGAATTTGTACAAGAACGTCGGTTGAAACTTTATTTCAAATCGACAACAGCCAAGTCAACATTCATAAAAAGATAAGAAACCAAACAGAATCAAAACACCTGTCGAAACAAACTGCAACCGTATAAAATGAATGTGTAATCTAAAAAAATCTGATGTGGCCAGCACATGACTTTCTCCATATATAAGATGTAAATATTTATCTACGACAGTATTTTCGAACTCTATATTCTATCTAAACTTGGAAGATGAGTGATTAATTTATATATTATTATCTTTTACATCACGAACATTATAAATAAGGATTTTTGGGACATTTACGAAGAAAAACGATGAAATTTGCCTTTCGCCCAAAGCGCCCAGAGCGCCCACAGAGTGCATAATCGGCAACTTCCGGTTTATCAGTATTTCACAAATAACTCCTTAACAATCAGTTATACAAAAATATTTTTTAAACAAAAGTTATAGTAAATTTTTTTTCTAAAACGTTTATAAATAATAGTATATACCTAAATTTCATATTTATGGAGATATTTTGAAAACCGGAAATGAGCTTTGAAGAATGAAGCTCAACTTCCGGTTAACCGATGTACTCCAAAAACTAATCAACTCTAACGACACCAACCAAGATACTATATATGAAATTTGGTGTTGATACAACAAATGGTTTTCATGTTAGAGCGCCCACAAAGTGCATAACAGCTACTTCCGGTTTATCGGTTTTTCACGAATAACTCCTAATCAGCCGGTGATACAAAAATATGATAAATACAAAAGTTATAGTAAATTACATTTTCTAAAACTTTTATAAGTAATACAATGTACGTATATATCATATTTATGGAGATATTTTGAAAACCGGAAATGAGCTTTGATGAATGAAGCTCGACTTCCGGTCAACCGATTTACACCAAAAACTAATCAACTCTGACAGCACACACCACAGTACTATATATGAAGTTTGGTATTGATACCACCAATATTTTTCACGTTAGAGCGCCCACAAGCACAGACACACATACATACACACACACACACACACACACACACACACACACACATACACACAGACATCATTCCGAAAATGGTTAAAACGTGCTCTAGGGACCTCAAAACATGTATTTCCGTTGAAATCTCGAAGTCGAATTTTTTCATGAAAACAAAACTTTCTCTATACTTCGTATATGGAAAAAGTAAAAATCGTGACAGAGGAAAAATGAACAGAACGATCAGGAATATAATCAACAAAATCAACGATCGAAACATAACTATGAAAAACCCAACAACCCCTATAAAGTCAGGTTATTAAAGTTATTAAAAAATATTTGAATCGAATTTCAATCAAATAACATCCAACAAATCAAACAACAAGCAAACTAAAACCTGTTAAAAAATTGGAAACAATCACATCTACTGAGACAATACTTTAATCAGCTAAATCAACAAGCAGAACAATAATTGAACCATTGCTATGACAACCTATTAACGTCCACAAAATTCAATAATATAATAGTTGGCAGAGAATTTGAATCTATAATATAAAATAGAGTGTGTGTGTGTGTGTGTGTGTGTGTGTGTATGTTCGCTAAAAACTCAAGAACCGAGAGTCGCAAAACTTTGAAATTTTCTACATTATTAAAAGTTGACCCCGAGCAGAGTATAGGCTACTTTTTATTTCCCTTAAGTCCACGATTCGAACCCAGACGGGTCAATTCTTTTCATAAGAAATACATGTAAAAGTAATTTTTTTCGTTGCAGGGTTAATTTCTTTTTCAAAATTAAATTAGCAGTAATAGTCAAAGGAAGTCGAATTAAGCACCAAAATAAAGAGAATAGAATTAAAATTCCTAATTGTGGTCATAGAATATCGTTTGCGATTCGAAATTGCGCACATTTTGATAAAGTACGTGAATATTTTATCGAAATTTTGAGATCGTAAACAACCCAACCCCATGAAAATCAATGCGATTTTTGAGTCCCCAGCTCATGTATTTATCCGTAAGAACACATTGAAAAAATATGCCAACTTCAAATTAATGTTAAGAATAAGTGATAGATTATATGAAGAGGGAGAAATTTAAGGAGATATTAGTAACTGCAGCTATGAACGATATACTGTGAAGAATCGAGCGCACAAACATACGAATACCAGTATTTAAGAAAGATTTTAAATTTTCTGGAAGCGTCTGTAGCAACCAAGTTTTATTTTTATCAAGGAAATGGTTTACTGACTATTTTGTGGGATAAATGGGTTTATAATAGTTTGTTGGATGAAATTACTTTCTCTCGATCAATACAACTGAATTCGTATAAGAAATCTGGTAAGTTTTGTATGATTTTAATATAATCTTCTGCATTAAGTATTACAACTTATCAATTTACATCGATAAAGATTAAGCGATTGACGAAAATGGACTTAGTTAATATCGTAAAGATTTCCCAGATTCAGTATTGGAGTTAAACGGCGATTTTTAAAGCTGTAGCAAATCTCCAACATCGTATCCCTCCATCGAAAAGCTAAAGCAAGTTTGTGTTTTGTTATACGCAGAATAAAAAGTTAATCATTGTGTTTTTTTAAATGCTTCCAATTCTTTTACATTTACTATCTTTCTCTTATCGGTGTTTAATCTTTGGTTCTGTTTTGGGAATGTGACTGCATTTGTGTTATTCGATGAGCTTCATGTTTGTGTTACGCATTTTAGTATTGGGGTACAAGTCAGCTACATAATACACTTACTTCTGCAAAGAATATTCTTTGGTGGTTTTAGAATGATATGCATTTCTGTCAGGGCCGGCTTTAGACAATTGGCGGCCCCAGGCAAAACGCATTTGGCAGCCCTCTCGTTTGTAATATTGCAAATTCAATAATGGTGTAAACCTGACAAAATATCACAACAGGATTTTTTACATTGAATAATAAACTAAATAATTAAACTATGAAATGTTTTACAATTAAATATCAATAAATAATAATTATTAAAATATATAAGTTTGCGCATATTTTCAAACGCCAATTTTTGTAATTGTTTACTTTTTAGAAGGATTGAGAACGAAACTTCGCTAATTAAAACATATTTTACTTCCAACTGAATAGTACAACAATTTGGAATCAATTTTTTACGTGAATGCAGAACATTGAAATTAAAACCACAGTTGTGAATTATTTTGAAAAATATTCGACCTTTTTCATGTAGTGTAATATTTGATGCATAAGAGAATGGCTCATTTTGCAATTCCTGTGAGAAGCCCTCTCTCAACAGCCGAAGCACATGTTTGGGGTAACAAGTAAGCCTGTATTTGTACCACAATCACAACGCTTCAGTCGAACCTTTAAACCACTTAAGATAAAGCTGTAAAGTGGAACGAACTTGCGTTGCTTTATCGCGAATGAATTTCTAAGAAGCAAAGGCAAGGGGAATCGGCGAACATGTCAGTTGAAATACTGAGAATAATGGCGTTTAATATTTTGGAAAGGCGTTCGAAATTCAGGGTAAATCATCAGGTCTCTGTGAACGTTGAACATTTTCCTTGCTGATTAAATAAAGTTATTGTCCTGCGATATATATTTACGCACATATTTGCAACCCTGGTATGCAGGACGATATAATTCTACCGTGAACAGTAATTATTAGTATGAGGAAAGTAATAAGGAAGGTATAAGGAAAGTAATTATTAGATTTAAGAATAAGGTAGCAATTAAGAATACCTTTCAAGTAAGTAATTGAACCTCGCCCATTACTAATCACAACTACATTCTTAGATACTATATATACTATATATACTATTTATATATATACTACTTAGATACTCCACACATTCCTGGAATTTGAGATCTTTCCTCAGCTTTCCCCGATATTTGGCAGTTACAGAATATCTCGTGATATTCTATTCTGTGCCTGGGTACTCAGAATATGAAGTAATAGGAAATACTGCTCATTAAACTGGGAAGGACTAACTATATCCGCAATAGAATACCATTGTTTACAACCATTATATAAGAGTTATATATATTTCAGCGAATGTAAACTATGATATTTAAATAGCAGGAACAAAATTACGGCCATTTTGGAGTTTTTCTTTGTCAAACCGATTTACAAAAGGGCATTTGTACGTTAGTTTGTGGTGATGACGAAGAAATATTACATCGAGGAAGGGGAAGATTTTTGAGAGACAGAATTTTAACGCAAACTTGATTTTAGCAGATAGCAGATATTGATAGCAGAGATTTTTAAGAAGCGTGTTTGTGTGATTCTCACGAACTGCATAATGTACAATGGAATTGAATTCGTAATTTTTCCGAATTTAGCAAATATTCTTAGGTTAAAATTATATTTTATTAAAATATTAGTATTTATTAAAAAAATAGGGTATTGATAAGTTATATATTAAGTCATTTATATTTAAATGTTTCATATTTATTAAAAAATTGAAATTAAGACCCGTCATGCATGACGGGGGAGTTTACTAGTAGCAAGATAAAGCGAATGAAATTTAATCGATGTCAATGAAGTATTATTTATAACTATGGTAATAAATAATTTTTTATGAGTTCGATGGCATAGAATTGTCCATAACCTTGGTAACTTGTAATAATGGCAAGAAGGAGAGCTATTTCTTATTTGTAAGTATTTACACAGCAATTATCTCTAATTCTAGCTCGGGAAGGGAAACAAGACAAGCTATCTTTAAGTTCACCTTACCTAGTATTTTTTTGATTTTCTTTCCCAGGGCTTTCACATAAACGAAGG
Source organism: Sympetrum striolatum (assembly GCA_947579665.1). Lineage (NCBI taxonomy): Eukaryota > Metazoa > Arthropoda > Insecta > Odonata > Libellulidae > Sympetrum > Sympetrum striolatum. The sequence goes on along the minus strand of OX388351.1, from coordinate 46,445,262 downwards.
CACGAATACCGGGACAGGAATTAATCGCAGATATTTTCTCCTATAGAGCCAGATGACCAATGAAATCATACCATTCATAACGTTATAGAAGCAGGAACTTATTCAGGATCAAAATCACAAAATGTTCAATTAGTATTATAGACGAGTTGACATTCTATTATCAATCTACTGAAAATACATATTTTCTTATCTTGCGCATGGTTTCAATTACCCCAAGTGAGTGCAGCATGACTCAACAAGCAATTCTCCTTCTCTAATCCTCGTGGAGCAGCTCATCCCCCACTTAATTTTCTCTTCATATCCCTTCTTTCTTTTCACCCCATTTCCTTCCTATTCCTTTCCCCCTTTTCAATCTCCGATTCTCTAATCATTTTCTCTCCTCTGTCCACCATTTCCCCAAAAAAATCTCTATCCAATACGACTTCCGGACCAAACGATCTAAACGTCAGATCCTCTGCTCTTTTCTGGAACAAAGAAGGGAAGATGCCCTGCAGATACCCGTTGTTAATATCGAGATTTCATTAAATATTGGCTGCTCAAAACACTAGATATCTCTATGCTTCATTTTGATATTTATATCATCCATCCTGAGTTGCTTGTATTAATATGTGAATAAAATATTTGATGTTAAAAGTATTAGAGATCTTTATTCTTTTAGTAGCAATTTCGCCCAATAAAAGGTATGTACGAAATCTTCACTGTTATATTTATTCGCTTGATACTAACGTTCCGATCAACCAAAGTAAAAATAATTAAAATAAAGGAAAATATTGATTTAAATAAATAAAACACGACTGGTATATTTACTCGTTACCTAGGTTCAATCAATTAACTGATCATCTGAAGCGTAAGAACTGCAATTCACAACTACTTCAAAACAAATACGCATCCTAGCAACGGAGCTATGCATGGTACAGTCCTGGCAAAAATTAACGCAGCACCGGCCGTAAGGATCGCTAGGGAGGTGCTGCGTTAATTTTGGCAAGGAGTGTACAAAGTATTGAAACGACGTAGAAATTGAGTAAATTTTAGAGTGCAGTTTTAATAAATCCTTTTTGCGTTAACAAATATATATCTCTGTATATTATTTATTTTGAGAATTAGAATTCTCTTATCATGTGTATACCGTATTTTCGACTAATATTTTCAGAATTTATGAATCTAAATAACCTTAATCGTTTGCTATTTTATTTGATTTGAACATTTATAGCAAAATACTTAGTAAAAATTTTTCTGCGAATTATAAACTTCAGCAAAGCGTTCTGGAACTTGTTGTATTAATTTCATTTAGCGATATCGAATACATTTAAAATCTTTCTCAAGAATATATACTTAAATACAGTATCATAGAGAGAGTTACACTTACTTCATGAAATTCTGTATATATTCACTTAGAATTGAGAAAATTGTTTACCAAAGTTACCAAGGTAACCAAGAGCGTAGCAACCATGAACTTAATGAGGCTAGGGTGTATAAAATAATCTTCAGAATCGTTTGATCTTAGAAACGGTCTTGTTCTTTAAGCCGTTCGGGGTCTCTCATCTACGCCTTATCATTTCTTTAACCTTTGGAGCATCTAACTAGAACCTTTAATCTCCTTTCAGATTCTCATCTGCAATTCAAACGTCTTCCTTTCACTTTCATTCAATTCTTCCATTTAGCGCTTTTCATCTTCTAATCCGCTTCGACGAGCTCTAACTGCATTCGATTTTGGATTGATTTTTTTCTCCTAAGAGGGAACTTCCAATGCTTCTCACGAACCTAATCTTCATGTTAGAATGACTGTAATTTCCGCCATAAAAATGTATGGGATAAAAAAGTTAGCTGGCTGTTATGGAAAATGCATTCACAACGAGGAACTAATGTAAGGCATTCCGTTCAAATGAAATGTAAGGTTAGTAAAGCCAGTGTGGGTTGCTTCGAACTGCGTGTCAATTGTTTCACGAAATGTAAGTCATTTTAAGATACTTTTCTCAGAATTGTCTGAAGTACTATGTCTGTACACTTCGTAATAGTTGTTGATAATTTTATCCGTCTTTGGTAGGATTTAAGCAGCACCAAAGAAAATTTTCATGACCCCTTACTGCTTGATATTGTTTTAAAATACTGATAGCTCCTTTAGGTGCACCTGAAGTGCCATATCAACATTGAAAATATTTGACAACCCATTTGACTTTCAACATTCAAACTTAACCTTCAGAAGCAAATATATGCATGCCTTAAGTTCTAAAAAAATTGGTTAAATAGTTTTTATTGCATTTAACGTTAAAGACAAAACCATCTATAAGACGATACCAACTAAAAACATCTTGTTAAATAACCGTTTATAAAAATATAGGATTCCAAAACAGTCTTCAATACTTAAACTTAGAAAATGAATAGAAATATTAAGGGGTTCGCGTACCACTGGTGGTACGCGGGAACGTTTCAGGTGGTACGCTTGGGTGATACGAACGATTACGAGTTATGAGACCACCGATGAGTAATACTACTATAATTTGCAAAAGTATATTTTCCTTTATAATAAAAATGTTATTAATATACATGTATCTCTATATATTTTTAAATAAAAATTAGCAGGAAACAAATGAAAAAATCTATAAATATTTATTGTTGTCTTCAAAAAGGGTTAAAAAAACGAAATACAAGTGCGTTAATAATTAAAAATTAAGTTTTCTCAGTAATTTAATTAGAATAAAACATGCCATTGGGCACTTTCCCAACAGTAAATACATGTTTCTACAAAAATATAGGACTGTTGGTACGCCAAGACTACTGAATATTTGAAGTGGTACGCAGTTGCTAAAACGTTGGGAACCTCTGCTTCAGCAAACCACGAAAAAAAGGAGTGCGCTGCGGTCATTCATTCGCTCGCAGTAATTGGAGTCGCTGTGACAAAATACAACAATCAATTTTTCGAAACCCAACCGTGGCAAACAATTCGAAAACTTACGTCGGTATTGTTGGCGGCATGACACTTCATTGTCGAAGGGAGCACTTTGAGTACAACAATCGAACATTTATAATAAACAATCGAGAAGCTATTAGTGCAACTACAAGCGCATCCGGTGACATTCTTTAAGGCTCCAATTTTTATTAAGCAGATATTCTTAAAATACCGGATTATTACGCCTCCAAAAAGGCAAAGGGGATAAGAGGAAGTAATTCTGATTATCTTCCTTTAATTGCCTAACTTAAAAGTGACATAAAAAGTGCCACATTACGCCTCGAGCCGTATCTGATGCTTCTTCCCACGGTTTTACGTCGGCAACACACAGTCAATGCGGCCTTCCGCTTCAATCAATTCTATTTCAACGCACGTCATCAAAGTGGGCCAGAGACTCTTGTTGCCAATTAAACCCAGTCTCAAGATGTTCCCCTGCGTTAGAAGCCTTAACGCCATATGAAGAAGGCTTAAGAAAACTTTAAAACCATTTCATGACATCTTTGGGATGTACGCGACACTACATAAAAAGCTGTGGTAGAAGCAATTATTCAAAAACTTACGATCATAAAAATAAAACAGTAGAAGAAGTGCAATAGGTTATGCTGATTTAGGAAATTAAAGTTTTACCCTTACAGTCCTTTTTTCATGAAAATGAAAAATCTACTGCTGTACTGAACCACATATTGCTTAAATGATGGCTTCAATTTCTACCCTATTGTATCCCCACTATGTTGGACTCATTTATAATTAATTGAACATATCCGATTGTAATAATTTATCGTGTTTTTTCACATAGTTTTGTTATTTAAATTTCTCCCTCTTAAACTCTACCATTTCTTCGTACTTCTCATTGTTCCTATACAAACCAATATTTGTTGAAACTGGTCATCATATTACGGAGACGAGGAAAGGGTTGAGGTTACTTTGCACATAAGGGCGTGCACCCAGAAAAATTCCCAAGGAAAAACGGACTATAAAAGTCGAATAATTTTTTAATAACAACAATATTTGACTACTTATCAAGATTTGACTACTCAACAATACTTGATTCTTAGACAATACACGACTCCTAAGCAATAAGATCAATAAGAAACTAGATATTCAATCTAGATTTTATTTAAAATCATCTAACAAAATAAAAAATAGATGAAACGAATAATTTGTTGTTTTTATAAATAAGTTTAAATAAAATATTAGCATCCGCGTATAGTACGCAGGTGAAATTTCAACCTTAAATTTTAGTATTCAAGGGCATTTCACATGTTAATGAATACTGCATTTAACTTTTTATTTCAAACTCAAAGAAAAGTTACGAAAATATTCATCCCTTTCGAGCTATTTTAGACGTGCAGACCATTAATTCTCAAGGGGTTAATATGTAAAATGCAACTAGGAAAACTGGGTTAAAATACGAGGAGTCATCGTGAATGTTTTAATTCCTTGAAGAACCCGTGATATTTATAAAGATCGTGATTTTTTAAATTTGCAGTTCCGCACACTGCATATGAAAGTAAAGAAGTCGGTCCAATTTACAGTGACTTTGAGCAAAAATTAACCTCTTCCCCTTCAAAAATATCGCCGACTTTGAAATTTTTTGAGTCTTTTTTTTATAAAGGCGGAGAACATTTCGTTTAATTCCCACATTTTTGCCTTTCAACAAATTCATCTCCTTCTTATTTAAGACGCCCTTTCGAGACCATGCGGCATATATAAGAGCAGAGAAGACCCCTAGCGCCGAACAATCCCTTTCTCTTTCATTGAAGGGGAAGATTAGGATGATGCGATCTGGACCAGAAATTGAATGCAGTAGAAGAGCTTCCCCTTTTGCTCCGGCATTAAATGCGGCATCATCCAAGCTAATATTGTTCAAAAGGACATGACCAGACACAATGAATACGTGGTTTACGCCTTTGGAGCATACTTTTCAGACCGGGATTTATCATCTTTTGCGAATACATGCTGCATTAATGCTAGTTAAACTGAAGAGGATGAAAATAGACAAAATCTGGTTCTCTTCGACTGCTTATCGTTGAGATCGTATCGCCTACCAAAATATTTTCAACCTCATTCAAAGACCGGTTGGTGGTTCTTGAAATAAAACTGTATGCAAAAAATATAGTAGGTGAGACCCGTCTAAAGCCATGGGGTAAAGTGGTACCCTACGTTTTTCTCCCTTGTTAATGTTGCAATCTATCCTGTAGGCAACGTAAAACTTTTGCACCATCAAGTCAGTTGAGTTGTAGCCTCTGTTAGGAGTGGCTTAATATTTTGCTCTCAGCAGAGAAGAATATTGCCATTCCGAGATAATTGATCTAAGGTAAGTAATTTTTTATACCTTTGATTTCTCTAATAATATAAACAGTACATCATTTAAACTATTTTCTTTAGTAGAGCCAGGGATCGTTTTAAAATCTTTAGTATGTTTTTACACGCTTTCATTATTATTTTAAGTTCTTTTTAACGGTTTTGAATTTAAATTACACGTGGGGTTAAGTGGTCCCCCACGTTTACATAGAGACTCACTATTCAAAAAGGGCTCATAATGAGTGTTCAGAAGTTGATGATATTAGTAATGAGGTTATCTGGGACTTCTGCCTATAAGTCACCGAAAAATAATAAATAAATTGTGAAATGTGAACAACTTCTTGGAATAATAAAACGTTGTCAACTGTTAATGAAATTTATTTTATTAAATCCTATTATTTTCGTGATAAATAATGTTAATATGCTTTGCTAATAATATTTAGTCATATATCATTTATTCATTACGTTTTAGATGAAGAAATACTGAACAGAAAAGATTATTAAAAACTTTAAATAACTATGCTAGGGGACCACTTTATTCATGCACCGGCGTCTTGTTGGACATTTTGCAAACTTACGAAACTTTTATGACAACGAATGTAATTATATTTGCAAAATTTACATAATTTTGGAAATTTTACATTGAGGAGTAGCCTTTACACTGACAAAGTGTAAGATCAGAAAGATATTCCCAGAGGAAGATAAAGCCGGTAAACTCTTAATGGGTCCACTTTACCCGGGTCTCCCCTATGTCAATGAGAGAAAAGAAGCATTCACATTAATAGCGGCAGAGATGTGCGTATATGTCAGGTTGTTAGATAAAATCTATTTCTCTCGCATAACTTTTGCGAACTTAATTCAAGTTGCATATTCCTATGAGCTATTTTTAAATTCAAAGCTACATTTTGCTGGCATCGAAATTAAAACAACGTCACTGAGACAAAGATACAAGCCATGAAAATTAATCGGAAAAGTTTCAAATAGAAAATACAGTTAATGTTCAGTTAACATCAGGTCGCAGATTGGCCTAAAAATGGCCACTATTATTATATTAAGGTTATCCCAATTATTTATCACGATTCAGATCGGCCGTAATATCTGCCTCTAATTGTCAAAGGAAACAAATCCTATCGACCATACAATCAAGTATTTGTTAATTATTTTGAAAATTGATAATTCTTTAATTGACCTAAATTAATATTTATCTACTTGAAACTAATAAAACAATTCTTGATGAATAGACAGTAATTCTTAACCTTTTCTCTACAGCAGCACAGTGATGTTATGCTTTTATGCCTTTATGATTCTGGTTAAACGACACACTAACTTTATCTGTAAGTAGTTTATAATTTTTAAACTGTAAAAAAAACAGTGTGGGATAAAAATATTTAAGATTTCAATGCAAACTATATATATATCGCATAGTTTAGCGAATGCATTAAACAAAATTTAAATAGCTATCCTAAGATAATAGGCGGATCACCATGAACTTGTCTACAAAACAAGTGCCGTAGAACAGAAGTTAGGATATAATGCTTTCAGGAATCATGGAGCTGACTAACGTGTGCTAAAATGCAGAAATATTAGGTGTAAATTAGTAACCACACATGTATATAGTACGAATATAAGTAAAGTATAAAATAAGAAGTATGAAAGGTATAAGTAAGTACTTATAGTAAATATCGATATGAATGTGGGAAGTTAATTAAAGATCATGGAGGTCTGTGGTGATTCGAGATTATAATGAAAATTTCCCCAGACCAAAAAGGTTGGGAAAGAATGCTGGTAATAAAAATATCGAAACAATCCAATATTCCTCACTGAACATCATCCATCAGATAGCTCAAAGACAAACATAACGGCGAAACTTTTTCCTCCGAAGCCATTGAACTTCGGCTGAGGATTGCACTGCCCCCTGAGGATTAAAATCCTAAAAATAACTGCACGCCAATCGATAACCCTTCAAATCCAAACTTTGATCTTCTCTTTCGATAACGACTAAGTTCCAAGTAATTAAGGCCTGGATATTCGCCCGACAGAGTTACTCCGCGTCGCAATAATGGAAAGGAAACAATAACATCCGTCTTCACCATAGCAACTCCCAAGTTAACAATGGGAAAAGGTTAAGCCGTTGGAGCATACATCCGCCAAGAGATTCCTGAGGAAAGGCTAGTATCAGCTCCATCTCTCGGGAGATGCGATAAAAATGGCTCTTTAACTCCGTGCGAGTAATTGACCTTAATTTACCCCCTCTTTGAAGTCTTATGCCGACTGGAAATGTCTTTGAGAAGAAGAAAAAAAAACGAGCGTGGAGCGGATATCGGTCATGAACCTCAAGACGGTTGATCCGTATCCCTTGACAAGTCGTGCGAGAATTACGCAAGCGTAATCGCGTTTGACGTAAGAGCTTGACTCGCGTAACGTCATGGAGTAAGCCCCTAAATCGAAATGTGATGTTCACATGCATTGCATGCAAGTTTTCAGTGCGCGGCTCACCTGCCTTATATACGTCTGGCTATTCCTGCGAAAATCAAGCAATTTTGCGCATAAAATATCTAATTTTAGCCTTAGCTAGATCCCGTTTGATAATAATTTTTGCGTCCATGGAAACATAAACAACAGCAAAAAAGCAAAAATGAAATGATAATCAATTACAAACAATACAACAATGAAAGCATTCACGGTAGTGAAAACCAGAAAGTTTTCCCAATAATTGAACGGTGTAATTAATCAACAACGTATTCATTTCCGATTGTGATTGATGAACAATGAGAGGCTTAAAGTTTTCCTGATAATAGCAACAATAAAACAATTATTACATTAACATCAATCGAAACGCAACAATGAAAGCGTTGCTATGCGCTTTTTTTGTAATGAAAGTGCCGAAATCATCAATTTCCAATGAAAATAATTTCATGTACGAATGGTGTGTACACTCGGCATTTTAGATTGAAATGAAAATTTTCGACTCATTATTTGAATTTCCGTTTGCTGTGAACTACACTTAATGAAGGAAGTTAGTTATCGGCTGCTTGTCAAAAGCCTGAAAAATCAAGCACAATCAGAGCTGTCCGGGTGCGAAATATTCCCGGAATCTTGATTTAGAACCTCCGATCAGTTAAAAACCGCGATGGTTCTCCTCGTAAATTTGAGCATCGTCCTTTCTGCCGAAACCCTGAAAAAGGTTTTCGCATAAATTCCAACGAGAGTTGAATTTTTCATTTCCATTTCGAAATCAGTGGTATTCCATTAATAAAAGCCCATAAACAATGTGGGTTTAACGCTAAGTGCTGATGGAAGATAAATCCTTGTCTTTATTTACGATATTGTCGTTCTATTAGAGGGATCATTATTTTCCTAAAAACATTTCGCTCGAATAGAGCTCAAACGTGATGATATTGGGTAGATTTTTTACGAGCTTATTAACTTGGTTCTTACGTAGTGCTAAAGTTTTCCTTTTTCCAATTTGTAATTGGAATTATTATTTTCATCGATTTTACATCACTAATTGTTTGTTATGCTTTAATGGGCTTGCGTTGGCATTTTCTCAACCGTTGTTTTATTGCACTGAATATATTTATGATTATTATTTATTAGTTTTTTATTATTTACCTTCTGTAATTGTTTACAAAAAGACACTCTTATTAATACTTAATAATAATTAATTTCACATGTGGTAGCCTTACAAAACGATTTTCAAACCCAATCTCTTGCACCTCTACTTACTTCTATTTCTTTGATAATATTGAAGACTGTTTTACGACCTCATCGCAGAAACATGCAAGAGTCATTGCTGTAGCATTATTCTGGAAATAACAAAAGTTACGTGAGGGATAGATATTTGAATATGGGTAAGAACTTTTAAGAAGTACAAGAAACGAATCGAATTTGAAATCAAATTTTTCTTTACGTGTACTCCACGTATTCTGTAGGCACTTCAGTCGTAACATAACCTAGTGTGAAAAGCTTGTGCGCTAGACACTAGCGAATGTTGCACTACATTATTATTAAGTGTTTTTTTTTCAATCTTGCTTAATGGATTGGACTATTATTTCAATGCAATTGAACCTATCTCAGGAAGCATTAAATTTTCAGAGAATTACAATGAAAATATTTTTTCTCTCCACAGCAATGAACAATCCGAGCTAACGAAAGTGTAAACAGTAGAGAACAATCTAGGCGAACATAATATTAAACAATCAAAAATGTGAAACAACAACAACAAGCGTTAACAACAATAAACAATCTGAAACAACGAAAGAGTAAACAGCAATGAACTCTCCTAGAGGTTAAAAATCTCCAGTAGCCGTGTTCTCAATTTGTCTTCCTTAACAACGAACTCTGTGACAATGATAAACAATCTGTGACATTGATGAATAATCTGTGACAATAATCAACTTGAGAAACATAGATCTTTGGAAGGCTTCTATGCCAATTACAGAAACAAATTTAATTGGATCAGCATAACAATATTATGAGATCGTTTTTCATCACGAAGTGGATCCTGGCCGAATTGTTTTGCTCATTAATGCAGCATCACTGTCGGTAATCTAATTTATTTTTGACCTATCGCCGTATATCAACTACATTTTATAGCATGATATCCTCTTATTGTGTGCATTATATAATGTGGCAGATATTAATGATGTGTTGGCTATCAATAGATTAAACCTAGCTGACGGTGGAAATTCTAATACGAGATACTTCCAAATGATGACATGGCTAGAGCCGCGTTACGCATCCTTCAGGGACGCAGATCTGTTTGCGTAATGCACGGTCACGTCTTTGTGCTAACCAGCAGGAGATAAAAGGGACGAATAGGAAGCGGCGAGTGTCATGTCACGAGTGCTCTATTCAGATCTACAGTCGCGCACGAGTGACTTTTTAATTACGCAGGGATTACTGCATTGAATAGTCCATTAAGCTCGGATGAGATCGCAATTTTTCATAAAGGGCTGAAAACATTCAAAGGAATGTTTTTTTTTAAGATTGAGGGTTTTCTGCCCTGGCTTTGACATATTACGAGATAAGCAGGTCTGAATGTGGCATTGATTGCATAGTTGTAGAGTAACTCTCTCGCAAAGGATAGTCCAAAGTAGCCTTGACAACGTAACGACCAAACGAGTCTTTTCTCTTCCATAGCAACGCGAAAAACAAGGATGTATTTCCTATTAGTAAGTTTTCCATGTAAATTTTATGGAAACTCTTCTTTGACTTGTCAACGCTGATTTGATTCTGATTCTAATTCCTTTGAAATTAATTTTCAAATCTTTCTCCAGCACATGAAAATGCAAAGCTGGTACCAACTTACCATTTTCAATTCATAGTAGATTATCTTTACATAAAAATTTTCGAAAATATTAGGCATTGAGATATTTTTCGACACGAATAATTCAATGGAATAATTCGTGATGAAATATTTCAAAAGGTAACGAAAATTTTATGCAGGAGGTAATCACAGAACTTGAGGACGGCTCTGATAAGGCTGAGGAAATTTCATATCCTTTAAATCTAATTTGAACGAAATATTCTTCAACTAACTGGCCGGCCTTGGAGGCGGAGTGGATAGCGTAAGCTCCAAACCCCAAGGTCCCGGGTTCGACTCTCGGCTGATCGGATTTTGCCCGGTCAGGTTGGTGTGGTTGTGGCTGTCGCCTAAGTGAAGCACCCCCTGACAAGTTCACGAGAGGTTAAGAGGGACTTCACCAATAAAGAGCAACAGCGGCTAAGCATGAAAAGAAAACTATTGAATTATTCAATAGAAATACAGATGAATATTCTTTAATCTTTATGTAATGCTTTCTTTTATCTTTACGTAATGCTTTCTTAAAAACTCTATAGAAATAAAAACGATACAGATTTCCCATTAATTTTAATTTCCTTAATCCATATTTTATGTTAAACTCATCATGGCTTCCAGCAATTTACTACCGCATTCAATTCATGCGGACCGTTGTATTTAATTATGATGTTGCTTATAGTGATTCCCAATTTTCACATTTTCTTGAATAATTATTTTAAGAAATATCATTATGAATATAATGTTTAAGCATGTCGTCAATTTTAGTTCTTGTATCGAAAAACTATAGTTATAACGAAGAAAGCAATTTAGCCAATGCATAATTCAAATTTAATATACAGTGGTGTAATGGGTGTGTATATAATTATAGATGTAATGCTGATTGATCGACAAAAAATATTGCAGGGTTTGCGATGCATTCGACTAAAATTATAATATTACTTATATAATTTTGCAAGAAACTCTATTATTAGGTTTACAATATTTTAAAATAACATATTTGAATACTGTTTATGACGAGAAGATTTCCATCAGTTTGTCTTGGCATGCGAGCTGTTTTATTATGTTTCAAGCTAAAAATCGAATTTTTGCATAATTATGTATGCAGTTTCGAATTGTTATAGCAATTGAATGACATACATTTTGATTTTGAGACAGACTTTGATGAACAAGGATGAATAAAAAGAGAGCTTTTAAGCAATCGCTTTTCCATTGAAAGCGTAGTCTGTGACAGGTGAAAAATGCTAGTAAGCCTCACTCCCATTCCACAGATTTGGGTAGCTAATGATGACGGCTTTGACCTTCATAACATCCTTTGGATCAAATATTATATACATCTGTCTCGTCCTAGTGAATTTCATGTCTCATAACTGTTAGAGAAAAATATTGAATTAACGTGAAATTCGTTGTCTGTGATAGTTGCTCAGAAAGAATAGGTCGTACGATCATCGCAGATACACGTGCAAATGTGCATTCTTCTTCAAGAATTTCCAATCACCATTCATCACCTTAGCTCAGATATCATTCCACAAAGAGCGGCGCAATCAATACTCCGTAAAATCCTCGAAGCTTAGGAAGGATGGAATTAACCATAAAGGGACACCTTCCGACTCGCCATTTCACTTTAATCAGCATAGCTCTCTCCATCTTAGCAATATCACCTGTCGAACGATAAGCCCACTCTCTGGAGGAAACCGCGGAGGGGGGGTTACAAGGAAATTTAAGTCTCCAGCCATTTGATAAATCCCCAGGGGTCTTAAAAACCCCGAAAGGAACCTCTTCTGGGAGTGGGATCGATATGAATTCCCGCATGATCCTCACAAAGGCCCGCTCATAAATCCAGAGGAGGGAAGCTTTTCCAGCCTAAACTTGGCCCATATGCGCACCGCGGTAGAATCGCAACTTGAGTTTGCCTTTGCGAAACCCTCGGAGATGTTATTTTAGGTGGGGAATACAATCAGCTGATTCTTGTTTGCTTATACGAGTGCGGAGATTAAGTTGTAAAGAGTTGGGAAAAACATGATGCCGCAGTTTCTTGAGGATTAGAAGAGGATTATGGTTTAAGTGCGTTGGATTTAATGTTACGTTCCAGTTTAGCATAGGGCGCTCTACCTGTTATGTTAATGGGCTGATATCACAGGCAAAATATATATTTGCATAGTATTCATCAATCTTTGCTATACAGTGTTGACTTGCAATTTCTTAACTCGCAACCTCACGGTCGATTGTCGGATTTTTACTGCTTGTGCTTTTATAATTTTTTATCGATAATTAAAATACGACCTAAATTCAGTATCATCAGGATCTACTGTCCAATGACATCATTATTATAATACTATTTTACATTGACGTATTTCCATACAATTCTATACATTATATATATACGACTTTATAGACAATTACTGTTAAAAATTTGCCAATTCGATTAAAACCTTTTCTAGCAAATAACTATTTTTGACAAATACTAATATTGAGACTACTAATCATACTGCAATTGTTTCTTACCGAAAAGTAACTAAGCAGATGTACAGCCCTGGCCAAAATTAATGCAGCACCGGCCGTAAGGATCGCTAGGGAGGTGCTGCGTTAATTTTGGCCAGGAGTGTACATACATACATTTGAGCTGAATTTTTTTCTAAGCTTACAACATAATTTTCTTTCCTTTTTGCTGTATGTCATCCCTTCGCCTTTATTTCAATATTCAGTGTTCTCAACAAATACTTATACTGAGACAAAGAATTATATTGAAACAATTTTTTGTCGAAGAGTACTTGAACATACGTAAATTTTTGCGGGATATTTATCTAGGCATACACTATAATTTAAATCCCTATTTGCTGCATCTAAATCCATTTCCCTTATTTTATTATTCAATCTTCCTGACCTTATGCCCCCGTATATGTTTTTCTTTCAGTATAAATTGACATCTACAACATATTCATCTCAACAGATCCTTCATACATTCCTTCCCATTTTTTACCTACCCATAAAAAGATTTCCCAAACACTCAGAAGTCATGATATTCAGTCCATTTTATTACCTCTCCATATCATATATCCTGCCCTCTTGTTTATCTGCCATGCTTTCCCCAAAGCTCTATTTCCATCTTCTAGAATATTTATTTGCTATCGTATGAATCCCTTATACGAGGGAAGAGCACTGAGCCATGGAAAGGTGGGTAAAATGCAATAATTTGTAAAAGTTTTAAGATAAGGAACGTTTATGGTAGCTATATTTAGACGAATATTCATTATAACAGAGAGCCAATTAATCTGAGGCTTTTGTCTAGCAGAAAGGTAATCAAAGTTTCCATGACGAAAAGCATCCTATACTTGGAGGGAAGAGGGAAAGTTTGGCGCGTTTTGTGACAATAATGACTGAGAGAAACAAGAACCAGACAAGATCCAAGAATAACAATGAAACGCAGACAACAATAAACAATCAACGACAACGATAAAGTTTGCAATAATGAGCATCCTGAATCAACAACAGCGTGAACAACAATGAACACCGTGACAATGATGATTGCATTTGAGAAACGTAGAAGTCTAAAATTTTTGCCTTAGAAATAACAACCTCGCTATTTATTTCATCCTAATAAACGAATGGAGAGATCTCGACCCGAACTCACAAGGGAAACACGAGGTTTTTGGGAAACGGCTTCGAACGAAAATTTCAGGGCACATTTTTTGCTTAAAAATAGTGGACACATGTCCGACCGTTCAACTCAATGGGTCTTTGTTTATGAAAAATTAGCAACAGAAAATCGGAGTCAGTCAACCCCACCATACACGTGCATTGGCATATAGATCTCGAGATTTTCCACTTAGGGTATTATTTTCTTCCATTTTCTTAATGATAACTTTTCTTATTGCCATTAACTCTCATCTTCTTACCTTCCAAGCATTTTTAACCTTTTAGTTTGCATTTATTCTAATACACGTAACGCCGCACAGTGGGCTAGAATCAGAAAGAACTGGACAAAAATAGAAAAGTGTTTTTTATTGATTGCAGACTTTGAAATGATAATGGAGATAAATCTCTGAAACTAGTAGTGTTTTGTCTCCATTTATTGTTTTTAATAAATACTGTAGAAAAAGTACAAATTGTTCTTCTTCATCGCTATTTTATAGGACTAATATCAAGTTAAAGAGGACGACTAATATAATTAGTGCCAACGAGTACCGAAGAATAGCAGAAAGCAGTGTGGCATTCATCATACTTTTCGCGAGTCTCTCCGTCATCGAAGTTCATTTGGTAGAAATAAGTTTATTCGATCGGATATCGGGAGCAAGAATGGAAAATTTTGTCTTTAAGTCCATTAGTGAGTAACAAGGAAAATTATGGGAAAAGAAAATAAAAATAGAATTAGAGAACAACACGCAAACAATGGGTTGTTTCCTATAGAGTCAGATACATTGCTTTTGTGGTAAGACAGGTAACGGCAAGGTGTGTTTATTTTACTGTCATTATACTTCCTTTTAGTATCCAACATTGCCTGGGTTAGAAGTGTCAGCTTTGCATGAAAAACATACTGTCGAGAAAGTGAGCCTTTAGAGAAAATAATATTGTAGGATAATTATTTCAAAATAGTTGTAATAGCTTGTCATTCTGGCTATTCCCCTGGCAAATTAGTAGTTGAAACTACCATCCATATATATACTACCAACATGCTGAATTCGTAATCTTTTAATTCATTGATTCATCTGTGTACAATCGGAACTATGACGATCAAAAGAAAGAGAAAATAGGAAAAATCCAGCAATAGACATAACTGATACATATTTAGATGGACCTAAATTAGAATTAAAGTAGATTGATTTATTACTTTCTCCCTATACGTAGTATAGAGAAAGTATTGTATTCGCAAAAAAATTCGACCTCCAGATTTCGACGGAAATAGATGTTTTGGGGCCCATAGAGCTCGTTTTCACTATTTTCCCGAGCATGTCTGTCTGTGTGTCTATGTGTGTGTGTCTGTCTGTCTGTGGTAAAAATGTTTGTGGGCGCTCTATCTTCAAAAGCAATCATCCGATCATTTCCAAAATTCATTTTTAGTATTTTCCTAACAATGCCAAGAGTTGATTAGTTTTTGATGAATATCGCTTAACCGGAAGTTCCGGTTTAACCGGAACAAAACTTTGTTTCTTTAATATCTCTGTCAGAGCGCAATGTAGGTAAATACAATTACATACAAAAGTTATAGATAATGTACTTTACTACAACTTTTGTATGAAACATGTTTTCGTAACACTGATGGTTTAGGAGTTATTCTTGAATAATGGTTAACCGGAAGTTGTTGTTTATCCAGAAATGGAAGTGTTTCATACATATCCCTGTCAGAATGCAATGTAAGTATACATAATTATGTACAAAAGTTATAGATAATGTATTTTACTACAACCTTTGAATAAAAAAATTTCCAGTAACACTTATTGTTTTGGAATTATTTATGCATTACCGGCATAGGCTCTTGTTTTCAATAAATATGGAGAAAGTCAAGTGTTGGCCACATCAGATTTTTTTTCATTTTTTCTTAGCAAGTTGGCCTTCTGGTCGGGTTTCAATATTGGAGACGAGTATTAAAATAAATAATTAAGTTAAGCCTGTACTGAAACCGAGACCTAAAAATCAGTCAAAAACAATTTTGGAGGAGAGAAAAATCATACCACTATGTCTCACCTAGTCCCGTTTTCTGGTAGATAAAAAGTGGCCTAGATCCAGATAGGATCCAGGCCTAGAGAAACCAAAAAGTTCTTTACGGTTTTCTCCGAATGAACACGAGATTTTGAAAAACACGTTCCCTACGAATGGAATAAATCAAGCGTAAGAAAGGCAGAAATAAAAACGGCTGTGGAGAGCGGAACAAACGAAACACTAATAAAATAAATTAACATGCGCCCCACGTTCGTTTCGGCGGGACTGCCATCTACGGGCAGAAATTAAAACGAATGTTACCCGCAAACGAGTGCGGATTGTACTAAATCGAACCCGCAAAGAGGTACTTGCGTGTACCCTGGAGTTTATGGACCATTAATTTCCCTTTCAGGCATTTTTGTCGTCGGCAAACGTCATGGCGGAACGAAACAAGCGATAAACGATAACAAAAGAGCGCGTGCTTATGCTTTTGTGACAGATATCCTGATTACAAAGTCGACCGGTTAACAAAATCTGTCCACCATCGATCTGCGTTGGGGGTCACAGCAAGAAAAGAGGGAATTAGGATTTCTAAGATAAATCCAAAATTAATTGAGAAGTAGTTATTGCGGTGCAGCATTGTTGCAATTATTTAATAACAAAAAATCTCGACATAGAGCCGGCATCTCGACAATGTAACGTAACAATAGCCTTCTATGAAAACAATGAACATCTTCGGAGCTCTATTAAGGCTTTTCATACGTAACAAAGTATTACATTGATCATTATCTCAATAACTTAACAATGTCGTAAATTTCTATTCATATCTATTTGGATGGACCAGTTAGGCACGCATAAAACAGCAGCTGATTGTATTGTTAAATCCGTCAGTTTTGAAAACAGATACAGATTCCTTCTATGAAATAATTATTTACATGGATTTTGCACCAACTGTTAGACTTAGAAAACAACGAGCTTTTAAATTAGTAGATTTTAATATGATCATTATCTAAGTATTTCAGAATGATTGCAAGCATTCTTCGCGGGAATACTTAATGAAAAAATACAAGAAGTATGTAAACCTATATTTTATGCATCCTAACTTATGTTAAAATACACTCTCAAGTAATATACTCTTATTTTCATAATGTTACACCAGTTTTACTGGACTTAATCACTTAATAAAAAATCTGATGTGGCCAGCACATGACTTTCTCCATATATAAGATGTAAATATTTATCTACGACAATATTTTCGAACTCTGTATTCGATCTAAACTTGGAAGATAAGTTATTAATTTATATCATATTATCTTTTGCGTCACAAACATTATAAATAATGTTTTTCGGGACATGTTCGATGAAAAACGATGAAATAGCCTTTCGCCCCAGTGCCCAGAGCGCCCACAACGTACATAATCAGCAACTTCCGGTTTATCAGTATTTCACAAATAACTCCTACACAATCAGTGATACAAAAATATGTTTCATACAAAAGTTAAAGTAAAATACTTTCTCTAAAAAGTTTATAAATAATAGTATATACCTAAATATCATATTTATGGAGATATTTGGAAACCGGAAATGAGCTTTGAAGAATGAAGGCCAACTTTCGGTCAACCGATTTGCTCCAAAAACTAACCAACTCTAACGACCGCAACCGAAATACTATATATGAAATTTGGTGTTAATCCGACAACTAGTTTTTATGTTAGAGCGCCCACAAAGTACATAATCAGCTACTTCCGGTTTATCAGTATTTCACGAATAACTCCTTATCAACCGGTGATACAAAAATATGTTAAATACAAAAGTTATAGTAAATTATCTATACATTATCTAAAACTTTTATAAGTAATAAAATATACCTATATATCATAGTTATGGAGATATTTTGAAAACCGGAAATGAGCTTTGATGAAAAAAACTCGACTTCCGGTTGATCGATTTACTCCAAAAACTAATCAACTCTGACAGCACACACCACAGTACGATATATGAATTTTGGTATTGATACGACTAATAGTTTTCACGTTAGAGCGCCCACTGTCACACACACACATACACACACACACACATACACATACACACAGACATCATTCCGAAAATGGTCAAAACATGTTCTAGGGACCCCAAAACATGTATTTCCGTTGAAATCTCGAAGTCGAATTTTTTCATGAAAACAATACTTTCTCTATACTTCTTATATGGAGAAAGTAAAAAGTGATTTTGTTTGAGATAGCTCCAGGACCTTTGATTCAAATAGTTTCCATCTGGATCAGAGGACTTCTTGCCTACTTATGCTATGGATACGAATTGTATTAATGATACCCACATGTAATTAATCTAAAAAAATCCATTTTGAGCAATGCAAATTTATCTCCGACTCTGGCCGTGCTTCATTGTACAATACATTTGCAAGAGCCCTGGATAAAGACATGAACTAACCTTGGTATATTAATATATTTTATTTGGAAGGAAAGATTCTTTAACGTCATGCACTTAAATTCAAAGGTTATGTTTTGAAGAATCCTTACCAGTTACAGTGAATGATGACCTGATTATAGTAATCGAGAAAGTACACTCGTAAAAGTAGTAAAAGTACAGTGGAGTGGAAAATTAATCTTTTCCACTCCACTTCATGCGTTTACTCTAGAAATCATTCCCACCAATCCGTGAAACGTTTCCTTGGCATCCGTTACCATGGAATCGGCATCGGTTACTATAGATACAAACTGCTCAGGGTCCGAATCTCAATCGGAATTTTAAAAAATAACGTCGCCCTTTAGCGATAATTTGCGAACGAACTGTCAAAGAGATCAACGATTCCCGAATATATATAAAAAGAAATCCTTTTTCGTCAGAACTGAAGATGGTAGACTTCCACCTCTTTCAAGAAAGAAGGCAATTTTCCCCCTGAAATTTCTCCACGCTTTTTCGCTCGCTAACGATATTAAAAGGTCTTCAAATTCTTTTCCTCTTTTTTTAATTCCTTGGGCGATCTCTGCTCCATCTTTTGATCGCTTCCAAAGATTTTTAGCAATGTCTTTTTTTCTTTCTTTCCCCCTTAGCGAGATATCTTGGTAGGTGAAGAAGCTCCCTAAAAAAAAAGATTTTGGGCGTGGGATGTGTGACGGAGTGGGGTGAGAGAGAAAGCTCTCTCAATTAGAGAGACGTAACCGCAGAGGGTCGGAAGGAATTCTGGGAAGAAAGTTGCTCATAATGGACGTTTGGTGTTACGTATCAGCCAATCTGGAGATTCCGGTATGAATGAAAAATTGATGCCTCTAGAAACTCTAATATTTTATTTTTTTTGGTTCGCTGGAAAAGGTGGCCAAGGAAGTTTTATAAGACAACCACCGATTCCTTACCGATCCTCTGGATCAGGATTGTCCAACATGCAAGCCTAGGGATAGAATGCGGTCCGCGTAAGACTTAATGCCGGCCTACCTATCTTAACAAACTTTTCAGAACGAATTTCTATTACGATGAAAATGATTGTAAATTATGCAATACATCTGAAATATATATTTATTTTTCTAATAATTACTTATAATAATAACTAATTATTTATATTAACATACTAATACTGAGTAAGCATAATAAATATTAAATATAATTGTGAAATTATAGAATTAGTGAAATTTAAATTGTGAAATTATCAATAAATATTGAGGGACTTTTTGATAATGTATGTCTAAACTATATAACACCTGTTACGATCATTCTTTCAAATTACTTTTGGTTTGATAAAACGTAACTTGATTTGAGCAATAAAAATCTGGTTATTGGTAGTTATGCGGGGGTTATACCTTTACTTTATTTTAAGGAGGAAATTTCGAGGGTCGCCGTCCTAATCCGGACCCTTAGCTCGGCTTCCCAGCTCGGGAGCGCCCGGCCTTCCCATCAAGGGGGACCATAAAAAAAACTGACCGCGTGGAATACGATTTAAAAAGTTATAAGCAATTCAAATGAGCAACAATTTATTATCTTCGTCGTCTTACTCGTCCTAAGAGATATACAAGTGTCTTTTGATCGATGTTCTACGATGAAAATTGAGATATTTCGTGATTTTGCAAGAAAGTACCCGTTCACACACGGTAGCGTTGCCGTTGGGTTGGGGTAGGGGGGAGGTATTTCTATAAAAAAATCTAGAAATCTAGAAATCCTCCCCCCAACCCAACCCAACCCCCGTTGAGATATTTAAAACACCCTCCTATCTGACTGAGCAACGTTGCCGTGTGTAAACCGGTAATTTCTTGCAAAATCAAGAAAAATCTTTATTTTCATCGTAGAACGTCGATCAAAAGACGCTTGTATATCTCTTAGGAAGTACTTTACTTTACGTACATGCGTCTTTGGCAAAACATTCACATAAGAATAATAATTATGTAAAAATACGAAGTACTTGCAGAAGAAATAGGCTATCAAGCATAAAAACTGTGTAGTACGTTCTCTTTATAGAGGCGACCGACCTTTTACATTTTTTTATAGCGTGACATTATTATGACTCCTGCTGTGCGTGCAACCCCTTGGGCTGTTAGAAATTAGTTCTTATTACATGTGGTAAAACATATATAAGCCCTTATAAACTATAAGAAAGGCATGAACTACTCAATTAAAAGTGCATAATTTGACCTCTTAAACCATTTGTAAGTAACGTTATGTTATCTAGGTTAGTTGAGTTAGGTTGCATGCATAATTCATGAGTTACTTATACTGTAGTCAATATGCTGTGTTCATAAAATTTCCTCCAGGATAATTATTAGCATGCATTGTAGTTTCTGCAGTTTATTTTCAGTCTACTTAAAAATTAATACACAAACTTTTAATTCATACAAATACATAAAAATTTTAATTGATAAAAATTGTAATTTTAACTCATAAAAAAATTAATTTGAAATCATAAAAATTGTAATTCATACCCCTTACGCTACACAGAAAAAGATACCAGATCAAAATCACACGAATCAAAGCATGTTTAGCCCGGAAGTAGACTAAATGAGAACTATTCCTATTTCATTTTACTTGACCTATAAAACGAGGGTAAGGAATAAAATGATTTCAATACCTGAGTTTGTTTGTAAATAGCAGGCCGCACTGAACGCTGGAGGGAGCCGCATGTTGTGAAAAGGCCGAAAGTCCTCAGACCTAACACCATAGTCCAAGAAACACTTCATGAAGCAGAAAATCCGAATCTGTACAAAAAATGAATAAATATGATATGTTTATTGGCTTTTTCTTTGACGAATCGCTGAAATTGTAATGCTACGAAATTGCTGCATATAAGATGAAAATATATCGTTTTGCAACTAGAAAAGCATTTCTAAACCATAACGTAAAATCTGATGTGGCCGGCACATGACTTTCTCCATATATATATAAGATGTAAATATTTATCTACGACAGTATTTTCGAACTCTATATTCAATCTAAACTTGGAAGATAAGTGATTAATTTATATCATATTATCTTTTACGTCACAAACATTATAAATAATGTTTTTCGGGACATGTTCGATGAAAAACGATGAAATGGCCTTTCGCCCCAGCGCCCAAAGCGCTGGGGCGTACGCGTAAGCGCCAAACGTACATAATCGGCAACTTCCGGTTTATCAGTATTTCATGAATAACTCCTAATCAAGCGGTGATACAAAAATATGTTAAATACAAAAGTTATAGGAAATTACATTATCTAAAACTTTTATAAGTCATACAATATAATATATATCATATTTATGGAGATATTTTGAAAATCGGAAAAGAGCTTTGATGAATGAAGCTCGACTTCCGGTTAACCGATTTACTCCAAAAACTAATCAACTCTGACAACACACACCACAGTGCTATATATGAAGTTTGGTATTGATACGACTAATAGTTTTCACGTTAGAGCGCCCACTGTCACACACACACATACACACACACACAGACATCATTCCGAAAATGGTCAAAACGTGTTCTAGGGACCCCAAAACATGTATTTCCGTTGAAATCTCGAAGTCGAGTTTTTTCATGAAAACAATACTTTCTCTTTACTACGTATAGAGAGAAAGTAAAAATGGCGGACGTAACAGTATGATTACGTAATGTAATATAGAGCACATAATTTTTGCACATTTTATTCTACAACGATAAATATCATCATCATGGGTGTTCTACCTTTCGGTAGGTACATGCACGCCCAAAAATCCCTATCAAGAGCTAAATATTGCTTCCTCATGAAAATTATATTCTATATTAAGTTTTAGTTTAGATTTATTTTACATCAAAATCAAGGCCATAATATAATGGTTAGAAATTTAACGTTTCTAAACAACAGCATGAACTGTAAATGAAAATTGACTAAGAAATTCAATCATTCACTACGTAATTACGTTGTTTTATTATGTGATTATGTACATATATTCTTAGTGAATTTCAGAATAAATTTTCACTAGATTTCACCTGAGACTACTAAATATATATGAAAAATAAAATATTTATTAATTATTCCTTAGACTTGGAATAGGATTTGATATGATAAGGATGAAATAACTAATAAAATAAAATATAATTATATCAAGATTTAATGGAATAGATGCAAAATACTTATATTGGAAATTCAAAATTGAAAAAATATATGTATATAGTTATTTATTTATTTTTATCTAATTACGTACATTTTAGTTCCGACAGGTTAGTACCTGTCTAGGGGATATTTTAAACAATATTATTTTCAACGCGATAAGTAAGTCACGAAAATAAGCAGCTCAGGCTCAAAGAAAAACAAATGTACAATTATAAATTCCCAAAAATTACAAGAATTAATCTTTATCCAATGACATATTATTAATTAACACTTTTTAAATTTTTTAAGGTTGTGCTGTCCAACAAGACAACATATTTCAAGTTCACTACAATAATTATTAAATAACTTTGTTACAATAAATCTTAATACCCTTTCTCCATATTTATTAAATACTTTGGGTAAATAAAAATATGTTTCCTTTATATTACAGCAACTGTGCTTTCTTACTCAATGGTTTTATTGTCATAATATTTATACAATAATATAAAGAGTTATACATACTTAGGCATCAATACATTATCTTTTATATACAATGTTTTTGTATCCAGTGGTTCACAACCATAACTTACAAATTTTTGCATATTCCTTTTGTATAACATTTAGCTCAGACATATGGTAATGTGATACCGAGTCCCAAATTTCAATTCCATATCTTACAAGAGATTATAATAAGGTATAGTAAAACATTTTTCTGAGTGATAAAAGAATTATAATAATAACAATAATTAAATGATAATATAAATTGAGTAAATATGGACCATGGGCAAAATTTAGCGTTAGCTTTAAAAGCAATTAGTGAATTGTTTTAGGTAATTCTTGGAGAATTGAATTGTAGTTATAACAAAATTGTACAGCGTAGGAACTAAGGAATGAGTTTAGCATGAACCGAGGATGATTAATGCTTGAACCGAGAAATTTTGGGTGATAATAGTCGTAAATGTAGAGACATATAGACAAACGGAAGAAAAATGAAAACGAAGAGGAGATTAAGGCGGCATTCATTGAGGAGAAAGAAGATGGATGGACTAAAGGGTTTGTGACGTAATGGGAGAAGGAACGACAAAATGAGGGGATGAAAAAAATGGAAAAAGTTCGAATGAGAAGGAATCGGAAAAGAGTATGCAGTAAGAAGACCTCCTCCGCAAAAACTTTGTTCCCCAAGAGTTTCCGGCATAAGGAATGAAAGTATCAGATATGTAAAAAAAATCGTCTTTTATTTGAAAATGTGATTCAGAATGAATTCGGGAAAGGGGAGTCCTTAACAAGTTACAAAGACCAATCAGCGAGGATCTTTCTTTTATTATGCAGGTTTCGCAATAGATTATCGGCGAGAGAATAGCCACTGTTCGACATGGAAATTCATTCCAAAAAAGAATGTATCTGACTCATTTTCTGGTGTATCTTAGGGTTCAATAAGTATGTTCTCTCTTATAATTCTGACAGTGGCTACGGACAGTTGTGCCAAGGAATATATGTATTATACATTAATTACAGCCAAGTAGGTACGGTCTCTCACGATGAAATCGGTCCTGGGTTCTATTCCCGGTGGGAACCAACAGGTATCGATGTACTTACACTCAGAATAATGATCAGTTAATTACGGTAAATATCTTCACTGCATCCTACATCTATAAAGTATTCAACCCAAAAATTAAAAAAATAAGATATAGCATATACTACATCATTGATCAAGGGTAATGTGGACAATAATTTCAAATATTCGCTTGTTAAGGATTATATCCTTGGGCTCTGACTTACGTGAAATTTACTCGAAATCCTTACGAAAATGAGAGATGATGATAAGACTGCGTAGTCAACTTAACACGAAATGTTTCTCTATTTTGCTGAAAGTCTCTCCCATATCGCTAGACTAAACCGTTTCAAAAATAGAAACACGAAAAAAATAAGTATTTTCTTAACTATTTAAATATCTCAATTAGTAAATGAAATATAATTAAACTTTAAATATATAATAGTAGTCACATTCAATACGGCAAAACCCTAATAATTTTATAAACTATAAAGAATCCCTTTACGGAAAATTTGTAGAATTAAGTAGTAGTTTATTTTACCTAATGTGTTTTTGTGTGTTAAAAAGATTCTATTCAGCGAAAAGGATGACGTAATTTAACTTTGCACAAGAATTACTTCTTAAAATCGAATGAACCTTCGTCAATATTTGCAAAAATTGCCATCAGGAATATTAGTTTGGTTTTACTTCTTCTTGAAGTAAAATTTGATTACTTCTAACGCTCATTTTTATAAAAATCTAAAAAAAGTAACTACTTAATTCCCTTTATTGTGTTAGTAAATGGCCTGTTAATATTTTTCCAAAGTTATAAAAATTCTTAGAACATTGATAATTATTTATGCATAATATATTCCTATTGTACTAAACTTAGCCAAACCTTATCATATTATACTTAAGTTTTATCGTAGAAAATGCGCATTTACGTAAAATATTATTTAGTTGTAAGTTCACTTCATAGAAATATTACGAGAGCTTTCTCTGAAAGGCATTCAAGCAATATTTAACTCTTTCTCGTAAATCTTTGAAACCTTAATGAAAATTCATCCTCCAAAAGTTGGCTTCGCCAAATAAAAACATTCGTAAAAGAATTTCGGCAAAATTTTGGGGATAAATTCAAAAAAGAAATTTTTTCCTGAAATTTCGAAACATTTTGAGAATTTATCAATTAGCCCTTTGCCTAAGGGAGTGTTTCAGTGTCTCTTTTTCAGCATTAATTATCCAAAGCTCCCTTTTTTTAGTTTTAAACACTATTCTTGGAATGTCGCTTCTAATCCTTTCTCCCTGATCCCTGTGTTTTTTTTAGACTTAATTTTGAATTCTCCAGCTCCTTAGAGCATAGAGACTATAACTGATAAAGTTTACTTATAAGTAAATGGCTTCGATCAATAAAACTGACCCCATTATTTCATTGGCGAAATTAAAAACTACTAAAATAAATATATAATTTAATCGAAAATGATCCAACCATTAAATTAAGATGAAATGGAATTACTTATAAACGAACTTAATTCAGTTAGTTAAAATACGAAAAGGCAAAGATTCTTTTTTTTTCAGTTATCATG
Source organism: Sympetrum striolatum (assembly GCA_947579665.1). Lineage (NCBI taxonomy): Eukaryota > Metazoa > Arthropoda > Insecta > Odonata > Libellulidae > Sympetrum > Sympetrum striolatum. The sequence goes on along the minus strand of OX388351.1, from coordinate 46,419,412 downwards.
ACTAATTGCAAACTAAAATCTAAAATTCATGCTCTAACATTGTAAAATTTCCCCAATGAATGTTTTTATTCCGCCAACGTATGTTATTAAATTATTTTTCCTTCGTCTATTGGAAAGAAGGATGGAGAATAATGTGTATTTGACTACGTTATACTATGCAAATATCGTTTTCAGCTTAATTTGCAAGTTGAAGACTTGATAAAGATAACTTAATTCGGAAAAAAATAATTATTCACAACAATTGAGCATTTTGTAGACCGATATAAATAACTTACCTAAACAACAATGAACTAGTTAAAAGATAATTAAACTAAACAATACTGGCTGAATGTTCAACAATAGGTAACTATATAAATCCAGCTTCATAATTCGAAGTCAGAAATATTATACGATTAAATTCCGTGTCTGTACCTGATGATTAGCGTAGGTTTCATTATGGATAAAGGCATAGATTGGCTCACTAATTACCAATATTGTCTGTGCATTGTTTGCCTTCTCCTAGCCCCAAAGAGACTATAACAACTCTATGGCAACAATGGAAACTATGCAGCCCACGCTCAGTCGCCTTAAATGTTCCCGAATCCCCAAGAAGTAGCCTCATAAGGCAGTGGTAGTTGGAATTCCGAACATTGTTCCTGGACCCTTATTAACACCTCTACCCTTAGGGATTCAAAAGACCCTGGTTTATGGGGAGATCTTTGCTTCCAGCTGAAGATCGACTCGAGATCAATACCGACAGAAATGTAACAGAAAAGATCTGTTAGGAAAGCAGCCAAGTTGTATACATAAAGGAAACAGATGACGAAAGAAGGGAATGAAGCAGTGACAAAAGGAGAGAAAGTGAAATGGCATTAAAAGGAACACGGAGAGAGGGGGAAAGGGTCGGAAAATTGGTGGATAACGTGGAGGAATAAGAATTGGAGGAGACGGAGAAGGAATTAAGGAGGGAATGGGATAATTGGGGCGGGAGGAGAGTGATAAATTCCGGGTAAAGGGGGAGAGAGATTGGTAAGACGGAGGGGGATCAATTCCCGCGAGTGCTAATTAGCCCGGAGGGGGGGAGGGCGACCAGAAGGGGAGGGGATCAGGGACGCAGATCGGCTAAGTAAGAGGTATGACGGTCTAAGAGAAATCTTGCCCCATATGTGGTACGTATTTACATGTGTGATGTAATGATCTGTACCTAATAGATGACTAAGAGCAGATCTTCATATTTGAATACGAAAAAAGCCAAGTTTCTCAAAGGAAACACTTTCGTCGATAATGGATGAATACATTTATTGATCTATTTACTGCATATAAATTTAATACAATTTTACATAATTTTAACAGATACTAGAGCTTTAGGTGTCAGCTAAGGATATCCTATATTGTCGACACCGCTAATACACAATACGTTTTGTGTTCTCAATATATAGAAATACATTAAAGCACTCATTTATCTTAGAATAGTGACGTTTGTTATTACGATAATATTACGATGGCATAATACAAATATAAGAAAATACTTTCCCTCTTATGTTAGCAAGTGTTTGCGGTAGAGTGGTTCGTTAAATACATATGGATACATTCATACAATACAAGTCATGTGTAGAAAAATGTACCCTAATTAAATTTATATAAAAAAAATCCTGTCAGATGTATGCCTATACAGGTCTCTTATAAGAAACGTAATAGCAGTAGTATCACTGGAATATATAGAAGTTTTTCTTTAAGGTATATGGCCCTAAAGCCGTTTAGTACCTCACCCCCTCTAATATTAGCAACCAACAGCTAGTAAAGGGAATGAGGCTTTCCGGGAAAAATGAGGAATGAGGTAGTTTGATCTGCTCGCTGAGCATCTGGTCGTGACCCTCACAAAAATTAATACGAGATCCCCTAAAAATATCAATTGAGAAACTCGGCTTCCCCAAGAACAGTACTTTTACGATGAGAATTCGAGTTTCAGAAATCTAAAAGCGATATCATCAATGTTACTTCTTAATAGAACCCATTTAAAACTCACAACACAAGAAATGATAGCGAAGAACGTTGGATTATTGCATTAACAAGAGTTCGGCGAAAATCCGTGCATTTTGCATGCTTATGAATACGAACGTTGACAAGATAGTCCTCGCCACTAATGGAAATCAAAAGACCATAAATAATTACAATTTTGGTCGTAATTTAATTTAAAAATTTAAATTTAAATTAAATTTAAATTTAAATTAACCCACTAACATCTTTTTCACTTTTTACAAATGTTTGGTTGCATTTCAATGCAGCTTTGTTGTTATTTATTAATATGTTTATTTCAATATGTTGTTGTAAGATTCATTGTAATTGGTCGTATTGACTGTTAATGGATCAAATTTAAATAAATAAATAAATAAGTATCTACTTAATGGAACTCAATTAACTTAACGCAAACATTCAGAGATAGTCTTATGGAAATATTCTCTCATAATATGCATATTATATGTATGCTGATGTAT